>JAOXNO010000013.1:152086045-152102386 GCA_028565335.1 Limnodromus scolopaceus | reverse complement strand
ATGGGGCTTTGAGCAACCTGCTCTAGTGGGAGGTGTCCCTGCCCATGGCAGGGGGGTTGGAACTCGATGATCCTTAAGTTCCCTTCCAACCCAAACCATTCTATGATTCTATCCTGGACATGTTCAGGGAAGGCTCCAGCAGCCCTGGGGCTTACACCGCACCCTGCCAGCTCAGGCTCAAAAGCTCCTTAGGGGAAATTTATAGTTCTTTCCATCTGTGGTCTTTTATTATCTGTCCTAAAATCTGGCATTGCCTCCTATCACTTTTCCTAAAAGAAGAGAGGCTTTTCCCCCCTGGCCTCCCCCAGCCCCCTGGAGACACCATTATCACACAAGCTTTAGCTGGGTGCTGAGCCCAAAGCAGCATTTAAAGTCTGGTCAATCCAGATCTGTAACCGGCGGAAAAGCCACCACCAGCAGCAGCAGACGTGCACGTCACCGGGCGTCATTAACATACAGCTTCTTCTTCGGGGGACAAGAGTGCAGACCGCGCACCGAAAAGTGGCAGATTTCTGTTATCGGCGGGTGAAGGGAATGACAGGTCACGCCAGCATTTGTCACAGCCGTGTCAGGGATTGAATGACAAAGGAAGGACAGCAATGTGTCCCTCCCGGCAGATAGTTAAAGATAGTAGCCCGGAGTCAGAGCCACTGTTGTCACTCAGCCATTGTGAAATGCGACAAAGAAGCGGGGCGGCTGCCCTGCCGTTTAGAAGCAGCATGAATTATTAATGGTGCACTTGTAAAAGTGAAGTTACCAAAAGAAAAAAAAATAAAAAAAAAGGGGGGGGGGGAAAGCCAGCATGCTCTGTACAGCCAGCATCTGTACAGCGATAACAATTCCCTCCCCTCTCCTTCCCTCGTTTTAATCAGAAGATGGAGCATTCTGGGTTGGTTGCTTCTATTTCCATTTAATAAGTGAGCAGGGCTGGAGTGACACAGCCTGGGTTCTGAACAGATTCTACACATTTTTTTTCCCAGTAAATATTTTCGATCTCTTTCTCCCTTTACAAAACCCTCTATATAAAATTCTGAACGCGAGCGTTAAAGTCTCTCCCCCCAAGTCCCTTCCAATAATGTAAGTTCTCTCTCTTTTTTATTTTTTTTTTTTTTTTTTGTTCCCTGAAAAGTTTGTCACCTTGTGCAAACTGGCAAGATCGGGTCTACTCTGTTGTTAAATTTTAAGTGGAATACCAATTTTTCTCTGCACAAAGTAGAGGAGTTTGCAAGTCATGAATTGCATTTTAAAGTTTAATCGCTGCCAGTCTGTTGTCCAGAGAAATTTCTCCTTCAGTGCTCAGACTGAAAGGCAGCTGTGTAGACAGGCAGTAAATAACAAACTTGAGATGATTGGCATTAGTGTTTTTAAAGGAATCAAGAATTTATAACCTATTACTTTGTAGCAGTGCTCTTCGAAATCCGGGTTGCAGGATTTCTTTGAATTAGCGATGGGCTTGTGCTCGCCTTTAATTTTTTCTCAAGTGCTCTTCGCTCCCTTCCTTCTCTTTCACCCTCACAAAGACACGTGTCTTGGGTCTGACAGCCTGAAAACATTCTCGAGGGGGTAAAATTAGCCCCTTTTTTCACCTCCTTTGTGTGTGAGGCGCGCTTGTAATGCTGGAGATGATCTGTAACCACGCTGATGGGGAAAGGGAAGTTCTGAGTCATCATGTCCATAAATGTGGTTTGTAGGACACCGTGGGGACCCTTCTGGGTGTGAGCCCATGCTCTGCTGGGTCGAGGGAAACGCTCTGTCTGTCTGTCTGTCTTCCAGTTCATGCTGGTTTTCTGTCAAGTGTTTGTTTGTTGCTGGCCCTCTCTAATCCTCAGCTTACAAAATACCTTGCGTATCCCATCTCCCCCCAGCTCCTGCGCTGTGCAGCCGTAGAAAGGCAGCTGAGCCCATCCGCAGTGTAACAAAATGTGGGAAAACCAGAAAAGGGCATCGGCAGCGCTGTTGGAGAACACAGTGAATCCCTGGATGCGATGTTTTGTTATTAAGTTCATATTCAACAGTCATTCTGAGGGGTTGTTTTACGGGGCTCTGAATACTTTCCCTTAGGAGCAGCAAGGATAAATTTCACACCGGTTTAAGGAAGGGCTGTGATAAATCCGTGTGGGGTTAAATGTGGTATAAATATCTGTGTTAACAAAAGAGCAGTTGGCAGCAGCTTTAGCTCGCAGGGTGAGAAATGACCTCAAGTTGTACCAAGGGAGGTTTAGGTTGGATATTAGGAAAAATTTCTACACCAAAAGAGTTATCAAGCACTGGCACAGGCAGCCCAGGGAAGTGGTGGAATTGCCACCCCTGGGGGTATTTAAAAGATGGATAGACGTGGTGCTGAGGGACATGGTTTTGTGATGGTTTTGTCAGTGTTAGGTTGATGGGTGGACTCAATGATCTGAAAGGTCCCTTCCAACCAAGACAATTCCGTGATTCTATGAGTGAGATACAGGTGGTCTGGCGGCAGCATGAGCAATCTGTGCAGGAGGAGACGATGCCCTGCAGCCCTCCCACCACTGGTCCCCAGGACTGGAAGTCGAGGAGGAGTGGACCTTTGGGAATGGGGCATTGCCTGGGTGGGTTTATGGGCAGATAGATGAACAGAGGATTTGTGTTTATGGCATTGCCTGGCACCTTCCAGCAGCGTTATGTACAAACAGGTTTTTAAAGGAAAAATAAAATACCTCCCACAAGAAGTGAATAGAAATACGTCTTCTGCTACTGCAATGCTGCCTATCACATAAATAGAGCTTCATGCTCATCCAAAAGCTCTTTCACAGCTATTTAAACAGACACGATAAACTATTCTCAGTAGTACATAATAAACATTTCTTTGCATGATTCTGACTGACAAACAAGCAGAAATGAATGTACGCTACAGCCAACTATGGAAAAAACCTGAAACTTTTTCATTTTTTCAGTTTAGTTTCATTGCACCACATTTTCAGATGTCATTTTGAGATACCGTTGGGTTTTTTTCCAAATAATTTTAATATTAAACGAGTCCTCCTCAGTCTGGAGAAGGCAGCCAGAAGTATCATCTTGTTTTTCTCGGTCCTGCCCCATGCTGGTGTAGTCCTGGGTCCCTGGTCGTGACACTAAGGGTCATGGGTTTGTTTAAGACTGGAAGAGCAGAGAGGACCTCAGCCCAGCCGTTTCTTGAGGCCTCAGTAACCCCTGCTCTGCACAGGCTGAGCAGTTGCTTTTTCTGATTGTACGGGATGCTTTATGCATGAAATACTGTGAGAAACAGAAAGCAATTTTCCTTTCAAAATGTTGGCACTATTACATCCAGCTCAGACGCGGCTGCGCAGGAACATATGAAAATAAAAACTTACTTAGGAAGACAAGAAGGGACTTAAACTAAATTCCTAGGCTCATTCCAGTGACTCAGCATGGCTTTGGAAACAGAATCTTCCAAATTCTGCCTCATCCATCTCTATTCACTGGCCTAGTGACCGGGATATCAGTGTGACTAGAGAGATCACCTGTGTAGCTAAATTTAACAAAAGGGCTTTCGAACGGTGTAGTAAGTGAAAGTCATTCTCTGTGGGGAAGACAAAGGGGTGACTCATTTACCTTGTTTTATAGAGTTGTCTTCCAACAATAATTTCCTTACAGCTTACCCTGTTGGGAAGGTACTGTGCACAGGGGAGTCTTGAATCTCTTTACTTCTGTCACCAACAATACATAAAAAAGGAAAGGGGTTGGGGGCAGCCTATAATAACAAATCTTTTACTCACAGCAACTTTCATGTGGAGCTTGCAAAGAGGTGTCTCTATGATAGGACAGCACGCTTCAGCAGTTGGAGGTGGTATATTGGTAGCAGGACAGAAGCAGGCCAGCCTTGGGACTGGGCAGGCTGCCGTCCACTCTTGGTGCAGGCAACATTGGCCCACTTGCACTTTAATCTGAAAATATAAATTAGATTTTTACACAAACCAGATCAAAACCTTACATTAGTGTGTTCCTTAGCTCTTGGCTTTGAGCTGTAGATCAGAAAGATCACTGGTATTACATCCCCAACTCCTTAGCCTTGTCATTCAGCGTATAAATATATACCTGTAAGAATGCTGTGAGTTGTTGTTTCTTTCCCTCCTCCAAGGCACTTAGTCCCTGTATGACACGTGTAGAAGCAAAGTCAGATGTTATTGTTCCTGCCTGAGACAGCATCATTGAGATTCACAGCAATGACAGTACCTGAAAGAGCTTTGTTTTCTGTTACCTAGTCGTGGCTGCTGCTATTTCAAATGAACCAGAACTACTTTTGAGTTTCATCCTTCTGAGTTATCACACTTTCCCCTGCTGGGCTGAATGTAGCAAAAACTCTGTCAAGAGACTGGCGAAACTTTGACGTGAAGCTTTTAAAGAGAATGCTTAAGGAGATGAGCACATACACCAGACACACCCAGGGCCATCTCCTCCTTCAGGCTTTATTCTTAAGGTAATTTATCTGCGGTCTCTGAATAAGTTTCCTGTCTTCCTTTCATGAAGTGATTGGGATAGTCAAGCTTCTTATTTTATGCCTGAGTGAAAACTAGGGGTTTCATCTAGGTGGAATGCTTGGCACCTTCTGAAAATCAGAGCACATCCCAGCTATTTCAGTAGGACACTAGATTGGGCTTTTGCAAAAACCTGCTATTTTGGGGAAAAAAAAACAAAAAAAAGCTTTCTTACTATATATAAATAAGTGAGTATCACTTTCTGAGTGCTGCCAAGTGTATCTTTTCTTTTCTAAAAAAAAGTTATTTTTCTTGAGTAACTTGACCTTCTCATAGGTTAAGGAAATGTGTTTATCAGGTCAAGTTTTCCACTCGGACTTGACCAACATTCTGCCTGGTTTTGCTAGCAGCATCTTTGACCTCTTGCCCTTAATTTAAAGAAGGTATTTTGCTTACAGAGACATTTGTCTAACAGGGACCTGTAAGGGAAGAAAAAATTTGGTTTACAGATGACTTGATTCCCTCAGGTATGCGAATCAATCACGTAAATTGTAGTGTGTCCTACACTTCGGCTTCAATCAATAGGGGATTAAAACTCTAGTTTCAGTGTGGGGAAGATAAATACCCATACTGATGCTATTAATAACACCTGGGATTACTAAAAATGTACAGATGCTTTAAAAATCTCACTTTTTGGTGCTTATGTATCTTGTTTGGTGTTTCCACTGTTCCTCTCTGTTAGGAGGGTGAGAACAGAGGAGGAACTTTGACTTATCCTAACCTGCTGCCAGGCATTGCTAAAAAGGTTTATTTCCTGTGACTCGGTACCCTCTGTGTTGTGTCTGGCTTCACCCGACTGCAGCAGAATATTAACATGAAAGTAACTTGTGAGCCAAATTAAGAAGGACCTTAACACAGATTTTTTAGAGGGTCTCTACTCTGCCATGCTGGTCCTTGCTCTGGCACATTCTCCCTTCGTTGCCCTGGGCAAATCACTTAGGTAAAGGTCACCCACGGTCCCATATGTGTAACATCCCCAATTTCAAAGCAGGTATTTCCACAGGGCAATTCAGGATGTGTTAGTGCCACTGATTTGGCATACCTCTCCTTTGCCCCCAAGTTTCTGGTCCATCCCGAGCCGCACTAACTGCCTACTAGATTTTTCTCCCTCTGCAGTGATTACTCTCTTTTAGAATAGTTTGAGACCCGTTAAGATCTGTATACCTGGGGGACAGGGATCACTCTGGTGCCTCCACAAAAAATCATCTCTGGGAGCAGGCTCCCTCTCCCAGAGGTTGAACAGAGGTAGAAGATGAGGGGGTTTTTTCACACTGACTGGGAGCAGCCTGGAGGCAAACAAGGGAAATGCAAGGGCTTGATGCAGTGTGGTGTGTTATGCTTGTTGTTCTGCTATGTAGTCAGAGTATTTGGTCTTCTTGCAGAGATGATACCTATGTTTTGTCATCTCTGTTCAGATGAGTCAATGTTGTGTCTTGACTACCTTCCCCATAGCACGTCCAGGGTCTGGGAGACCTCCGTTCAATTCCGTCCTCAGGATGAGAAGACTCTAACTTGCACCCCCATCACTGGGTTGGGGCATTGTCTGTAAAAGTCATTTGGTTCACAACTAAAGCCACCGAGCCACATGGGACAGCAAAGAGCAGGAGGCCTTACTTTGTGGAGTGGGAAGGTGACTGCGTCCTGGTCCCTGCTACAGAGACCCTTTCAGTATTTGATATTGGACAGGACACTTCAGCCCATTTCACAGGCACTCCTTGGAAACACTTAATGGTCAGTCTCTCTTCTTCAACCTTTTGTTTTTCATAAAGGGCTGGAGAGACCTTTCCACAACTTGGAGCCTGATCAGTGTAATGACATCGTAAGATGGAACTTATGAACTCAGTATGTAAAAAACAACCTATCTGTTGCCTACCCCAGTAATGATATTTTACTAATACTTCTGTCTCTAGAGCTGAATCTATAACTTCACTTGAGGCTGATACTGAACATTTTCTGCTTCTGATATACAAACTTAAAAAAGAGACAGAAGTAGGTCTCTATTTTTAAATGTGGAAAATACTGTTCAAAGAAAGGTCCTTTCTTCGTTGGGATTAAGATATGCTGCCCTAGCATTTACTGCATCTTCTGACAGGTCTTTCCAGTCCTAGAAAAGCCAGACTTCCTTATATACATTTCTTGCTGGTCCACATCTATTATCACATATTTTGCTCTTCTGTATTCAGAAATTGGAGCTAAATAATATATTTCTTCAGAAATGAAATTGGTAGAATATATTATGCCACATCAAACATGATTTCCATATCAGTGTGCTTTTGAGCTAATAAATCCATTGCAGTTGTTAGTGAGTTTTATAACGATCTCTTGTCTACTTTAGATGGTTGTCATTGATTTTGAAAAGTGCTTGATGTACATGAAATATGGTTTTGTAGATTGTGTGGTTTAAACTTTGGAGACTTCTGCTTTAATTTATTACAGCTCTCAAATGCTTTTGGCAAAGGAAGGAGCCTGCCTCATGTAGGTCTGAAACCAGATGTAATTAAGAACGTTTTCCATCAGGAGGAGTCCATTCCCACTCCTTACATGATTGGCTTTGTATCATCATTTTCTGTGAAAACTGTTGGAGGGAATTGTTGTCTGTCCTCACTGCAATCTCTCAGTGACTGCAAATCTTATAAGCTTTGTAGTGAATTTTGACTCACCAAAGACAAAATCAGCTTTAGCCAAGGCGTCCTGGCAGATGATAAGCCAACCTGTTTGTAGACATCTCTGAGCACTATGGGCTTCACAATTCTCACAGGCAGTGTTCTCACCTGAACTGGTATCTTCTCACAGAAGCCACCCTGGTAGCCTCCCCACTACCAAAACCTTGCCACGCAAACCCAATACAGGTGGGTTCACCTTGGAGAGCCACCAAACTCCCACTCAGCCAGTCGTGCAGTCCCAGGACAGGGGCTGGGACAGCAGTTTGTGTCTCTGGCTGGGGCATCAGGGCTCTCCCAGTGCCCTTGTGCCTCTGGGCTCCTCTGTGTGTATGCAAATGAGTCTTTTATCATATAACCTAATATTATACCCTGGTCAAAACAATACCATGTTATTTTGTATAATCTAGAAAAGCGCACATTCTAGTCCTGGCAAAGGGTGCCACACACCCTGTGTTTAATAAATTTGTCTCCCTTACCCTGTTTTACAGGACCGTTCACTTTGTGACAACCTCCAGTCTTCCTTAGTGTTATCTTAGGCAAACAGTTCAACTACAATCACATCTTCTGTGAGACCTGCTCTCACTACTGCGTCAGCAAAACCTTTATATGATTACAAATACTAATCAATGTCTACAGCAAGGTCTGCAGCTTCACATCTTCGGTAGGCTGCATGCTGCTTTTCACACATCCCAGGATCATTTTTGCTTTTTCGCACACCAGGACATTGTTGACTCGGCTCCAACTTGTGACTCACTATGTCCCCCATCTCCTTTTCTGAATAGCTACTGCCTGGGGAGTTAGTCCATATTGTGTGTTTGTACAGTGGATTTTTCCTACCCTGCATGCTTTCATATTGAGTTTCACCCTGCATATTTCAGACGTCAAGATCATCTGGGAATTCGACCTTGTTCTCAAAGAGGCTCAGCAGTGCCTTCATGCCATTTGAAAATTCATTAACGACTCACTGTTAAACACTGAGCAGAAGGATGGCACCCCACCCGATGCGTTTTTCACTGCTGGCAACGAACTCCTGGTTAAAGTCCGGACCAACAATATGAACAATACTAGTGTGAAACCAGGTATGGTGTGTTACTTTTTTTGCACTTACTATGCATGATTTTGTCTAGAATGTGCTCTTTCTTATTTATAATATAATATCTTGGAAAATAGTGTCAAAAGCCCTGCCAATTAAACTGTATGATAGCCCAAACTTCTTTGCTGCCATGTGAACTTGTGTCTAGTTCTGGAAGGTAATTAGATAGGTTTGGTCATGATTTAATTCTTGGCACGGTATTATTTTTCTTACCTAACTCCTTCTTATTTTCTGGATTCTTACACACAGCTGATCTGATGATTTGATCCAGAACTTCACCGTGGATTTAAGCCAAGCTGAAAGGCCTGTATTTTTGCCGGGTCCTCTCTATTCCTTCTTTTCAGGACTGGGAATGCTTGTGACCTTCACAGTCTGTTGGTTGTTCATGTACCCTTTACAAATTCTATCAGCTGACCACCAATAGGCCTCAAGGTTAATCGCATAAGGCCAAACTTTATTGACCATATCAAAGGCTAAAATGAATCGTTTAAACACAGAGTGGCATTTGGGATGCCTGAGCATGTCTAAGCATCTGCATGGTGTGTGGAATGTACCACATCTTTCTGTACCAGTAGCTGGTGGTGGGGTGAACATCTCACATAACTCTACCTGCCTATGACTATGTGGTGCAGTCAAAGGCCAGCTGTATGTACCTGTCGCAATAAGGACTCCCTGGACCTTTCTCTTTTCCATGCTGAACAACCCCAACTCTCTCAGCCTGCTCTCACAGGAGAGGAGTTCCAGCCCTCTGATCATTTTTGTGGTCCTCCTCTGGACCCACTCCAACAGGTCCGTGTCAAGTCTGTCCTCTGGAAATGCACATTCCCTTCCTTCTATGAGAATCAAAACCTATCATTTCATGATCACTGTGCCCAAGATGGCCTCCAACCATAACATCACCCACAAGTCCTTTTGTGCTGGCAAACAAGAGGTCCAGCAGGGGACCTTCCCTAGTTGGCTCACTCATCAGCTGCGTCAGGAAATTATTTTCCACATACTCCAGGATCCTCCTAGACTCTTTCCTCTCCACCGCATTGAATTTCTAGTAGACATCTGATAAGTTGAAGTTGTCCATGAGAACAAGGTCTAGTGATTGTAACACTTCTCACAGCTACTAATAGAATATTTCATCTGCATTTTCATCCTGGTTAGGTGGTCTATAACAGACTCCCACCATGATATCTGCCTCGTTGGCCTTTTCCCTGGTTCTTAGCCATCAACACTCAACCCTTTCATCCCCATTGTCAAGCTCTAGACAGTCAAAACACTCTTTAGCACACAGGGCTATCCAACCACCTCTCCTTCCTTGCCTATCCCTTCTGAAGCATTTATAGCCATCCCCTGCAGCACTCCAGCTGTGCAAGTCATCCCACCGTGTTTCTGTGATGACAAGTCTTTCATAGTTTTCCAGCTGCACAATGACTTCCAGCTCCTTCTGTTTGTTGCCCATGCTGTGTGCACTGATATAGATTCACTTCAGCTGGGCTATTGGTCCCACCAACTTTATTGTGGGAGAAGCTCTAATTCCTATGGGACAGTTCTCAGGTGCTTCTGTAGTTTCTAAGATATTGACAACCCTTATGTCTTTTTGCTACCACATGGATCTCCATCTCCTACCCTCACTGAGACCTCACTAGCACACCGTCCTTCAAACATCAGCGTGATGCCCCCAGGCTTATCTCTATCAAGCCTGGTTTTATCCCATTCCCCCTTCAAATCTAGTTTAAAGCTCTTTCAATGAGCCCTGCTAACTCAGGGGTAGATACCATTGGTCCCTGGTGTAGCTGGCAGAGTTATAGCACCCTTCCTGCGTGCCCTTCCACACGAACTGCCACTCCGTGCCCCTGTTTGCACGATCTGTTTGTGGTTCTCCACAGGGGTTTCTTTACTATGTAAACAGCTTGGCCACCGTTGCTCCTGACACCACCCAGGTCTCCTCAGCCTCTGTCATGTGAGCTGTGGGCTTCTGGTGGGTCCCTTCACTCCCCTGAGGTTCTCCCAGTTTGGGAAACCCCTCTGTGCACCACACTAGAGTTGTCTGCTGCCGATCATGCTGGTGCTAGCGCTGCTTGTCTCCACGACTGAGTTTTCATTTGTTTCTTTCATTTTTCTCTGTCCATTTTCTTCATTTACTGTCAAAATACAAAGTTTCTGGCAACTCTTTCCATCTTTATTTAACCTCTTCTAGGGCTTCTCTGCTGAAAAATGACAGCATTAAGAGAATTTGCATTTCCAATCCACTACACCCAGTAGACAACACAGTGCTGTGGGGCAGATATAAATCAATTTTTTCAAGTAAATTGTGGAAACTCAGTGTTGAAGATTATCGGCACGTAGCTGTTTAGAATTTACTTCAATGACTTCATCATGAAAGAATATCCAAGTAGTTCAAATAATTAAACCAAACCAAGTTTTCTGCTCCCACCTGTTAAATAATGCCAAATGCAAACTGGTTTTTCTTGCATCTCCAAAACTGAAAGCAAATTCTCCATAAAAAATTAATTGTTTTAACCTGGCTTTGCCCTCACTCATAAGAAATAACTATGTTGGCTGTAGGCCTGCAGCTGTGAAAACAGCACGCTATTGAAAATCTTTACTTCTTTCAAGCTTCTCTTTTGATCATCATCATGCTGGCTCCATTAATAACTCTTTAGGTTACTGGAATTTGTGCTTTGAGAATGGGAAGAAAGTCCTTCCTCTTTAATTATGCCCCAACTTTTCTTGTTTTTCCTTTTGTTGTTGTCTTGTTAAGCTGTTTCTGGTAGAAGGCTCTGGTGATTCTAGTTCCACCAAAATCCTTGGCAAGTAGATATTCACGGACCTTTAAAAGGCTGGTACTGAGGTAGTAGACCTTGGTAGGCCTCCCTCTTCTTTGGTAGTAGCACACCATTTTGACAACATGGAAATGGCACTCATCTTTAATAGTAAACACTTAAAATCAGGGGTTACCACAAAATCAATGCAACTTTCAACCAGAATAAACACACAGCACGTGATACACTCTGCCCATTTTTAAGTTTCACATTTGGATGATATAAAACCTGTTTTTCTGTTACTTATGAGAAGTCACCACCAACTTTCTGCTATGAACAATAAAAGAAGTACTGCAGCATTTATGCTATTATTGCAGTGTCTCAAATTCAGTTTATGCTGTTTTTTCAATTTGCTTCATGGTGATTTTTTTTCTATTAACAATGCAATTTCACATCATGAAAATTAGTTCTTGATAATTAAATGCATTAGCCTGCAGTGCTTGTTAAAGCTCTAATTCAGTCCAGTCATTAAATAGATGCTTAATTCCTGTGTATTTTTCAGGTCAGTCACAAATAAAGACAATTTCCTGGCTCATGGGTCACTGTGCTTTGGTACCCTGGAAGATCAGGCTGCATTATGTTACTTTACCTGGAATACAGGACTAGAAGGATCTTGAGGCTCTGCCTCCCACGGAGGTACACACAGTTCCTTAGCCTTGTACTCTGCTGATCGGGATCTCTCTCAAAACTTTGTTCTTGTTATTGATGTTTACTGTGCGTGATCCAGGCTTTCATTGCTCAGAGATTTGGAAACTTTCTCCGGTTTCTATCTAAATGTATTCACCCCCAGTTTGTTTATCCTGCATTAACTTAGTTCTCCCCTCTGGAAATAAAAAAATTGAAGTAATTTTTAATAAAATCTTTCTTCCTTTTGTCCTGACAGCTTGAACAAACCGGCTTCCTTTTGCACAGCAACCCAGCTGCATTGCTGGCCTTTTCTTCACCATGCCCAGTTTGGATTCTCCGGTGTGGGACCTCACTGGCTCAGAGTACAGCAGGTGAGGTTTCTCCAGAAATAAGGACACCAAGGTGCTGTGAGATACAGAGACACATACTGGAAAAATCTCATCTCACTTGTCTGAGAAACACCTTTGCCCTTCTCACAGATGCAGCAGGGATGACTCTCAGTCACTCGTGATGGGCAAGTACAAACCAGCCCTCCTCCTCAGTTGTTCCAAGTTATTGCTGCCCTATATAAGCTATTCCACTAGCTAATTGACCTGACAACTAAATACCACTGATCACTTCCAAGAAGCACACTTAAATTTCCACTCTTACTGACCTTACTTTAACACATTCTCTGAATATTATCACTGTATCTGTCATGTGGTTGTTCTCTGTACCATATGCTGTAAATTCCTTTAGCTGTTTTTCCCATGTCACACCTTGATATTTTCCTGTTGGATTGTAGCCCTTGTCTGGCATTATTCCACTTTATCTCAGACTTTTGGATGTCAATGTAGATCGTATTTCTGCATGTCAAAGCATTTGTAAAAGGGCCAGCAGGAAATGTGCCACTGTATAGAATCCTATTTTGTAGGCAGAGCATCCATTAGGCAAAAGAAATTAGGAGAAATGTCTCCTACAATACCTGTTAAAAAAAAAAAAAGAAAAAAAATTTTAGAAAGAGTTTCATGAAGGAGTTGCTTCATGTTGTATAAATCCTTGAGGACAGCCTGTGGAAGCAACAAAATTTAACGGAAGGTTTAGAAACCACTGTGTCATTTAAGTAAACTCTGGCTTCTCTGCAGTGTTCCAAGTTAATTTATTGATTTTTATGTCTTAATATATATCCATGAGGGAAATGTATACATTAACGCATGCTTATGTATAAAATAAAAACAAGCAAGAAGTAAACCAGTCACTATTATGAATTAAGTTTTTGAAGACTATAAGAAAACTCTGTGGAGGTAAAATAAGTGCTGTACTCACGTCTCTATGAAATATTGTACTCATTCAAATCAATTATCCTTTTACAGATGTGATTTCATAAAGGGATAATTAGTTCATGTCTGAAATTGCATCAGCAAAACCAATCTATTTTAATTGTTTCTGTATCAATGAACTGCAGCACAATTTTTTTCTAGCCACAAAACAAATTTAATCAACTCTGCCAAATAAGAAGTCATTTGTCACTTGAAAGATGAAATTGTCAGCCAAAAAAATATTTGCCCTATATCTGCATGCATACATTTTTTGCATTTATAAATGCACCTGTTTTGGCCTTTTCAAAAATCCACTGCGGAATCATGTAGGTGACTCTCCCTCTCTTCCATTACCTTTCATAGAAGTTGCTCTTGGGTGTGCAAAGGCTGTGCATGACAGAAGTTCTGCTGACTCCTATTTAAAGGCTTCTTTAACCAGGTGAAATTAAATATCTCTGCCTGCAAGGTCATTTTTGAAAGTCACATATGACACATAAATGATTAAACACTGCCTTCTGTTTTTCTCAGGAGGAATTTATTAAAGAGACCAAACTAATACAAAGGCGAGGAAGCTCAGTGGATAAACAGCACGTTTTGAGTGAAATTCAGTCAAAATGTGGTAGATATTTCCCAATACACATAAATATGGGAGGTGTGCCCCAAAGACTTTGTTTCAGCCCAGCAGAGTGGGTGGATGTGGATGGACAGACCCATGCAGGATGCACTTTGCAAACCACAGGCTCCAAGGGCAGGGAATTTGCCTGGTCCCCTGCAGGCAGCAAGCACAAACCAGTGCCCTACAACCAGCATTGGGAGCCGTGGGTCTGCCTCATCCAGCCTGGCCATGCTGGCACTTGGGAGGGAGCAAAGCACATTCACCTGTCCTCGCTTTCTAGTCTTCTCTGTGCCATGACTTCTCTGTTGCATGATGGACGAGGTGCTCTAATTTCAAGGCCAGGCTGGATGGGGCTTTGAGCAACCTGCTCTAGTGGGAGGTGTCCCTGCCCATGGCAGGGGGGTTGGAACTAGATGATCTTTAAGGTCCCTTCCAGCTCAAGCCATTCTATGATTCTATGTGTGTAGAGCTGCCAGCCCTATTGGTGACTTTTTTAGCCTTATCATGAGGGTTGGATGCTACTGAGCCTTTCCACAGACCTTTCCATCACCATTCCTGCCCTACCTGTTCTCTAGTTCTCCCTCCATTTGCATACCAAGGCTGCCTCTGTAATTCCCAGCATACTCCTGGGCACAGGAATGTGGCTTGATGTGCTGGTAAATGCCTAGACTGTTGCCTGTCCAGAATTTGTCCTGTTCCAACTTGTGCAGTCCCCAGCAGCCCCTGGATGAAATTCAACAGCTGGCATGATCCAGGGATCATTTCCCAAAAGTGGTTTGTGTGCAGCCACTTATTTTGGGGACTAACCATGGTTTCCTAGCAGGGGTGCAGGGTGATGTGTAACACTTGACTTTGAGACCCAGGAATATCTACTTGTCATCGTAGGCAGCCAGCATGTCCCACGACATCCTTCTCTCTGTGCCTGTCAGCTGCCCCTATGGCACCTGCCATTTCAAATCTCAGCTACGGCAATAGACCCTTATTCCCTCTAAGTCCAAACCATTTTCAAAAGGCTCCTGCATGTCCAGATCATGGCTGTGCTCAGATGTGAGCTAATCCCATCACTCAGCAGCAGGCAGGAAGCTCTCTGCTCCTACCGAGGCGTACTCCTCAAGGTGCACTCTAATTGTCGAGCAGCAGCTCTCTCATCCCTCAGCCTGTCACGGATGTAGCTGCCAACAGAAACATTAACTTCAACAACAACTAGCCAGAATTCTTCCCTAGAATATGAACAGTAGGGATCTATTTCTTGGCGCACGTCTTTCCTAGACATTGGAATACAATAATCTGATTAAATTCTTATTTATTTTTTCTTTCTTATATTGTCACTGCTCGATGAGACAATTGAAATAGCTGAGATCTACCCATCGGATTTTGAATCGTGTCTTTTCTGATAAGACTTAGACGTCTGGAGTAGAGGGCAGGGATTTGCAGCATGACTCTCAGGACTCTTTACACATTGATAGCTGGGTAATTGGGAAAACAAGGGCAATTCAGACTCTGATTCACACTGGATTTACCTGCAGTGGCTGAAGAGGTTACCAGCCTGGAAGATAAACTCTTCAATTGTTGCAGCTAAATCAGAGATGATTGTGAATCTAAGTTGTCAGCCTGCACAGTTTACAGCTTGATGTTTTAATTTAAACTGAGATTGATAGTGGTTTACATTTACTGGCGGTAGCGAAATCAGCCCCACAGCTAATCAGTAATCTGGCAGGGACATTTGGGGGTGGCAGGCTTTTAAATCACCTTGGTCTGAAGTGCCGAATCTTGTGAAAAAGGTGGCTTTAAGGACAGGGCTTTAATATCTGACTCCGAACTCACAAGTCCATGTTCATCAGCCCTGTGGATTTCAGTGGCCTCATGAGAAATAGCTGACCTGTGATATTGCGGTAAGTATTTTTCCTCTGTACAACTTCTCTTCCTATCTCTTGATCTCATGAGAGATCTTGTCAAATCAGAAGATTAAAGTAGATTTATTGAAGTGGGTGAAAAAAAAAAAAGAGCTGGCTAATTAAAACCCAATTAGTTTGATGGCAGTTCTATCTAAGACTTTAGAAGAAATTTTTAAGGAAAATATAGACGTACAGAGAAATGAATGAATATGCTGCAAGGCTTTGTCAAAAACAGGTTCCCCAGAACAATCTGAAGTCTTCTTTGATAAAATATGAGATTCTCTAAATAAGTCAGCAACGCATTCTTCTCTTGACATGTAAGAAATTATTACTTAAGATAAATAAACTGAATATCAGTAAAGAACTTTGAACTGAGTAGGAATGAAATTGAAAGAAAATTTAGAATAGGTTGTGGTGAGGATTAAATTATCACAGAAGAAAAAAGGTCTCTGTCTTTGGAAACTATTATGTAAAAGCATGCATTAACAACCTCTACGGAAAAAATTAGGCTGAATGTTCATCTCAGAGCATGCTAGGAGTATAATTTAGGAATAGTTAGATGACCACAGGGTAGAAGTGGCCTAAAATGTGTCAGAATGAAATGCAAGTCATGCAGGCCTTGAAAACTGGAATTTTGGCTGCAGCATGGGAGACCATGATATGAAACAGAGGAGACACACCTGACTATCCATTCAAATGTACTTCCAAGATTAGGATTATCAGGCAAGGTGTTTTTAATGGAGATTAAATCCCTCCTTTGGAGATTTTCAAGACCCGCCTGGATGCAGTCCTGAGTAACATGCTCTAGCTCTGGGCAATCCTGCTTCAGCA
>JAOXNO010000013.1:152063016-152085945 GCA_028565335.1 Limnodromus scolopaceus | reverse complement strand
TCAGCAGGGGAGTTGGACTAGATGATCTCTATGGTCCCTTCCAACTCTAAAAATTCAGTGAAATTCAGTGAAATAAAGAAATGCCAGACTGTAAGTCTTTCTCTGGAATAGCATAGGAATTCTGGTCTCCCATGCCTGAGAAAAAGAAATAGGAACTGAAGCAGGTAGAGGAAATAGTAACCCAGCAGTTTATTTTATTGGAGGAATCCAAAAGAGCTTAATTTATTTCACAAAGGGAAAAAATGATAACAGATACACCCCTGGTAGGTGTGTGCCTCCATCCAGGGAATGTTCCTGGTGGATCCCCTTCAGTGCTGCACACCTGATAGGGAAACATAGTTTGGTGCTGAAATGGTTCCAAAAAAAACCACTTCAAGCCATTCTGAAAAATTATTTCAGTTGTGGAAGGGCCAAATTCTTTCATTGCCCTTTGAATGTTCCTGAATAAGTATGTAGCATATAAAAATCATTAAATTGGAGGAGGTGAGGGAGATCAAATAGAGAGGTGTCACCTCAGGTCCTTGGTCTCTCACTGCATGGGAGCGCGGAGGGTTGTGACTGCCCCAACTTATTTTGGCTGTGGGTGTTCTTGTACATTTTGTGGCCTGTGCCACCTATTGCAGATTATCCCAGGCACATCTTGAGAGCCAGCAGGGTCCAGGAAACCTTCCCAGTAGCAGTTTGCTGACACCTCTGTGAGAGCGTGGGCAGATCCAAGGAAGACCACAGTACTCTGCCTCATCTTGTGCAGCGTCCGCTCTCTGCTGCAATGTGCTGAGCCAACACTGAGTGGTAGTAAAACTCACGGGCTGTGGACTCCAGACCCAGGTTTGGGATGGAAACATGAAGTTTTCTATCAGATTGAAATGAAAGAAGGAATTCAATCAAAATATCGATGCTAGTATGTTATTGAAGCTCTATGAGGACCCCCAAGGCTTGTTTATCCATTGGTTAAACAGATGTAACAGACCTGCCCTGCTTCAAAGAAGATTCATAAGAAATGGCAATCAATAAATACTTGTGAAGACCTTTGAAGCTTGAAAATGGAAAACGTTATTTTCACTAGACATATACAACAATCCAATTACTGTTTTGGAGGACCAGAGGGAGAAAAGCAAACAGATTTGATCAAGAATGAGGTTCTTTGCCATGATTACCCTGAGAGGTAAATCTGAAAAATAATAACAACAGGCTAAGAAAGAACTGATTCAAATGATTATCTTCCAAACTTAGAATAAGTACAAGCTCTAGAAATGTAATAAAAAGAATATTGAAGAAGATAGGCAAAGGCCCTTCTGTCAGATCAGGTGTTTCTCTGTCAGGACTAATGGGAGCAGTGTATCAGGTTAGGAAGGCACAGTTCCCAAAACTAATGAAAATATAGGGGGATGATAAATGTGTTTTGCTACCATCCTAAGACCTAGGTGTCCCCAAAGAGTTTACTGCCGAAGTGAGTGCAGAACACAATTCAATTTCACGTAATTGCAGGGAAGGCAAGATTGAAGTCACCTAAATTAAGACTGAATTTAGACTAATGTTCTGCAGAATTTGGATACTAGCAGCTCAGACTTCGAAATGGCAATTGTCTTGATATCCTCCTTATTGTCCATTGTCTATGTGTCTCTTTGGAGACCTCCAAAATTCCCTGTCTATATAAACATGAATGTTGCACATCCCTCCTGTCAGTCATTCAGAACAGGTTAGTGCCCATGTCACCTTCAAGATGCCTTGACATTCAGATTTGGGCACCAATGTCTAATTCCATCCCTGGGAGCTTCTGGCCCACGGTGCTATACTTGCAGGTGCCCTCTGCCATGCATACATCCATATGGCTGACAGACCGCAGATGTTCAAACCCTTGACAGTGAAGAAGAGAGTACCCCAAACCTAGGAATTTAACCTTTCCCTGAGGTGAGAGGTTTTGAGTCTCTCTCTCTCACATCACCAGCCATCATGCTCCAAGGACATGCTCCACCCCTCTGGATGCACAACTGGGAGTTTAAGATTTGTGGGACCAGGAGAACAGAGAAACAACAATCCGACTGCTCTGAGAAAAGAGGCTGCATTTCTGTCTGGGATAATAAGCCTTGTTGAAGGAGAGAGCAAAGGTAGGTTTCATTTGGTCCTGAGCACTGCTGTCATAACAGTTCAGCAGTTGGAAAGCTCTGCACTGCCCACCTGTGTGTGAAAAGAACCTGCCAGACTGACCTTTCTTGTCATTAAAGTTGTGCAGACTTATTTTAAAATGCCTCCCTCCATGCATTTGTTATGTGCTTTTCTGTCTGTCTCCTAGAAAAGAAAAAAATGTCATTTGAATAGAATGGAAAACCTACTCCCGTGATTAAATGCGATGAAGAAACCGTTGAATACAATGATTTTCTAGCAGGAGACTCATACATCTTTAAATCAATAGAGTTGCATTTGCTTGCTGTGATGAGCCAACGGCCCACCTGTGGCTGGCAGGGGCTGGATCAGCTGGCTGGCCGCAGGACTCCGGAAACAGGTATTACAAAAACATCAAAAAGAGCACATCTGTCCTGTCAGCTGTTTTGAGAATCAGTCCCGTGCTGGGCAGTACACAAAGACCACATCACGATCAGTCTCCTACCTAACATCTCAGCCTGTCTCTTGCATCTTTTTTGTGCACGTGTAGTCTCACTGTGGCCACGAATCTGGCCCCGATTCTGCTCTCTTGCCTCTCTAGCCTGCCCCATCTCTTGGCTTCATTACCATGGGGGCATCATCTACCTGCCCCTTTGTCATAACGTTAGCATCTTTCCTTTCTCCTCTCCTGTCCATTCAAACCGCTGCTGCTCATGTCATCCCTTACGTGTTCAACTGTTTATGCTGTTCACTGGTCCACAGTACATTTAGGAGAAGCTAGTTGAAAGTATGTCACAGCTTACATCTTTTGCCCTCTTTTCTTCAGCTTTATCATCTTCCTGACCTCAATCGGGCCTTGGCATCACCTCAGTTGCTTGCTTTATGCTTTCGAGCAAACTCCTCTGTGCCTTCCCTGAAGCTTCCCCCTGCATTAGGTAGGAAAACCCCACAAACACCTCTGAAACTACTCTGTTACGATCCTCCTTTGAAATCCCTCCCTAAAATACCTGTTAGCTGTGTAAGCAGGGCTTAGGTCCTTCCTCTCCTGAAACCAGTGGCCTTACCACTTTGACCAACAGTGTGTACTGGTTTCCTTGTATTTTCCTTGCCTGCCTGTTGCCTTTCATCTTATATTTACCCCGTGAGCTCTGCAAGGCAGTGAGCTCCCCTTTGTCCTGTTTGCAGAGTCCTCCAGGAGGAGGTATGTCCAACTAAATTAAGACCCTATGGGCAGCTGTTTGCTCCTTTTGTCAAGGCAGGATCCATTTTCTTCTGTTGCCTCTCCATGTTATTTGTCACACTTGTCTCCACAAACAGAATGCTCTCCTTATTACAAAATGGAATGTATTTTCCTCACTGCAACCCCTAAAAGAGGCCTACATTTTTACAACAGCTCTCTTAGACTCCCTGGTCCCCAGGCTTGGAGCTTCTTTCACTGTGTGTATTTTATTTTTAAGCCCAGAAAGGATCCCTGTTGGTCTGACTTTTGCTGCAACACAGACCAAGATAGCAATATTCTGTCCTGCTATTCTGAAAGTCATCAAGGCCACTGGGCTGTTGGGAAACACACTCAGATTGGTCTGAAAAATCCAAAGAGAGAGTTATCAGCTATTTCTTTTGGCTTCAGCAGAAATTCCTGCAGCTGTTGTTTAAAAAAAATAAAATAAATTCCAGGCTGGATTTTTAAGTTTCAGCTTTCAGTCCTCTTATTCCAATTATATCTTCATTAGGCACATAAAAAAGCTCCTTAATACCCAATATATTCTACAACTGCAGTCTGGTCACTTTTCAGCCATATCCTGTACCTTCAAGAGTATAATAACGAAAAGAATATAATAATGAAAATAATAACTAATAATGATGATCGACTCCATTATTCACAGAAGAGACAAAACACACAAAGTGAAAAACATATAGAATCAAAAGTGAAGGCTTGAGCATAGCCCAAGACATTTCATAAGCTGAAAAATGAAGGCCTGAGTATAACCCTAGCTATTTCATAGGCTGGGACATAATTGCTCTTGATTTCTTTGTATTGGCTTTTTATCTCAAAGAAGCCAGATGATGAATTGCCAAGTGATTTATCATAAGCTATAGTAGATGGTTTCTCTCCCTTCCTTCTCCTCCTCATGCCCTCCTCCTCTGTCTTTGGATTCTTTCCTTTTGATATTTTTAAGTCTACACAATTTGGAAAGGCCAAAAAATGCAGAACACAAGCCTTTTACACTTTGCAGCCAGCTGGCCTCCTCCTTACTATATATACACTGCAGTTGCACTTGGAACTCAGTCATCTTTGGTGTTAGACAAACCCATTTAAGAAGGCGCTCCTGCCCTAAGAGGTTTGCACTGAATAGATGAAGCATCTAAGAGAAAGAGGATAAATGACAGTGACTCATCCGGAGTCAGCGGGCAGGCAAAGGGCAGGCCTGGGAAGGAATTTATATCTCAGTGATGCCTTAGTAACTGCTTTTCCCATCAGCTACTGTCCTTTTTTTAGGACAAAGGATGTTGTGGCTGAGAAATTAGGTGTTTCTCCAACCTGCCAGTGGCCATCCAGACCGTAAAGGTCCACTCTGGTGGTCCAGTGCAGCTTAATAATGTTGCGATATGCCTGTATCCCCAGTGAGCATTTTTAAGCTGACGGTCAGATCTAGGTTTCCTGGGAAAGAGTTAGGGAAAGATTCCGGGATCCCTTCTTCCCCCGGCCCCAGCAGACCCCATTGCTATTCCTCTATCATGGCACTCAAACCTCGAGCACTGTGGATGTTGGGGGCCTGGCACTCCCCACCTTTTGAGCCTGATTGCTGGTTGTAGTCAGCTGGAGACAGCTTACAACACCGGCAGCATCAGGGTGTACATTTTTCATCCTCCCTGTGATAGGAAGAGAGGTGAGGAGTTCAGCACTCTCCCTTACCTCCACTGACATCAGTGCTGTGTCAGCCCTGATGGTATTAGCACAATCTTTTAAAAGCGGTTCATCTTATTACCATGGTGTGCACTCCCTGAAGGCCATGGACAAATGTTAAAGTCTGGAAGTGCGTGTGATGTCATGGAAGAAATATGAAACAGAAGCTGAACTGCTAGCTGCTACAAGGGCAAATTTTGTTTAATGTTTCCTATTAACTCCTAGCTCCTCTGTCATCCTTCTATCATGGTAGGGAGAGACTAAAGGAAATAGCTTTCTCATCTTCTGCTCAAAATTGCCATTTGCCAAGGATTTGCTAGAGGTCTAATTAAAGCAGAATAAATGTATTTTGCATTTCTCACCCAAGAGGGTAGTTTAGATCACAATCAGTGAAATGAATACAGCATGTTTCTAACTGAATTGCCACTGCTAATGAAAAGGGATACTCTGAATGATGAAGACAAATGTACTCCAAATGAAGAATTAATACCGCTCATAACAGCACAAATATGAAAATCCATATTCTTAGAACAAATGCTTTGGTACTATTAGGCACTTATGTGACTAAATCTCTGTTAAAATCTGCAGCTGGAATAGACAAATATTTGTGCTGATATTTATTACTTAGTACTAACGTGGCTGTAATTTATACTCCCCCATAATCATGTCAGAATGCCACTTCGTGTGCTTTGTGCCGTGGCATTTCCACTTTCGATTTTAATGTCCCTGAAGCAACTCTTCATGGGGAAACCCATTCTTCCAGCCAAAGAACAACTGTTCTCAAGTCTCTGTGGTGCTCTCTGAAATACAGATAATAACACTAATAAGGCCCAGAAGCTTCTGCATTGAACAGTAGACAACTAGCTTGTGAGGAATGTTTTAGTCACAGGGGACCTTGTGTTTTCAAACAATACGCATCAAATGATTTTTGCAAACAAGCAGCTATGGAGGGTAACCGTAGCTGGCCAAGATACCTGGCTATGAAGGCTATCTATAAATGTGAGTTGTGAGAATGTCTTGTTTATACAGACAGAAGCAAACAAAAAGATATTAATGATATCACAGACCTTACAGCCTTACAAAGCAACAGCCTTGCTTGCTCCTGTTCCAGAGTCACTCGGAGATGCATGTCCTCTTGACAGCCTTTGCACTGGATTAGTCCTGCAAATGGATACAGGCTTACTTCTGCAGAGGTTCTTAAAGATGGATGAAATGTTTAACATGATTGCTCTCTCCCATACTGTTTCTTGGAGCTCACATGTCTTCCCCTTGATCATGTACTTGGAAGCACATCCCTGACATTCTCAGCTCACTCTTCCTGCTTCTAGCAGACCAAATGGGCTGGTGAAACATGACTTTGGTAATATGAAGGAGCATGTCTCATCCCCTCCTAGGGGAAGCCTGAGCCTTGCTGCATAAAGCTTTCCCACAAAACTAAACTGAAGCCCAATTTCAAAACCTAACGTAGGTTCCTGGAATCTGTGTTAGAAGAGTGATGCAGAGTGTTAAAGATGGCAGTTGGTGGAGGGTTAGAACTCTGAGATCAGAAACATAATATCTAGGATGTACTTTTTTGTGAGATCTTACTTTTGCATGGTCATGTGCCGTCACTGTTTTTCAGTGGCGTTCCAGTAGAGGTAGATTGTCAGTTGGAGTATAACCTGAAAGGCTTCCTCTGTTCAAATCTCATTTTTTCCACCATGATGGACTCTGTGCCATAATTTTGTCTTAATCTCTCAGTCTGCTTTTTAGAAACAAAGATAGCAATCAGCTTTGTAGAACTGTTCTGTTATCCCACAGAAAACAGTGTTTTTAAACATTTGTATTAATATGTGAAATGGATTGTTCGAGGCTTGCCCCATTCTTGCCTTACAGACTGTAACTGTTGCCAGACTAACTCCACTTGCTCCCATTTAATATAATGTTGTAGTGGTTTCTCCAAGTACATTTTTTTTCTGCAGGTTTTCAATGAACCATTGCTGTTTACTCATGAGAAAAGTCATTGGTGGTATCTTGGTTCCTTGCGATAATGAAGATATTGGCTTACACAGCAAATAGCTGTTCCTTTGCTATCGAGTTTATGTTAACATTTATAGTATCAATTAAACAACATTTGAGGATCAAATATGTGACAATAACTGGAGGGGTTGAAATAATTGCAAAGGTTAGATCACGGTGATCAAGCTTCCAAATGGATTTTACAGACCGCTGATGTGAAGTCTGCAGGTTATTTCTTCTTCCTTCAGTTGTCAGAACTCATTTAGGCTTTAGACACTGCCATAAAAGGTAATCAGATCTTCCTTCCCAATCTCCAAAATCATTTTAACACAAGTAATATCAACAGAGTCACATCATTTCAAGCCTTCTCCTACCACCGTACAGCTGCTCAGGCAGTTAATTACAATATGTTCCCAGGATGAGAGGCTGAATAGGCAGTCACATTTCTGCGCTTCATTAAAATGAGCTTAGCAAAATTAGGTTGATAGGATAATGGGGATACCTTGTGCAGTTTCCACCATTCCCAGCAGCAAGGATTGTGCCAGATGTTGATCTCTTTGTGTAAATTATATACTTTGTATTTGTTGACTAGGAATAAGCACAGGCTTTCATCTTACACCAACCTGCTAAACAGAATTATTTTAAAGCCTTATAAAAGAAAGACACATTTACTCATGAAAAATAACCGTATATCTACTATCAAGCTTATAATTTAGTGCTGAGGAGAGAGAAGCCTGAAATATTTTTGTTAGGAAAGTACAGGAAACGAGCCACTCCACGAGAACAGGTGCCTTACATGAAATACATCGTTTGTGCATCTTCATCATTTCAAGTGAAAATGTTCCTTCTAAGTTTATGCAGCTCTTTTCTCTCACCTTCAAGTTATTAAGACTGGAAATTCAAATTATTTTAATAGTGTTTATTTGTCCGTTGCTGATTCATTTGCAGTGGGTCAGGCCCCCAAAGGTGGGATTCATCTCATCTGTCTTTATCGCTGAAAAACTGTCATCCAGTTAGCTAAATTCAGTGTAAAATGGTTAGGGGAACAAAGTGCCCTCCAAGGAAATCTGCCTCAGGAGAAGAAACCCATTTGATTACCAAAAGTGCCCCAAAACCAGCTTGAGACAAATCATCTAAATGTGAGGTGCTCAGTGTCAGAAAGGGTGAATTCAGACCAGAGAGGTCCGTTTTTTGAACCCATCCATTATTAAGCTTTGCTTGATTGACAGAAAGATGTCATATTCAGATAAAATAAAAGATGCTGTTTTACAGGTTTTTGGTGTTTGTTGGTTGGGTTTTTTTGGAGGGGTGCTGGTGTTTTGTTTTATTTTGTTTTGTTTTGTTTTGTTTTGTTTTTCAGGCTGTACCTCTTGCTTTCTGGTTTTCCTTTTCATGGTAACAAATGAGGGACTTTGGCGCTCCCTGGGACCCTCCTCTTGGCTTAGGACAGAGCAGAACGAATATACGGGCACAGGTTAAGCTTTACCAAGCCCCTTTATCCATTTCTCTGAGCAGGTAATGAGGGGCCAGTGTGTGTGGCTCCCATGTATGAGCTTAGGGAAAGAAAAGTCAAGGCCAGGCTGGATGGGACTTTGAACAACCTGGTGTAGTGGAAGGTGTCCCTGCCCATGGCAGGGCATTGGAACTCGATGATCTTTAAGGTCTCTTCCAACCTGAACCATTCTATGATTCTATGAAAAGTGCTATATCCTGTTCCAGGAGCTAGTTCTGGTCCTTATCTCTAGGACATCTGCAACATGCTAAGGAGAATCTAAATTGGAGATTTCCAAGACCCAAACAATGAACAAGACTATTAAATCTGGCTTCAGGTGACTCAGCTGTCTCAGGTGTAGCCCACCGGATATTGCAGACAGGGTGCCTTTGCAGAGGAAGCGTATGAGGCATATTCTGCTGGATGCTTCATATACTACACCTGCAATTTTGGAGTTTCATGGTCAAACACCAAGTCAGAAATAAGCCTTCAGTATCTGTTCTTTACTATCCACACTGCAGTGAAAATGACAAATAGTGTGAGGCTATTACTTTTAAATGGCCATGGGGGGAAGTAGATGTCCCTTTCTTTGCTGTTAGCAAGAGCTGTATTCGAAAGATGAGTAAAACAATTGCTGAGAAAAGTAAGACATTAATCTGTTCACCATCCATCAGAGATATACCTATTATTTATGATACATGGATAAAACAGGAGGGATTTTCTTTTTTTTTTTTTTTAAACGCCTATTGTTCTATAGCAGTGTGGGGGGGGTGTTCTTATGAACAGACATACGTGTAATTCCAGTTTGTGCAGTTTTATTGTATTCAGAATTGCTGAAAATAATTAGCCACAATACCAATTTCCCTTCTGGAGTTTAAGAAGCAGGTTGAAAGCAATGGTGTTATTAAGTATAATTTCAGAACAGTAAATATAGTTATCTAATCATCTGTAATGGTAGGCTAGACATCTACATTTGACTGAAATGAAGAAATATATCACTGCACATTCTATTTCAGTGAAAATACACATACATCTATCCTGCATGCAGCAAATGTAACGTATAGAAAACATTTTTCAAAACACATAATTCCTTCAGTAATCAGCTCCTAACCCTCATTCTTGCCTCCAAAGTATTAAAACCAAAACACTACATAAAATATTGCTTCTGTTCTGTTATGCATCTTGATCTACTAAAAAGCTGGAATACTTTAAATATATTTTATATAGATATAAAAACCATTCCGGATCAAAGCCTATGTCCTGGAAGACAACGAGACTCTCCTTGCTGGTTCAGTTGTTAAATTGATAAGGTCCTGGAGGTCTTGTTGGCACTCAGTACAAGGTCCACATGAAAAATACAAGTCAGTAGTTGTGGAGCTGCGTGAACAGATGGGACTGTTGCTCTCAGCTCTGTAGAATGCAACGTTCATGCCCCCTGATAACAAAGCATATGGTCTAATAAACATAAATGAGGGTCAACATTTAACTGTCTGTTCTTGAGGTATTTAGTGTTCACCTAATGCCCTTCTGACAGAAAGCCTTATGGGACATATGTGGCCAACACTCCCCGTGCAGCGTAAGTATAACCATTTATATTCTGCTTGGCAAATACTATTTATACTTCATATTTTTAGTTTGTGAAGTCTGCAGCATTTCACAACTTTTATGGTGCTACATGTAGAGATGAGACCAGTAACACAGAGAGGTGACTGATGCCAATCGTGTCACAAATTTTGCAAATTTTGTGGTCTTTGGAGAATCTCAGTGATACAGAATGACTGTGACCATAATCTGGGCTCTGTGTGTCCAGTGCCATGCCCTGATCCACATCTCTCGGGGTGGGCCATGCAAGCCAGAGCTCGTCCTCAAAGGAGGAGAACTGGGTGGACTGACACCGCAAATCGCAGCTGGTTTTGCTAAGGTATTTTAGTAGATTATGTTTGATAAGATATTTTAATAGATTAATACAATTTTAAAAGGAAAATAGACTATCAATTAGGGTAGTTTGACTTCTGCAGTGGACACCAGTGTTAGAGGAAACTCCCTAGTGCTGGTTTCTCATTTCCAGGTGAGACTACCTCTCTGCTCACATACACTAGTCGTCTCCCATGTGCCCACGGATTGATTTTGACTCAGCAGGGCTCATGGTGAGTTGTTCTTTCCTGATCCATTCCCAAGACAGGGCTTGTATTAGGTGCTTCCATGGGGCTGCCTTATTCAGTGGAGCAGGTGACTCTGTGTGACAGATGTGGCTCATCAATGTCTGGTATTTCACTGGTCTGGATGTGGTTTACAAACTTTATCAGGGTCAGTGCAGATGCATTTATTGATGAACCTCATCACAAACATACCACGTAGCTCACAAAAGTGTCTTCTGGGGATCAGGTAGCCCATTATTAAAGTTTTAAAATATGTTCATCATTTCTACTTATTTATTTTTCTAATAATAATATGACAGTAAGTAATAACTCAAAGGACCTTCACTGCACAGAGTATGCAGTGAAAAAGGTGATCAGTGAACAGCAAACAGGCTCAGGCTGTAAGTAGACTTCACCCTCCCAGATGACATTTAACACTCTCTCCATTTAAAAATAGACCAGGGGTGTTAGTTCATAGCTCTATGGCTTTTCTGAGCTTGCAAAGTCTTTGGGTATTATTTTCCATCTGACAAGGAAGAGAGGTAAAAAACCAAACATTTATCTGTCCAGAAACTCAGCATCCGGTAAAGCTTTTCAGTGTTGCGTGTTTTTGGTTTTTTTTGGTTTGTTTTTGTTTTTGTCCTTAATATTTTCAAGTTTGTATCACCAGACATGATAAATAATAAATGTGCTACGAGAAGACATTTAGCACGGAGAACACTAGCATTATCTCTGCCACTAGTTTAAAAAAAACCAAACCAACAACAAACCCAACATAAACCCCACCCTCCAATGTTTGGAACTGTTTTTTTATGTAATTAAACCAACTAGCTTACTAGCATTAACCATACTACACAGTCTACTGACCCAATTTGTTTTAAATCACAGATCCAAACAGATCTGATAAGGCCACAGTATCCTAATTCTAAGATAATTCCCAATTTAAAGAAGACTTATAGGCATTGGCTGCCTCATCAAACCATGTCCTGTTGCAATTGGACATACTCAGCAGAGCAGACCAGTTCAACATGAAGGAAATGAGAGAGAGAGAGCTTTCAAGCTTTTGACTCAATATGTTCTTTATGGGAATTTGCTGTATTTATTTTAATTTAAACGTATCTAAGGACTAAAAAGGAAAACTGTTATGGAAAATGAACTTTTCCCTTTATGTTACAGATTCTTCTCTCTCCCAAGGGCAATGTCTAGCAGATGGTACAATACATTGTGCTGGAATGCAGCTCATGTGTGTAAGACAGAAACTGTAATTACAAAAGCAAAGCTTACAGGATGATTTCTTTCGACACAGCATTTTATCCCAAACACCAGCCGGATTTCACTTCATATAAGGAACCATAGATACATGCATTTCCAGTAGTTTTACAATGCACCCAGAAAGCGACCATGCTTACATGATGGTGACTACCTCAGAGCGATGAACTGCCCGTGCTCTGAACCCCCAAGATCCAGCACCATACAGAAGCTGTGTGACTCCATCAACACAGTACTGCCCTTGATCTCCTTCTGCTTGGTGCCACCCTAACATGATCAAGGGATTTTGGCCAGCTCAAAGCACTGGCAGAGCGTGTTCACATCTTCACACAGTGTATCATGAAGCCATACATTGAGTGAAGTCACTGGCTGTCACACTAGGGTTTCCCCTTCCAGACAACTTCAGTACGTATCAGTGATCCTTGTTAGGAGAGGATTTTGAGTTTAAATCTGATAAGCTGTCTTCAAAGAGGAAGGTCATTTGCTGCAGTCAGATGTGATGGCAGACACTTGCCTTTCAGAAGAGCTCCATTAAATGAAAAAATAAACCTCTCATTAGTGAGGAATTTTTCTCAAGACGCTAAAAATCTACATCCTGGTATTAATTCCGGACACACTTAGTAGACAGATTAACCTAAATGTTTACTGTATCTAATCTTTCATTATGTGATTCTGGATGTTTCATAAACCAATTTACTCTAGGTATGGAAAGATCAAGCAGTAGAGATGCAAACTATATATAACTTCTATGCAAGAGCATTAGAACATGACATTAATCTCCTTTCTAATTTCCTACGCTCCCATTTTTGTCATACAAGGTGACATCCCTCACAGCAACTGGGTGATTTATACTGTGGAGGGTAATTCTTAACCATCTTTAATACTGGTGCAATAGCTCATCCATCTTAAAGCAAATGATATATGCAAGATTATTTATTCAGAAAACAGGCATTGAATCATTAGAAAAAAAGGCTTAATCCTGGATAAATACAGCATCTCTGTGTATCTCTCTGATACCAAGTAAATTACGTGTGTCCATTATAAGATATATAACCCGTCCCAAATAAATGGACTCTAAAATCTTATGGTGAAATACCTATCTGAAACAGAGTAAGGATATGAAAACTAAAACTAAAGGGAACTTATTCTTTTATTTCCACAATATAAAAAATTATATAAGTGCCATGACATGATGTCAGAAAAGCAGAACCAACAAAATAGTTGTAGTCAGTCTATTCCAGTCTAACAATGTGTCAAAGTTTTTCATGTGGACTGCAAGAAGGGCAGCATTATGGTTTATCCTTATCCAAGTATTAACGTCTTCACGTGTAATAATTAACTTCCTCAATAACACTGTGTTTTTGATAGACTTAAAACTTTCTTTGTTATTTCTCCCCAACTTGATAAAGGCTGTCAACAGTAATTGCCCTGAATTCCTGCTTGTTTACGTCTGGGAATGAATGAATGGGGTTGGGCTCTTTGAGTACAGTCTGGCAACCAGAAGTTTTGTAGGATCTCTTTGGGTTGACCTCTTTCCACTGAGAAAGCATCTTGACCATTTTTTTTCCTTTGATTAATTTATTCTCATGACAATATTGCTCTCCATCTCCTTTCCCACCCTAGTAATTGCCTCCTTGTGGGACAGCTGTCTTGTGTCCTCCAAGCTTTCATTTTGTTAGGCCAACAAGTCAATTTTCTATAGGGATGGTAGAGTTAAATATTGCCCGCATCTACTAAAATCAGAGATAAGAGAGAGGTAGAGAGAAAGTTCAGAACAGACTGGGGAATTCTGGGATAGCATTGTAGGACTGTCATACATAAGCTGAAATGCGCAGTTTTAAAAATTTTTGTTCTTGGTTTTCAGCTAAAATGCTTGCATTCCATTGTCTGCCTCAAATTAACAAACCTCCATTGAGAGTGGAGGGCCTGTTCATTTTAAAGCACATTTGGCTACCTCATGCTGAAATCTAAGGAAATGGAAACCAGCAGTCTAAGAAGCCAAGCAAACCACAGCTTGGCCTGATCCAGACCATGTGGAGGTCCATGGAGACATTGTCACAGTCTTCAGTGTATTTTGAGTCAGTTGTCTGTGAGAGCAGCCACCATCAATCCCTGCTGTGAGGAGGACAGAGAAAACAAAGACAATCAGAATAAGAATCCAACATTCTACTGAAAAATCCTCTGCTCTTTATTTAAGTGTCAAATGTAGAAGAACAAATTACTGCAAATTTTCCTTTCATGGGAGTTACCCAAGTAACTTTTTGCTTTGAAAAGTCGGGGTTCATGTTTTGTGGGATCACTTTTCTTTCTTTTACAGGAATTGCCTCAAATATAAAATGAATGCCTGAAGGAAGATAAATCAATCAAAGCATAATAACTTATTCAATAGTATAGACTAGTGCTGCTAGAGAAAATTGATAAAGAAATAATCAGAATGCATTAGACCCCATCCTTTCCTGAATTACATGAATGCAGCTCTTGATGTAGCGGAGGCAGTTTTGATACTTCAGAATCTATACAACAAGCACGGGACGAAATCTCCACCCATATTAATTTTATGCCAGGGTAGTTTCATACATTTTAATGAAATCATTTTGCATCTACACCAGTGAGAGAGACCAAGAAAAAGCTTCCATGAATTCTCTCTCTCTTTTTTTTGTTTTGTTTTGAAAAAGGGGGAAAGATATAATTTGGACACAGTAATTTTCAGAAACATCATTCTGTTCCTTTGTGGAAGCATGATCTACAATACCATAAATACAAATAATGGCCATTGAGCAGGGTCCATATATTTTACTGTCAACAAAATGGTGACTTGAAGACCAAAAAAAGAAAAAAGAAAAAATAGAATTAAAAAATCCCTAATAAAAATATTGATACTAATATGGAGTCAAATAAACTAGCTTTTTGTAATGAAAGCAGTCATCTAAAAGGGGAAGTTTCATCCTGAACTTTTTTTTTCATTGTACGTTTTTTCTTTAACCTTGACTCAGTCTGCATCCATAAGAAGGTCTCTCTGCTAATAAGGTTACTCGTTCAGCCCTTCTCACCTCCTGTAATTTGCCTAAATTACGGAAGGCAAATTAAGCCAGCTCAAAATGATATTAACAGATTGGTGCTACCATCATAATTGAATCACAGCAGATGCAAAGGGACGATGGAGACTTGGTTGTAAATATATCAAGTGATTCTGATGACAGTAATGCATTTTATTAGGGAAAACTATCATCATTTTTATGATCTAATGTACATTTACCCTTTTCTTGCCCTTCATTCATCAGGTAGGACATAAGGTAAACGGATTCATGTATGTTAATGTTTTTTTCCTAGTTAACTGGTATTAAGATTATATTCTACATTATTTAGTGGTTGCTTTTACACCTAAATCATTTGCTGCCAATAAGGGAGAGTCACTGTTTTTGAGAGGTATGAGTGTCCTCCACTGTTCTCTCAGCAGCAGCCTCAGGGGATGGACTCAGCTCTGAGCAGCCACAAGCCTCAGTGTCCTGAGCTGGACCCAAGCAGCACCTGCAAGAGGGCTGTGGTGGAGTAACAGCAGGACCACACAGAGCATAGGACAGCATCTTCTCAGCTCAGGGAAGGTATGTACCTGAATTTTTGCTGTCCCTGGAGGCACGCACTAATCACTTGGTTAATAGCAGGCCCACTGCCTCCTCCAGCCATAACTTAAAAAGCATGCAATAGGATATTTGACAAAAACAGCTACCCGTGTTTGACATCAGGTATGCAGTTGGATCTGAGCATCAAGGACGAAGGGACTCAAAATTTTAAGCTCAAAAATTCAAGTGAGGAAGTCATGGGAGGAAAGGGGAAGAAGCTCCACAGCCACAGGTCATTATAGTTTCACATGATGTCCTGTGCAAATGGAGTTAATGGCACCTTAGGATAGATGGACTTGAGTACCTCAAATCCCCATGATGACAGTGGTTGGTGACTCCATAGTGCCCTGCTCTTCTGGTCTGTGCTCCAAGGCACCCTCTTCTCACCTGCAGGGCAAGTGCCTCAGGGCTGGGGATGGACTGGAGCACTGCTGTGCCCCAAATCCTGGCTAGGAGGTAGCACACAATATGGTGTTTATACTTGCTATGTGCTATAGGGTTGTCACACATAGCCCATCTCTTTGGGTATTTATCAAGCCACCAGTATGGGTGGCCAACCTTGAAGACATGAATGCTTTTCTCATTCCCACAGGACGCCGGGGTGTATTCAATGCCGATATCCTTCATTTGATTTTAGCCTTTCAGCTTCCAGTGCTACCTGGTTCTACCCATCTCTGCTTGTTTAAACTTGAGAGAGAAAATCAGCTCAGAAAAAAACAAGGCTTTTTTCCTTAGCTTGGAGCATCAATCAAACCAAGCAAGGGGAAATGAAGCAGAAATGGAGTGTGACATCTGGGGAAAAGCCTTCCTTTGATCTGTCTTTATATTGTTGGTTACGGCTAAAGGGGAAAACACAATTCCATCATTACTTTTGGGTACGTGAAGTAATTGTTTCGGAAAAGGGTAGTCGTTGGATGTCTACATCCTGCAGCCTATGCTGGGGAACAATGTTGTGATTTTAGCGTAGTACAAACCACAGAGGACAGCTTATCTTGTGGGAAAACTTAATTAATAGACTTGTGTTTATCCAGACTTAATATTACCTATAAATTGTCCAACAAATTTTAATTATGTCAGAGGGGCTGCAAGATAAGGACATGATTAGAATAGTGTAGAGACCTTCCATTGCACTCCTTCTCCTATTAAAATGTTTGTGCTTGCTAAATGCCTGTGTATCGTATCTGGTTACTGGATTAAATATGAAATACCTAAATTTTACTCTGCAAATTTACCCCTTAGTGTTATTGCACCCCAGGAGAAAGATGGTGTTACTGACTTCTCAGGTGTGATCTGCTGGTCAAGGTCTGGGTGGTTTGTGATTGTAGAATAGGTGCATGAAGACATCCTAGAAGGTAGTACACTTCTTATCATCATAACTTTTCCTGGCACCAGGTGATAGTAACTTTAATCAGAAGAGGTCATTCCTCACAGTCACAATGAACAGAGACGGTGTTTTAATCATACAAGATATCTGAACTCTCCATTCAGCAATTATGCACTTCAGTGACCTACAAAGATTTTTTATTTTTAACATCAAATAAAACAGATTTTCCCCTGGAACAAATAATGGCTTTGCTAGTCTAAACTCAGGGTTTACACAGGTTATACCAACAATTGGCAGATTGTCCTTTCCAAACCCTTTACAGTCAAATCTGCTCTCCATATAGTCAGAGAATTCAGGTGCATCCATGCTTTGGATGCTCTTTTCAGAAAAAAAATCCAAAAATTCAACCTTCCAGAGTGTGACAATCTGTTCTGTTTGTGGGAGATCCCTGTATGACAATTAGAAAACAGCAGCAGAAGGCACCTACTCATTTCTGGAGGAGTGTGTTACACCTTGCAGAGTATGTTGCACTCAGGACTGTCACTGATCTTAGTGTCCTTAGTATCTTGGCTGACTAGAAGACCCCCACATATGACGATCTGAAATTCACAATTCCATTACCTTTTGCTTACATGACCACTGTCTGCACCTGTGAAAACTCACTTTAGTAGAGGACATCACAGTGGCCCCTGCGGTGTGTGGCCTGTCTTGGCATCCTCAGACCTGTTCTAGCCTCCCTGACTCCTAAGTCTTGGCCCTCATCATCAAGGAACACAGCAGCCTGAGATAAATATTTCTGAGTTATGACCCTACAGTTTTAAATCATTCCTATTCTAGGAATATAATCAACATTTCTGCCCCTCAGGCATCACAGAGTTAGCCCAAAAAGCATCTAATTCCTTCAGACTCAAGAGGATATTTCCAACATCTACTACAAGGGAACTTCTTTAATTTCCATAATTCTTTATAAGAACAAAAGACATTAAAAACATGCAAACATAGCACTGAGCCTCTCACACCAACCTCCTCTGGAAAACAAGACAAAACTGAGCCACATGCTGCAAAGACCAGGCACATTAGTGCAATGCCAGGAGATCCTCAGTGATATGGTGTTATGGGCAGAATAAGACACCTTTGCAGGAGAGAAACAAAATTGGAGTTCCATTAAAAATCCATGGGTATGGTTTTAACTGATTAAACCATAGAACCTTTTCAGCTTGTAAGGTGCTCTTCTTTCTTCATGAGCCTTACAATTCCCCCAGTTAAGGAGGCAAAGGCTGGTGACTGCATAGTCCGAGTCAACGGCATCTAATGCTGCCACCCACCACATCTTTTGGCTTAGCAGACTCGGTGTCCATTTATCTTCAACCTCCTCTGTGAAGCCTATTCACTAATTTAAACAATTTGGATTAATGAAGAACATAAGTGTGCATAAAGTATATATTTTTTTTCATTATATGCACAATCATATTTCTAGCAAGTTTTTTTTTCTGTGGCCTAAGCATTATAAATGAAAAACCCAAATCAAACCGGAGTACTGTGGGATTACTGCAAGTGTCTGCCTCTAATCTTGTCAGTCTGACAGACATTGAAGGAGGCAGTTCAAAATGTTTTTGTTTCTGTTTTAGGGTTGCGTGGGTTTTTTTTGTTTTTGTGGGTTTTTTGTTGTTGTTGGTTTTGGAGTGTTTTTTCCGTTATGGTACAGAGGCAAAAATGGGATACTGTTTAACCAGTGTTCTGAAAAATTCAGAATTTGAGAAGCACTAGATCTAGATACAAAGATCAGTTGTGCTCTTTGTCACTACCAAATGATCAATTAAAATCAGGCATCTAGTTTTGGACTTGGTGTTTGGACAAACAGCAAAGGTCCATGTCAAAACCATGCAGTAAAACCCTTCCATCTCTGGTATCAGGTCTCTCCACCTCCCAAATGAAGGATTTTTTTTTTGTTAATGAATTAAAGCAAAATTCACTAGTCACCAGAGTGTCCTGAAAAACTGAGAAACAAAGTCTCTCTGTAACAGCAAATTGCTTCTGTTTTAAATATTTCCCAGGAAGGACACTTTTTTTCCCAGGTCCCACAAATAAAGCCAACAATTCCAGAGAGGATGAGAATACTTATATTTATTATCTGACAAACCTTATGTAGCAAAAGATTACATCTGTCTATATTTTTTGGCTGTTTTGTAGGAGCTGATGCCATCAGAATTGAAATAACTACCTTCTGAGAATGCTTCCTATTGGTTTATTGCCTCATTTTGTTTTATGAATGCAGCCTCCATAGCCTTTTGTTTTTATTCTGGCTTTCCATGTTGCTGCGCCTGCTACTTTAGCTAGTTGTGTCATCACTTACACTATAAATCCCAGGGGCTCTAACTGGACGTAAAAATAACCTCACATGAAATTTGTGCAACCTCAACAAAATGAATTTGAAATACCAATAATAAAAAACTTCATTCATTTAGAAACAAATCAGTTTGTTCTTTTTGTAATGTAAAAAAAAAAAACAAACCAAACCCAAAAAAACCCACAAACACTCAAACCAAAACCAAAACAACTTAAAAATAAAAGAGGATAAAATTTCAATTTTATCTCTGTTGAAAGCCCTCTGTGTAATGATCCAAAGGAGCAAATTTCTCCAGCAAAGTCCATAGAGAGGCCAGGAGTGCAAGCTTCTGCTCCAATCAAAAACATCCCTTCAACGTAAGGCGTTTGTTGCCAATTCCTATTCAACATGTAATCTCACAGGCCAGGGGAAATGAATGCACGTGGGGTTGGGAGGGAAAAGGAATGAGGGTGGAGAAAAATATAATATTCCCTGAGTAAAATGCAAGTTTTCTCAATATATGTCTTCTTACCTTCCTCCCAAGAGCACAAATTTCTATCAGATTTTTCCTGAACCTCATTTGATTCTCAGCAGTCCTCCATTCCTTTTCCTCTGGAGGCCTTGCACGTATGCACATATTCCAGTTCTCATTTGCTCTGTCTGTGCCTTCTATTTTTCAAAGCTAATAGACGAGTCTGATGTTTTCTACTATTTTATATTCTGGAGAAGATTTCTAGCAAAAAACATTGTGAAAAATTGCAGTATGCAGCTTTACCTCACACACTGCAGGTTGCCCCATGGAATGGGAGCCCTGTGATTTTCCTCGTTTGCCCAAGCAGCATACGCTCTATGTGAGGCAGAGATGTCAAACGTGCTCAGAGAACAAGGACAATTATTACTTTTAGCCATGGTCTGTAGTCTTCATCTGTAAAGTTTGAGCCTCATATTATACTCAATAAACAGCTTGTCTTTAAACTAAATATAGACCACTTACTCATGCAAATTACATTATCCCGAGTGGAGCATACCATTACAATAATTGCACTTACAAAGGATGTGAGCATGCCTAAGCCTTTTGGGAAAAGTTTTTTCCTACACTTACATAAATCTTAAGATTCAGAGCTCCATTGAGATGAAGGGCTTGTTCATACCTCAGGCTCCCTGTGACAGCCCTCCATCATTTCAGGTTGGAGAGCTGCCCTGGGAAGCAGGAGGAGGAGCGGGCATTCCCCCATGATTCTCCAGACCGTGCTCCTGGTGTGGCCATTCACATCTGAGTGATAAGTGAATATAAAATGCCCTTAAGTGAAATGGGAACATTTTACACCTCCTTTGTTCTGAAAGTAATTGTGTAAGAAGAATGGCAGCATCAATATGAAGCTATAGTTTAAGATAAAAGAAGTAAAAAAAAAAAAAAAATATTTGTATTCTTAGGAAGGAGATGCACATGGAGATGAGTCAGGCTACAAAGTAAGCTGAGATTATGGCTTTTCCCACCACCTTTCTACTAATATTTATTTTTGAGAATTAAAAATCTCTTTGCAAATGCAAGTAGTTACATAGAAAAAAATTACCTCATAAACCACTTCACTGCCTCCAAATCTTTCTGTTGTGAAAACCAGCGACTGAATAGTAAAAAGGAAGATGGGAGTTCAGGTTCAGAGGAGGGAAATAGCACATCAACAAGAAGGTATTTTTGGTGTCTAAGATAAAATGCGGTATATGGGACTTAGACGTGATTTCAGCACTTAGACTCCATGGTTTATTCTAGAGCTGTGATGAAGATGTGTTAGCCCAAAAAGGCAGATCTAGGAAGACCTGTCTCATCTTAGAGATAAAACTGTAATTCCAGTAAATGGTGTCTAAGATAACAAACTCAGGAAAAAAGATACGGGCAGTTGAATAACCTACACCAGACTGATATAACCAAAGATATTTCAAAAAGAGTCTGCTAAGGCATTTTCAACAGAAAAATGAGCAGTTGGATCTGATAGGAATTTCCTTGTCCTCGTGTGGGGAGTGAAACTTCTGAAAAGGGGGAGATGACTGCCTCCGAGCGACCCTGCAGCCCCCTCTGCTCCTATGGCTGAGACAAAGGGAGCACAGGGCACTCTGTAGGTAGAAGAAACCATTAGGAACCATTAAGGCTAAGATCAAACTTTCAGGTGTTCAAAAGGGTTAAATAAAAGCACAAGGGTGGTTGCAAGGAAAGCCAAACCTGATCTTAAGCAGTTGGTACTTGATGGTACATTCCCTGAGTGACAGGAGACACTAACAGCTCTTGGAGGAGGCAAGGACAGAAAGAGGAGTTGTTTGCAGCGAGTAAATCTCTCCCTGGGGGGCAGATGAGCAGCTCAGAACGATTGTGATGCTCTGTGTCAGCAAACGCTCACGGGTGGCGCATGGAATAGTAAGCAGGGAGGAAAACTGTCTCCCAGGTGAGTGCAACAAGCCCCGTGTGGGGCCGCCAGGGCAGCATCAGCCTGACTGTGACATTACTAGCAACCACAAAGGATGAGGGCAGAGACCTGTCTCCTCCTGGGCTGGTGGGACCAGCCAGGGCATCAGTGGTGGGATGCTACTCAGCTGCAGTGAGGATTTGCAGGTCCACCACTTGTGACTGCTGGATGAGGCGCTGGGACCGCTGCTGCAGCAGCGTAGCAAATCAGCATCAAGAGCTGTCAAGAGGACACTGTTATTAATGTAAAGCTGCTCTTAATCAGTTCTAGGAAGCTGCAAAATTAGCCTCCCCTAGGAGAAGAGCTGAACAAATGTGGCACAGAGAACAAGAAGGGGATTGTTTGGTCAAGTCAGTATGGAAAACTGAGACTAGAAAGCCTGTGATTTCAGTCCCAAGAAGGGAAAGCCATAAATTTAAATATATTTGTATCTGCCTTCCCCTCCTAGATCTCATGCTTCTCTTTCTTCCCAACCTCTCATTGACAGCACTGGCACATAGAGAAAATACAAGTACAACTGTGCTGTGTCCGTATCAGAGACACCTTTGCCATGGACTTCAGGGGCAGAAGGATCAAACCAAACTTTCCTGTGTGCTATCCACATGGCCAGACCTGAGGCAGGGTCCTTCTGCTTTCCTGACTGCATAAGCACTGGTGAGGCACAGAAAGCAAAATGCCAACAGCATCGAGGAGAAATGTAAGGCAGAGAAAGACCCTCTATGTGGATGACCTTTAGGAGTGACTATACACAAGCATCAGGCCGACATGAGAAGGCAGAATGAGTAGAAGACCTGCTGCTGCATGCAGTGTGAGCTGGTCCCAGGGTAGAGAGGGAGGGATGCATTTACTGATATTATGAAGAATCATGACAAGTGTTGAATCTTTTAGGTTGGAAAAGACCTTTAAGATCATTGAGCCCAACTGTTAACCTGACACTGCCAAGTCCACCACTAAACCATGTCCCTCAGCACCACATCTACATGTCTTTTAAATACCTCTAGGGATGGTAACTCAACCACTTCCCTGGGCAGACTGTTCCAATGCCTGCAAGACTTTCTGTGAAGAATTTTTTCCTAATATCCAATCTAAACCTCCCCTGGTGTAACTTGAGGCCATTTCTTCTTTTCCTATCACTTGTTACTTGGGAGAAGAAAATGAATCTCACCTCTGAGTCATAAGGTTCTCAACCTTCTTTCCCCCAGGCTGAACAACACCAGTTCATAGAATCATAGAATCATAGAATCATAGAATCATAGAATCATAGAATGGTTTGGGTTGGAAGGGACCTTAAAGAT
>JAOXNO010000013.1:152050608-152062916 GCA_028565335.1 Limnodromus scolopaceus | reverse complement strand
CTCAGCCTGTCTTCATAGGAGAGGTGCTCCATCCCTCTGATCATCCTCGTGGCCCTCTGCTGGACCCGTTCCAACAGATCCATGTCCTTCCTGTGTTCCCTCATCTGCTCCTCATAAGTCTTGTTCTCCAGACCCCTCCCCAGCTTTGTTGCCCTTCTCTGGACACGCTTCCACACCTCAATGTCTTTCTTGTAGTGAGGGCCCCAAAAATGAACACTGTACTCGAGGTGGGGCCTCACCAGTGCTGAGTACAGGGGGATGGTCACTTCCCTAGTCCTGCTGGCCACACTATTTCTGATACAATCCAGGATGCTTCTTGGCCACCTGGGCACACTGCTGGCTCATATCCAGCCAGCTGTCTACCAGGACCTCTCCCAGTCCTTGTCCACTGGGCAGCTCTCCAGCCACTCTGCCCCAAGCCTGTAGTGCTGCATGGGGTTGTTGTGACCTAAGTGCAGGACCTGGCACTTCGCCTTGTTGAACCTCATCCCATTGGCCTTGGCCCATTGATCCGGCCTGTCCAGATCCCTCTGTAGAGCCTTCCTACCCTCAACAAGTTGACACTCCCACCTAACTTGGTGGTGTCTGCACCTGGCAGACAACAACTTCATCTGGCCAGAGCCTTAGGGGAAAGCATGAGCACAGTAGCAAATGTCCTTCTCAGTCTCATTAAACCAGAAAGCTCCAAGCTCTGTGGCATAGATGTGCTGTAGCATTGTTGTTGCCTATAGCTCTGGGATGGCTTTTTGCTGGAGATAGATGGAAATACTTGAAAGCAGAGAGTGGGTAGCTCTCAGCTCATCCCAGGATAGCTCATCTCCCAGAGAAGCTCCCAAGGATGCAGTACTCCTGTGGCCACATAGGACCTGGGGACCAAGAACACCTGACAGCTGCCCTCAGCAGACATCTGCGGGCAGCATCCTAGGGCTGGGAGGGTGCAATGTGCTCAGGAGCTGGCATTTTGGATGGGAGTCTCCCCTGCTATAGTGAGCAGAGATCCATGTATCCCTGCTTGAGAGTCCTTTCGTGCAGGCAGCCCCACAAGAAGAGTTTATAAACTCACTGGTTATAAACTCAGGTCAGACTGTGCCAGCACACAAGCATGTTCAGAGTGAGTTGTAGGTATGCAGTATAAAGATTCAAATACACCATCCACTTCATTTCAAGCAAATTTTTCTCTCCAGGACATAAAATACTAAATAAAATCTGCTGTAATGCCTGGGGTATTCAGTTTCTCTAAAGGTGTAAAGCAGACCAGCCTCTCAGGGATTCTTCTAATTGACAGAAGCTAATTAAATGGAGAGTGGTGAGACAGGAAGTGCCCTAAGTATTAAATACTTAAAGCTGGTTTGTGCCATTGTGAGTAAATGGAATCAATGCTCTGTATCATTATTTAAACACTATAATTAAATTTGGAAATGCAGGTACTTAATGCTCCCTCTGGCCCGCAGCCAGAGAAAATTGCGGTCAAAGGAGAGGGGGCCAATAAACCAACAAGGCAGCTCAGGTGAGCTGGAGATCAGAGGAGAAATTAGTTCCAGGGTACTAATTGAAATCAGTGGACATAAAGTGAGGCCCAGTCGATCTCAGAGAGCTGAGTGGTTTGCTCTCATTTTGTGTTGGTTCAGAGAGAGGTTTTCTGGCATTTCATGCCTCCACCTTGAGTTGATTCTTCATCATATCTGTTGAAGTGACCATGGTGCTACCTTGGAAAAGATTTTGCAGTGATATTTCCCTTTGAAGGCTGCTTTTCGCTCTAGCATCAGCCAAAGCACAGCTACTCTGAAAACATCTTTAAACTTTCACAAGCAGAAGAGAGAGGGGCCACAGTTTCTAACGACAGAGCTCCACTCCCAGAACGACCTACTCCTGTCCTTGAACAGATCATCACAGTTTTTAGATGGCCCTTGAGCACTTTTCTGCATGCTCCCCAGCAAGGGACAGCAATGGAGCTCCCTTTGGCAGCTCTGCACTTCAGTCCTTATGTGGCACTGAGCTGGTTATTTAGATAAGGGTCACAGAGAACATCCCATAAGGTCTCAGCCCAGTATTTATGGCTCAAAAACTAGCAGACTTCATCTAAAGTATCCTATACTAATTGAAGCAATTTTTCTGCCTTCTTTAGGTGGACGTACCTGTAACAACAGGCTGAATAGGGAGCATTATGTCACCTTCTCTGGATACTGCCTTCTCCGTAAGGCATTTTCCTACACAATTGGAATGTTGGGTTCATGTTCCCATTTTTAATGTAACAGAGCAGGCATGATGGTAATATTTCTTCCTCCATCATCTACAGAAGATAATTTAATTTTGGTTCCCCTCAGGCAGCCTAAGAGCTGGGGACTGTTGTCAAGGAAAACCATAGTGAAAATAAACTTTGATCAACAAGGCCATTTGGCCACTGAAGCAGATTGCAAAGATTTTCCAGCTGCAATGTCTTCAAATCAAGAATGGGAAATTTCCTAGAAGTTACTCGTTAGGCAACCTACTGAGCTCAACACAGAACTAAAAGAGTGAAGGGTGCCTGACAGCAGGAAAAGGTCAAAGTAACTGATCAAACAGTCCTCAGCTGTGAGGATCTGTGCATCGTTGATGAAAAAGGGTTTTACAGCCACTAAATTTGTGATGCTATGCTGGATTTACTTTTTTTAATTTCAAGATTAATAGCTAAAGATAATCGGTGCCAAGGTTTTAAAAGCAAACTTCATCTTATGTGTAACCCCAGGACAGCAAATTATCCAATCATATTTATGCTACTTGTGGCCAAACTGTGCCTCCCATTGCTTGAAAAACAGTATCGTGGAGCAAGATTTGTAAGAGAGTTTTTTATTTTCATCCAACAAATTTTAAGGTCAGGCTTAGTAGTTTGTCATTGACAAGGCCTTTAGTCATTTTGAAGAATTGGGAAAACAGGGCAATCTCTGGTTTTCTATATGATGTCCTACCAGCATTGCATTCAGAGAGGTAAGTGGCATTTTTCTTAGCATATTTTAACAGGAATTTCTGTCTTTGGCAATCCACTACAAGGAAAAAGAAAATAAAGATCAAAGAAAATTACGATGTGAATTGCAGAAAGATACCTTTGAGCAGTTTCCATAAAGATGAGATTGCCTACTAGAGATGATCTTTAGAGCAGTTTCCATGGTACTTGCAAACAACCTTAATGCAAAATTATGCCCGAGTCTCTTTCAGACGTTCCTTTATCTAAAAGAAGGAGCATAAACAGCTCATTCACACCACCACCTTACTTCACAAACAGTGCCACTGAAATCAGCAAAAAGGATGGCAAAATCAGTCCCTGGGTAATCATGCTTTTCAAGAGGATTTCAGTTCTGCAAGATGCTCAGCAGATCCTGCAGAACTGACATGGACTTGGTGACAATTAAGACTTTGCAAAGTCAAACTGATAATTATCAGGCTTTGATTAGTGTTGCTTCCTGGGTATGAAGCTTTTATTTCAAGTTTTGATCTCATAAGTAATTTCTCTAACTTTTTCTCATTGCAGCTTCTTGAAATAAAGTAATCAAATAACTTTGACATTCAGATATATGAATGCCCCACAGTTTATTGGAAGCAACACTAATGACTTTTTAGGTATACTAATTAATGCAATGATTCTTTTACTTTGTTCAGGCTCAAGCGAAAAGAACCCCACCCTGATTTTCAGATAAATTTCCCAATTTGTTTAAGTATATACATATAAATATATTTATGTACAAATATAGATATTTTTATATAGTGAGATGACAATTCTTATGCTGCTGCAACACAGCCTAAACAAAAGCCATTGCTTAGAGGTTTATCTCTCACTCTTACATCAGAGGCGTCACCCTTAGATCTGAGGTATGACCCTTAGACGGTAAACTCCTTGGGGCAGACAACAGCCATGCTCTTGCTATGTAGTAGAAGGAGTTGACTTCAGTGAGCTGTTCCATTTTATGCTTATGTTTGTATGAAAGAGGAATAGGAGTAGACTTTTTGTCTTTTATAGTAACACACATTTGATTAGTTGGCTGCAGAGATTAAGACTTTGGATGTGTAGGAAAGACAGAGATAGGGTGAGGTGTCCCATTCCCAAGAAATGTGGTGGTATATAGGTGGTTTGCATGTGAGTGTGGGGGCCTGGAAAGTGTCCATCTAGGTTCAGCACTTTTGGTGCTACAGAGGTTCCCAGCAGTGGTGGCAATGATAAGTGAGGCCTCTACAACCTGCTCCATGAAACAATATTGACTTCACAGCACCTGCATTTAAAAACTTGCTGATGTGCATATTGATCTGCCAGAAAGTTTGAGATTTCAGATGTCTTGGTCTGAAACCTTTGGGACCACAAACCTATGAATTAGATCATTCATCTGTGAGGGATGAACAGCTTTTTAGAAAACAATGTTGATGGGAACTAGCAGGCTTGGGAAATAGCAGACTCTAGCGTATGTCACTACCAGTTTACTTCTACACTTGCAGATAAAGGTGGTAGTATTCATATGTGGTACCTCAAGCTGTGGCTGCTCTTCTGAAAAGGGTTTTAAAACCACACTTTATTTTTAGGAGAGGATCCTAAAATGAATCTTTCTTTTTTTTTTTTAATTTTTTTTTGGCAAAGGCCACACCGGTGGAAGACTAAACACCTGTCCTAGCCTGGCACAGACACGCATGGGGCTGCACTTGGTCTGCAGAGAGAGAGCTTCCATCTCCAGCCCCTGCTGTCTGGTACATTTCACATGTATTAATTCTACAGAAAAAAAAAACACAGCATGAATTCTGTTTTTTTAAAGCAGATGTCTAATTAGCTACTGGCTGCTATTCTTCTCTTAGACATGCTTTTGGGAGATTAACGATAATGAAAAATCGCTGAATTCCCTTTATGCCAAAGAACATTCATTCCAGTTTAGATCCAATGCCATAACCCACAACGTAGTGCTGGATGCTCTCCTGCTTTCAAGTATAATCCCCTTCTCTCTTTTGGGGGAAGGGAGAGGTGGTTTGTTTTTGTATATCCACGTCAGCTTTGATTCATACGTAGTTTATGGTGTGCTTTCAACTGTTCAGTTAACTTGCCTTCCGTGCATATTCCACAAAGCAAACAGATTTTATGTCAGATATACAAACTTTGAAGAGTTCTACTTTTTTGAATTGTTTGATGGATTACACGTATTTGTATAATAAGAAGTGGTGCGGACGTTGTCGCAGACCATGCTTAATGGATTGGAAGCAGGAAGTTTATATTCCCAGTGTGAACATAAGCATCCGCTGTGTTTGCAGGCTCTAGTCAGAAAAATCAATTGAAGCAAAAAATATGCTGCCAAAAAAGAAAGTTGTTGGCTGACAGTTGGCTGTAGTATTGCCATGGGAGGAAAGGAGGCACTGTTCTGCACCCTCGCATTGCGATGGAGGCAGGGAGCCTAAAGATCTCTGTAGAAATCTCCTTGAGCTGAACTGTCTTCCTGCAGAGCTCCAGTTCACTCTCTTTCTCAATTACTTTCATTCAGTCCTTTTCTGCCTCTGCCAGACACCTTTCTTCTCTGAAAACCCAGGGATGAAAAATCACTCTCCGTTGTAACTGGAAAGTTAAGGGAGGTGTCCCAAGGGTGGCTTCACACCTCCACTTAGCTGATTTTGGCTGAAACCTTTGCATCAGTTTCTGTCATTTTTATTTTTTTTTTTAATCATACAGCCCTGACCTCCTAGTCCTCCAGAATGTGGGTAGAAACTCTCCATATCACACTATATAAAATTTCTGTGTAATTGAAGTGTGCTATTGAAATAAAAACTCAGATGCTAATTGCGCTGAGATATCTGAGTCTAGAAGAATATCCTTTTTCTTAACAAGTTCTGGGTATTTGATCTCTGCAAGACAAGTGATGAAGCCCCACTATCACAGCAGTGATGGTAGATCGCTCTACCAAAAGGGCATCTCTTCAGTAGAATTATTTTTATGAACACTTTCAACTATTGTCCCATATGTTGAGCACACTTGGGGGAGGCTTGGCTGTGCAATGGGGCTTTTCATGCCAGATGAAATGGCAGATCTCTTAGGAGTGAATTATTCATACTCATGTCATGACCTTTCATTAATATACTCAGTTTCAAAAATAAAGTTTAATCCTTTTTAATAAGTCTCCCTTCCTTTTTCTGAACATCTTTTACTTCTAACTCAGGAATAGACAGATCCTAAAACTTGAATGTAAGTTACAGAGAAGGGTCTCTCTTTTTTGCACTCATTCCCCAGCCTTCTTTGTTAATAAGCTCAGGAAATTAAGAAAAGTTCCTATATTCTTTTCACAAAACACACCAGTAATTACATCTTCCATGGAAGAAAGTCACTGTAGCCCTATGTAATTAAACTTCCTACCATATCCTACTAATTATATGCCACTTCCTTTAGGGAAATTATTTCCCAATTCCTGTATCATATCATAAGAAATGTAAGGCATAATAATGCTGATTTATTTTTACGGATATTTCCCCTCTCATACAACTAAAATCTCTTTTATTTCCAAACTTCACTCAGCTCTTTAATATTCTAGAACTCTTACATTCTCATTAGTAAATAACAGATCTTTAAATTTCAGCCTCTTCTTAGAGTATTGCATTTTTCAAATATAAGGATTATCTCAGTATCATGATTTCTAACCCAAATTTGGATTACTTGTTAGCTTCTCAGTGCAGCACAAAGCTTTGCTTACATCCTTTTTTTTTTCTTGCATTTGCATTTGCAAACAATGGGTTTGTAAATCACCTCCTCATCTCCCAGTGCGTAGAGTATTTTTTAAATTATTGCCAATGCATCTTGGGTTTCATCTAATTAAACCATACTCAACTGATGGATGTGTTTCTGTTTTATCTTTCCTTGCACAATGATATTCTTTTCTTTACTAGGTTTTCTGGATCACCTTCCCTTAATGCTCTTAAAATCCTGCAAAAATTCTGGAAAAAATAGTAGGACAATTTATCCTGGGAGTCCTAGTTCATTATTTCAGATCGGGTCTGATCTTATGCCCAGTGAAGTCAATAGAATGATGCCTTGTGATTTTTGATTAAAACTTTTGATTAAACCTGAGGCATCGAGCTCGGTTGTTCTCAAACCTCTTAGGTCAAATCTCCTCTTCCTTCTCCTCTTCAATAGCTTAAGCATGGGCAAGGGCCAGCAGAAAGACTCTTTACATGGCTAATCTTTCAGCGAGGCAGAAGAGAGGAAGAGAAACTCAAAATCGTATAGGTCAGAGATAAAGACCTGGAGACTGTGCTTCTCCCCGGCTCCAAATGCAGCTTACCCTTGGCCACAGAGACCATGCGCTGAAATCTCTCTTGGTTTGGGAATCAAGAATTGGCTTTGCTCATACCTTCTTCCTGGATATCACTAAATCATGCAGGTGAAACAAAAGACCTTCCCACCCTCTTGAGATGCGAATGCACACACATCCCACCTCTAAAGACCTTTGAGACACAATCTGTAATACAAAGCAATTATTCTATCTCTTTCTTGCTTTTATAAATCAAAGTGATTAAATGCATGTGGTTTTCAACCCATCGTCACAGCCTGAACTTAAATATAGATTTTGTGGCTCTCTGGAAAGAGAACCACATCATTTTTTAGGGACCTATTTCACTCACAACTGTTATTTGATCTTACTGATGGAAGCAGAGCTAGTCCTTGGTTCTGGCTGATTATGGAAAAGGCGGCTGGGTTCAGAAAGGGGAACTTGGGTTATCACAGTGCTGAATTTTCAGGTATCTATCTATAAATCACTTTCCTCCTTAGCACATTTCTAGGTATACAAAGTGAGGGTATTGTTAGACATCCAGGAGTCACAGAGTTCCAAATGCTGTGCAGAGAACTCTTAAACTTAGCCAGTAGGATGCTCTAAGGGAAGGCTTAAACTCTTTGCCCTCTTAGCAATCCTAACTGGAGTTTCTTCTGTGAATTCATGCCTTGTAGTGCTTCCAAATCCCCCTGTCATGATTCAGGGACAAAACTATTATTGGGGAAAAGACAAAGCAAAAAAAATAGACACATGGAAAAGAAAAAAGCCTGCACGTCATGTTGCACTTTGGTGATAAATTTCTACCATTTTGTCTGGGGTAACATCAAGACCTCGAAGGACTACATGGGCTAAGCATTTACATGACACAAGGGTTCCGATCAGGCAAATTACAAGTGTGACTATGTCTCTTGTACATTTTATGTCTCCCAGCCCCTCTCCTGATGATTACACTGCTTTTCTACTCTGGTGAGAGTAGGGAGCTTTCAGTTCCAGTTTCAGTTCCTAGTACCATACCCAGAGGGAAGCAGTCCTTGCAGGAGTGGCCAGGACCATTGAGTGAAAGCGTCTTTCTCTGAAGGTAAAGTTAAGAATGCAAATTCCCCCAGACCATGGTCTTCTTGATCCTTGATGAGCTACTATGTAACAGTTAGATGGGAGGCACAACGTTACCTCTCTAGTCATCTTCTGTGAGGAACTTCTTCTGGTGGTTGGTAGACTTGGTCCAGGCATACTTATAGGACTACATAAGCTTCTGGGCATGGACGCACTCCTCTGTATGTGCCAGAGCCACAATGGGAGACAGACCCCTAGGCCATCTGTCAGCTTAAGACCGTGTCAGGCAGCGGTTCAAACTGAGATAGCTGGGATTTTGTCTGGGGGATCTCCGGGATGGTTGAGAGAAACAACTCTAAAAAGCCTTTCCTAGTTCTGACACCTGAATTTTACTTACTTTGAATCGTATGTGATGTTCACATGTCCAGAATCTGGCTCTAGGCATTTAATTACCTCTTTTTCATAGCCAAAAAATAAAGCCAAAAGCTTTATTTGGGCAAATTTCTTTCAAATGTACTCAATATGTACTTTTACATTTCACAATTTGTTTATACACCTGTGAAAAAAATCATTAATCTTTCTTTAAGTCTCCAGTTTTGAAAACCTTGTAGTAAAACTTGCATGGCTTGCAAAAGCTTCAGTGATTTAGAAAAGAAAGAAAAAGGACCAGAAAATTCCTTGAAGCAGAATTGTTCCTGGTGTCAAGATACCATGAAGTATAAATATCAGCACAAGGATTTGCTTTATTTCTATATGTATTTGAAACAGACAAGGAGATATGTTCCTGTAGGAGTCAGTGACACTTGTACCAAACCCAGTGCCTCTCAGTTTTCATGTACTATTCTCTTTTACACTTGATCTGTTTGATTCAATATTCACTTGATCTTATTGCACTGAATATGCAGCTAGTTCACTAATATTAATTTTGGCATAATTTGGTATATCAAGTAGTAATGAGAAAATGGGAAAAGTTTCATATAATGATCTGCAGTCTATTCCCTATACCCTGCAAGTATTCCTTTCTTTTCAAAAGCATTTGGGAGCTAACTTAGCCAACCACATAAAGCACAATCATCAGGTAAAAATAATAAATTGTAATACTTGATCTTTTCAGAACTGACTCATTCAGATCCCAGTGTCACTATTTGAGCTTCTTTGCTTTGGTGGAACCTAATTAATGAACCAGTTAAAAAAAAAATCGATTAAACAAAACATCCTTGCATCCTGCTCTGAAGATGACCAACTTGATTCACCAGCAATTGCTTTATAAATGAGTATATGAATATTAATATTCATATGATTTGTTGATGAAGCTATTCACACCTTTTCAGAATTCTGCAGTTTTAAAAATATACTCCCTTCTGCACCTTCTTTGGAGTCTATCAACTCAATAAAGAGCACATTTAGAGCCTGCTCCTTCAATGTGTTGAGTGCTCTACTTCAGTCCTGAGTGCTCTTGGATCGGTTACGTTGGGGACATTTTGTGGAGCACTGTTCATGCCTGGCACGATAACAGAACATCCAGTTTTTTTGCTCTAATCCTTTGGTCCTTCTGCTACTTTAATAGTTCGTTTATTTTAGCTCAGACAACACTGCTTCAAATAACTCACCTTTTATGAATTTTATTTTCCCTGTCAAGGCTATAGAGAAATGGCATCTGAAGTTATTTGCTGTAGAAATAGATATTAGAAAGTTCATCCTCAGCTTAGCAGGAGTGGCCCAGCCTCCCATCTGCCACAGGGTCTCGTAAGACAAGAGCATTGCAGACTGTTCTTGGAAGACATTTTTGCAGTTTAATCAAAGGACAAAGTTAAGAGACTGTATTATTAGGAACTGTGACTGAATTATACCTCCTGCTTAATTTCCCCAAAAGACTGCAGACTTGGCAGCAGGTGCAGCTACTACTTTCCCTCAGGATCTTTTCTCAAAGTGACATGTGTGATACCCAAAGCTAAATAACTCAATGAGAATCTTGTCTTTATAAGTTTTGGAAACACAAAGCATGTTCACAGGTTAATCTCTGTCCTGAGAGGATGCAGTGGGTTGTGTTGCAAGGTTCCTGTTATGGATTTACAGATCTAATACCAGCATTAGGATAATTCAGTCATGGAGCTGAAACAGTGCTGGTATGGGCATGCAAAGATTCCTTGAGATTCCATGGGTCTGTAGCACAGGACTTTGACTGGGGGAGCCATTAGCTGTTCCTTCATACCACACCATGTCACAGCTTTCCCCAGTTCTCTTCATCTGCTGGAAGACTGGAGAGAAGCTGCAATACTCTCACCAAAGCTGTAACAGGGAAATAAATGGAAGAGGAGAACCGAAGGTCCTTACCTCCACATAACCTGTCCCTGAGTCCCTGACAGTATTAATACAGACTGTAGAAAAATTCTGTGAAAGCCACTTTCTCTTGCTTTGTCTCCATCTGTAGGATTTCCCCTTGGCTGCTGTATTCCAGTTTCTAGGAGAAAATGGGATTCTAAAGCAACTGGGCTGAACAGTGGAAGCAGCTCTTTCTGGCTTCTCCAGCAATGATTCCAAGCTCCCAAGCTTGTCCAATCTCCCAAGCTCATCCTTTTCTTTGGATGATGTCCTGTCTTCACTTTTTTTTTTATCATGTTGCCCTGAGCTTGCTGGTCTCTAGCAAGAAAGATCAGCATGTTTTAGGTTTTAGTTTTTGGGTAAGGAAACAACATTTTTTGGGCATGCATAGCTGGCCAGATGCATTCTGCAGTGAGTTAGGGTTTTGTGTGGTTTTGTGCTGGTTTGGGCTATCTGAGGACATTTTTCTAAAATGTGAGCACCTCTTTGGAGTGGCCCGAGTCCATCAGCTCATTTTGTAGAGGATCTGCTTGCCAAGAAGCTGTCAGGTGATAATACCTACAGCCTCTCTGGCTGAGCTTGAAACAGTGACCTGGTGAGCTGGCTCCGAACCATTGGTTTGTTCTTCCAGGCAGCGATAATTCTGTGAGATCAGCACAAGCCTGCGGGGTCCTGGTGTTACTCTCATTTCAGCTCACAAAGTGATGCCCAGATTGATGAGGTAGGATCTGCAGCACCCACACAAAGGGACATCTGGTTACTTGCTATCTTTTAAATATAAGTGCACTTCAAAAAAGGAAACAAGAAAACCTAAGAACCCACAGCTTAAAAGAGTAAGCTCATGAACATCCATGAGAAGCATAATGTTTCACCACTGAACAGCTTCAGTTTTAATTTAATTTTACAGCTTTATTAGCCTGAATAATCATCTCCCAGGAAAATTTCTCAGAACTCATGGCCTGGCAGGAAGCAAACCAAACGGAACAAAACGTTAGCCAAATGTGCATTGGTGAAGACTAATCCTGTCTTGGCAATGAGAAGAAACAGATGACTGAGAAGTCTTTTCCATCTCAGGCCATAGTGTTTCAATAACTGCAGCATGCCAATAGTTGGCTTCATCCAAAAAACAGTCCCAAATTTCTAAGCATATCAAAACACAATGGAAGAACTGAGTTACAGGCAAAATGTTGAATTACCGGATCTTTGTATTAAAGATGAAAAGTTAATTTCAACACGTCTTAGATTGAGATCTTCACTTCTCATCCCCAGAGTAGCTTACAAAAATAATTTAATATATGAGGGAAAAAAATGAAAATGTATAATACAATATCAGAATGCCCTAGCAGGGTCATCAGAACAGTTTAAGCTTTTAAATGCACAGCTTGACATATAACAACTTGAGTAAATGGAATTCCTAAGGCAAGAGAAGGCCCCTGTTTTACAGGTGAGACGGTCATTAGTAGCATGTTGCATTTGTGCACACACAAATCAGAGGAGTGAGTTTTTTCTAATTTCTACCTTGAAACAGATAAGGTGTGTGTGAGGTGAAGGGGTTGGGGAATTGATGTAACTTGATGTCTCGTTCCTGGATGTCTCAAGCTCCAACAGGGTAGGTTTAGACTGAACATTAGGAAAGAATTTTTCACAGAAAGAGTGATCGGGCATTGGAAT
>JAOXNO010000013.1:152026473-152041158 GCA_028565335.1 Limnodromus scolopaceus | reverse complement strand
GTTAGGTTGATGGTTGGACTAGATGATCTTTAAGGTCCCTTCCAACCTAGACGATTCTATGATTCCATGATTCTGTTCTATGTTTCCATGGCATCATCTCCTGTTTCCATGTTTTCCAGTGTCTCATAACTTTTTGGTTGAGTATTAAAATGTAGAGGCAGAAGAGGGCAGGATCGCAATACTTTCGTGCTTTAGATATTTTCTACATCTGTATGAAATCTGGATATTAACTCAAACACATTCACTTATCTAAATTAGGGTAGCAACCAAGATTGTATGATGATCGCTGTTACACCTAATAACATCAGATTTTCATACCTCTAAAAAGTCAAAACCAAGTCAGATCATCAGACCACATCTGTATTTTGTCAGAGATGCTCATCCTCAAACTGGATCATGTATGAGGTGTGGATCATGTGATACTTGGCCATGAAGCAAGAAAAAGAGGAAAATGGAGGGGAATATAAACCATCTTTGAACAGTGCTTTGAAAAGAAGCAGAATGTTAAAGGTCAAGTCCTTATCTTTGTGGTCTTATTTACTGACAGGGTCCCACTGACATTGATGGAACTTCTAACAAAGGGATGAGAACCTAATTAAACAAAAATGTGATTCCTGTACTTATGAGAAAGGACCATATGAAAGGAATAGCCAAATTCTCCCTTGCTGAAATTTTTTTCTTTTGCTGTCACTCTCTTTTCCACCTTAGCTAAGCTTGAACCAGTGTTCTCCTGCATCTACAGCTTTCTTGTGGGTTAAGCAGGCTTCAAGAAGCTAACTCATAATTTGGAATTTTGAAATCTTCTCTTGGTCCTTTGAAAAGAAATAATTTTCTCTTTGAGTCCAAGATGTATCTGAGAAGGAAAAAGCTCAAAGTAAATCACTACTTTTTATGGAGTTTTCTCTCTCTTCCTTAGCATCTTCTTTCTATGGAAACACATTCTGTTTAATTTTTCTGTTACTTCACAAACTCAAGCCCTGGCATTTTATACACCCTAATGCCTGGGAACTTGGAAAAAAAAAACACATAGGGTTCAGGGTTTCATGATGAAAATCTGCCAGAAAAAAATTGTGTATAAAATATCAAAACCAAGCCTGCAAGCTGTTCTCTAATCTGATTTCCTGGAAGAGCCGCTATGGAGAAATCACATCACACAAGTGATTCCTCTTTAGATGGACTCAATATTTGATTCATGATAGATAGTACTGATGGCCACAGGAACAGTCACACCCTAAGCTCACATCACGTAAGAGAGTACTGTTACATGCACAGCTACTTGTTGGAAGAATAATGCTGGCAGTGGATGCTCGAGATCAGAGCATGTGGAGTACCAAACAGACCTACAATTTCACTACCACAATCCACACATATCTCAAAGCATTGAACTGAATCTAGTCTGGGTGCAACAAGGGAATCACTTTTGAGATGTTCATTTGGTAAGTGTAGGCTCATCTCTTGGAGATGCTGCTCATCATTGTCACACTGAGAGAAAAGGGCTGTTGTTTGAAATGGACCTGCCACTGTCTATAGAGATGTTTGTGGGACCCAGAGGAAGGACCCTGAGTAAGAAGTCCCAGTCTATGACCCTCTCTAACAATCATGAAATAAACCAGTCAACTCAGTTCAGATCCTTTTGCAGACCAACCTGTTTAGGGAAATCTTTCTGTAGCAACAAGTTGTAGATAAATAGAAAAATGAAAGCAAAGTAAAAAATCCCAGAGTTTAATGGCTGAGTTCAAATACACCAAAGCAATATCCACTTCACTCCAATTATAAACCAGTATATAGTCCTGTGCCTGGAATACTGGACAGTGGTGTAAAACCTACATATACCCAAGAAATAAATGTTCAAATCCCATCAGTAACCAAGCTCAGCAGTAATTGCTTTACTGAGCAATTTTGTGCTAGTCAAATGTCCCTAGATATGTCATAAAGGAAGCAGTTGTTTTCCCTGAGATTTTCTTCTGGTTGATGGTGTCATCAAATACCACCTTTTCTACAGTAATGACTCCTTTTCTTATAAATATAAAATACAATGCTGGGAAAAAATTATCCTCTATCCTATAGGAGTTTTTTGCCTCATGAACACAGAATAACTCATGATGATAATTTTATTAGAAAGACATTGAGATGCATGCCTCTTGGGCCATAGTTTCGGAATCTGGCATCTAAACATCACATAAATATCTTGTTAGACTCTGAAGGACCATTTGTCACTCAGCTCTAATCAGCCTGACAAAAGAAGAGAAAAATCCAGGCCACAGCAAGTAGCAATATTTTAAAACACTAAGCATCAAGTCAAAAACAAACAGTAGAAATAAATTATTTTAGTAGATGTTTGCAAATTTAATCTAGTTGTCAATCACCTAGTAAAATTTAATGTTACCTTGATATTGTCACCACTTTGCTACAATGATCATTTTTGTTGAGAAAGTCGCCTTGAACCACTTCCATATTGGGTAGTGACTGACAATGGCTGTTTATCATTCTAAGGAGGTGTTTTCTTATGAGCGAGCTTTGCAAGAAAAAAACATCCCACTTAAGCTTCTCTAAGATCTGTTCTTGCTGAGATCAGAAATGTCACTGTAAACTGCATTTCCTTTTAGCCTAATTGGTAATGGTTCTCATATTTAGTCTATAATTCATCAGAGCAAAGTAAAACGTAAAATGTGAATTTTATATAAATTTGTAATTAGCAGATTAGGAGGTCCTTTCCTGACCTAGTTTCCTGCTGATGGTCAGGTTTCCTGACATGGATCTGTGGTTTTGGCTTTCAAAATCTGCTTGGTCAGTGCTGGCTTTGGTGTCTCTGTAATGTTCCACCGCATGATACGAGTGTTGCCTTTCTTGAGTGAGGGGATCCTGGATCCTAAAATGCTGTTGGTAAAGGGGACATCAAAGTTCAGTCGAAAATCTGATGCTGTCCAGGTTTTTGGCATGTTTTTTAGACAATTGTTGATATTTTGAAATGTCAGTGACAAGTCAGCTACTAAAGGAGGGTAAATTGCTCAGCAAACTACACAGAGCAGGAAGAAACAAATCTGTGAGCCAGGAGAGAAATTTATATTAATAAAAAAATATTTGTAGTGCAAAAAGGGAGAGCTTCATCTGGAGACTGTGTTTCCAAAGGACTAGGAAGAGCAACACTTATACCTGGGATCAGCTGCTGTGTTAAAATAAAGCACTTTACTTTTCAATGACTATTTGAACAACAACAAAAAATTACAAGTTTCACAACCTCTAACTAGTTTTAGAGATCACTGTTTCTATTACTCACTTGAAAAGCCTAAAATACTCAGAAACACATATTCTGTTTTCCAACTGTATCATATCGTCTAATATAATTTCCCTGCAAGTCTGTCTTCACTTGTGAACTTGACCTATAACAGTTACAGCAACACTAACCCTAGAAAGAGATAAAATCCCATGGAATCACATGAATCACTTGCATAGATCAAGTATCCCCTTGGGCAAAGCAATCGGCCATCTGCAGCTCCAGAAAAAAAAAAAAAAAGAATTTTTTATTCTTATTATTTTCTATAGCAACCGAATCCCCAGTGAGAGCAATGTAGCATCTATCCACGTGCTCTGTGCACAGTTAGTACTATGCCTTCCTATAAGGAATTTGCCATATACAAGAACAGGAGCGGTAGAAAGGAAATTGTACCTTCTGTCATTGAAGAGATAGTTACACCAATATCAAGACATATGCCTGAAATTTCATAAGATGTCTGTAGCACAACCAGAAATTGTTCTTTATTTTTCTCGCTGATAGGCCACAATATTATCCGTAAACCGAACTTTTTCAGGGCTGAATTAATACAGAGCCATCTGAATAAGAAATGAGTGCATCATATTGATTCTGCAACTTCAGTTAGAGATTATTTATTTCTTTCTTTCCTTTTTATTTACTGCATTAAGACTGTCTTAAGGATGGAGGAAAATATCAAAGAAAGCATTCATTATATTTCAAGGCAAAGCAAAAACACTGGTGTTCTGGTTTTGGCTGGGATAGAGTTAATTTTCTTCATAGTAGCTTGTATGGGGCTATGTTTTGGATTTGTGCTGAAAATAGTGTTGATAACATACTTCTGTTTTAGCTATTGCTGAGCAGTGCTTACACAGAGTCAAAGCTGTTTCTGTTCCACACATTGTTTCACCAGTGAGTAGGTTGGAGATGCACAAGAAGTTGGGAGCAGACACAGCCGGGACAGCTGACCCCAACAGACCAAAGGGATATTCCATACCGTATGACATCATGTCAGCATATGGGGGAAAAAGAAGGAATGGGAGGATGTTTGGAGTGATGGTGTTTGTTTTCCCAAGTAATTGTTACACGTGATGGAGCCTTACTTTCCTGGAGATGATTGAACACCTGCCAATGGGAAGTGCTGAATGAATTCTTTATTTTAATCTGCTTGTATGCATGGCTTTTGCTCTACCTACTAAGCTGTCTTTATCTCAACCCATGAGTTTTCTGACTTCTACTCTTCTGATTCTCTCCCCCCTCCCACCGGGGAGGAATGAGTGGCTACATGCAGCTTGGTTGCCAGCTGGGGTTAAACCACAACCATTGGCAATACTCCCATTGCCTAGATGAAAAAAGGAATCTCAAAGCAATTAAAGGACAATGACAATTTTAAATTAAGATGTATACAGTGTTCAAATTGATTTTGCTGAAGGCAAGCATAATGGTAAAAAAACCCTTACTGGCAAAGTGGTTTTGAATATTTAGATCAAGTTTATTTCTTGATAAAGACTCCTAATCACAGAAATCCTGGCTCCTATGTTTATACTACACAATCTTTTCTACAATTTATTGCTCAGACTGTTAACGATTGAAACGGGGGCTGAGAAGAATCATAGAATCATTTAGGTTGGAAAAAGCCTTTAAGATCATTGAGCCCAACTGTTAACCCAGCACTGCCAAGTCCACCACTAAACCATGTCCCTCAGCACTACATCTACATGTCTTTTAAATCCCTCCAGGGATAGCAATGCAACCACTTCCCTGGGCAGCCTGTTCCAATGTTTGACAATCCTTTCAGTGAAGAAAATTTTCCTAATATCCAATCTAAACCTCCTCTGGGGCAACTTGAGGCCTCTTTTTCTGTCACTTGTTACTTGGGAGAAAAGACTGATCCCCACCTGGCTACAACCTCCTGTCAGGTAGTCGTAGAGAGCAAGAAGGTCTCCCCTCAGCCTCCTTTTCTCCAGGCTGAACAACCCCAGGTGCTTCAGGCGCTCCTTATAAGTCTTGTTCTCCAGACCCCTCCCCAGCTTTGTTGCCCTTCTCTGGACACGTTCCAGCACCTCAATGTCTTTCTTGTAGTGAGGGGCCTAAACCCGAACACAGTATTCGAGGTGGGCCCTCACCAGTGCTGAGTACAGGGGAACGATCACTTCCCTAGTCCTGCTGGCCACACTATTTCTGTTACAAGCCAGGATGCTTCTTGGCCACCTGGGCACACTGCTGGCTCATATTCAGCCCACTGTTGATCAATAACCCCAGGTCCTTTTCCACCTGGGAGTTTTCCAGCCACTCTTCCCCAAGCATGGGGTTGTTGTAACCCAAGTGCAGGACCCGGCACTTGGCCTTGTGAACCTCATCCCGTTGGCCTTGGCCCATTGATCCAGCCTGTCCAGATCCCTCTGTAGAGCCTTCCTACCAGCAAGCAGATCAACACTTCCACCCACCTTGGTTTCACCTGCAAGCTTACTGAGGGTGCACTCAATCTCCTCGTCCAGATCATTGTTAAAGTGCACCGGCTCCAATACTGAGCCTTGGAGCTTGTGACCACTTGTGACCAGCCACCAACTGGATTTATCTCCATTCACTACCACTCTTTTGGCCTGACCATTCAGCCAGTTTTTTTATCCAGAGCAGCAAATGACTGTCGAAGCTGTGAGCAGCCAGTTTCATCAAGAGAATGCTGTGGGGACCCAAGACGAAGGCTTTACAGAAGTCCAGGTAAACACCATCGATAGTTTTTTCTCATCACTAAGTGAGTCATTTTGGTACAGAAGGAGATCAGGTTTGTCAAGCAGGACCTGCCTTTCATAAACCTGTGCTGATTGGGCCTGATCACCTGCTTCTCCTGTATGTGCTGCGTGATGGCACTCAGGATGATCTGCTTCATAACATTCCCTCACACTGAGGTCAGACTGACTGTCCTGTAGTTCTCTGGATCCTCCTCCCAGCCCTTCCTGTAGATGGGTGTCACGTTTGCTCCTCCTGTTTGTTGTCCATGCTGGGTGCATTGTGGTAGGCAAGAGGAACAATGGGGAACATAATACCTGATATTTTTACAAAGAGGTATGTTAATCCATCTTATGTCACAGAAACAACTTTTCCACATTGACTACAGCTGCTGTTTGAAACAGATAGTAGCTTTCTGTGTACAGTATGGACATCGCAACCAGAAGCTTAAACACCTTCTGCTGTCTGCCACAGGAGACTCCTAGCAAATAGAGAGAACATGCCCACGACAGGCACAACTTCAGGCCGGTGTTTCTGAACTTCCACAGGGCAAAGAGCATCCATATTGGTAGGAGAAGCCATGGAGAGTCTACGTCAAGTGGTTAAGCTCCTGTGCATCACTGATAAATGTCCTGTTAGATCCTGAACTCTTTTCTTGAACAACTGAAGGACACTACTGTTTTGGATTTAATCTCACAACAGTTTTGGAGTTCACGTTCCTTTCCCTCCTGTCATGCCATTATTTACTTCTCCTTTATCTCATGCACGTGACTAAAAGAGCGCTGAGAACCAACAAGTTTATCAGACTGTTCAGTTTTGATAGTGCTTTTGTTGGTACCTGATATACCCCAGAAATCAATACAGAGACTTGACTGTGATGTGTTACAGGAGTCTACTGTAAGAAATTAAAGAATGAATAGAACAATCTCTAAGTACCATTCATGTATACAGTGCTTTGTGTGGGCATGAAAAACGTAGTTAAAAGGAATCTTTTTTTTTTTCTTTTAACATAGTGGTGCCAGGAGATAGGTCTCTGGGCAAAGAAAATCTCTGATCTCATCCATTTTAGTAGCAAAATAGCATAGGAAATCCTCTTTCTTTAGAAATGCAAAACATACAAGGAGTTGAAGGCAAAGAACAATATCAGTTCCAAATTCATTTTCCTTACGCATCACTATTAAATTAAGTATGTCAACGTATTGCTTAATTTTATGGCTTTTTAAATACATTTGAACATAACAACCCCCAAAAACCTCTACTGAAACTATTTCTACAGAGACAACCCTTTAGCTGAATTACTGGGGTTCTAGTAAAGGGAGCTTTTTATATTCAAAGAAATATATAGTGACAATAAAGCATGTGAGAATGGCCACATCTCCAAGGAAGATGGGTTTGATAGCCACATTTTTTCATGGATATTGTTATCTGTTACTCCTTAAGTGAACTGAGCTGTGGAAGAAGAATGAGGAAAATGGGCATTCTTGTATCTTATTTTAGCAGAGCTAGGACTTCCCTAGTTCAGGAGATAAGTGGGAACTCACTAAATCGTGCATTTTAGTACTGATAGTGGGGAAAAATATACACCGTTGCATGTTAATTTGGAGGCTATGTTGAACAGGATAAAAATCCTCTGGACAAAGAAGTGTTGTGGTGAAAATGCTGCCTCTCCCTGCCATCCCTAAGTCTGTGATACAAGAAGCTTTTGACAGAATAGAAGAGGTACATTTCTTTTTTATATCGAAATTCATTGACTATATAGATAACAGAACCTTTCAACTCAAGAAGTAACATACATGATAACAATTTTTATTTTTAACAGGTTTCACAGAAAATATCATTAAAATACATAAATCCATATTAACAGCAATTAAAATAGCCATAAATCCCACAATTCTCAGAACCTCAATACCCAGCACCTGACAGCAGCTATTACACGTTTCGAAAGTCTTACACGGAACTCTTACCGCAACAACAGACATACCTATAAACTGACCACAATTCCTTTCCAAGATCTTTCTTCCACAGCTATCTGTGAGTGCCTTTCTCTCTGCACCATCATCACTGCAGCTGTGAAGTCTCAAACTCACTTGGTGAGGTTAACCGAGGTCTTATAGCTGCCAAGTGCCAAAGTAGCAGGTAGCTCAATACCTCTCCCTGCATTATCTCTTTTTGACCTTGTTGTGGAAAAGGGTGCCTTTTTCCTAGTTGCAGTGAAATGTTGATTTTGCATTGAAAGGAGATGTTTCCATCACTGAAAAATATATTTTTTCCCCACATTTGGCGATTTGTTTCATGCAACATATTGCAGACATGAAAACCAACTCTACATACACCGGAGAAAGTCAGAAACATTTTATGAGCACAGCTGGGAAGAAACACCAAGGAAACATTGTTTTTTTCTGGTTTTGCTTTATGTTTTTCTTTCTCAAGGACTGTTATGAGCAAAGAACCATCAAGGTCAGAAAGAACACCACAAGGGTAAATTCATTCCACATTACTTTTTGTATATTGGCTTGCACTTAATTTCAGCTTCTCTGCATACAGCATATGGACTTTTTCTGCGGTCCCTGGATGTCTATGGAGTCTTCTGACAGTGGATCAGATGTCTTCTGATCTCACACATGCTGTCCTTCTTGTGTTTTTTTGTAATATTTCACTGGATCAATTAATCTTGAATTTTATGCATATACGATGCATTTGTATCCAACACATGAAACCTAAATCAGTGGAGAAACTGAAACATTTAGTATTCTCTGTCACTTTATTTGAAACAACAAAATGTTTTTTTTCTCCGGCTTTTCTCCTTTGTCTTCCATTTCTTTATTTCTTTCTTCTGCTCACAAAATCGTGGGAATAAACAGATATCTCAGAAAATTATGGGAGATTAGGGATTATGTCCTCATCTGATGTAAACTTTCATGGCCCACTGGGTTCTACATCAACAGAGAAACACATTTTGGGGTTTCTCAGACAACAATTTCTGTTTCTATAAATGGATCACGTATTTAAGTGTCAAGCAATCTGAATCACAATAACAAACAAGGAAAAAGACATGGGACCTGTTGATTTTTTACCACCTCACACCTATGCCCACTGTGTTAAAGACTATCAGATTCAAACTCTCTCTTCATTCACCCCAGCTGTAACATTTTATATTGTCTCCATGTAGGTAGAGAAGACACCCTAAGGAGTCAAAGAAGCCGGTTCATAAAACAAAGTTATTTAGGTCTCCATTATTGTTTCTGTTCAAGCAGCGGGGATTATGAGTTAACACCATAGAACATTCCACCCCACAAGGACAATGCATCTTATATTACATTTTGGAAATGCATATGAAAATCATACTCATGTTTTATAGCAGACCCTTGTAAATGCACTTTTCAGTTTATGGCTTTTTCTGTACAAATGGGTGTTAATTGGCTTTTCTTAGGAATCGATACAATCTGGTAAAATTGCGACTGAAAGATGATTATACCAGCAGAAAAAGAGCTAGTTGTGTTGTAGAAGTGCTCCACCCAATCATCCCACTATTATCAGAGTTGCAAATCATACTTCAAAAGGTCTGGGAAGTTACAGTGTACCATGAGGAACCGGCTGTAATCCTAGCAGTCTGCCACTGTGTGAGTGTGATTTACTATTAATGTTCTTTTTATCCATTGAAAAAGGTGCCTGCCTGGGTAGGGTTGTGGGGTCTTTTAGCAGAAATGGATACCATTACAAAACCACACGTCCCTGAGGACGTTTCTGCAGCACTGATAAAGAAATGACGTTGTTGTTCCCCAGCTGGTTTTGAGCTGTGGTGCTGAGTAAAAGGGAATGTAATATGGCCAGTGACTAGAGAGAGATCCTCTCACGAACAGAAAAAGAATAAATAGAAATGTGTCCCCCTAGGACCCACAAAGCTCTTGTCTGAAATGCATGTGTACCCCACACAGATCCCTGGGGTTATGATGTCTTTTCGCTCCGACATTAAGAAATTTAGTGAGAAAAGGCAGACGAAAGCTAAGCTGAAAGATGCTTGGCACAGGGAGGTGCAATAATAAGACTAAGCAAAATACTAATTTCACCCTGGAGTCATCATATGAGCTGCTGTATACAGAGGGAATCTGGCTTCCTCTGGTGGAACACTGAACTGGTCATTAAACATTGATCTTATTTTTTTAGTGGGACAGACAATCCCTAATCACTTTAGACTTGGTTCCACAGCATCCAGTAATAGCTCATCTGCTGTGGAGGCAGGCAGTGCCTTAGGCAAAAGTGATATACAGAGTCCCGGGACCTGTTTCAGCAGTGGGTAAACATCATGGTAATCGATGCAGAGCAAATGAGTTAACACTGTTCTACCTCGCACATTTTCTTTTGGACGCTGTCCAGAGACTCTTGATTTTCAGGAAAGTTTGCATTTTCCAGGCCACTTTCACCAAGGCTAAGCAAAAAAAATCGCAGTGTGCTGGTGGAAGCCCAGACATTGACCTAGGTCTAGTTCAAACTGACTTCCTTGGACTTCTCCGGACTTTCCTTGTTATTTCCAGAAATGCATGCAGATCCTCACTCAAAACGCTCTTTACTATATGTCCACTAAATCTGACTGCCATGTTCTCCCCCAGGAAAGCATAGGTTGATCTCCCTTTCAGGACTACAGATAAATCCCTACCTTGTCCTCTGATCTGTATGTATTTCCCAGCTATGCTCATCTTCCTTGTATCTCAGGTTAGAATATGGATTTAAGAAGCAAAGGGATTTGAACGTGGATCTCTCATGTTTTGATGAAGTCTCTAAGTAACAAACAATCAAATGAAAGAGACAGTGGATCTAATTTCCCATTGGACCTGAAATAATAAACTTGTTGTGAAAGTGCTTTCCAGTCTGAGTCCCGGAGGTGGGAGAGGTGTAGGAACATTTTGGGAAGCTTGAAGTGTTTACATGTGAGGTGGACATTTAGTGCTTTAAGAGGTACCTAACATATTCAAAACATGTCTTTGGAGTCTATTAGTGTAATGAACATAAGCACCTAATGGGTTTCAAGTGCCTCCAATGTTCAGCAGCAGGCACAGAGAAGGGTGGTGTCAAGGTCTAACCCCATCCAGCAACCTGAATCACACAGCTGCTTGTTCACTGCCCCAGTTGTGATGGGAGAGAGAATCAGAAGGGTAAAAGTGAGGTAAAGTAAGGAAAAACTCCTGGGTTGAGATAAAGATAGTTTAATAGGTAAAGCAAAAGCCTGCATGCAAGCAAAACAAAACTAGAAATCCATTCACTGCTTCCCACGAGCAGGCAGGTATCCAGCCATCTCCAGGGAAGCAGGGCTCCATCACACGTAACACGTACTTGGGAAGGCAAACACTGTAACTCCAAATGTCCCCCCCTTCCTCCTTCATTCCCCAGCTTTATATGCTGTGCATGACATCACATGGCTTGGAATATCCCTTTGATCAGCTGGGGTCAGCTGTCCCAGCTGTGTGTCCTCTCAACTTCTCGTACACCCCCAGCCTACCCACTGGTGGGGCGGTGTGAGGAGCAGAAAGGGCCTTGAGTGCTTAGGAAAAACTGAAAACACCAGTGTGCTATCAACACTGTTCCCATCCCAAATCCAAAACACAGCACTACACCAGCTGTCAGCAAGAAAGTCAACTCCACCCCATCTGAAACCATGACAGCTGGTGAATCTACTTTTGGAAGTACAGAAAGTGTCAGTGATCTAAGTTCTGTCCAGGGCACCGGTCTTTCATAATGACCTTGGAAACAGAGCTCCTTTTAAATGGGTGGGAATTCATATCCTGAAACACCTCTGAGGACCAGCTGCTTCCTGTCATGCACTGCATGAAAATGACAGATGCCATGTCCTGCACTGCATGTGTGTCTACAGCTGCATGCCATGAAATAACCTGTGAAAAGCCATTTTCCTTCAATTCTAGCTGTACTTGCGAGCAATGGAGGGTGCTGAGTGCCTCAGGGTACTGAATGCAAGGACCAGTGAGAGGTAAATGCACATGTATCTTTCTGAAGAGTGAGCTTGATGCGTCTGTGCAGTCATTCAATAGCAGCGCTCCCCTGATCTCAGTGGTGCAAGATCACATCCTTACGCCTTGGGAAGATGTGAAAGGAGAGCCTGAGATGCTCTTGTTTTTCTTGCACAAAAGAATAGTCTCAGGTGCAAAAGGGAATAAATGAGGAGGATTAAAGTTAAAAGCATAAAAGAAATACTGAAAAGACATCATATTCCAGCCCGGTGCATACCGAATAACATTTCAGATTGCATCGAAAAGTGCAGGAAGACTGTCCTGTAGCTCGTTAGCCTGACTTGGTGTTGACTTTGGAGAGCTCTTTACACATGTCATTTAATGTAATATTGATTTTTCCTAAGTGAGTTTCATTATTTGTGAGCTCCCTCAAGATGAGAGAGTGTGATGGAAAAAATGGAGTTTTTCTGTTGACCGGCATTAACACTTTGCTTTCCCCCCCTTTGCTGTGTGCGTAGCACAGAGCTGCACTGAAATGTGGCCATCGTTAAATCAACACCTTGCTCACAGGCACGGTTGTTTCACTTCTCCCTAGGGCTGCACAAACATTCCCAGCCCCAGGGAGAGAGTGAGGGTCTGTGCACGCTTCACTGGTGGAGGAGAGTGGATCGACACACAGAAAGCAAGCTGTGATAAACTGGTGGCAGAGCGGGGTCCAAAGCACAGGGTTTTCTCGCCGAGTAACAGATCCTGCTTTGCTCCAAGGATGTGAACTAGGACAGGAAGGAGAAAGACAATGTCTTTAAAACCCAGGCTTGTCAAATGGTGTTCCTTGGACAGAGCAAGACCCAGAGCCCGGTGACAGGATGGGAAGGGATTCAGCAGCCAGTTACAGACTCTCCTTGGTCTAAGTCCAGTATTCATTCCTCTGGCTTTTTATATCAAGTGTAGCTGTGAGGATCCCAGCACAGAAGGGAAGTCTGACTTACACCAGCTCTAGCAGGTATAATTCTTTTTTACTCTTTGACATGCTAATTTTCTCCCACCTCCATGGTATGCTGGCAGCTCAGATATTACGTTCTTAGGTTATCTGCACCAAGCTTAAGTGTATTACACACGATTCTGGAAAAAATGCTACCAAAAAGGACATAAGCCAGTCAAAAATAAAGATGTAGTTTGAGAAATGAAGTTTAGCAGTCTTACCAGGCATGCAGAACAAAGCAAACTGAGAAGTCTATCTTGCAAAGGTTTTCATGCGTTCTTAATTTTACACCTACGACCAGATCCCCTACAAGCAACACATGAACAGAAGCATGATCAAGGTGCCAGCAGAAATAGATGCCACCTGGCCCACCCCCCAATCGGTACACAACTGGCCCATAGCCATGTGGGAAAGCAGTTGCCCTGTACCTGCATGGCTGATGAATGCCCTGTGCCTCTAGATCCAACAAGGGTTCAAGCATGTGGGCAGACACTCAGGGAACATGCTCATCTTGTTTTTCCAATCATGCCTTTCATTTAGCTGCTCAGGGACTCTATATTGTCTCAAGCTTCAATAGAGTCTGCTGGTCCTGATGATTTTCTTTGAATTTTGACAAATTAAATTCCCGTATTATTTCTCTCTCTAACCGAAATCAGTTGTGTGTGGGTTTGTGCTTTTTTTTTTTTTTTAATCAAGTAGTGATTAAGAGTGTGGAATAAAAAAAAGGGGAGTTAGGGTGATATGAAAGTAGCTTTCATATTCTGAGTGGAGACAGATGTAATGCCATTACTTTTTGTGAGGAATTGGGATGGCTAGAAATTGGATGGCTTTTAATTTTGTTTTTCAGTACTTCCTTCAGTGTTAAGTTAATTAACTGGACGGTGGCCAGATAACTTGGAGTCTTTACAATGTTTGAGGGGTTTTGCATAAATAGAGACAAGCCCACTACTTGGTGAAATAATTAGATTAGCCCAAATGATTTAAACCTTTTGGAGGAGGAGGAGTTGTATTAGCTTTGTATACCTAACGCTAAAGCTCTTCTTGATTTCTTAGGGGGGCTTACTGAGGCCCTAGAAAACCAAACCTCGTCTATTAGGCATTGTTCTGAGAAGTTCACAAACCAAACAGAAAACACAAAGGAAGCAGAGGGAGCTGCCATTGGTTACCCAGAAGCAGGGTAGTTCCCAGTGGTGAGTAGAGCTCAGATCTCTGGATGCCCATGTGTTACAGATACTCTTTTTTGACACACTCAGATGCACAGATCATCAGAGAAGACACAAGGAGCAGGCCCAGCGCTGTGGTGCTGCTCAAGTCACAACTGTCATGGAGGATGCTCTCAGATGATCTCCTCCCTGGGACACCAGCCTGGGACACCAGGTTGAGCTCCTGGTCCAGATGAGCAAAGGCTGTTCAAGTCCTACCTTAACAGGGGGCTTGGACTCTGACAGGCAGGCTGACAGGTGGCGTAGGGCTTTGGCACATGGGTCCCCACTTTCCTCATGGAAGAATAGCCCCTTACATGGTGGTTTACTCTCAGGATAAACTGGGCCTTTTCTGAAGAACCAGGATGCATGTCTAAAGCTATGACAAGCCTACCAATATCTGAAGGGAGCCTACAGGAGAGCCGGAGAGGGACTCTTTATGAGGAAGTGTAGCGACAGGACAAGGGGCAACAGTTTTAAATTAGAAGAGGGGAGATTTAGATTAGACACCAGAAAGAAATTCTTTACAGTGAGGGTGGTGAGGCACTGGAACAGGTTGCC
>JAOXNO010000013.1:152008871-152026373 GCA_028565335.1 Limnodromus scolopaceus | reverse complement strand
TGGCAGGGGGGTTGGAACTAGATGATCTTTAAGGTCCCTTCCAACTCAAACGATTCTATGATTCTATGATTCTATGATTAGATACCAGTGAGTATCTAACAGATCTGTTCATATAAGGACAACATTGTCCAAGGCTGATTAATTCTTCCAGGAAGGGGTCCACCCATGGTTGCCTTAATGAGTGGGACTTTCAGCTGATACCCCAGGCAATGACCTTGCTTTACCAGAGGGACCAGTGATGAGGGGCAGTGACAGAATATAGGCGTGTGACACCGCCCTGCCCCTCAAATCGAGAAAATACTTGGAGAAAGGGGAGCTGCTACATCTAAAAGGTTTTGGAAATAACAAGGTAAGGGAAAAAAGTCCCCAAAACACTGTTTCTATGTTGAATATCAATGGCACAATGCCAGCAGGCTTCCTATGAAGGCTTCCTACCACAACTCCACTGCAGCTGCTAATGATAAGCCTTACTCATGCCTTTTTTTCAGAATACACCAAGATCTCTATTTTATAGGAGTGGAACCTTGCTACAATTAGCAAGATAATAGATGTGGGCAACAATACTTCTACAGCATAGCGAGACCCCAGGTCGCACACTCAAACCCAACATATTTACCCGAGGAACTGGAATTTCCTTCATTCTTCTCTAAATGCCTGTTCCAAACAGAGCTGATATTAACAGGAAAGCAGGCTCTGAGCAAAAATGTTGAGATGATCCATTTGTCTTCAGAATTTCATTTAAATTCTATTCCTGGTTGGAGTTTCATCTAACTGATTGCAGCTGAACCTGGCAGTCTCTGTCTTTTGTAGTACTACATAGGTAATATCTTTCTGTAAGCATGAATTATTTTTGTACCCTTCCATATTAGTCCCAAATTCAGTCTCTCAGTCTTTTCTGGGCATATCTTATTTTCTCCTATCTGCCTTTTTAATACAGAATTTTATGCATATACTGATATATCTTATTTATAACCTTCAGGCATTGGATTATTTTTATTTATAAGGCTGAAGTTATTAGATTCACTAAAATTCTCATGGTAAAGACCAAGTACGTGATGCATAAGACTCAGGAACTGTAGGAAGAGCAATGCATATTTAGTAGCTCCAAAGTGATCTCAAATCATACGGAAACGTAACTTTTTCTGACTGTTTCTGCACCAATTAGCTGTCATGCTCCCTGTCATTTGAAAAACCACCCTCTGCTACTCCATCATTTCATTATGAAGTCAAAATGCAGTTTGCCTATATAGGAGGTTCACAATGGATTGGTTTCCCCAGTGAATGTATCGTAAGTTTGACTGGAACTTCTACTGCATGCTTTTGGTAAAGTTTCACTTGCCTTACTTAAGTGTTTTAATCTCTTTTTTTTTCTCCTCTTGGAATGTTCTTGGACACTGGAGCTTAAATGACCCTCAAGAGACTTTTCCCTAAGCAATAGTTCAAGTTCCTACTCTGAGTTTCCTGTTTCTGGGTCGTATTGTTCACAGCCTTGAAGAGCAAATCTGAGTTAATTGGACTATATGACCATGTCTGCACTGCTCTGCTAGGTAGCTCCCAGGGGCTGGAGCACCCTGCTCACACTCCTCTGCCAGCCCTTTGGGTGCCTCCAGACCAAAGCAGGCTCAGCCTTTATGAACCCTGTACAACCTCGTGAGGCATCTCCCATCCAGCTCTTCTAGTGTGAGCTCTGCCTCCATTTCTCCTGCGTGCACAGAGATCCCTTCCAGCCAGGTCCTTGGTCAGCAGTGGTGCTGTACCCAGACAGTGTAGAGGAAACCTTGGACACCAGGCAGTTAGTTATCCTATGCAGCCATGAAATCACCACACTGAAGCGCAATAACTTCACATTTGGAGCACTAGAAATATACGGTATTTCTACCAAATGCTTCAGTGTTTAAGATACAGCTTAGACAGGTGTGCTTTCCTTAAGAACATTTAAAATCCCTTAATGTTCATATCAACAAAAGTGTTTCTCCTTCTTTAAAGTGTACATTCTCATTGTGTGCTTTCTTATCATTACTCATATTTTCCATCCTTGTGATGCTTATATTTCACATTGATGTCATGCCTTGTACTTACACAAAGCTAAATTTCACTGAGGATTTTGAGAAGCTGTACCTAAGTGGCTTTCCTGGACGGACCTGTTGTACTTGAAGTCATTTGCAATCACAGCATGCAATGAGGTATCCTTTCCAGAAAAACAAAACAAAATAAAAATCCCAGTCATCCCCAACCCCACCCCAAGTAACATAATTATTTTAACATGAAGGAAAAATTGTAAGTTATTTGACTTAGGACATGTAAAGCATGACATAAAATGAGAATGTTATTGGCTGTAGTCAGTGAAGTCATACAGAGATGATGAAGAGAAGAGCTCAGACAAGTAAAATTCCTTGTTACGGATGTCTTCTGTTATCTTCAGTTGATTTATGCGGTTTGAGTAGCAAATTACATTGAAAACAAATTTGTGAAAGGAATATTAAACATATGATTCAGACATGTTTTTTCCGCTTAACAAACGTGGTGATATAAAGTATGCTCAGTCAATCGGCCCAAGGTGATTACTCAGAGGGTAAACAATTGGAGAGAAGATAGACCACAGTAAAAGGGCAAAACACATCAATCATAATCTCACTTCTTCCCATGCTGAGTAGGTTCAGTCCAACTCATTTTGCTTCTCAGCTGGAGTCCAATAATGTCCTGAGGAGTATAGATTTCTCAATTACTCCTAGTGTAGTATATTTTACATATGCTAAGTGTGAAGTGTGTTAAATTGATAGGTCTTAGGCATGGGCATGGCCTGAGGACACTTTCATCTGGATGAGAGAATCAGTGCAGATGTTGGTCTTTTGATGAATCTAAGTCTGACCTGGGCCCCAAGATTCTCCCCCACATACTCATCTGCCTCCCACCATCCTTCTTGTCTTCTGTCCATTTTACCTCCAAACTTTGAGATGCAGAGAAAATAAGGCTACGTTCAAAGTCCCAGGAAACGGTTCCCGGCATTTAGCCTGTATCTAATCCTCCAAGGCAAGTGATATAAATTTACAAGCCATGGTATGCTTCAAGTGTTCTCACTGCACTCAAGAAACTGAGCTAATCTCCAGCAGAGTGAATGACAAATTGAACAGGAGTCACCAATATGAAGGTGGCACTTATGAGACCACATCTGGATTGTCTGGTTTTGGGATACCTGGTACAAGAACAACATTGAGGAACAGTGGTGAATCAAAGGGATGCTCCCCAAGGTGGTCAGATTGTTGGAGGATATGACATTTGAGAAGATGCTGACAGAACTGGGCCTCTTCAAAGTTAAGAAGAGGAAGCCAATATTCTTATTGTTGACTTCAACTGCCTGGTGGAAAGACATAGGGAAGGTAGAGCCAGGCTCCTTTTGGAGGTGCATAGGGAGAGGATAAGTTTCTGAATGTACAAATGTTGCAATTTGGAAAGAAATTATGACTTGGGAAACTGCATTCAAATAGAACAAAAATAATTTTAACCCTGAGGGGGATCAAATACTGGAATTGGGTCCAGTTTGCATCCTTTGAGATATGTAATACAACTGACAAGACTGAGCAGCCTGCTCTAACTAGATCTTCTCTGAGCAGGGGTTTGCACCAGATGATCTCCAGGTCCTTTTCAACCTCAGTCACCCTGTGATTCTGACAGCCTTTGTAAAACCCAGAAAGACTATGGTCATGCAGACCCATACTCTGAAGATGCAGAGTCCAAACCAGGAATATTAAGTAAGCGTCCCTGGGCTTGTTCAAAGCCACTCCTACTGCATGGCTTGGTGGATAATTTATATTTCCTGCTTTAACACTGAGATGGGGACTTCAGAATTTTTTTCACTTCCTGTTTCTTCTTCCCTTTCTCCATTTGCTTTACTAAATGTTATTTTTTTCAGTATAGGATCATCATTCACAGGCCTCTTGAAGGTTGGGCTAACATCTCTGCCATCAATGACAACAAAAGGGAAAGATTTGCTATGGCATTTAGCCTGACAAATACACTTGCAAAGAGAGATGTGTGTATTTATTAAAGATGAAGTAAGTGTGCTGTCTGCTTTTCCTTCTTACAGTATTTTCTGTTTTGAAAGTATCCCAAGACATTTCAGGTCTTTCTATATTTGAGATAGTATTTAGGAGAACAATTGAAGAGGATTGAGCACATAGTGAAGAAAAAGCAGTAGGAGGCAAAGATTTCTTCAGAAGAAAATATAACACATTACAGAAATTGAGTGCTCTGCATTTAATAAGGCAAGCAAATAGACAAGAGAAAACCAAAGAAAAGGCACAATGGAGACAAAAAAGGCTTATTATGACAAGAAAGCCAGAGCTGTTAACTATCAATCTGGTGATAAACTATTACAGTATTAGCAATGCTGTCTCCTGAAGAATGTAAATTACGTGACGAGATTTGGCCCCACACAGAGATAAAGTGCATGCAGTTATATTTCCAAAGGGACAAGAAGATAAGAAAAAAATGGGGGTGGGGAGACAGGGGAGTCGATTTATCATTTTAAAGTCACTAGCACACGCAAAAATACATAAAAAAGGAACAAATGAACAAACCCTGAAGTAAAATAGAACAACAGATCAAGCTTAACTTAGGCGGATGCAAAGAGAAAACAGATCTCACACTGGGTGTTGCTGATTTGATTTTAGTTGAAATTTAGTGCTCTATTAATCAGATTTCCCAAATACAAGGGGATTCAGCTGTCAGAAGACCCTAAGGAATATTTATCAATCAGCTAGGAAGAAAAACACCCTCCTCAAAGGCTGTGGGTGTCCACAGAGGGCCTGAAAACTTACAAGAGCAATCAGAGAAAAATTGAGTGAAACTGTCTGGGAGCTGGGAATGGTACCAATCAGCTCAAATATGTTTTCTTAAGTGGAATCGCAGGTTGCGTACACTTTCAGGGAGAAGTACAAAGAAGTGTTTTCTCAATGTATTGTACCTCAAGTATTTTAACAGGGCATCCATACAGAGTTAGAGATGTCATGACCGCGTATTATTGAGAGCATGCTCAAAGGGATCCACTGCATAAGGGAGGGGTGTTGTGTTCTGCATGGGACAGTGGAAGCATATGTCCTTCATTACAAAGAATCAAGGGATCTGCATGATGGTTTCTCAATGCTATTTTAGAAGAGTTTCATCATGGAGACTGCAATTTCTTGCACACTGTGTTCTGCTCAAGCTACATTTAAGCATCTCATATCTGACAGAGCACTGAACCCTCAAAGATCTAATTTCCATCCACCACATGTAGGAAAATGGAAAGCACCCACACCCCAGGTAATATTATGGGTGTTGTGTGTATTGATTCCCGCAAATATATCTGAAAATGCAGTTATTTGTGTTGCAGGAGGCCCCCATGGGTATGAGGAGGAGGGCCCTCAGACTTCCCACACCAAAGCCAGGAGAGGTGCTGAAGGGTCCAGTCTGCCTCTGGTTTGCCAGTACTCATGAAAAAAAAAAAATCAGGTCTGTTGAACCCTTCCAAATCTAGGAGGCAGGAAAAAGGGAAAGAGGATGGTATCTCTGTATTGTTGTCCTCACTATACAGGTTTTTACTGTTGCTTGGGGTCACTCATACTGTCCTTTTTAGCTGTTGTTTACTGTTCATTGGTGGGTGCTGTCAGTTTTATAATTCTGGAGATGTCAGTGCTAGCACATCTGCTGTCCAAACCTTGCCTCATAAACCATGACCAAAGCTTCTGTTTGGTGGCAAATATTTGGATAACTTTATTGTCTCAGAAGAATGGCCCAAAACCACGGTCTTAATGTGCATAGATGTTTGTGACAGGGCACTACTACAACATTATTACCTGTAAGTCAATAAAAAGTTGATAAGATTTCTATGACTTCTTTTATAAGGTACTCAACATGATAACGTATTAAATTTTTCTTACATCTTGCTGGATATTCAGAATCTTCTCATATGGCATTGGTATTGGCATATTATGCCATTATTATGTAAATACTAATATATGCTTACTAAGTCTCCTTTACTAATTTTTTTTTCTTTCTTTTGCAGGACTGTCCATTTCATACCTATCTCTTGGTCTTGTAAGCGTAGGGAGTTCATCTATCAGACATAGCTTCTTTGACACCTGTTTGATTAATACTTTTGATGAAATTATGAGTCTACATACTAATCAATAGCCCAGGAATACTCTGCCTTGTGATATTACTTACAGGAGAGACACAGCTGAAGCTTAGTACCTGTTAGAAATAAAGGTTGCATGTTGGCATAGGTCGTTGTGGACAGCAAGGCATGGCAGAGGTGGGTTATTCCCACCACACACCATTTCATGCTGAATAAGGCCCCTCAGGTGCCCTCTGGAGAGATGCAGGCAGTTTGGCAGCTGCTATTTCAGCCCAGTGTTTTGCTTCAGCAAGTGAAAAAACATACAGACTTTAGACAAAGATCACCCCTCTCACAACCTGTGCCTTGATCTTAAACTGTTCTGTTGATTATTTTACAGTCAAAATATTCCTTCTACTCCTTTTATTTAAACATACACAGCTTTCATGGTACAGAGCATAGATTTCATATACTCCAGTTAAAAATTCTCTTCGCGCTCAGACGAAACATTTGCTGGTTCAAGATCAAAAGAGTTTCTCTTTATACCTTCTCCTATCAGTGAGTTTAAATGAATGGTCTTTCACTTTGGTCTATTAATGCTGCTGGGTTAGTAACCTCCTCAGTCTAACATGCTGTAGAGTTATTCCCATGGACTATTGCCCTCAACAGCCTGGTGCCCATGACCCATCATTTTGTATAGTTTCATAATCTATATGTCCCATCCCTGGAGAGGTCAGGTTGGACAGGGCTCTGAGTTACCTGATCTTGCTGGAGGTGTCCCTGCTCACTTCAGGGGGTTTGGACTAGATGAACTTGAAAGGTCCCTTCCAACCCAAGCTATTCTGTGGTTCTATAAAGCAATTAGCAAAGAAAACTCATACCCCAAAACAAAGTTTATTTTTGGTTCAGAGGAAACAAGAGTCACCTGTCTCTTCCTCCTGCCTTTTCCTTTGCCTTCTCATGAAAAAATATGGGTCACCTCACTTTTTCATAACACCATGAGAAGGTTTTGTCTCCTTTTTCTTAGGAATATGTAATGAGAAAGTAGGACAAGAAAAAAAATATCTTAAAGGGTAAAAGCCAGTTTAGTGTAGAATGCTTAAATTGTACTCCTAAAGACATCATTCTACAGTATGCAATTAACATTGTTCAGATGTTTTATTGCGTGTGTTTAGATTTCTCTTTAGTGTAATAATTCTGTTTCCTGCATTCAGTATGACAGGCATTTGAAAATGTGTCTTGTAATGGTTTTGTCTAGCCCTTAAATACCTGATACACACTCCCATTCCTATCTCATTTTTAGTCAGACTTTTAGCTGCCTGCATTTCTTTACATTCCTGTGTTTTCTCCATTCTTACTTTTCTTCTCTCTGTCCTTCTCCCCTTCTCCTGTTTCTTTTGTGCCTCCATTAATCTAATTTGTAACAGACGGGGAAGTTTCAATAAGGACCACTAGAATACAGACGTTTCTTGGTCTATTAGGGATACAAAGTGACTGGGCTATAGCAAACGGCACAGCCCAATAGCTCAGTAGAAGCAATGGGTCAAAACATCAGTTCATCCAACAGAAATGGCAGCAGAAGCTCGTTTCAGTCCCTTTTTCTCAAGGTTGTGGTGTCTTTTCCTACATGAGAGAGTTACAAACTTCTTTTTCCAGGTGTCACCACTAGCGATAATTGCAGACCCCAGCTGGGACTGCAACTCCTGCCTCTGGGCTGGGCTGTGCCCTTTCTGAAAGACAACGCAGGTGGAGTTACACTGTCCTTGCCTTTTGCAAAACTTGACTTTACACAGTCTGTACCATGAGTACATTGAATTGTGCACAAATATGCTTTTTTAGGGCTTTATAAATTGACTGCATTTCTAAGTGGTTCACAAAGTTTTTGCTCAGGTCCATTTTGGTCCTCCTCTTAAGACAATTAGAAAACTTTGAAAGCTGAAATTTATTTTGACTCGGAGGTTCAAGACTTTGAGGAAGAAGAAACTGCTTTTCTAAATGCACAACTTATTCCTGGAGAATCAAACGAGACAGAGCTTTGACAAATTAACGCAACTGCACATCATTAGGATGAGGGAAGGAGAGGTCACACCTCTTGGGAATCAAGCAGATGAAACCCTAGATCAGTGGATTCGCCTCCAGCCAAGTAACTTTGACATTGCATTGCCTCTGCTGTCTAGTGATCATCTGACCTTTATGAGACACTTTATTTTCATATCTCTTTTTTGTCTGAGTCCAACAACTTGTTATTGACTAAATCACTGGAGGCTAAAGAAAATCTTCAGCTGCCAACTCAGAAACATGTTAGATGTACCTTCTTGGATATACTATTTCCATCATGCCCACCAGAGATACATGAATATATGTGTTGCCTGTGCCTAATCCATTTGAGCTCGCTCACTGTTGCTTTGGATTATCACTTCCTCCAAGCCCAGTCACATGTTTGGGAATTTCCTACACTTTGCTCACCAAGTAGCTGTGAAAAAATACAGATCTCTTATGAATCAGTTTTTTCCCCGTTAGGCACACTTTCTAAAATGACAAGGCTGAGGAATGTGCATAAGGTTTACTGTGTTTTCCACCTCCAGTCTGCTGTTTTCAAGTGGAGGTCGTATTTCAGGAAAGCAATTAAGCACATGCTTAACTTCCACTGTGTTTTATATACCCTGATTGCCACTGTAATACTCATAAGATTAAGCACATATTCAAGTGCAGGGTTGCACCAGAGGCCTTCACAGCCAGTGTAATGTGAAATATTTGGATTCTTGCTGGCAGGCTGAATCATTCACAAACTCCTCCTTTATTATTTGTCATTTGTGTGTGTATGTATATATGTAATATGATAAATATATTTATCGTCATATACTCTAGAGCATCTGGATACGATCTTTCAATTTATGGAGAATGAAGCAGTTCGGGCTCCTTTAGTGTCACAATCTAAATGAGACAAATATAACGTCTGAGATAATGAACAAAGAGGAGTTAAGGAAAACAGTGATAAACCACATAAAAATAATTTGGGCCATACTGCTGCCAGAATGAACCACATTTGTAAAAACTTAAACAAAAGAAGGTATTTGAGGGTTGTTTCTTTTTTTATTATGATTATATCTGTACATTTATGTACCTATATATATTTGCATAAGTGTGTGTGTATTTTATCCAAATGGAAATCGTCATAACAAACATATAGTTCAGGTGGTTTTTTGCTGGGTTTTTTTCCAATGTCAAACCTACCATCACATTTTTCCACCCTTTAAAAACCATGTCAATCCAAGTTGCCAGATAAACTGAAATGCTTCCAATTTTCAACACCAAAGAGGAGGGGTAAACAGGTGACTGGGAGTGGAGGTGTAACAAAGCACCACAGATTATTTTTTTTTTAATGCAATAAAGCTGCTTTATTCCTGCATATTTTTCAGAGGGGGCTGTTTCCTGAAGAGGAACACCAATTTTTAACTGAGAGAAGGTCAGGGAGGTGAGGAATGGTTAGTGTAAGGTTGAAAACAAGGAGGTGGAGGAAGGGATGAGGAGGTGGGAGGAGGCTTGAAAAAGGAGAATAGAAATGTTTGAAATGATGATGCTATTCCAGTGCAAGGGAGCAGCAAGAAAAGTGCCAGGAAAGAGACAGACAGAGAAAAAAGGCTGAAAAATGAGAGGGAGGACAAGGGAGACGAAAGAGCTGAGCAGAATGGTTGAGGAGATCTAGAGAAGCAGGGACAGAGACTAAAGGTGGGACAGAGAGCTGAGCAAAGTACCAAAGGTGCAGCCAGAGCAGTAGAAAACAGTGCATTGTAGCTGCCAAAAACTGAAAAGATAAAGAGAAACTTAGAGTGCTGGGAGAAGAATACAGAAACACAGATGAGATACAGTCATCATAGGAACCACTGATTTTAGAGGTTTTCTGCCTAAAAGGAAGGTTGAGGCACACAGTCTCAGCTTACTGGGAGCAGGGAAACTCGGGACTGAGGCAAAGGCTTTCTTCCAGCAGGCTGAATCAGGGATGGAGCAGAGTCAGGGACATCAAGCAAGAGACAGACTGTAGTGGAAAATCCCATTGCTCTGTCTATAGCTGTGCTGAAATGTGGTACAGAAAATGCTTTGCCTGAGCCCGAGGTCAGCCTCTCCCCAGGGTGTGCTGAAGGTGTGATTTGCTTCTGCGCTGAGGATGCTTGTGGCTTGCATGTGGGCATGGTGTGGACAATTAAATTACTGCTACCTTTGCTCTGCAGGTCTTTCGAGATGACTAGAATTGCTGTGCTGGCATCTTCTCTGAACCCCAACAGCGTAGGAAAAACTGTAAAAAAGGAGCTACTGCTCACAGAATGTCCTGCCTCTGGGGCAGTGCAGGTGTACCTGCACCTCTGGGGCCAGTGTACCTAATCTGAACTCCTTGATTCAATGTAGCCAACATAAAAATTGTCCTTACTCATTTGTTTGGAGACAAGGAACAGTGATTTTAATAAACATTTAATCCCAGCCTCTCCAGTCATTCAGGTAAATTGCTGGTAGAAGACAGAGATAGGGCAGTGAAAAGGCTGGAGAATCTGAGCAGGACTGGATCTAGGCTGTAAAGATGACCCTTTTGTCAAAGAAGACAAGTCAGTTATCAAGGTATGTCTGAGAGCAGAAAGCAGATATTTTGTATATCCAGATCCAGATTTTGCACCTCAGCTCTAATTCTTAAAGGAAGTGATCTGAATGGATCAAAATATCATCATCAGCAGCAAAGGCTGCAAACACTTCTCAGTCATGGGGGAGATTTTACACACACGGTAGCATCATATGAAATTATGGAGGTCACGTAATCTGTGTAACCTGCAGGAGCAAAGCCTAAGCCGTTTGCCTGAGACAGGCAGAGGGTCAAGAGTACAGTCAAGGCTCTCAGATGTCAACCCACCATGGAACACGTTCTTCCAGGTTCTTAAAACTGACAGAAAGGTGATGGCAAATTGAAAAGAATGGACTGAATTATTAAACTGAAACAGGGTCTTCAAGGGAAAATAGTAATAAAAGTCTCTAATCTTATCTGAAAAATGATCTGGAGTTTAGAGCTGTTAGAGCGATTACTAACACAGCTGCACCTCCAGTTCCAACGCATTTCCTCAGATAAGTAATATCAATCATATTCCCACATCTGGCTATGCCAGCAAGCACATAAATTTTATACTTGCTTAACAGAATATATAATGCAGAGAGGTGGCTGTGTATATTTCAAATCCTTTCACTCCAACAAAACTCTGTCACCGCCTCTTATTGCCGAAGGAAGCTACAGATCTACCATGGCAAATTGTACCGAACATGCTGCACAGCTGAAACCCACTGAACCAACGTACATCAGCTCTAATCCCTGGCCACTCACAGAGCAGAGACAAGGAATTGCTGCCTGACTGCATCCCATCCACGAGAAGATGCTTCACAGCTTTGTCCCCAGAAGACCAGGGATCCCCTCTACTAAGACTGATGCTCTCTCCCACACTCTGCATGGCATCTCTGCTGCCCACCAGCTCCTGCCAGGCAGCTGCACGAAAAGAGACTGGATTTAATTCTCTTCCCATTAAAAACATGGTATAAGACAATATCTGGTTGCAGCAGACCCATGGGTAAAGACATTTAGTGACAGGACCTTTATTTCTCTGTGAGGAACCTGGGGGATCCTAAGAAATTTTTGTATGTGGAGTTTTAAAACTCCATGAAAAATACCATGTTAAAATCATATCGAAGTTTTGATGGGGGAAGTAAGAACATCAAAAACAAGCATTCAATTAAGAAATGCTTTTTTGCATTTGATTTATCTTTCATACTCTGGCTTATTAAGACTTCCAGCTGTTCTGAATTGCCTGTGAAGCCCTGCCTCAAACGGGTCAGAAGTACTGAAAAAGAAAAAAATAACCTTAAAGAGCAATCACTCTTGTTCCTCCTGCTATAAGCTCTGGTGCGAGGGAGTTGAGGGGCTTATTAGAACCTGCAAACCTGCCAGGAAGTGTTTTTTCCCCTTTGGTAATAAAGCACAAAAGGAAGGAAGCAAGTCTGAATCACAAACACACATCAAAGAGATACAGTCTGAAGTGTCTATCAAAAGTCGTTAAATATTTGTCTTCTATAGAGAGCACAACAATGGAATAATTGTCACGCTGGGACACCGGGAGGAGCAGAGTGAAGGCTCATTCCTGCGGGACGTCTTCAGGCTTTTCCACACAAAGAGTGTAGTACCCCGTAATGACTTTAATCAAATGCCTGATCTTAAAAGCGCAGCAGAAATGCAAGCCAGGCTGTGCACCTCGTACTTTCTGTCAAGGCAAAACATAGCTGCAAATTGATGACAAACCTTTATGAGAATGACTCACTAACCTTCATCTCCCATCCCCAATTCCCCTCTTCCCAGACTCCATTTCTTAGAGGTGAAAGCACTTAAATTGGCATCTAGCAGTGGTCCACAGTTACCTTCAGCTAATTTGAGGTTTCACTGCTATTGAAGGGGGGGCTCATCCTCACCACCTCCACTCTTCATGTTCATGCATTGGAACAGTCGATCAAACCTGTGTTTTTCCACTCCCCCCTGCCACCCAGTCACCTTGTTTCATGGCCACATGCTGACACGGGGAAGACTTAGGCATAATTCAGCAAATAGGAGTTGGGTCCCTACAAACTGTCACAGCACAAGTTAAAGTTGTCACTTTTGGAGCTGAGGAGTTGGTGGCACATTTACTCTGGCTGAATGACATGGCCTTGCTTCATCTCTCTCATTCATGAGCAGGGCTGTCACGAGTTTTGGAAAACATGAAGATATGAAGATAATACACACATATAAAAGCAGGTAATATAAAAATATAACATATATGATATAAATATATAAAAGAAGATGTCTTTCTGTGTGGTATACACTCTGGGCTGCATCACGAAGGCTCCTCTTCGGTCAGATGAATATGGAGTGGGGAAGTGAGGATAACTGTAGAAGTGTCGGAGGTAATGGGAGCTATGACACTATCCTGGGTTTTTCTGAAGAGAGTGTCTGAGTGGCTTTTCACAGCCTGATGCTTGAGGTCCCTCCATGTGGTTGGAATTCTTTAGAAATAAATCAAGATGAAAAAAAATGCCGGAAGTGCAAATATTTCTGATTATGGTAGTTTTTACTTTATCATCTCAATTTTGTGTCATTTTCTTAGCTGATGAGCTCTTTCAAATGGCACCAAACCTGGGTATAATAAGAAAATACATCAAAATAGCTACTTTTCCCCCTTCACTGTGTCTGTTGGCCTAAGATATTCTGTCTTCCAAAGAAGGTCTTAGAATGGTAATTTTGATAATGCGTGGCTGGTTATCTTTCGATAAGGGTAATGCATATAAAAGCCTCCTAATTATGTACTTTCCTTGACTTAGGTGACAGAATGTGTAAAAGTAGTAACATCGCACTAAAAAAAGCATGAAAATCTACCAACACCATAAAATAGATTATAAATTTCTATTAATGCTATCATGTGTCCCTGTTCTTGCATTGAGCCATTCACTAACAGCCCACCAACAGATTTACCAGATACAGTAAGAGAATAAGGGTCTGATTCACTCCTCATTTTCAAGTAAGATTTGCTGAAATCAGTCAAGCCCCTCTGGCATAAATGACAGGTGAATCAGGCCTGCGAGGTTAGGACCATAAAATTTCCTTTAGGGAAAATGTTGTTCTATGTAGGACATTCATCTATATGGCATATGTATGTGCACAGAGCTACATTAAACTAGGTCTGTCTGCTGATGCCGCCTTTAGGGGCTCTCATGAACATCATCTCAGACACAGAGATGCCAAACTGCTCTGTACAAGATTCTCAGTTTCTGCCAATTAAGATCCAAGCTCCAAGACAGTGCTCAAGTCCAGACTCATCTATCATACCATCACAATCCCACGCCCAAATGCAAACTTAGGCCGAGCTCCTGAATGCCTTGGAGCAGGAAAACTTGGGTTTGGCACTTGATCTTTGAAATTGGCGTTTTCTAAGCAGAACCTGGATGTATTACACTGAGCAATGAGGCAAATAGTCAGCAAGGCAGATGGAAATTGCACAGAATATGGGACTTCATAGAACGGTTTAGGTTTGAAGGTACCTTAAAGATCATGTTGTTCCAACCCCCCTGCCATGGGCAGGGTTACCTCCCACTAGACCAGGTTGCTCAAAAACCTATCCAGCCTGGTCTTGAACACCTCCAAGGATGAGGCCTCAACAACTTCTCTGGACAATCTGTTCCCTGAGGCCTCACCAACCTCATAGTGAAAAATTTCTTCCTCGTATCTAATCTCAATTTCCCCTCTTTCCATTTCAAACAATTACCTCTTATCACTACTTGTATTTGAGTTGATTCTTAAGGCTTGTCTTTATCCAGCAGTATAGATATAATCTCAGAGCTATTCAGCATAGGCCAGACCACCCAGGTCACACTATCCCATTCCTGAGCACTATGAGGCTAGAAATAGGCAATTACAAGTCTGGGAATTCAGTCAAGAGCCACCGTCATTTAGAGGTTATAAAGAGTCATTTAGAAACTGTATCAAAGGAACTAAAGATGGGCAAATGTTATACCTTGCCTGAGCAATAGTTAAAGTGAAATGTGGCATTTTACAGTAAATTGTAGGGAATAAAAAGCATTTTGTCCATCTCAGGTTTTACATTAATTTTCATCTATGTAGCTTCTTTATACCACCTGAGTACCAAACATAACACAAGGAAAATAATTGAGTATTCTTCCTAACAAAAAGGAAACAAATCTAACCCAAGGAGACAGCTCTCTGTTTTTTTTTTCCACTGAGTTATAGCTAAAAGCAAGAGGAAGATGCAGAACCTGCTGTCACTAAATCTGGACCAGATAAGCAGACGAAGGATGACAGCTATGGAAAAAAGTTTGTCTTTCGTAAGTTGCAGCTGACAGGTGTACGTACAGTGCTGGGATCTGGCAGGACTGTATCCCTCTCTCCTAGGAACTTCGAAGTTTTCCGCATCTGTGGCAAGTGTGTGAGTTCAGTCTATTTATTTTATATGATCCAGCTGCATCATCCTCTTACAGTTGCAATGGCAACGAGCAATGAGGGGAACAACATGTATCCAGTTCAGATAGGGGTTATTAATGTTCATTGACATAACCTACCTGACTAACTCAATGGATACCCTGTACCTAGACAGTTCTACCTTGGAGAATTTAGTAATTAAGCTGTGAATCCTGCAAAGAAACAATGGCTTTAAACACCTGATAAAACCGCCTTGGATTCACTTGCCAAAAGTCATAAAAAGGTTGATTCTATTTAAGTTCTCGCTATCATCACATGATCACCAAACATAGATGTATGGTGTTATCTGAGGTGCCTTCATATGTCCAAGACATCACTAAGGGCTGGAAGACATGACACAGGAGCAATAGGAAACCTGCACCCTTCCCAGGGATGTCTGGAGGCCAGGGGTAGGGTATGATGTCAGATGTCTTTATGCGGGGAAATGAACAGAGTCTTTGGTCCACACAAGCAGTGGTGCCTAGCGAGCTATTCAACTGACCAATCAGTGGGTATCTACTGCAGGGGGAGCTGAACTGTTCTGCATCCACTGACTTCCACACCTAAGTCTTGTTTCTGTTTTCTGTACAGAGGCATCCAATGCCATTTCATACCTTCAGGAACGAAAACTAGCCTCCAGCTGCAGTTTTGGAAAGATGAGAGTCTCCTGTGTGTTCTGTATCATAGTAACTCTGAGTAGATGGTTTGGATACTGGGCCTATGACGTCACCATATTACTGGTTGGATTTTACTGCATGTCCAATATGCACTTACTTTAGCACTGTACTGTGTATACTGCTTAAGAGTGCCTCAGCCGTTTCTGTAGGTGCTTTTGGAGTTCACAGTCCTTTTGGAAAGTTTGGCTCTTAATGCACATGTTGCTCAGAAACATACAGCAGTTGCCTCTGGATCCTTGTTGGAATGACTTTCCCTACAGAAGAAAGAAGAAATGCCCAGGGCTAAAGGAACTGAGTGAATCATGACCTATGAAGTAGCTCCAAAGTCTTCTTGTTCTCAGATATTTGGGGTTACACTTACAAAAAATCAAAGGAAGGGCCTAGATCCTTCTCACTCAAGAAAGTTTAGAGCATGAACACTGATAGTCAAAAGAGAAACAACAGAATCAAGGTTGTGACACTTAAAGACCTTGAAGCTGTATAAATTAATGAACTCTCCATACCAAGAACTGGATCTGTGGCTATTACTATTTGGCACAGATCTATGAACTTCTGCAGAATACTGCCACTTTATGGGAAGACATAGCATTTAAAAGCTCGGTATGTTTAGCCTTGAATGAGAAAACTTGGGGTTTTTTCCCCCCACAAGATCCAGACAGTGAAGATATTACACATTTCAGCACTGCAGAATTACAGCATGCTCTTCACACATACTAACTCATAGCACTTTGCAAAACATAAAGCCATTTCCTTTGTCAAAGATCATGGGAGAAAAGAAAAGCTAGTGAACTCATGATAAAAGAAACACTGCAGAGCAAATTGACAAGAAATCTTTAAAATATTTGTCAGTTTTGCAGACAGAATCAAGTACAACTGACCTGTGACCAGAGATTTGTTTCAAAATGACCCTCATGTAGGAGAAAATGAATGCATAGAGAGGGTGTATTAACAAGGGGATTTATTCTTATTGCTTTGGGGCATAAGTCCAAAACTGAACTACTCAAAACTTGTTACGAGCTGCTGAGGAACCTAAATTCTTCATGCAACTTAAGTATTCACCAGTAAAAGTTATCTAATCATATAATTTTCTGCCAGTGGCATGCATACCTCTGGTCAGGTCCTGGTGATACCAGTATGTTCATAATCTACACAGAAGCTTTTGGAAACATTGCGATAGGAAGGATCTCCTGATACTTTGGATTGCTGTTGCTACTGTTCTTACAGGAAGGCTGGTTTCAAGCTGCTTCTTCAGGCAAAACCTACTGTAAACCAATCTGTAGTCTTCACCTACATTTTCTTCTATGTTATTGCTCTTATTTTTAAAACTCTTTCTGAACCTTTTTGTAGTTACTCCTTTTCTGCATTCACAGGAAACAACCAGGGCAGTTACAGCAAAACTATGAATTCTATAGCTTTGTGGCTTAACTGGATACATTAAATTCAGTCCACTGGGATGATGGTGAGACTTGGACTTTTTTATTATCATAATTAGCACTCTGGAGACTGGGAGAAACATACAGGAATTCTGTAGGTAAATATTTTAAAGTATATAAAATCTGCTGATGCCTTGGTCTCTATGAATTAGTTTGGCTGTAAGTCTGACAGTTATGAGTGCTCAGAGTTTTCAGGCCATATCTCTCTGAAATCAATGAAGAGAGCCCCAAAGTGAGTTTTAACTTTTAAAAAGTCATTGACATTTTCTC
>JAOXNO010000013.1:151956454-152008771 GCA_028565335.1 Limnodromus scolopaceus | reverse complement strand
AGGCCATATCTCTCTGAAATCAATGAAGAGAGCCCCAAAGTGAGTTTTAACTTTTAAAAAGTCATTGACATTTTCTCAGGCAAACCACAAATACAATTTCACTTTTTTTTTTTTTTTTTTTGTGGTTTAAATCATTTAAAGCCACAAAGCCTGTGACTTAAGTTTTGCAATATGAGAAGCTGCATTTTGATTTTAAACAATTCATGTGGAAAATGCAAAAAGTTCACCCACAGAACCTTTATTTTTTAATATATAAAATAAGAAAGATTATTTTTTTGTCAGCTAAAATTGATTTTTTAAATATGAAAGATAAACCCAAATAAGCAGCTTTGTCCCCAATGAAAAGTCACACTGGTTTCATTTAAATCCTTTTTTGCCTTCACTTCCCAAATGCTGTGAGACAAATAGAAGATGCAGGAATGTTGGAATTTTCAGATAAAAATCTGTAAAATTCTGTGTTCATAAGATCTCAGTTGATAATTAAAGAAACTGATGGTATAAAATGTTCAGCTCCCTCCCAAAACATCTTGAGTGGTGAGGTCTCAGCCACACTATGAAGTTATTGAGGCCAGTAAGATTCAAGAAAGTGTCTGTCCTGTGCTCTCCATTCTCCCCACCAGCAGTAAGTTCAGGTTAAGGTGAGCCACGATGTAGTTCAACATATGTTTTTAGCTGCCACCAGTACTAAAAGAAGAAAAAAAAAAAGCACCTTACAGGAGCTTAGAGAAAAGATACAGCTGAAAACTAACCAGCCTTCAGTATAACAACAGCAATAATAATAACGATAATAATAATTTTTTTTTCTACTGGATCGTTCCCTAATTTGCTTTACCACACATTTGTATATGTTTCACCCAGTAAAGAAAAGAGATTGTGGAGACTGAATGGCAATGGGGAGAGTGAAGGACAGTTTCTTTCAGTGTCACTTGATGTTGCCTTGCAGTAACAACCCAACTACCAATGTTGCAAACTAAATTTTACTACAGGCTGCAGGCAATGGAATCATCAGACTGTTGCTACAGGAAAAGAGTACACATAAGGGCAGCTACTGCAGCTCCGTTAATGCTTGGTAACTCCTTAAATCGAGCTAATTTAACAGTGGGTCTAAGCCTTGAGAAAAGAATTTGAAAAGAATCAGTCTTAATTATCACAATAGCACCAAGTGTATAGCACTGCACATTTTCGTAGTGCTTCACGATCTCTAGCCAATTAATCAATTCAATTCTTAATGGCGTACTGATATTATGAGTAATTTCAATGTCTTTTGCTTAAGGCTGGGAAAAAACACTATTAAATCTTCAGTCCACTCATAGAAACCTTTCTGTAACCAGAAGTAGGAAAGTGCCTGACCTATCTGAATGTTAACTGCCTCTTAGTGTGCTGCTTGATGGGCAAGGCAGGCTGTGATCTTCCCAGGGGAAGATGACAAGCTACTCTAAAGGCCAATAACTGCAGAAATAAAGGTATTGCAGGAATATGGAGAGGTATGTTAAGTGCTAACATTTCCAGGAAACCCAGGGCTACGAAACAAAGACATATGAAACCCATTTTGGTTGGTTTCTGAAGCACTTTTGTTGATTGCTAAATGTACAGGAGGCTAGCACATGCAGAAACAGATGCATTAGGACAGGATACAAGCACCGAAACACCAGGAAGAAAGAGCAAAGCCTAATTCTGTAAATATGAGGTCTTCAGAGCAGAATAGTTTTGAAGAACTGTGACTTCTGGGAACAGAAACATTTTTCTCAGCAAAAAGAGAAGAAGTTACAGAAGGCAGTGTGCTTGCTTGGAGTCAGGGAGTCCAGAGGCAACTGGTAATGGTCTGGTCCTTCCTTGATTTCATCCCTAGAAGATAATCTAAATTTTGGTCTATGTATGTTGCAGAAAAAAACTGGGGTAGGGATCTATGTTACCATACTAAGAAATTAATTCTATTTCAAAACAGAGAAAGGAATTCTGCTTTGAGTTACTCTAGTGTGGGGCAAGAAGAGCCCAGAAGGCCCATAAGGTCAGGCTTAAACTGGTGAAACTTGGATTTTCTTAAGTGGTGTCCTGAGTTGGGCCTTCTGGCAACATTTGAAAAATGTTTTTTCCCCTTTTTTACAACTGAATTCTATTAGCAAACAGATTGTAATGGAAATGAGAACAAACCCTTTATCTGCAGCAGTGTCAACGTTACTCTGAAATACAAATTATGTCCTGTATGAGCTTTTGTTATTCTCTAATATTTCATCCTATCCCTTCATTACTGTAGTGATCTCCTCCTCCATTAATCTCCCATGTTTGTACTTGCATGTAGCAATGGAAATATGCAAGAAGAAAATGTGGTGAGGTTTTAGTGTTTTATTTTTCATGAGTACATTTGTTACCGGTAGCAATTAGCCTGAGAGGAACTTAGAGACTTTTTGTTACGTTGTCCACAAGTATTCTGCATCTGTTGTATTTTGCATTGATGTTCTCTTTCCCAATACAGCATTATGGGGAAAATTTCCTTTATTCTGGTATGTACAATGTAGTTAAACCAGCTTTCCAGGCTGAACAGAGTTTGCTGCTAAGAATTTGGACCAGAGACAGGACCCTCAGCAAAATCATGGAATAAAATACCTCACTGTATTGAGGCAGAGGAAAAGGGGAAAGAGTGTTCAATTTAGACACATTTATTTATATATTTATTTTGCCTATGGTAGAATTTTGATGCGTGTGGTAAATATGGAAAAGGGAAGCTGTGAAAGTGCTGAACTTTCAAGCAACCTGCACAATATCAGTTATGCAAAAAATTAGCTGGAAAATCAAGGAAAAGGTTTTCAGAACTGGGTCCGGATTAGCTGTCTTGCTTTCTTCTTCACACACACAAATTTTACACTGGAACTACAGCACTGACTGTCCGCCAACTTTAATAAAGTTACTCTTGATTTAATAGTTTGGATGCAAGAGGCAACTCAAGCTCTTGGGGTAAATTATGGATCAAAGCTTGGTTGGAGATGGAATAAATCTACGCGTTGAAACCAAAAGTTTCACAATTACAGAATGGATGACACATGAGGAAACGAAACTCTAACTCTGACTTGACAGTTCCAAGAACAAAGGCCTTTATCTCCTGGATAAAAGGAGATATCTTATAAGTATTCTTGGCAACTGGTCCCTTCTCATCATTAGAGGTCAGTCACTGGAAGGTGGACACTCATACCTCCAGAGCTAGTATTTTACAGCAACTGATTCAGCTACGGATCTGTTTAAACATACCAGTTTCCTCAGTTTTTAATGAGTAGCTTTGATATGAAAGGTTGGAATTGTGTGTGATGTGAAAGTCAGAGGAGTACAGAAAGCTCAAGAGAAAAAATGACCTTGGAATACCACGAGAAAACTTGTGCAAACAGCTATTTCTGTGAATTTTCAGTAGAATCCAGATGAGACAAGTGCAGAACAGATCATATATGTCACCATATCATCGTGCCTTTACCCTGATGAGGTGATGGAGCTGTTCTTGCAGGTGACTGACCAGCTGTTGTGCTTGGTCTCTCCTGAGACTCTCAGCAAGATACCTGTTAGCACCAAATGTGCTTTAAATAGCAAAACAAAACCACAACTCTTGGCATTATCTTTAAGAAAGAAGGCATCAATACCAAGCTGTGATAGTCAACATAAAAGAGAATTATGGTGATCCTTTGTTAAATTTTGGAAATAGCTTTTGTGTTCATTAGTGAACATCTTATTTTCCAAGACAAAATATTTCATTGGATCCTATTTAGTTGTTGTTATCTAGTCAACATGACTGTTTTGTCTTGTAGAAAAGGTTAACATTCAGAAAGATTAATTTCTTCTTTCCCAGAAAAAACATTGTAATTAAGTTCTTAGTGAAACAGATGGACAGTTCCACCCAGAAAATAGAGGTATTCATGCAAATATCACTGAACTAATTGATGCTCAGTTGCATCAAAAAGAAGCACATAAGATGTTTTCATGGTGTCAACATTTCTGACTATGATTTACTACATTAACGATTTCTTATAGTAAGGCATTATCCTAAGGGAGAACAAAACCTGTAACTCTTGGACCCAATTTATTTTCTTGATCAATGCAGTTGCATGGAAAGAAAATACATTATGTAAGCCTAACAGCAAGTGACACTTCCATAGGAAAGCATAGATAAGTTTGATTGGACTTTGTTCCATGTAGAGGTCACACGGAAAAAATTCCAGTTTCTCAGGATCCTCTCTATTCTATCATTTTAGAAATTATATGCATTTAAAAATTATTTACTCATAATTAATTATCATTCAGTTAATTTATAGCTCCTGAAGAAAGAGGCAAACATGAACACCTCATTAATTTCAGTTGATCAACAGTAGAACATTCAGAGGTATCACGTGCTTTAAGCTCTTTATTAGAGAGATCTTTACCAACTACTATGTACATAACCCTCTCAAACTGTAGGACAGTTCACATTTTCCACAACCCCTGAGGCTACAACCCTTAAAAACAGCTGTAAAAGGGAAAAGTCATGTTTTACAAAATGCTGATGGGACCCATATCAGTCTTCCTTTACTAAGTGTAATTCCTCTGTAAGTATAGAAATCCTATATATTAAAGTTTCAAAATATGAAGCAACATGGGGTTTTACCATAAATCTATAACTTGAAATGTCACCTGTTCAACTGTAGCTCTTTTACTTTAACTGAAGTAGAGTTGTTCATGGCTTGGAGGTATGTTTGGTGACTTCACCAAGAGTTTCTACAGTAGAGAGGGAAGACACTACCTGTGCCTGAAGGGCAATTTATAAGCAATTGATTAATCTGAGCAAAACATAGATATCAGATATTGACAAATATCAGACTCGAATATATACTGTATGCATCAGAAAAGAAGAAATTCTTCAGAAGAGGCTGATGCTTTTTCTGGGCCATGTTAGTGTTGAAGATGCGGGACAAAGAACATACCTGAAAAGGAGATGAAAAAACATGGGCATGTTTATGCAGACAAGCATGAGACAAAATGGGAAGTGTCAAATTGACCCTTGAGATCATGGGAGGCTGGTGGATTATCAGCCAGTGAAAGAACAGGAGAGGAAACCTAAAGCTACCTTTAAGTCCAGTAGGGCGGCAAGAAGTGTCTTGTCCAGGTGACCAAAAATTAAGTTGTTTTTGCTCTTCCCCCCCGCCTCCCCCAAGATAAAACTAGATGCCACAAAGCTAAGTTCAGCTCAACATTACTCAGTGTACTCAATCAGTTATAATGTTGGTGATTTTATCATGAATTGGTTGTTATTTTTACTGCTATTTTCAGCTGGCACCGTCACATGTAAAACACAGGATTTTTATTTATTTTTCCCATTGCTTGGAATTATTTCTCACACCTCTTAGAAATACCACATTCCCTTTCTACTATTTCCTGCATGTAAGAAAATGATGAACATTACTTCTTTTACCTCCTGGGAAAGGTTAACAATAAGTAAATCTAATTCCTTTACTTCCAGCAGGATCATTGTAACTTCCATCATTACTGAAACAGATGGACAATTGCACCCAATAAATAAAATGTTAGTGTAAATACTGTTGAGCTAATTGACATTCATCTGAACCAAAAGAGGGAAAACAAGATACGTACATGTTACTAACAGCTGGGAGTATAATTTACAGCATTAATGGCTCTTTAGACTAAGCCATTATCATGGGCAGAAAGATTCTGGAATCTAATTTATTTTCTTGATCAGTGGAGCTGAATGCAAAGATGTCACATAGGGCTTGTTGTATAGTATATCATACAACTATGGCAAAAAATGTAGACATCCTAAATGATTTTTTTTTTTTTCTGAAGGAGGAGATCACATCAGGATTTTAATTTTTCATCTGCTTTTAGCTTGCTAATAGAGGATATTTTTTCTTTAAAGTTTTTTTAGACATTTATTCCTCTAGAGAAAAGCATAAGATTCTATCTATTATCTATACATAAACCCTGGTGAGTCTGTGAATTTCCCAGAACATTTACATTGTTACCACTGAGAGCAGGTTTTATCCTTTTTAGCAAGAATATGCAACAATTTCACTGTGGCCACAATTATGAGGATGAATTTCCCTCTTGAAGCTGAAAAACAAGTAACATTGTAATTCTAGAGGTAAAACATAAGAACTGGATGTTCTCCTTGCTTGCCCTGATTTTATATGTGGGTAAACCCAATACCTGTTGGAGTGAGAGCAGTATCCCTCAAATCTGTGTAAAGAAATTAAAGAATTCTTTCACTTTAAATCTGCAAATCTTTTAGTGCAAGATCTCCCAGCACATGAATACGTCCAAACTCACTAAATCGGAAGTCAACAAGGTGAGGGTTTTTTTTCTGAATTTTAGTGTCACCAGCTGTTCTGGTGGCCAGTACAACTGCTTGCTCTTTTGGAGGAAGGATGAGATGTATGAGTATGGCACAGTAATCATATTTACATGGCTTCTATCTAGCTGCAAGCATGGGAAACAGCATCACATCTGTTTTAGCAGATATCACTATCCAGTGTTGGGAATACAAGGCATATTAAAATGATAGGTGGCAGAGTGTGCAGCTGGGAAATATGATCATGGCGCCTCACTCGATGGGTGCTCCTAGGAATCATCCTAATAATTAATTAAATAATTAGAACATTTCACATGAGATTTGCTGTAGTATCTGTTCCTAAAATTCTGTAAGACTTGTACTTTCAGTTTTAGGATAAAGCCATTTTGTTGGTTTTTGAACTCACTAGGTTAAGGGCTTGAAAAGATACATGTCAAATTTTAACAGCTTGGAAAAATTGCATGCAGAAAATCTGTAGGGTTTTCCCCCCATTACTGCCTCCAGAAATGTAAGTCTCTAGGCACTGTGTAGCAGTTCAAGCTATAAAAGAGTTTACATTCTTCAAATGCACACTGACTGTTACATATCCTTTTCCAATAAAAATACCAGAACTCTTTTCCCTTCGTTTTTCATAATGTGTTGGGTTTTTAAAAAAATCTATAACAGCAACAAAGAACTGCTGGTGGATGCAGTGCTGACTCAAGTAATCTCTGATAGCTCTCTAACAGATAACACATCTTGCTACACTGCACAGCCACATTCAGATGGATAATGTGCAATTCTAATTCAAAAAATATTTGAACAAAATGTTTCTGTCTTGCTGTCTGATCTTTCAACTTACATTTCTTAGCAGTGTTAATTCTTATATTATAGTCCGCTGACTCTTGAAAAAAAAAAGTATTTCTCTGGCTTTATTAGAGAACTTCCTAGTCATGAATTATTTTTTTTTTTCCTCCACAATGCTGTATCACTGAAAAATACAACTGAGAAGGGGTATAACATAGTTTCTTCTTCACAGATGAGACTGGTAGTGAGAATTTGTTAAACCCAGAGTATGTGATGAGGACCTGATGTGGACAAACATTCCCATGACACTGGAAGAATTCCAGGAACATTGGGACACTTGTTTCTGCTGAATATTCATGAGACTAGAACAGAGGTGACTGTCTGAGGAAGACCATCTAAGAAGTGCAAGTTCACCTCTTGCATTCCTCAGCGCAATTCCTCCAGTTCTCAGCAAAGGAGAACAAAGTTGTACTAAAAAAATGAATATCTCAAGATGTCAGAGAACTGGGATGTATTTAGAAAAAGAAGGATCTTCTCAGATGATGGAGCCTGCAGGAGGAATAGAGAAAATAATCTCCTGGTATGATGGTTGGCAGGACTGTGCTTTGAGGATGAAACAATCTTAAATCAAAGAGCTTCAAAGTAAGAAATCAGTGAAAGAGATTGTGAAATTTGTGTGATCATCATACATTGCCGTAAGGTGTGAGGAAGAGGAAACTCAGGTTAACAAGAATGCAGTTGAGAACAAAGTTGGATGGACTGAAAAAAGTGCAGTTGGTAGATGAAGAATCCAATGGGTGGATGGAGTGAAAGAAGAGAGGAAATATTTATATTGATATACACAATCATTTCAAAGTGATGGAGTTAGTAAAGCAACAGTGCCTAATCTAGCAATGGTGAAGAAAGTGAAGCAAATGAGAAGTCTGTATGCAAAGCCCAGGCAACAAAAGATATAGTTTTACTGGCGGCTGTGTATGATGGGAATTAGTCAATACAGATGTGTAATTCCTACTTCGGGATTTTTTATTCAACAGTTGAAGAAAGGCAGGACACAAGGACAGCTGATAAAGAATGGGGAAACAAAGAGTAGAAGAATAGCAACTAAAAGACATAGAAAATGCAGACTTACTAAGGAATTAATCAGTTCAACTAGAGATATTAAAGTTTATCCAGAACATGGCAGAAGAGAAAATACAACAAAAAGTCATTGGTAAAAAGTGACAGAATGCGAAATTCCAAGAATGCAGAAAAGATTAGTTTTCTTATGGCAAATTTCTTCTGTAGAACATAAGAACATGGATGTTTGTTTCATCTTAGGATAGCAAAAAAAAGAAAGCACATTTCAACGAGAAAAAAAAAAAAACATTAACGCAAGTGTTTCCTAGCTCATTTCAAATAGAATTGCTAGATGAGTATTTTTTTTTCTTTTCCAGTTTCTCATCACATCTCAGGATAGCAGTTGCTGAAGGCTAATAAATAAAACCAGCCAATATATTTTTCCAGGCTTCTGTCCCTCCTTTCTGCTAAATACAGGCACATTTCAAGCTTTTCATCCCATCTTATTTATTTTTCAGCATATATCATCCTCATAATTCATTTCCATGAATCTGATTATTTCCATTTTCTGCTTCACATAATGAATCACATCTTTGTTTCAAGAGCTCCTTATCTCCTGATCCCCTTTGGGATAAAAAGCATTAAATTTGATACATTAGCTATACTATCCCATTACATTAATTAGGAATGAAGATCATGTTTTGAGAAATTGCTTGAACCTTATGAAGCATTTATTGAAATAACTGCATTTTAAATATACACAATTGCAGAGTGTCTCAAGCAAAAAATAAACAGGAGAAACAGAGAAAGCTAGAAATCAAAGTATCATGGCTGGAGTAGACATAATTACTCCAAAATTATAGTCTCCAATTGTCACTGTTCACAGGCGAAAATGCCAAAGGTAAATACCAAAATGCAGATAGAGCAGATAGAATTTCTTGTAGTTAGAAGGTAGAGTATGTTGTTGGTCTGATTAGGAGTAGTGTCAAATCCAGAGCAAAGGTTGACAAACACCACATTGTGGAGTCAATTTTTGCTCAAGCTTCTTCTGGCAAATGTTTTTATCAGAATTCAATGGCTCCATGAATGGCAAATAGAACCACTCTCCTCCCACTATAGTCCTAAAAGTTTTAGTTCTTATTCCTTTCAGTTTCAAAGTATTACAACATCTCCATTAAAAGCTGGAGTTCTCAAGAGATCTATGACACAACTCTGAGGACAAGTTAACACCCTCTCTCCCTGCCTCTGCTCCCACTTGTGCCAGTGTGGAGGTGCTCTAGTGCTTGCACAAATGTGATTTTCTGGCACCAGAGTGGAGCTGAATGTCCAGGGGCCACATTCAGGTCTACCCATGTGGCACAGGGCACTGCTGTGCATGAGTTTGACAGAGAACGGGATGGAGCAGAGGGGAGAGGAGCAGGTGGGGTCTGAGTTTCAGAACATTCTTTGTTTGGGATTGTGGGATAACATATCCAGCTATGAATGATCAGATATGTACTGTGTTTCTAACAGATATGTTAGAAAACTAAGCCTTTAGTTTTCCCTTCTGTGAAAGTGTTTCTGTGCTCTTGGCATTATTTCTAAAGAGAGTGAATAACACCTCCCTTTAGCCAAGGGATTTCTGAAAGCCTGTAAAGATTACTCATCCTCCCTACAGACTCAGAGCAATTTGTCCAAAAAGTTCTCTCAGCTGTTTTGTTTTACATCTTCTGGAGAGGCATGTTCTCCCTCTAAATATCTCGGAGAGGTAAAACCTAGGAGCCAAAGCAGACACGATGAAGTTTAAAAAAAACATACTGAGTGCAAACACAGGCCAATCCACTCAAGCGTCCTAGACAAGTTTTGGCTAAGGAGCTGAACTCTTCAGTGCTCAACAGTAACAAATGACAAAATATATGTTCCCTACCTCTGACTTCATATCTTTTTCTTTAGAGCTTTTCCTATACTATCCTTTTGTTTTTATTCTTTCCTTTGGTATTCCTGTCTTCCTAAATAACAATGATAGGCATATTTATGCAGATCACTAAATAGGCAAATGTATTCCTGGATGTGCTGTAATGTCTTTCCTGTCATGTTGTTCATTATTCCTTCAGACTTTAATAATGTTCTCAGCTTGATATGGTTAAGAATAATGAAGCATTTATTCCTATTCAAGAAGCTAATTAAAAGACTCAGTTTTATTTCTCTTAGGTGGGTTGATAGCTTAATTATAGATGTAACATTCAGAAACAAAAAAAAGCTTTCCATGTTGGGTGGCCCTATATAACTACACCATGTCTCTGTTTCCATTTTCTCCATGACATGGTATATTATAGTTCCATGAAAAAAGAACAATGCAATGAAGTTTGAAAGAAAATGCTTCTGCTAATGAGCTGCAAAGTTGTGATGAGCAATTACTATGTGAAACTTAAAGTGAACCTTTTTTGGAGCTGGAGCAGAGTTTTCCATTGTATGCCTGAAAGCAAAATGGGCCTTGGCTATTGTCTCCACTTGCCACCTCCACCTCAGATCATAAGTAATGGTGCATGAGTGATACATGGCTACGTGCCCATCCCAGGCTTAATCCTTCGAAGTGGAGAAGTCTATAGAAAGTCAGAGACATGGAGTGCTTCATGGGGTTTTGTCTTTGTTACACTGTATGCTAGGAGTGATTTAAAGCTACACTGTGGTGCCTTCCCAACAGTTTACCAGACTTATATTTGACATGTATTTTCTTCTTGTTATAGCTTTCTTTGTTAAAGAGCACAAATTGTGAGATAAAGAATGAAGACATAAAGGAGTTCTCTGATTCAGACCACTGGAAGCATAGTGGATGCAGAAATAACCGTGAGCCCTCCACTCCATAAACTCCCTGGTCCTGCAGGCTTTCAGAGTCCACAAGAAAAGCAGAAGGACCCCTGCAGACTAACTCAAACCTGAAGCAGAGGCAGAACTGCGTAGGGTACTCCAGGCAGGAGACAGAGGCTGTGGAACGAGGAAAACCTTGAGAACCTGCCCCTACCAGGTGGCCAGCAAGGCTCTATGGGAATGACTGTTCTGAGAAGCTCTGGAAGGGATCTTCTGGTCTCCTGCAGTAGGATCTGCTTTGACTTCTACCTGGAGTTCTGCTGCAAACAGGACACTGCCAAATGGTTTATTTGAGTGGAGAGAGGGGAGAGAAGAGGTGGGTGCCTGTTCTATTCAACAGTTTTGTGTCCCATAGGTTCAAGTCTTGAGAGGATCATAAAGAGTGCACTGTGTACCCTGGTGTTTCTATTCTGTGCCAGGAGACTGGAAAAAAGAAGGAGGGCAGAAGCATTTAATCCTTGTCCTCTCTCCTAGACTTGTCGCTTCAAACAGCACAGCCTTTGTCACAGCCATGTGTCGTAATGCCTTTACTACAGGAATTCAAGACACCGTTGAATTCTTCCAAATTGGGATTTCCACTGAGCCATATTGAAACAGGGCAGGATATGGAGACCTTCAGATCTTGGAAGTCAACACCATGACCTGGCCTGAGGTTTGGAGGCTGCTGACTGCACATACTTGCAGGACTTTTACCTTTAAAAAATCAACATTTCCAGACTGTTAGTAGTGGAAAACTCCACTTGCTTGCAGTTTGGAGGCAATGCCAGACCTGCTAGTCATGCAGAGAATCATATCTCATGATGGTATCCTTTCTAACCATGATCTCCCATATCTGCTTCCTTGAATTACAGACTGTGGAGGAGTTTTTCCTGCTGCTGAGCATGGCAAGTGCAGCTTCTGGCCATATTGACCATCCACTGATTACTACATCAGACATCAGGGACTCGCTCCTTCTTTCTATTTTAGACTACAATCTTAATTTCAGATATGAATTTCTCTCCTTTTTCTCTTTTCTCCTCTTATTTCTTTTTCTCTTCTTTTCAGTGATATTAAACTGCAACTTTGAAAGCTTGTCACAAAAAGGCTAAGAAAACACTTAAATGCATAACTACAGTAACGCAATAGCACTAATAGTTTGGCTCCTTTCCTGGAAAACGAGTTTATCAGCTGTAGGGGCCCATGATAATTGTCAGACAGTCAGGAAATCTTAGAGTAGAGAGGGCTGAAAAAGCATACAAAGAGGAAGGAAATATTTTACTAATAGAGGTGGAAGGGAAGTTTTTAAGCCCTTAAGATGAAGCAAGATTCAGTAATAAGAGCCTGATGAGGGAAAAAATTCAGTGTACATGAACACAGACCTCGGGGAAGAGTGGACTTGAAGGAGAGTTATTAAAATTGGAACATTTGGTGTTTTTGAAATGGTCTGTACTTCCCTATGATTGCTTTATTTAGTAAATAACAATGATGGTTTTATACCACCAGTGACAGGCTGGACTGGACAAAGAGCTCAGGTCTTTGGGACCCAATACAGTGATCTAAGTTATCTAAAGATGGAGAGTTACAATAGACACACCACCTAATAAACTGAAACTGGCTGATAGAAATAATTATTTTCATTTTAGATTAACAGTTTTTCAGTGTGTCTGTCAGATTTGGATGCAACCTGAAGTCATTATTAGACCAAAGAAATAATTAAGTAAACATAGATACATACTTCCTTTCTTGCAAAATCCATAACTCAATTTCACTGGCATTTCCATAACAACATACTCCTAATGTAGAATCCAGGATTATCCTTTAAATATGGGTGTTCAATATGACATAGATTAAATATTTGTCTCCATCGCTGCTGGCAATCAGATATGAAAGAATTCTGCTAAAATTTAAGAATTGGCACCGTCTAAGCTTCAGTGACCAACATCTAAATGACACCTTAAAGGCTATATAGCAAAACTTGCTGCAAGATGCGTAAGGGCTCTGTACTGGGATCTTCAAGGCTCCTAAGACTTAGACTGTGATGCTTAATTAATGGAGCAACATTTCCTAACTATATCTTGGGAATTGATATAGTTAAGAATTGTTAAAAGTGTATGCAGGAACTGAAGGCACAGGGGCTCCTTGAGGAAAGCTGAAAATCCAAATTAAAACTTCTGTTAAAACAGGTACATGGAGCTCTTTTTACATATGTGAAATATTACAATATTTTCTCTAAAGGCTCGACTAAGGAGAAGCAAAATGTAGGTTCCTGATAGTATTCTTTGATCTTTCAGACTTTGAAAAGACCAGCCACTTTAGGGAACACTCGTTACGGTCTGAAAGCTTCCTACCCTTGTATATGCCAAGCTCTTTCTGTTGTAGACACAGCTGTTCTGCTGTGATGATGATCCACTCCCCGAAAAGCCTCCCCAGGAAACATAGGACCACTTCCATTTGCTTCATGCAGTGTTTAAGTGATGAGCTTTGCACAGTCAACAAAATAAACCTTAGGTATTGATTTCTCCTTGCAAGTGAGATTTTTCCTTTCAGCCAAGAAATGAATTTGAACCTCTTTGGTTTCATGGATACCAGGTCTCTAGTATGAGCCTGAGATATATGACAAACCAGTGCAATTAAGTCAATTAAAATTATCAGTCAGAAGACTCTCCTCTTGGAACAGCCTGAAAACAGCGCAGAGCATGCCTTGCTGCACTGCAAGCCCACTTTCTGAATACATTGTACTTTGAAGAAAACATGCAAACTTCTTTAAATGCTGTGGAGTGGTGTTACTGACACCGTATAGAATCACAGAATGGTTTGGATTGGAAAGGACCTGAAAGATCATCTAGTTTCAACCCCCCTGCCACGGGCAGGGACAACTCTCACTACACCAGGTTGCTCAAAGATCCACCGAGCCTGGTCTAGAAAGCTTCCAGGGATGGGGCATCCACAACTTCCCTGGGGAACCTGTTCCATGGTATGCCAGGACCTGCAGGCTCTAGGGGCACAGGCAGCCCCAGCAGACACTATGCTTGCAGACTAACAATAGTTAACCTAACCCTCAACGTGCAGGATTTTTCTCTGATAGCCCATGCCTGTTGGTACTGGCGTCTTCTCCCTCCTGCCTCTCATGTCCTAAGGAATAACAAAGATGGGGGAAGGCCTTCCCCACATCTGTGAGATGTTGGTAACTTTTGCACATAGCAGTTTGGTTGCAGAGAGATGCTGTGCCTGATTGCCTTCATTATCCAATGCCACATGAAATCTTTCATGATCAAAGCAGAAGACTAAAATGGTGCTTGCCTACAGCTGATCCACCAGGGCACTTCAAAGAGTTTTAGTGAGTGGGAGATAAAATTCAAGCTCTTCCTGAAACCCAACACCTGCCTAATCCACATGGGAAGGTTTCCCACCAGAGCCCTCTCAAAGTTAGCAATGTATTTTGGGGTATGTTGCTCAGCCTCCACATGCCAATCTTAATTTCACTTTATCTTGCATAAGATGCAGTGGTTGTTTGAAATTCATGTTCTGAGTGAATGTTCTGAGAACTAATGTATTTTAATTGAAAAACTATTGTTTCTTGTGATATGTGATTTATAAGATAGGAAATTTATCACTGCGTCTCTTCCAAAAGGATTAACAGGAGAAGTCAGTCAGACAATAAGAAAAATTCTAGTTGGAATTAAACGAAATATTGAAGAGAAGGAGGTAGAATGGAGAGGCAGTGTTTTAATCTCTCGGAGGATGACATGATGCCCCAGTGCCCAGACAACTCAGATATAGGGCTGGATAGAGATAAGGCAAAGATAAACAAAAAGCTGAGATGGCAATGTAGGCGAGAATAGACAAGGTACCCAGAGAAAAGGAAGGAGCAGCCATCCTGCATGACAGAGAGAGACCCAAAGACAAAAAGTCACCAAGAACTCTCCAGATCATGCTGTCTTTGGGTAGAAAAAGTAAGGTGCCAGCTTCCTAAATAAAAAGACAAGCTAAAGCAGCTGAGGAAGACTTCAGATGACAACTGCAGTTAGGAACTGTGGGTGTTTTGTCTGATGCTTTTACCCCTAGTTCATGTATAAGAAATACATGCTTCAAAGAAAACCCAAAAGCTGTCTTTTCCAACATGTTTTCTGCCTTTGGTGGTCTGGCCAGATACCTTCTTGTACCCCCAGGCATGCACCCTCTCATCTTTCTGCCAACCAAGCTGCAGGTCTTTTGGGGCAGTCAGGTCATATCCATCCTGTGTACTGAATGGAACTAGCCCACCATCACTTTTGCCTCAATGAGGTGGGGCCTCCTACAGCATTCACTGTTCTGGCTTATGTATCTCAAGCGTCATGTGTAATTACACCAGTGTAGTTGACAGGAAAGGACATGTTCAATGGTACCACTCAGCCTCTGCTTTGCACATCCTGCATATTGCTTCATGATGCTGCTGATATGGGCAGAGCTTCAGCCATGGAGAATTGCATCAAGACCAGAAAATGTGCTTGCTGGAACAACAGAAAACACAAGGGCATTGGTATCTCCTGATGTAGTCTGGTTTTGGTGACACGGTACTTTACAGTTCTAAATGACACATCCTTACAGAGAGCTTTGGGGGCTTCAGTAACAACTAAATGACAAGTATCTCCCTGCATACCTGGCTACAGAAAATGAGTTAACTCACAGTGGAGAAATGTGTCCTGTAGTATATTGGTTAGAAACACTTTGGAAAACATCAGAGAATGAAAAGAAAGTCTTAGGACCATGGAAGGTCATTTCAAACTACCTACAAAGCACAAGGAGAGAGGGGAGGCTTTTCAAGCTGTTAGCTGCTTTTCAAAAGAGTAATTCTTTAGGAGCTGTAAGCACTTAAGTATAGCTTTTATTTACTTCAGGAGTTTCTTTTAGTCACTAAGTATTCTTTATAAATGGAGAAAGTCCATTCTCTACATAAAATCAGAATAGTAAATATAATTCAAGTGTACATTATTTCACTGTGGTACTATAGGTAGTTTTGTGTGTTTCCCTTGCTTTCAGTTTAGGTGCCAGTTTTTCATTGTGAGCAGTTCAGAGCCCTGAGGAGATTAAGAGGAAACTTCTTTTTAAAGCACAGGAGTTTATATGTACTTCCAGGCCATAACTTCCTCTTTTTATGGGCAGATATGATTCAAAACTGTTGATATCTTCTGCTGCCTAAAAAACTGTGCCCTTGAGTCCTCACTGTACAATCTTTGCCATGGAAACACATGTTTTGTCCCAGCAGGTCACTATTTCCATGGGTCAGGAAGGTAGCTTTTTAACAAGGGTAGCAGACAGACAGATACACTGTGCATACAGCCAGACCATGAGAATACATTAGATTATTGCTTGTCCTTCCTCTATCCTTTCTGTCTTTCTGCTTTTCATGTTGGCAAGCTCCTCTTTGGGGCAAATATTGGCATTTGCCATCTGCTTCTTTGTGTCCAGAATAATTCCCACCCTCATTATTTATGGCAGTAGAGCTAATATAATACAAATTACCTCCTCCGGATCCCTTTTTGTGTTTCAGATTTCAAATGTCTTTTTCTAAACCTGCAAAAAGCTGTCACTGCCTTGACCCAAATGTTATTGAAATCCTTATTGTTCTTTTCCTTGGCCTGATTCCTTGTCTTCTAAATTTCAAGTAACCACAATCCCACATAATCCTCAAACTCCTTATCTCATACATCCTACAAAACATGAAGCTACACCCATCAAAGATCCCACACTCATTTCCAGGTATTGAACAGAAATGCTCTGCGTTTTCTTCAGTAGTTCAACAGCTTGATTGACTGCTCCCAGGAGCTGAGCATATCCATAGCCATGGTAAACCCCCTTTTCTCTCTTTTTAAAGCCACAATACTAGGTGGTGGGCAGATCATTTTCTCTACAACAATTTTTAGTAATTTAATATTGTGTTCTCACTTTATTGGTTCCCTAACAATCAGAATTAGAGCAGTGAAGGGAAGACAGGGAAAAAGGAAGAAAGAAGCAGTGCAAGAATAACTATATATTCTATAAGAATATAGGATATTAATGGGGACATCTAAGGCAAATACAAGTTGTATTCCACTGGTTTTCTTAAGTTTTGAAAAACATGTTTTCATGATCACAAAAATGAAAAAAATAGTTATAGAGATGTTCAATGCAACAGCATGGCCAGGTGTATGCCCTCATCACTAATCTATAGACTTTAGAAATCTCCGAAAATGAAATTTCTTCTTGCATCAATTATGAGGTAATTTTCTCCCTTTATTTTTGCAAATACATCTATAATTACAAATGCCCTTTGAAGAACTGCTACAACTGAGTACATCACTTCTAATTACTAACTAACAATTGTCAAAATAAAAGAGCATCAGAAAAGTGGCAGCTTTGTTTTTTATTGTGTTTACTTGTATACTCATTAATTTGAGAAAATAAGTGAATGGCAACAGTTTAGAAAAACACTGAGGCCTTAATATGCTTAATTTGCTGAAATTGCTTCTGCCCTCGGAGGCCTAACAAAAAGTCTGTGCATCATCTCAGATGCATATAAGACTCCTTTTTAGATTTAAGTGGTGCATACTACTTTCTTAGGCACCTCACTGGGGTCAGAGGTGATTCTCCTCTTGCTGAAGTAATTTGAGACTTGGTAAATCTTCAGCTAAATATTCTAGTTTTCATAAATGGAAAATTTTTAGAATATACATGACTCCTTAATTTACCTGTGCTAAAAGTCAATATATTAATTATGGTCAAGGAAGGCAAGAAATTGGTTTTAGCAGGATCTCATTCAGACTGATGCTAAAAATTGCAATTTGTATTTGAATCTCATTCACTGCCTTATCTACAATTAATGGCCACTATCCATATCGTAACAGCTGAAGGGCTTCACGGCAAACACAAGATTTCAAATAGAAGTAGCTGCAGACAACTGAGAAGAAATTGTTTGAAAATACTTCTAGATTTGTTCCTTTGGTAAGTTATAGGACAGCTATTTTAAAACTCTAGGAAAGATCCAGCTAAACTTGAATAAACAGCTATAATTTATATGCAACATTAATGTTAATTAAGATGGCAATAAGACAGTAGTTATTTTCTAATTATAATTGACAATAACAATCTTATTAGATTGCAATTGGTATATAAACATTATGAGTTTATAGTGTCTAAACAGAAACCAAATCATTTATTTGAGTCAAATAAGAACTATTTTGCAGCCAATCACATTAAACTAAAAGTGTAACTGATAAACCCAGCCTCCATTTCACCGGCAATCTGAAATATTTGCTATATAAAATATGTTACTTAGTGTTACCTGTAGGGGATAGACACAAACATCTGTCAATCTAAATTTTTGTAAAATCTGAGTCCCAGCACACCAAGATCCAGATTCTCAAAAATTTCAGCTGTTTCAAAGGCTTTTAGGACCCTAACTCCCCCTTTAAGTCAAACAGTAGTAGCTGCATAAATTCTGTTTGGAATTGGGCCTTTATAATCAGTTCAGCAAAATTTAGTTCCTTAGCTGCCTAAATCACCATGTCAGCTTTAATTGTAGTGAGCAATTGAGCATAAAAAATGAAGTGGGTACATGCTATCGGATCTTGAAGTAACCGATTCACTAAGCATTCCCTGAGAAATGAGTTTTGAATAAAAGCCTTAGCCTCACCCGGGCAGAGGTGCACAGATGCCACATGAAGAAAAGTGAGCTCCCTGGTTTTATGAAGGTCAGTGTGTTAAACCTGATTATTGCAGAGGGATGATGCTGCTAGGGAAAAGCTTTGGGTGTCAAAGGAAAGCATGCAGGATTGGAGGCCGGATACAAGGCCAGAAAAATCAACAGATGTCTTGCAAAGTCTTTGTAGGTCCTGAGGTCTTCTTCAGATTCATAATATACCAACTCGAAATGTGTGTCTTGATGTACTGACATAAGGATGAGGCATAAAATAAAACTGATGAAATGCAAGTGAAAAGCTCAACATTTCTGGTCACTAAAGTGTAAAGGACCTTTCTGAGAGTCTAGTCCACTCATACATAGTGTGACAGCCTGTTCCCATCCAGTGACCAAAGCACATGCACAATATGGGTCTGTGTGGGATACAGGTGAGATTTTTTTAGCTCAAAGTTAATATTTTTCTCGCTCATGTGTGTCAGGTTCAAAAATCCCCGTTGCTGTCCTTCAGAAAGTTATTTATTAAGTCATACCAGGACAGGAAGGGTTTGCTCAAACACCAGCTCTGGACATCCTATAGCAGCCCCACAGAAACCCTCAGCCCACTTCTCCAACCCAATCAGGGAGGAGAGTTCTCTGCTCAGATGAAAATGGTTTGGGCTACGCTGCTTATGAAACATTGTGGTTCCAGAGCAGCACTCTGTGGTTTACTGGCTTCTATATCAGAAGTAATTTTAGACCCACAGAGGCCCGATGCAGTGGTTAAACCACTGGTCCCCTGAGAGGCAGGAGCATCCCACCCACTGAACACCCGGCGTTACCCACCTTTGTTCTTCATCGTGTTTCCTAGGTTAGCAACGACTGTCCTTGCTTCTCTTCCACAGAAACATCCATGTCTTCAGTCAGGGACCCCTCGAGAATGTGTCTCTTTTGACATTACACCAGCACAGTCCCATCACAAAGGGCACCAGGATGTCTCCAACCACTCTAACTGTTCCTCAAAAGACAACAAGTAGCCTGTCAGGAATTATCAGAGATTGACAGGAAAGTATGGCAAAAGGAAAGCACAAGGCAAAAGACGGACCCAAAAAGAGAGAGCAAAATAAGAGACTCTCAAACGGAAGAGGACTAGGAGCTGAGCAACGTGCAGAAAGAAGTGCTTGGGTGCAACCTACTCCTTATCTAGCTTGATGATTCAGTCTGGATAATGAGTTGTTTGCTATTTGTTGACTCCAGAGGAATTGCATGACAGATTGTGCTACAGATGTCATTATCTAAGAGATTTTTTTTTTTTCACCAGCTTTGCTTTTAGGGAAGAAAAATGAAGTGGCAAAGAACATTTATTGTTTGTAGTTACCAGAGTTATTCCTGGAAGCAAAAAGTGTTATGAAGTTATGAGCTGGATAACAGAACTGTGTACATTTTTAATCCAGTGTTATTTTGTTTCGTGGAGTAATAGATCTGCAAATGGGAATAAGGGGGCATGGTAGTCAGAAGCTTTAAAACATTTAATTGGGAAATGATGAAATTATATATTGTTTTTGCAAGCTTTTCTCAGGGAAAACAGCTATTATTATTACTTATTTTTCCATATGCAGAAAAATTCAGAGAACAAATAAAAATCATGGGAATGCCATAAATTTCAAGGCATGTACCCTGGAATGCAACTTTCTCACATTTTAATATACATGCATAGATATACCTGACAAAAAAGTGTTTATGTGGAATTTAAAGCAAACCCACACAGTATAAGGCAGATAGAGATTTTTTCAGTAATGAAGGACTTCATTCCACTCTCACTGAGGTCAGTTGTATAACTACTGTTAACTTTGCTAGAAGTAGGATCAGCCACTTGCTAGAAGTAGGATCTGCAATTCCAAGAAAACAGGAGAAAATGTGTTATTTTAGGGATAAAATTATTAATGGCTGATGGCCCAGTGAAGAAGAGTAAATGGACAAATAGAATCAGGCAAAAGATAGAAAATGAGTGAGTGAATACTTCACCGAGGTGCTTGAAATAAGAAGTGTGATGAAAACTTTGAAGTTCCTTCCTTCCTTCTGTCTTTCTTTCCTTTTTTCCTTCCTTCCCTGCTTCATCCTTGTTTTTCCTCCCTCCTGCTTTCCTTCTTCTGTACTGTGATACAGGAGTGTAAGTGGACAAGCAGAGTGTAAGGGCAAGGGAACGAAGAGTGAACACAGAAATCTGGCCTCCTGTGGCTGGTGACAACCTCATCTAGAGAAAGTCTCTAAGACAAATGCTGCAGCTTTGTTATTAAAAGGTTTTGATAAATCCTGCCCACTCGTGCCTGCAATCTTCCCCCAAAAAAGTGACAATGAAAGTCTAGAACATGTCTGAGCTCTGCAGAGCCAGGAAGGACACTAAGGGCTGAGCACCCTGGCTGCCATAAAGTCTGTGCATCTCCTGCTAGCAGATCTCTGGAGGTTTAGGTAGAGTCATTTTTGCTTTCACACCTCCCTCTTCCAAGTGTCTGTTCTTGGGATCTAAACTCTCCATCAAGTGTAATTCATGAATATCAGATTGGCTGATTTTTTTATTATTATCATTTTTTTTGGTGTGTGGTTGGTTTCCCAGTTCACACCCAGTACTGAAGAATAAGAATAAGGAATAAGAATTGTCAAGCTTCTTGGAATGAGATGATGTCCTGAAAGGAGGAGAAAGGAAACCTTCTCCTCAAAGGCAGCTTGTTTCTGTTGCGTATCCTGTCTGTGAGGACCATGTTCCCTGTGAAGACTGACACAGTTTGCAGACTGTTCAAAATGAAACTCCACCCAAAGCAGAAGGCAGTGCCAGAGCAGGACACTTTATGAATTTGTTTTCATTCACTAACAAAAAGATGCTAGGATGGTTTAAAATGGTTACTCCTGTGGCCTCATCACTTTGTAAACATGAATAGAGCTACAGCTTTCAGTTGGTGACTTTTCTTACTAATGGACTATTAACCAAGTGGTACTGAGCTATGAGCAACTTCACAGCCCTCTCACTGGCTAAGATTTTTGACTGGCTCGTATGGGAGGACAGATAAGTAGTTCACTCGGTTCTCTCCACCATATCTCAAAGTTTGCATTTGCACTGGCTACTTAATTTTCCATTTGTCATGTTGCTCTATCCCTTCTTGTATTGTTTATGAGACATTTCAGTCAACAAACTTGAGAAAAGTAACTTGCATGTTCTCACTAGCAAATTGTCTTGCCAAATTCATGAACAACATGAAGTACTAATATATGCACAAACAGAAAGACATGCAGTATGTATTGAACTCATCTCGTTAACTCACTTACTCGAATATGGCCAAGCACTAAGTTCACACTTTGAATGAACGAGACCGTTCTACTTTATACTCACAAATAATTTTTTAGGATTTTTGAAAGTGCATATGATGCTTTCACAATTTTAAACAAAGTACTTCATGAACATTATAAAACTTTCCACAGGGAACAATATCTCTATGATTAAAATATTCTAAGAATTAGCTTAATAAATGGTATGTCACAGTTTCTTATTTAAAACAGCTTGTGTTTAAGTCGTAATCACTCTTTGAGTTGAAGCAGAACACAACTGCAAATTACTAACACAGGAAAGTACCCAATGAAGCCTGAATTTCAGTATTTATAGATTTGCTGTAAATATCTATAATTAAAATTAAACTTGTTATTTAATCACAGAAAACAGCAACATTTTTAAAAATCTATATTCTTTTAAGGAAGCATATTTTTGATTTTCCAAAGGAAGAAACTCACTGATAATAATTGCTTTGCAAGGCAAATCGTTCCATCAGTGTTAAATCATTACAGCTTTCCCTGCAATATAATTGGATCATTTGTTTTACAAAATTAAAGAATAATTCAGAAATTGTCATATCTTTAGGTTAAGGAGGGACATCATGGTTCATAGTACCTTAGATATCCATTTGATACCTTTTTGAGCCAAACAGACTGTGCTTGACTGTAATGACATGGTTGGGCTTTAGTCCTTCAGTGTTTTGTGACCTGAACAGCAAACTTTCCACAATTCATGAATGTCTCTTCTCCTTCCAGAGGAATAACAGTCGATTCTTGCATATTAAACAAGCCTGAAACTGCTAATACTTAAGTACTTTGTTAATTCAAATCTGTGCAGATCTTGGCTGAATCACAGTTTCCTTCAGGTGAAAGTTTCATGTGTGACACTAATAAATGATTTTGTTATCTGTCTTTGCCAGGTCTGTCTCAGTGAAAAGCTGTGCCTGTATAGCTTGTGTCACCAGAGGTTACCAGAGAATTTTAAACTCAAATATAACTCAATGATTTTGCCCACATTTCTTTCCTGTTTATTATCAAGGTCCCTGCTACATCTTTCACATCACACTGTCACTGAGCCTTTGTTTTGCATTTCCTCAGACGTGTTCCTGGGCAACCTGCTCTAGCTGACCCTGCTTGAACAGGTGGCTGGACTAGATGATCTCAAGAAGATCCCTTCCATCCTTGGTGATTCTGTGATTATGTACCAGACAGTGCTAATATTGAAAACACTTCAGTTTCACAGAGGTATCCTCTTCCACGAGTATACCGTGAATCAGAGCTTCTCATCGCTATGCTGGTATCTTCACTGGGGTTACAGGAAACTTGAGATTTCACTAATCAGATTGTTACTTACCTACTGACTCTTCCTCCTGGCTGGACTGCTTCGGTGGACAGTGAACTGCAATGCAATGGACGCAGCAGTACAATGGATTTTGCAGGTGCATTCCCATGATTCTTCTCTTCCCAATAGCAACCACTTCTTCAGAAACTGAAAATATATCTATAGTTATATTTGTACTAGAGTGTTTGTCATGGAGTCCAGCTTTAGATTACCCAGCTCAGCAGTGATAGCAAGGTTGCCACTGAGGTCTGGAATTAAACACAGGTCCCAATAAACAGAGTTTCTCTGATGTTAGACATTGTACTGGAAATAATCACACAGCTGAGCAACCAACTATATGGCTGAACCAAGTGCATGATTAGAATATAGTACGCTGAATTCCAGTCTCAGTAATACCAGAGGAATAACTCCTGGGAAAGCAACAATGTAAATATGGACCACAAGAGATGCTGGGGTTTGTATGAGGGGAGACTTGATGGACTCTTTACAACCGTAGATGTAATTTTGTCATGATGGGAAAAGACTTAAGAATATTTCATGAGCCTAGGTCTTTTCTGATTGTGTAGATGACCTGAACAGCGGTGATAACTGTAGAGAGATCTGAGCCTGAAGATTGATCACATATGAAGAAAATACTGCAGTGTTTTACAGAAATGAAATAAGTGAACAGAGCAGAATCAATACCTGGAGGCACAAGAGATACTTCAGATTTAGTAGCATTGATTAAAGCATGATTGCTCAATATCACACACAGGGGAATCATAACTATTTTCAGGAAGAATAAAATATTCTATGCAATATCTGAGAAACAAGGCAGGAAAACAAAAGTATTAAAACAAATGCTAGGAATCAGCCAGAAATTTTTACAACCAGAGCATATAAAAATACAGAAGATGAGAGTGAGGGTCATTAAAACATGTTCCTCAGTATAGCATACAAATTGTAGTTGTAGCCACTGTCATTAGGCCAGGAGTCTTGTTCTTGAGTTTAAAATGAAGACAGACGGTTACACACTATGGTTTCCGCTCAAGAGTCTGACTAACTTAAGTAACTTGGGTGTGGATTTATCCTAAATACATCCTGAGTTAAAAACAGAGTTGTTCCAGATTCCCTCTACAGTCAATCAGGACAGACTCTGAGATTTAGATTGCAAACTGGCTGTCAGCCGTCCTGAAGCTCTTATTTTCCAGGTTGTTTTTTGTTGTGGGTTTTTTGTTTTGTTTTGTTTTGTTTTAATTTTCTTTATTTTTTCTTTCCAGTTCCTTATTTTTAGCACAATGATTTGTATTTGATGGTGGACTGTACTGGGACAGCTGAAGAGATTTTAGTTCACAGCTGCCTCCTATGCCTATGTACACAGGCTCACAGCTGGAAACAGCTTTAGTTCTGATTAAGAAGTTCCTGAATTACATGTTTTATAGCATAGTGTATGAAAAAATCCCCATCACTGTTCTATTTAATATGCTGGGCTACAGTCTGCAGCATTTCCTCTGTGAATTCAGGACACGTTTAGCTCTCCCAAGCAGTGATGACATCTATCTTATGAAGGACGGACGGGTGTAGAGGTATCCTTCCCAGATATATTATGGGAGTCTAACATGTTTTGGTTCCTCCATTAAGTGAACCTATGGAGTAAGATGAATCCAGGCTTCCTCCTCACATTTCTGCATGGCACAAGCTATTCTTACAGATCCTCCCCTAAGAAGCATGACTGTATATTTCCAAGCCCCTAAGCCTGTGTACATCTGTCCTAGGACAAAGCTCAGCCCTTGAGTATGTGTCTCCAGCAGAGTTCAGAGTGCTAGAAGAGTCCTGAGAACTTGGTGAAAATGATGTATTCAAAATGTCCATTTCAGGTCTTTACCTCACATCATTTTTTTGTAAGTTGTTCCTTTTTTCTATCAACTACAGGCCTCAAGTTGCACCAGGGGAGGTTTAGACTGGATATTAGGAAAAAACTTTACACTGAAAGGGTTGTTAAGCATTCAAACAAGCTGCCCAGGGAAATGGTTGGGTCACCATCCCTGGAGGTATTTAAGAGACAGGTAGACATAGTGCTTAGAGATATGGTTTAGTGATGGCTTTTGTCAGTGTTAGGTTGATGGTTAGACTAGATGATCTGAAAGGTCCCTTCCAATCTAGACAGTTCTATGATTCTATGTAGCCAGCTTTGTCATCCCACAATGTCCTTTGAAGACAGATAAGGTCATGAAGCAGATGGCAGGAATAAACACCTCCCTCACCTTACACATTCTCCAGCCACTTTAATACATTGAAGAGGAAGGGTACCTGTTGCAGAGGAGAATTATACAAACAAACAGCCTAACGAAGCCATGCTGTGTTAAGGACAGGTAGAAGGCATTTTCTTGTCTCTCTGGTCTCCATATCCCTGAAAATGCATCTCTTCACACAGCCTCAAGGTATAAGAGGGAAAAGAAAACAAACAAGGAGAAGTTGCACTTTAAAAATGAACCACTGAAAATACTTCACCAAATCTCATTTGCTGCCAGTGTTTTGTTACCTCATCAAAAATAACAAGCAATCTCAGGTAATACTATCATAATACTCTCCTAAGTGCCAGTGTGTGGTATTACAAAATCAAAGACGGCCATATCTTAGTATTTATGTTTGAGAACTTAGTTGTGAACCTGTCAGATTCTCCTGAAGTATTTTTGCAAGAAAAAATAACAATACTTAGCATTTATATAGCACAGCACTATTCACTCCTATAGTGCTTTCAAGTTATTACCTAATCAATCCTCACAGTGTCCCTGTGCAGCAAAGATAAATTTCTATCCCCATTAGACAAATTCTCTACACTGTACGGGAATACGCACCCTTAAGATCTCTAACCAGCTTAGCTACACATAGAAAGTTTGGATAAATACCCAAGCTGAAATTCTTTGCTTAAACTAGTGAGAGTTTTGAAACAGATATCAGTAGTGTCAGGCCGTCACACCCGCATTCTGCACTGCTCATGTGAGAATAACCGACACTAACTGCACTTTTATAGATTCCTGTTATTATAAACTACGTCTATACAGCTAAATGAAATAGGGAGTGTGGCCTGTGTAGCAGGATTAGAGGAGTGTTTGGGGTGCAGGGAGCCAAACATTGCTGAGAGGGCTTGTTGGTGTCCAGTAAAACCACTCCAGGGGTTATGCTGACAAGGAGGCAGCAGCAACAGTGTCAAAGCTCAGTGTGTGGCACTATTTTATCCAGCGGGACAAAAGCAGCCTGGTATACAGACTTCTTCCATTTTGGTTAAAAACAGAGATGGACCAAACTCAGCCCCATCTGAACATCCCTCAGCTTTCCAATAAAAACCATGTGTTCAGAAGCTATTAAAATATGAAAATTTTCTTTTTTTCTTCTGACTTCTGCTAGTGCTCCAGACATTTGGAGGTCTGGACTTACATGTCTGATTTTATTAATTGAAGAAAACTATGATATAGGTTTTGGGGAAAAGAAATGTGAGAGGATTTGATATAAAGGGAGACTTGGTGTCTTTGCCTCTTCATATTACACCTGAAAGACTTGCAATGACAGCTTCTGTTGTGGCTTTTAATGCAAGTTACAGTAAGGAAATATACAAACTGTAGGCAAATGTCTTCTTTTAATTGAGTTATATATACTTGAGTTGACAAAACTGGCTAAGAGCAGAAGAATGGAAGAGGACTCAGACCATTTTATATGAGACCATGAGACACTAACAGCTTGCCTCCATTCTCATTTTCTTAGCCCCATAAAACACCTGCCCTGTCAGAGACTTGTTAAGGAAAGTTTGTAGGTAGAATCACATACTCACAGAATAGTTGAGATTGGAAGGGACCTCTGGAGGTCATCTAGTCTACCCCCCTGCTCAAGCAGGGACACCTAGAGACACTTGCTCAGGCCCCTGTTCGGATGGCTTTTGAATATCTCCTAGATGGAGACTCCACACTCTCTCTGGGCCAGTGCCAGTGCTCAGCCACCCTCCAAGAAAAAAGAAGTTTTCTCAGGTTGGGATGGAATATCTTGTGTTTGTGCCCACTGCCTCCTGGGCCGTCACTGCAAAGAGCCTCTGTCATGCCTACATCATGGCTCTCATGGCCACAACGGTTCAAGGACATGGGCAAAAGAAGATTTATAGGCAGTTGTAGTCTGTTTTACTAGATCAACTGGTACAGTTGGAAAACAAGAGACAAGCATTTTGGTCAACAAGTCCTCCCTCGGGATTGAAATAGGTCTTCACAAGCAAATGCAAAGTTGGCCAGCTGTTATTTACCCTCAGAATGTTCCAGATTTTATCCCCCGTGGATTGTCTCAGAGCCTGACTGAATAAAGGCATAGCTACAGAGACTGCCTTATATGTAGAAATCTTGCCACAAACCTCCTTGAGCAGAAGCATGTAAGACTGTTGCTAATGCAGAGCAGCAAAATCAGAACGGAAAAGTGCCAGGTGCTTGACCCTTCTTTTTGATCATAATGGAAAGGGTTGATATATTTTCTTGTCCAGAGGTAAATCAACAGCCTTCAAATAAACCTCATTTTGTGAGCATCAGGTCTGTGTATCTCTGCTTAACAACAGCTTTTTTAGTCTGCAACTGAAAGACCGAAAATTAGCATTACTAACTGAAATCTGTGAAATTATTGTTGTTTTTATAGGATGACAAAGTTTAGATTCTATATTTCCTGGCCAGATTAGAATCGATTCAGCACAATACTGCTGATTTCAACTCAGTTATGCTGAATAATAGCAGCATCCCTGAAAGAATAATCTGCCCTGGAGACTTCAAGAAGATCTTATCATGAAAGACATAACTTGATTAGAAATAATCTTTTGGGAAGAGAAAGTTCAGATAACTCAGATAAATATAAGAAATGAAATTCTGTTTGGTTTAATAAAGCATTTAATTTATCAATTGTTCTTAAACATGCATGTAGAAAAGGGTATCATAATTTGTGTAAAATGCCTTGGGGTTTTTTTGTTTGCTTTCTTTGACAGTTCAACAAATGATCAAATTCTGCTATTATTGTCCAGAATACCATGGATTCAGTTGGCTTCAGTGATGGGGCCTGCTATAAGAGTAATTTTGTCTGCCTGTATATTTATTACTAGTTCTGTACTGTTGAATAGTGCCAGTAGATATTGTTAAAAGGGGCTAGGGTTTTTTTCAGAGACAATAGCACCTTAGTACTTAAGGAGAATTTCCTTGTACAGAAGGTCAGATTTTTCTCTAGGATAGACTGATCTGGGATAGGACTAAAAAGAATTAAATTTAACCCAATGGTTAATTGCTAAACTTACAGGATGTGCAAAAGGCTGAATAAATTTTGAAGAAACCTACAAGTGCTTGAAGTGTTTTGTTTTCAGTTTTTCACTACTAATAATTCTACAAAATGCTATACTGTTATTTAAGTCTTCCCATTAACTCAGAAAAATAAAATTCTTTTTTTACTGATATAGAAATCTACCAAAGATTACAAGGTTAAGAATACTATTCTAATTGGATGGAATGGGGAGAAACTGCTTATTGTAAGACCCCAAGATCTGTTTGTTGTTTTTTTTTTTCCTGTGGAAGGTAAGCTATTTCAGTCTTCTTCTCTTTCTTCAATTTTCTAGCATATTTATGGAAGGTACTAAGAAATACTGAGTGATAACTCAGTTCACATATTTTTACTTTTAGTTGCAGACCTTGCATGATTATTTGATAGACTTTATTTAGAAGCATATAAAACTCTTTCTTCATAAATGAAAAATGCATGTGAGTGTGCTAGTTTGTAATTTCTTTATAATTAAGATTTTTTTACAATGGTCTAATCAACTTTATTTAGAAATGTGTTAACTTAATATGGGCTATTTTCCTCTATAAATGGATAAAAGACTTGAAATCAATATTATTGATTTATTTCTAATATGTCTAATAAGAATTAAATCTGTTTTTTCAAAAACTGTCTTTTTTTTTAACCCAAACAAATGCTGGCACCAAAAATACAGATGCTTAAGAGAGACAAGAGTCTCTGTAACAGTTGAGAGGAAACAGCAAATGTGTAAGCCCGATTTTCTGGGTGAAGAGGGATAGCAGTAAAGAAAAATAGCCCAGATTAATGTATGAATCTAGTACCAAGACACAGGACAAAGAGGCCTAAAAATATCCACTGAGGAGGTGTACAGGGGCTCTGCTCTTCTTGTGACGTGGCCTTGACTGCAAGATTTGATTGTGCTGAATTTTCAGAATTTCCTGCAGGTTAGATTTAGAAAAGGTTGTTTATTCATTTCAGTCATCAGTTTGACTTCTGATATACCGTGGGACTTCAGAGACTCCGTTCAGCTGAGGCCAGAGGAAAACACTTAAATAATGCTAGTGCCTGTGCTTAGGCAATTGCATCCAGTATTCAGCCTTATAGAAACCTGAAAGTATCTTTTCCAGTTACTAATGCAAAAGGTATGATTAATTTCTCTTAACATTAGCCACCGGTATCTTGTCTAAGCAGATCGCACTGTGCTCTTTCCAGTCAGAGGAGAGAGAAAGGTTCCTACAGAAAATAATTTGCTCATCTTTAATTAAGCATCTCAGACTGGGGACAGGAATAAGCCACCCTTTGCATGTGCCTATCAGTCACAGTGATCCAAATGACTATCCTTAATAGTCTACTTAATTGTGAATGTCTCAGGCTACAGTAACTTTTTCCACAAAGCCCCCATTTTCTTAACACCGTGGTATGATGTGCAGGACCTCAAAGAGTCTGCGTTAAAACACGTTATATGGACTTTCAGTATTTCTTCTACTCCACCAACCTTTTCTCAGTCGCAAATTTTGCAGGCAAAATTAATTAGTGGATCCCTACCATAATTTTTCTCTTTCTCTTCCCCCCTCACCTCAAATAATATTGGGCCATTAGTTAATTCCTGGGGTACCCAGAGAGAAATACTCTGAATATTTTCCTTTTAAAACCTGGATTTTGACTTTCTGTGCTCAGTGTTTAATACCTAATATGTCCCTTTTCTGTTCTCACTAAATAAAATATTTTTGACAAAATGTTATCGGGTACCCATTAAAATGTGTAGGGAAAATTAGTCACACCATCTACCTTCATGAATCTCTACCAATAATTTATTTTAAAAAAGGAAAAAAAGAGAGAAGAGGCTTGTTTCATCAAGCCTGATTTACAAGAAGAGGTGGCAACGGAGATGAGTAACATCAATAAAGACAGAGAAGGAAACAATCACATTGTTAATTACTTCTGGCATTATTTCAATAGGGATTTAGATCTGACTGCCTGATCTCTGGCTCTCTCAAATACTGATATTATACAGATAATCCCTGAGACTATGGGAGTGTCCCTGTTTCTAAAAATGTGTTCAGATAAACTCTTATGAAGTTGATCAACTAATTCTTTGAAAATTTCATGGGTGCAACTTACCTGAGTCTGCTTTTTGGAAAACTTTTTAATTTCAAGACCCTATACTTTGTTTTATTACTATTACTGTCCTACACTTTGTTTTATTACTGAGGAAAAGCATTCTATTCCACACTTACTATTTGAGATTGTGGGTCTAAAATTCACTATTTGCAGTTTCATCTGTAATTCATTTGCAATTCCAATTCCCATCAGTTCATTTTTCCCAGGATGGACTTTTTTTAATACCTTGCTATTTTCTTTAACCATATTATCATTGACTCATTTGCCTCCCCTATCAGTCACTGACAGATTTTAATTTGAAGTTCATATTCACTGCCCTTTATATGCTCATTTTCAACCTCATCTATATTTTTAAGCATTTTAACAGTTTTATAAGACTAGATAGATTTCACCCAGGAGAACTTGCTTTGCTCACTTGTGGGAAGTGTCACTTTGGGGCGTCGGAAAAAACACTTGGGGAAAATCTTCATTAAGATCTTATGCTTAAATACTGTCAGTGAGTTGTGTCAATAATTGGATTAATCTTCTGGAAACTGTTTCTTTTTCAAGATCTGTTTTTATGAAGGTTGGTTAGGTACCATAATCTGTTTGCACAAGAGAAGTACAATCAGTCTTGATACTTGCTGCTAGTTGAGTACCTTTGTTGTCACCATCATAAGGAGATCTTGTCTATCTAAAGTAGCTTCCTGATATTCTACCAAACATCTGCTTTCACTGTTAAATCATGTCCTAACCAGCTTCTGAACAGATTTCCTCTTTTTATAACTCTCTGGGAACATAAAAATTTCCAAGAAAGTGTTTTGGAATATCTCTTCTATTGCTTGCTCTAATGCCATGGTGGACTTTTGCCAAAGACATATCTTTCTGATGAACCCCAGTATTTTGTTTACTCTTGTTCAAAAATTGGGCAACTATTTTTGCACATACCTCTATTAACTGCAAAATAATCTTTAATGAGTAAGCAGTTTGTCAATCTGTGTGATTTCAACACTGGGCTGGCCTCACTGCTGGCTGTCAGACCAAGCACCTCCTCAGCCCTGAGTGAAAGCATATCTATGTCCTTGCTGAATACATTTCAGAGAGTCTAGACAGAAGTGTGTGGGTGTGACAGAGAGGGGACATGAAGAACAGGCTCCTTAGGCCTGCTATTGGGAGGGCCAATGGAACTTTGACACCCATACACTATCATACCAGGTAACACAGTTCAGGATGACTGGAAGAAATGGATTTTCTTAATACCAGACATTATCCTATTAATGTTATGAGATTCTGGAGTCACTTTTCCAATTCAGAACTATGTCTAGGACAGGTGAAAAATCTAATTTCTAGGAGAACATAAGAAACATACCCAGCTGGATAAATAAAGATGCCTTTGTGGCTTGACTTGCAGAAGAGATCAAGGTGTGAAATGGAATTTGACCAAAAGCCACAGTATTAACTTTCTTTCAATTTCAACCATCAGATGAGCCTAAGAAATGAAAGAAATATTAGTGCCATTCAATATTGCCATTTCTTTCCAGTTAAACAAGGATTATTAACTGGCCAGGTTAATAATCTGATTGGGTGAATCAAAAAGATCTGCCGTGTTACAAACAAAAATTTCAGATGTAAAAAGGTTTTTCTGGCTGCTTATTTCTGCTTCTGCTGCAGATAAGGTGAGATTAGCACAGACTTGGAGAGGTGGAATGACCATGACCCAGAAGACTTACTTGGAACCAGATTCACACCTGAGAGATCTCCTGAATGACCTTGATGGTACTTAAGTAGTACCTCTGGACAAATGTGAGGATGAAAGTGTCAAAGATCATGAGGACTTCAGAAAAACTAACCACTAAGTCCCTATAAATATCCACAAGTAGACTTTAGTTCGGGATTGAACTGTGAGAAAACAGTTTGCACCTGTATAACTATTGAACTCTCTTAACCTCCAAATCCTGATGTCTGCATCCAATCCAAACAGTCCCTGGCCCCCTCTAACTCCTTCCTGTGTCTGGGAATTACTTGGGAGAGAGTGAGTGAGCCTGGACCATGACCAGAGACATGTTTAACAATTTAATGTTGCAAACAGTACCATTTAAAGATGTTTGAGGTCCACTGCCTGGAAATGTTTCCTGGTACTGTTTAATTTATCAGTGCAGATAGAGCCTGTGAAGCATCTTAGAAAGCATAATTTACCCAGAGAGACCCACATAGAAAGGAGAAAAAAGCCCTGAGACACTGCATTTTTTCTTTCTTGCAACAAAATATTTTGATTCAATTAGACAAATGAATTTATATCAAAGGAAATTTGTACTAAGTATTTAACTTCAGCTGAAATTCATTTCAATTGATAGCTAACACTTCTCCCACAACTAGTATACATGACATTTTTTATGAAGAAGTTTGTTTTGTGCAAATTTCCTCTAGAAATATTTTATCAAGTAACAGTGCTTATGCCTCAGCCTGTGCTGGGATTGTTTGCTGTGGTACTTACACGTGGCACAGGTCTGTGCCCCATCTTTTCAGAGAGCTTCAGAACTTGATATGGTGTAAGAGTCTTCTTTTGTAGATTCTCCAACAGTAGGTCAGCATCACGTACACTTGTCAACTCTGCAGTACCAGTTAGGATGTTATAGAGACCTCTTATTTTTTTAGAGATTATAATAATTAGCCTTTTCAGCATCTCAAGTCTCTCAGAATAGCCCTCCTTCTGTGCTGTAAATACCAACGCTTGCTAAATGAACTTCTTTATTATACATGGAAATAAAATTTTCCTGCGTTTTTAGGAAAAAGTCCAAAATTGTCAAAGACTGCACATGAAGGCTGGCAGCAGGAGGTGCTTCGGGAAGCCTCCATCTGGAAAGGCAATGCATGCATATGGAGGAGAGATCATAACCTGAAGATTAACATGACAAAGCACTGCTGCAAATTTTCGACTGGAAAGACAGAATTGCTTTCAGCTCAGACAATAAATTAGATGATGATTCACATGCAGGGTTAATGGTAATATCTATGGTGTCAGAAGCATGCAGTAATTACAGCTGTGAAGATGAGCTCTGATGCTGGGGCTGGTATAACAGCTAATTATTTAGTGCTGCTGGAAATTCCTTTGAAAACACTGAAGCTAAAGCCTCAGATGAGGAACTCTGAAACCATTTTCTGTCTTTCTGTTTAATACTTGTTAACCTCTTTAACCTCTGTGTCAACAGGCATCTTATTTTCTAAAGCAAACAAAGACTAAAACCCAAAAAAAGTATGATCTAAAAGCAGGATGCCTGAATGGGTGGTCACACTGCTCTCGTACATCTAGTCCCTACATATAAGACCAGTTCTGTGCTTGGGAATGGCCATATGTGGCTTGGAAAGCCACTGGTATGAAACACAGCAGAAGAGTGAAATGTTACCAGAAGGCCTTTGCAGGATCATGGGACTATTCAAATATTCCCTTTACAAATTGCAAGTCACTCCTTTTTTTTTTTTTTTGCAGGAAATTCCTTTGTCTTCCTTTATTTCCTTTTGGCTTTGGAGGACCATTAAATGGAGACACAGATGCCACCCCCTACCCTTAAAACTACCAATAACAGGAAAACCCAGGCATGATTGTATATCGAAGAGGAATGACTTCATGTTTTTATGTGTAAGAGCAAATAGTCTTCTTTAAAGACAAAGAAAACATTTGGGCTCTGCCTCATGCACCTCTTTCCTCCTCCGTTTACATAGTTAAATACTGGCATGTCTATTTGCCTGCACTAATATCAAAAGGCATTTGAACAGAAAAGCACCAACCTCCAGAAGAGGTGAAGGTCACCAAGAGGCACACTGAAACAACTGACACATGTCATTTAGGTAGTCTTCAGGCCAACAAAGCCCAACTAGAGAAGGTCAGCTCCTTTCTAGTGAGGAACTCAAGTGTCAGTGTTTGAAATCCTGTCTAAAATGGCCTGGGGTAAAGAGGTTCATGCTCTCTCTAGAGATACTTTTATTACAGAACTGAAATATCTGTCACACCTGTGACATCAAAAATGGGCAGCCACACCTCAGAGGGGGTCCTTGCCAGACCAAAGAGGCAGGGACACCCCTAAGGGACTGCAGCCTATGGACAGCCCATCCTGGGTCAGTGACACAAAAAAAAGTACAGCAGTGGAAAGCCAGTACAAGGCAGGGAATGGTGGGGGAAAACCAGTTGGAAGCAAGGATGGCAGGAAGAAACCAATCAGAAGCAAAGGGTGGCAAGCAGAAGCTAATATAGACAGACGGACAGAATTCATTATGGACATAACCCCAGCCTTCTACAGCCCTTCACCTCACCGAAGGAATTGGGACAGACGAAGCATAACTCATGATGAAAATAAGGGAAGTTGAGACTGGGAATGGGTAGAATAGGGTTTTTTTTTACTGAAGATGAGTCTGGAGAAAGGGGAGGAATGTTATTTGCTGAAGTGTTCTTTTATATTTCTCTTTTTTCTCTGTACATGAATGAGTGATCAGAAACTGGTATTAATTTGTAAGTAATTAAATTAATTCCTGAGCCATGGCTGTTTTGTCTGCACAAAGTCACTATACAATTATTTTTATAATCTTCTTAGGGTCTTCTGAGAAGCACTGAATCCTTGCCCAGAAGGTTCTAGCACTACATGGGAAACACAAAGACATCTACTGCCTGCCTTAGTCTACTAAGAGCAGCGTAAGACTATGGTTAATGTCATAAGAGTTACACCCTGAAATCAGCTTATTTTTTCCAAGAAAGCAATAAATTGACACTGATAATAGGTGGTGGGGCAGAACAAGAAAATCTTTTCAAGACAAGTCAATCTCAATTCACTTGTTGAACTAAAACTACATTTTGCAAATATAAAGTCAGTAATTACTACCTGCAAAATCATTTGACTCTAAAGCACTGAACTGTGTTTCTAAACTGTCCTGTTTATGCTATGAAACTACCTTTGGGCATTTGTGGTGTATAAATAATAATATCACCAGGAGCTCAACTTAGACAGGGTGGGGCTTAGATTTCTTTGAATGAAAGAAAAATAATTTTTGGATTCAAAACCAGACTGGCTATACACAACATAAAAATCACCCCCAGAAGTCACAAAAGGGAAATTTTCATTATAGGGTTGTCAGCACTCTGACTTTCTCACCATTTGGAAGTCAGGACGTCCAGCCACCTCCTCGGAGTGCTCCCTCCCAGCAATGGGGAAAGCATCCAGATCCCTCCAGAGCACACACGAGAGTCAGATGCAAGCACAGTTGCAGTAACAACGTGTTTACAGTCTTGCTCCAAGCTGTGTTGGTCAGGCTTAGAGCTGCTTGACAGGGAGCTGGGACCACATGATTTGGATCACATTACATTCCCCTTTTCCCCCGCAAGATCTTCCTCTTTACTACTCTCACCCCTTCCCAAATAAACAGCTCATTTCTGTGTACCGTTTTGCCATCAGCCCTGGTTTTGCTGATTTTATACCCTTATTTGGTATTTATGCTATGGTTGCTCTGGTAATTTCTAACTTTGACAGCAATTTTGTCAAGCTATTACCTTTTTTGCTATCTATAGTGTCCTGCCGTTTCTCATTTTGCTGTCTTGTTAGTGGCACCACGGGTCAGCGTAGGCCATCTGCATATACATTACTTCTCTTTGTAATCTGTGGCATCCTGCAGTTCCTCATGTTGTTATCTTGTCAGAGGCACCGCAAGACAGAGTGAGCCATCTGTACATCCACCTTAACACATACCTGCTTGCACCATCTGCCACTATATTAATAGGCAGAGGTAGATAAAAGCCATAACTGGAAAAAAATAGACACTTCTTTTATAAACCAGATAAAACAGAAAAAATAATGACCACCTTTGAAATCTATTAAATAAGAAGTCAGCAAATAAAATCACTTGCTACAGCTGTGTTCTGCTGGATCTTGATTTACCTTTAGGATCACGTTTAATGCATCTTGGAATAGTGTCCTGTGAATGTGAAAGCACAGCATATCTTGTGCTTCCTATTCAGTTCCAGTCGTAGGTCCCCTAACACACTGAAAATCCAGTCCCAAACCCACAGTGGAACACAGAAAGAGCCAAAAGACTCTGTTTACCCAAGTGAACATTCTATTTCGCTTTGTGGAACTCTTGAGACACCATAACTGGTCTTTCCTATGCAACGAGGACAGAGTGGTAAGTCCTTCACAGAAGCTGATCATCACCAGTAGTACACAGAGGTGTTGCCCTGGTCCATTAAAGTAGTGCCCTCCTGAAATAGGACTTCTATCATGTCCAGGCTTGGCTATCCCAGCTATTTCAAAGCACCTGATTAATGCAGGTTTTATGCAACATGTACTATGAGCAAAACAGTGATCTGGTTGTTTTAACTCAGTATATGTTTCAGTTATAGCTAACTTCCCACAGACAAATTTAATTAGTGATCGATTCTCACTCACTGCTGTAGATTTCAAAAACCTTTTCCCCTCACTGGGGCTTCACAGTAAAGTGCATTGTAATTAGAAGCAAATGTGAGATTCTTTTCCTTTCTTTATTTAGAAACAGTAAAATAAAGGATTATTGTGTTTTCTCCAAGCAACGTATGTAATAAAAGCAACACAGGAAATTCTCAAGACTTGCTTAATGTTAATGCTAACACATTCATAGTCATAACTTTCATCCAGAAGGCCCATATTGTTTTAAAGACCAGCCAGGGGGTCAGTAGAGGAGTCAGGTAGGAACAAGCTGCAGAGGCAGAAGTGGAATCCTGGATTCAGCTCCATGGACAAGTCACTACTCGTCTCTTACCTCGATTTTTGTCCTGCAGAAGGGTTCTTTGGGGGCTCTCTTCCTCAGTTTGTGCATTTATATTACCTAAAGCCACAGAACTTTTCTCCTGTAGGTTCTTTCTTCATAGGATAAACTAAGCCTGTTCTGACATGAAGTCTGAGGAGACGAACACTACAGGTTCCACTGACCCCTCTCTCTACTCTGCACCAGGAGACCCTGCTTCGTTGTGGGGATATGATCCATGATAATGTCAGGGGACATCTCATTATACAGGTTATTATAGCCTCAGTCTGAGGTTGTTGTGCCTCTCTTTTCTGCCCCATAAAGAGCCGTGCTTTCTAGAGAAATGGTCCCACTGTGCCCTTGGGGCAGCACAGTAATTCATTATCCTTTACACTGGGCACACACCAAAGCTTTGAAATGTTGTAAAGCCCAGGGCATATATATTTAATATTCTTTTTCAGCAGGTCTGTACCCTGTGTGTTAATGCTCTGATACTGCAATGGAGACTGTATGCACAACAGTTCTTTCATGGTCTTGGTCAAACTGGCTGAGCAGGGCTGCCAAGCTGCGCTCTGCAAGCAAAAGCTGTGTGAAAGGCGTGCAGCTTCGCCTAGGGAAATGCCATAAACTCTTAGCACTAAATATTTCACTTGTGTGGAGATTGTATGTCAGAGATAATGGGCCTAATTTGAGGATGGCCTTTTACAGAAAGTTTAATATCACACGCTGCGCTCCTGTGATGAGACTTTTGCCTTTTGCACTTGCAAACAGCATTCCCCAGGCTATGCCATCAACTGAGCTGCGGAGAAGTGTTTGAGGTTGTCTCTGCCTGACAAAGTCACGCTTTACTCTCCATCCATTAGCTGGATAAGACTGAAAACAAGTTGCAGACACTCCAGAATATTCCAGGATGCTTCTGATGAAAGTGTGTGTAGTGTAAACACCTTCTTTTCTTAATAAAGGTGGTGTAACTGTCGCCTTGCTCAGATTACATTTTTATTCAATATATTGAGACTAAGCAGGCTACAGAATGTGTATTTCTGTTAGTGGTTTGTTCAAATAAGAGAAAATACTGATTATGGTAGTTTTAAGCGATGTGTTTACCAGGAAAACAATATCTAGAGATTCTTACCAAACTATTCAAACAGTATTTTAAGCCTTAAAATGGTGCTTGGGTAGATCTGCTCTTTCCAGAATCTGTCACCCATCACTACTTACAGTAGTTTAAAATCAAATTTTCTCCACTTCTATTACCATTTTGTATCACTCACCTTTATCCAAGCCTTGCAGAGGTTCAACTCACTAAAGAGTGGACCATTTGCCTACACAACCGTGTATAAGCATTTTCCATAAGTAGCCACTATTTGATACTGTCTCTTTCCCAGTTGCCCAGACATGCTCGTGACCACAGGCTGCACCAAAGGTTAGGATGAACCCATATGTCAGACACAGCTAGATACAGATCTTATTTCCATCCATTGTAAGACATGAATGATGATGTTTTATTCACTTCAACTTCAAAATTTCATGGTACTTCAACAAAAATTCTCACAGCACTGTGTTATACACATGCAGATGAGGTCTTGAGCATTCAATCAATTCTCCTTGTTCCCCAGCAACTGGGGGCAGAGGATCCTCTCTCTGGGAGTTTTTTCTTTCATTGGGAAGCTTCAGGGGATGTCTTTGCTCTGTTCATGATGGGTATCACTAGAGTTTCCCCAGTCAAGGTACAACATCAATGCCCAGTCCCTGTGGAATGTGTGACAGAACACAAGAGAGGTAAATTTTTACAGATGATGACACTGCAACACAAAGCAGAGCAGTGAACTTTGCAGGGACACAGCAGAGCAGTCACAGGGCTCAGACAGCACCTCATTGCTGGTACATTTCTCTTCCCACTCAGTCATGCAGCCATGCAGGGCACTGTGCCTCTATGACAGTGTTCATATAGAAGAAATATTATTTGCTACAAGTGGCCCTAACTAACTAGTTGCCCACTGTGGGTAGGATTGCAGGGGTAGGGGATATGGTTGTGAAATAAGCATCTGACAGCTGCCTGAACTGGCTCTTGATCTTGATGCTTTTTGACTTTTACAGTCTTACTTTTGATTTTGGGAATTTGAAATTACAAAGCCAGTATTAACAGTTTTGACATAAAAAAAAAAAAAAAAAGTCACACTGATTTAAAGGAAAGGAAGAAGGATTATGGATGCTCTTTAATTTTTTTTAAATCAAGTATTCACTATAGTGGTCATGTGATATAGTAGTTTTTAACTTTTCCAGTTTATGGTGGGGTCAGAGAACATGCTTTAGAGATATGTGTGGAGCTCTAATGTCAGGGCCTTCCCCAGTTTTTCCCCATCATCAAGCTGTGACGAGGGCTCTTCTGTTGTAAATTTGCCATAATAATTCCTCAAGACTAGTTAGAACAGGCACAACTAAAGTATCAAAGGATTCAAATGTTAATATTTGAGTTCTTTCCCTCATTACATTTTTTTCTTTAAAAAAACCCAAACCACTTAGGCATTGTCTTGATAGCAGCTTTTGTATTTCTCCCCCCAAAACTAATGCCATTTACTAAAAAATAATTTTGTTAATTCCTTGACCTGAAAAGCTGACAGCTCAAGTATCGATTAACCAGTCAACTATGCTGTTGCACGTTATTTTCAGCTTATGTCTTTGTCTCAGTTGCTTCAAGCTTGTCTAAAACATTAGTGCCTGGAGTCACAGCATCTGAAAACTGATTTGAATGGAGGGCCCAAGAAGGGAAGAGCTGCATAATACTGTGAATTATATATCACAGAAGCACACATGTAAGACATTGTTGTAAGGAGTGGAGGAAAGAAGGTGCAGCACAATGCATCAAGCATGCAGATAGGAGGTGCATTATCCCTTCTTTAGTTAGGATTCAAATACTTCACTGTCATTGCTATGCAATTGAAGCACAAAAATCATATCAACTCCTTAGCTTGGAGACTGAATTGTAATTAAAAATAGATTGACTAGTCTTCACACCTTATATGAGACAGAATAAGCCAAGCTACGTTTCTGCCAGGCCTTCCTCCATCCTTCATGCTAATGCTACATCCAAGTTCTCCACACTAATTTTAATTCACAGCCATGTCTGTGAAGGGTACAGCCAGTGCAGCTTCAGCAGCACTCAGTATGTGTATGCAGCAACCTTGGTCCTGGTGATGGGACACAGAGCTAAGATTCAGGAGCCCTAACTGTTAGGTTTGTGTGTATCTCTGATATGAGGACTTGGACTTTTCAGTCCAGAGAAGAGGAAGCTCAGGGGGATCTTATCATTGTGAATAAATACCTGATGGAATGAAATGAAGAAGAAGAGGCCACACTCTTCCAAATAGTGACTACTGGGAGGACAAGAGGGAGTGAGCGCAAATTAAGACACGTGAAATTCCATCTGAACACTTTTTTACCGTGCTGGTAGTGAAACACTGGAACAGGCTGCCTGGAGAGGTTGTGGAGTCTCCATTCCTGGAGACACTCAAAAGCTCTCTGGACATGGTCATGAGAAACCTACTCTATTTAATCCTACTTGAGCTGGGCGAGAAGATGCAGGGAGTATGGACGAGATGATTCCAAGAGGTCCCTTCCAACTTAAATTATTCTATGATTTTCCAAGAAATTTCAGGAAATATTCTTCTCTTCTACTGTTTGTTACCTGTTTAAATCAAGATCTCTCTTGGAAAGATCTGATTTGTTCAGTCATGTCAATACTATATATACGTGTACAACTTTTTTCATCTGGGGGCTCAAAATATGAAACAATTAGGAAACAAACCTAATAAAACTAATCTCAGGTCATCACCAAGTTAAAGGGAAATTATACAAGACAGGAAAATGCTAAAGAAATAAAACCCAACGAAACAATTATGTCCACAAAAAAGACAGCAAATAGAATTTATGTGTAGTGCAAGAAGGACCATAACTTACCCTGCTGATCACTGCAAGCATTTGAAAATATTGTTACTTTTAATGGGAAGCAATTTGTTAGGAATCAGAGCAGGGAGCTAGGAGGCTGTTTTTAATCCGCCTCTGCCTCATCTCATTCTGAAACAATGTGAAAACTGTTCAGAATCAGAGAAAACAGGGCTGGGAGGGACTGTGAGAAGCTGGCTATTCCATGCTCACTGTGGTGTTACCTACACCCAAACCACTGATTGCAGGTGGTAGGATGTGCTAGACTCTCCATCTCTCACATAGCCTGTGCCAGTGCTTAGCTGCCCTACTGACTAAACAGGTTTTCTTAATGTCTAGTGGATTCCTTTTTTGTTTCAATTTAAAACAGTCTTTGTTCAACTCACTGGGCTTCGTGAATATATCTGCAGTTATTTATCCAAACTTCTCTTTAAATTTAAAGTTCTCTAGGAAAAACAGCTCCAATTCCTTTGATTGTTTTTGTACGGGTTTTGGCTGGGATAGAGTTAAATTTCTTCATAGTAGCTAGTATGGGGCTATATTTTGGATTTGTGCTGATAATAGCATTGAAACAGTGGGGTTTGCGCTTATTTGAAAAATGTGGGCACCAGGAGTGGGATTCAGTTGACTAAAGTAAGTCTTCTAAATCTGCACTTGAGTGGGGTAAATCTGAACTTTCTCCTTTGGGGTGAGATAAGTTGTGTTTCATGGACTACACTGATACCAACGCTGACAGTAAGGAAACCCTGCAATCAAGGGTTCTGTGTCAATATCACAGAGATTTCCAAATTAGTTGGCTCTCTTGTGTCCTTATCAGTCACATTTGCACCCATAAATAGAGCTATCCATCCTCTGATGCAGGATCTAGCTTGGACATGGAGGTCTTTGTACTACATTTCCCTACCCTGGGAATTAGCACCTTTTCTTTCCAACTCAATTACATCTCACTCAGGGGGGCTCTGCTGTTAATTAGCTGCATGATTTTACAAGCACGTTATTGAGATATTGATACACACAACCCTGGAGGTTAAAAAGTCTTTGGATGAGTTGATAGTAGCCTTGGAAAACCTTTGCTTTTCTGCATCTCTCCCGGAGAGACTCTGTCGACTTGAAGAGCTGTTTGCTCTGGCTTCACTCTGGTGTAATTCATAGCAGAATTTGATCCTGTGTAAATAGTGCTTATTGAAAGACAGAAAGTATCACATTTTACTAATGTACTATACGCACTTTGATTTGTTAATCACTTATTTGAATTCCACCTGTACTAAGAGCAACGTCTCCCAGTAAAGACAACACGAGAGAAACTAGATAGAAATCGACCTTTTATTTGTTTGCCTGAAAATTCTCTACATTGCATCCCCAAGGAAGCTCTCAAAGCACTCTGCAAACATTTCCCCAGCCTTACAGACAGGTTGCAAGAGAGATAAGAATTCATACAGGTGAAGATCAAATATCTTTGCAAAATAAATCCTGTATCTCACATGCAAGTTGGGGTCCAATGCTGGGAATACTGGGTTAAATTTTATACCTGTGACAATTATGAAGGTGAACAAGACATTGATAATAGTCTTTGTTGGCATAAATTTTATGAGTCATTCTGCCTTTGTGGAGTTCCAGCAGCACAAACATATTGACATTTTAAAATGGTAGGACCTTTGGGCATATTTCAGAGTTCTGGGCTGCTGTTTTAAGAATGTCTGTTTTGGAAAAGAAGCATTTGTGGTTTTACTTTTGATTGGAAAGGAAGGTGTTGAGCTGCATAGCTTTAGGCATTTGATGTGTTTGGTTAAGAACTACACTCCCAGCAGTGTCAGCGGAGAAGCTGCTGTCTTAGGTAGTTTCAATTGGTTTCCTGACTGCAGAGCCAAACAGTAGATGATGTGATTCTCTCCCTGAGTTTCCCACATTTATAAACTGCTTTTCACTCTTATCTGAAAAATAAATCTATCCCTTCTGTTGTGGAACAAAGTATAATTAGATTATACTTAATGTGATATTTCCTGTTACTTAACTTGATCTTACATAAACTGATGTTTCCTCGCACTCATTATAATGATATCGATTCATGGAAAATTATTTTTGGTACAAAAAGGTTAGGGAGCAGGCTAATGGGGAAAAAAGCAAGCTATTCTAAAGTAATTAGGAGCATTTATCAGCTTGATGTTTATCACTGTTTTCTATGCAATATGTTTTTGTTTACTGTTCTAGGAGAATTCCACCCAGGGAATCATGGATGACATTTTTGTGGTATTGTAAATAAAAAACTTTCCCTTGATGTGTTGTCCTGTTCCCTGCTTTAGATGTTGTGTCATCGGGCGCAGTTCATAATAGGGTGATATATTAATTAACATTAAGTTCCCTTCCTTGTTGCCACAGAAAGCGGGTGTTGACCAGTACAGAGACAGCCCGTAGGATAAACATTGCTTATGACTTCTGTAAAATTGTGAACGCCAGAAAGACAGCAAACTGTTTTGACCAGAATTCTTTGTTGACACAAGGATGACTGGAAAGAAATTAACTTTGGATAATGGAAACTAAAGGAAACTTTCTAATGAGTCAGTGGACTAGTGAAGTCTTGGTATTGCTGAGGCAAAAACCAGGCAGCTGCTATTCACGAGGGAGCTTGATCAGTTTTGTGGGAGGCTTATAGTTCTCTGCAACTGTGGCTGGCTGGATTTGGTGCCTTTGAAAGTCCTTTCCAGCACAGAGTGCCCAGCACACAGTCATTCCTGCTACTGGGAGCCAACACGTGGCACTCAGGCATAGGCAGGACAGTGTCCCACACGTCACCATTCCCAGGGTCACATAACAAAGCAGCAGTGTCCCACGCTGCAGAAGTATAGTCTCATAGAGCACTGCAAGAAGAATAGAAGAAACTGTGCTTTTTGCAGGAGGGAGAGGTGACAGGGTGAATTGTTTCCACACCTCAGCTAGGAGTAAAATGCAACAAATGCTTGACCTGAACCTTTAGGAGACAAAAGAGTTCCAGCTGTTTCAGTTCAAATACAGTTCAAGGAGCTAAGATCTCCATATCTTTGTGGAGCGTTCAACCTATATAAAGTAGTGTGCGGAGGTGGAATTTAACTGCATTTGGAGTCTTGAATGTTATGGTCAAAGTTAAAATCACAGGAAAAACATCTTCCAGTAAAATCAAAGTAGGGACATTAGACTGGTCACAGAAGTTGCTGTGTGACTACAGCCTGGAAGCAATACAGCAAAGAAAATCCTATTGACAAAGGAACTGCTTTCCCCTGATCTGCTGAGGTTGCCAGGGAGCTGGAGTGACTCAAGGTGGGATAGGCTTTTGACTCAGGTTTGAGAACTGTAGCCCTCTTACTTGGACCTCAGTATCAACTTTCCATTCTCTATTGCAATAAATGTTCTTTTTCAGGAGAGGATGCTGCATAGAAGATACGCAACTACAGACTCAGTCCTCACATTGTTTGACTTTCAAAGGATGACACAATGCATAGCTCAATTTAAGGATGCAGAGACATAATATGGAAGGAGTAGAGTTGTTTACATGTCCTCTACCCTTTGTGTAGTGTCTATGTGATTCCTCAAGGCTGCATACAATTTACTGACTCCAAGTAGTAGCTGAGGAAGTGGAGACAGATACAGAAACTGGGGATTCAGTCCAGTAGGGATACAAATCCTACTAGGTTCAGAAGGACCTTTCATATATTTAAGATGAAGCACATCTAAATGTCTTGCTCAAGGAACTGCTTGTTCCAAGGAAGTCCTGTGCAGTTCCAGCAATGACTTCCACAGAGCAAACTAAAGAACCCAGAGATCCTAAATTAAGACCAGCTACTGTCATAGCTGCCAGGTTATCTTTCCTGTTTCTTTATTAATAGTGATCTCAGTTTGAGAATCTCTGTTTTGCAAATGAAATACCTCATTGTTGGTATCCACTAAATTTTTCGGCACAGAGAAACTGAATCTTTTATGTGAATTGTGCCTGGGATTGAGTTCCATTTTCCTCCATAGCTGCACAAACAGGTAACCTCCTCATGCCTTCCCTGCAGTCACAACAGGGCTGGAACACAGCGTTGCAACTTGCCTGGGATTTGGAGTCTAGTATTTGCTTGTTCCTTGACTTATTCTACATTACTTGAGATCTGCGTGTGATCTTCCATCTAAGTACCAGCCAGGCCTAGAGACTTCATCCAGGAGCAATTGTGGCAAGCTTGGGATAGCCATGATCAAGAAGATACCAGGAAAATGGCAAGGCTTTGGGCCACTGCTCGAACAGTGGCCCAAAGCTCAGATACCTTTCCTTAGTTCTCATGCCTCCTGTTACCTTGTTATCCATCTGCATACCTGGTAAAAAGCAGGAGTAATCATCTGCTATCTGCTGCTCCAACGAAAAATTGTTCAGTTGCCAACTACAACTCAGCTTTACAGAGTAAACGTCCATTCCCTCTGCTCATTTGACACTCATCAGATAGTGCTTTTTTCTTTTTTTCCTATGAATCCAGGTGTTTTATTCAGAACCAAATGAGAGCTGACAATTTGTGAGCTTTCCTCTTTCTTTCCAACCTGAATGATATACCTCATTCCAGCCTGAATGTGCCATGGAACACACTACTCTTTTCAGCCTGCTGAGTGGAGCCTGAGTAAGAAATAGAGGGTCCAGACTTAAAAGAAGGAAGAAATTCCATAGCGTGTAATGAATCTCACACAATGCAGTATTCTGACTCCAGACATAATGGTGGTAGAACGGGTGGAACAGATAGGATTATTCTCCCATGAAATCCTGGGTGAGGTGCAGCTCAGCCTTGTTCCTTCACTCACCTTCCAAGAAAACCTCTGTTTTAGATGGGAAAATTATTGCAGAATATTGCCATGATGTGCCTGCTGTGGTCAACTCCTGCTGGTTCCCACATTGCAGGAATGTGGGACAACTCTGATTGATTTTTCCCTGTATATGTACAAAGAAAGGGGTTGGGAAAGTAGCAGACAAGTATCAGATCACATACCAGATCAAATAGCCAGCCTAAAGGGATCAGCCCTGAGCAGACATTCAGTCCAAGGCACAAGCTGTCCCTTAAATAAATAATAAGCATTGAGACTACAAGTTTATTTTACCCACCAGGGAGCCAAGAATATGGCATTGCCTCAAGTGGTTTCTTCTTCAGGGTATAAAACTTGGCATAATATTAACTTTTCCAAATAAAAAATTAAAGGGTTACCATCTGGGAATTGCTTCCCTCCTCTTACTCCTGCCTTCATCTTCTATTTCTTCCAGTAGGAACTTCCAAAACCTGGTCCTAGCACTGACTAGAGCATCCTTTATCTGATGGCAGAAGGTATTTCATATCCTTTAGCCTCACTAATGTAATCATCATTTTCTCCAAGTTAATGAATAAAGTTCCTGTTATTATATATACTTCCCTGCAAGTGGAGGGAAATGGTGTTATCTGCTTCATGCACATTGCTCAGCACCACATTTTTGAATGTCCCTAGGCACAATTTTATCTTTAATAATACAATAATAAAAAAAAAAAAAAGAGAGAGAGAGTATTTCTCCTCCTCAGCTGCCTGCAGGACACAGTTTGAGCTTCCAGGGTTTTACTGCTTGCTTGAAAGGCAACAGTTTGCATTACATTTCAGGCACGTCACAGTTTATGCAGTATGTTTTTATCTTGACTTGCTGTAGCAGTAAGGAGAGGAACATCTGTAACAGTATGTTCTCTTAGAACACCTTTTATCCACTGCTCTCCAGATGCTTGAATCCCAAATTAATTTCCTCTACGTGGCTGAAAGGCTGCAGGCAGGGATTTAAGAGGGAGGAGATGGGACAGCCGAGGCAGCTTTTAACCTCCTTCCATCTCCTGCTGCGTAGGTGTTCAACCAGCACCAACTGGGGTTGCTCACTGGGGGTGAGGCTGGTCCAGCACCCCGTGTAACAGTGGTTGGAGAGGGAGGCTGCAGTCCATATTCGTGGTTGAAGATGATTCACCAGGGCTGTGGTCCCAGCACAAATGTCAGCCTCCTCAAAAGCTGATGTGGGCTCTGGTCACGGCCCTACACAAGTACCAAACCTCCTGTCACAATTATTCCTTGTGTGAGATGGGAAAGTGTCCCCAGTGGCACAGAGCAGATGAAAACAAGTATCTAGACAAAAGAAGGAAATCTCATGAAAAAATTCCAAAGCTTTCCTTTTGGAAATTTCTTGAAGTGGTGATATTTCAGGAAGTTCAGTTTCCTCTCTGAGTGAAGTCTGATGAATAAAGAAAAGAGTAAAAGAAAATATTGAAAGTATTTTGCTTTTTTTTTTTTTTAGTTCCCTGGCATATAATTCTCTTCCCTATTATTTCTTTTCTCATTGCCCTGATGTATATATCCATCCATACATACATATATGTATATGTTTATGTACTTCAAATGATACTTAACATCAAACTTTAGCCTTGAAGGTGAAGAAGAAAAGACAGCAAGCTAATTCTACAGAAGAAATTATTAATTATTACAAATGTAATTATTTTTGAAAGTATTTCACCTTAATTAAAAGCAACCTATGAAAGAAGACAAACCAATTAGTTCAGCAACTGTCATGATAAAATAAGTTTCTGCTAGAAACCACCATTCTTTTCCACAGATCCCTTTATTCCAAGTGATGCCAATTAACTTTGGCACTTCGCATTCCACATTTTGTCTTTTAGCAGCAGCATTCAGAGGTGCAACTGAGAGCACGGTAGCACTGCTGGGTCTCATACAGGCACACAGCAAGAAATCTTGAATAAAGACAGGAAGGTTTTTTGCATCCCTAGTTTCTTAGCAGAATAGACAAGATTAGTAATAAACAGGCAAGGAAGGTGAAGTTCTTCCTGAAGTCCCACAGCAGGTTATTGGCAAAGCTGAGACTGGCTTTCAGGCGATCCTTGCAAGGACTCAGAGCTTTGGCTACTGGATCATCCTTTCAGACACACCTACACACACCTCAGTATCTCACTTGGGATTGCAAAGAACCACTTATTTAACAGCACACTGCAACCCTTGCTATAATAATTGTCCTGCTGTTAAGTACAGAAGAGCCAACATTTACCTAGGGAAGAGGATTATCACATCCGACCACATTCATTCCAACTTTTTCCCCTGTTTCATCTACACTTTAGACTTTGTACCTCATTTTAATAAAGAAACCGGGCAACATTTTGCCTCACTGTTCTATTTGATCAAAGCAGTTTTCTGATATTTGTTAATTTGTCTCAAATATCTGCCATTAGAAAGCATTTGTCACTTCTGTCAGCTGCCTCTCTCTCTGGCTTTCATGAAAGGGTTTATATTGCACAAAACTTGCCAGGACCTTGTTAGTCTGACAGGCTGCCTTGTATTTGCCCAAAACGTGTCTAGCAAGAGCTGTCAAGGCCATGGAGAGTTAAAATGCACAGCCTGGTACTTTGCTGGAATGCATTGAAGAGTCCCTGCCTATTAGAAAACATGTTTAAGGTATTTCAGTACGCCCTGGTCTGGTACAGGATTCGCCAGGACAGGCCTGACAAAGCAGGTGAGATATAGGTTTAGAAACGTGGTAAATCAAACCATCACGCAGTAAATTGCGAGGAGGCTGGCACAAGCAGTTAATCAGTGCCAGGAATTCATGCCCAGTGTCTGATAGGCAGTCGGGTCGGTGACAGAAATGTGTGGCTGGGTAGCACGGGGTACACCTGCGTATATTGATGTGAATGGAAGTACCTGCAAAGGGTGCCGTAAAAATTCTCTTTGCATACATATTTAACCCTGCCTGGTTCTTGCCATCAGTCAGCATGATGACTCGGCTGATGGTGTTATTAAAGGGCTATCTTGGTTAATCTCCACATTAAGTTTGCACACTTAGTCAAACAGTGTTAGGGTAGACCTGTCAGCTCCCTGAAAGTCAGCAGCTGACAAGCTCCTTGAGAGCAGCACCTGTACGTACGCAAACATAAAGAGCAGGAGCGTGTGTGTTCTCCATCTGGCTCCAAACTGGAGCTTTAGGTCTATTAATCACGCTCGGAGCCTCAAAGGCTTTTCTAGCTTGTTCATTGCCTGACCCAGAGGAGTAATGCTTCAGTGCTTGGCACTGGAAAGCCAGGGCTTCTGCATTTTATTCCGAGCTCTGCAGTCAATTCACAGCACAGGCCTGAGTGAATCTCTTAGGATTAGATCTAAGGGGCTGAAGACTATAAAACTGAATCAGAGACACCTTTACTTCCAGGATTTGGCTACTAGACCAATTCACATCTTGGAGACAGGTGTCTGGTCCCTCCACATTTCATCACGAGGGGAGCCAGGCACCTCAGAGCAGCTGTAACATTAACTGGGGACATCTCTACAGAGAGCAAAACACTGGAGAAAAGAGCACATGCTAAATCTCACCTCTCCTCAAGATATGGACGCTTATCTGGACAGCATTCTCTCTCTGCTAAAGGTCTCTAGTCTATCTTCACCAATTCAAGACATCTTCTGATCTATTACTAGAGAGCAGTTTTGGTGATGCACCGTTATATGCATTTCGCTGCTGAGCACACTGTGTGGGAGAGCTGGTTCCAGTCTCACAGATGCATAGAGTTATTCGAAGCCACCTCCAAGAACAAAATCTACCTTTTTGGGTGTGGGGAGGAGAGGGATTTCTATTCCTCCTACTGAAGCTATTCTCTCTTGTGGGAAAAAACCCAAATCACTGTCTTTGGAGATACTGGAACCTCAACTGGACAATGCCCTGAGCAACCTGAACTAATTTTAAATTTGTACTTGCTTTCAGTAGACGATTGAAGTAGATGACATCCAGAGGTCACTTCCAGACTTGTGCGAGTCTATGATTCTAGAATTACTTTAGAGCAAAGAATATGTGAGAGTTTCCTTGGAGCCTAGAGCTTAGAGCTCTCACTGAGAGGGACTTTCCTGACCCCCAAGAACTGTTCATATATTTACCCCATGTCCCAAACATATAGAGTTACCTCATTTGCTTCCTTTCCCAATTGCTAGGCACATCTACCTGAGAAAGGGGATGGTGCAGCTGAAGCCACCTGAAGTCTGATGACAGACTTTCAGGGAAGGTGTCTTCTGAGATGCTTCAGGGCAGGTAGACAAGGCTTTGTGTAGCCTATGAATCTGGCCAGTCCTGCACAGAATGAAACACAGAAATAAACTGAGGTATCTGAGCGGTGAAAGCAAAGAGTGAAGTAGTCTCAAATGGGAGAGGTTTGGACTTATGCACCTCAGTTTTACCTATTCCCCATTGTGTGTTTCCTTGGAGATAGCCCTAAAGCCAGGGCTCAAAAATCGTTACTCATGTTACTAAATAAGTTACCTGTTTTTCGGTTGGACTTAGCAGACACATCTGATTTATTTCAACACTAAGAGGATCATGACTGAAATGAAATCACACAGAGATGAGGGTTCCAATTGCTACTCTTATTAATCCCGCTGCTTAGGTTCGTGTTTAACAGGAGGCATATGCAGGGCTCATTTGATATCAAAACAGTGAAGAAGCTCCTAATCTGTCACTGTCACAGACGTCTGTGAAGAGCCACCTGCAGCACTCTTCAGTGCAGAGAGCAACTGAATGGCGTGAAAAGCCACTGTGACAAACAGAGGGACTGAGATATTGACTCTGCCGTGTGTTTTCCTTGTCAAAACGGAATGAACCTGTCTCAGAGAATCCAATTTCTCCGCATCGCACAGGCACGCAGCAGGAGTCATGAGACGCCACAGTGCACTGGAGGTGCATTGCAGTGAATGGTTCTGCTATAGAATAAATATGCCTCTTGCCCTCAACAGGTCAGTGCTGGGCAGCAGAGTGATGCTTGCCTGTCCTCTGTGCAGCATAGGGAGCTCACACTAAGATCTTTTCAGCCAATATTTGCTTCAGATACTTTCCAGGATGCAGGAGCTCAGATCTTACCGCAGTCTTTACTACTAGCATACTCAAAGGCAAGTATGTCCACCTCTTCTATGGCCTGTGCACAGTAAACCAAACAGTGCCAAGGTACGTTCAGAGGCAGTTGAGTGTAATCGTCCACATGCTGCTGGAATGGTCCCTAGCACAATCTTGGCCCAAACCAGCTAGCACTCTCCCAGACAACCCCTGGGCCAAGCATAAGCTGAGGACCATTTCCAGGAGGCAGTCCACATGTTTTTTCCAGTAAGCCAGTGTGTTCCTGGGGAACAAGAGGGTGCCTTTCCACAGCAGTCTGCCTCAGCTCCAGAGAACTCTCCAGATCACCTTAGATTTACAACAGTAAATGAAACCACAGGATTTTACTGGCTTATTGGTAGGATGGAGTCTTAGGTATTCTCTGGAGGGGAAGTCGGTGGACAATTTACTGATGTTACTTGCAGACCAATGTCCCAAGTATATTTCACAGCACTTTGGGTTCAGTCAAAGATTTCAACAAAGCCATGGGAAGGTTTCCCTTTGCTTCACTCCATGTCCGTTTCATGCTTAGCCGGCTCCCCTCACAGCCATTTTCCCTCTTGCTGTTGTGGCATAGGGGAACTGCCAACCTGGCTCTGAACTCTGACCCTGGTAGCTTGCTATTGACACACGCCAGAACCATATCCTTCAGATGAAACCACAGAAAATGGCAGGCTACTTAAGTGGAGTAATTTCTATCTCTGGATGCCTCATTATAAACTCAAGGGCTGCTTCAAATCCTGAAAAAAATCCCGATTTTCATCCCTAGGACTCTCAGAAAGTTGGACACAGTGAGCATGGGTAACCATTCCTCCCTTCCCAGAAATTATCATGGTGGAGCTGTTGTAACTATCAAGGATTCCTCTATTTCAATTCTTATACCCAATTTAATAATGCTCTTTTTTTCATCTCTGAGAAGATGTCCAAAGGCTGTGGTTTTTTGAATATTAAACCAACAAATATTTAAAACATTTCTATGCATGAGTCTGTATTGCATGAAGACAGTATCAGGCTCATAACACCTCTGGAGCAAATTTTTG
>JAOXNO010000013.1:151914090-151956354 GCA_028565335.1 Limnodromus scolopaceus | reverse complement strand
GGTAGCTTGCTATTGACACACGCCAGAACCATATCCTTCAGATGAAACCACAGAAAATGGCAGGCTACTTAAGTGGAATAATTTCTATCTCTGGATGCCTCATTATAAACTCAAGGGTTGCTTCAAATCCTGAAAAAAATCCTGATTTTCATCCCTAGGACTCTCAGAAAGCTGGACACGGTGAGCATGGGTAACCATTCCTCCCTTCCCAGAAATTATCATGATGGAGCTGTTGTAACTATCAAGGATACCTCTATTTCAATTCTTATACCCAATTTAATAATGCTCTTTTTTTCATCTCTGAGAAGATGTCCAAAGGCTGTGTTTTTTTGAATATTAAACCAACAAATACTTAAAACATTTCTATGCATGAGTCTGTATTGCATGAAGACAGTATCAGGCTCATAACACCTCTGGAGCAAATTTTTGAATAGATGTCAGATTTATTTTCTTCCTAATCCCCAAAGTTTATCAGGTTCCTCTCAAAACCAAAAGAAAACCTAGTCCAGCTGAAAAGACTTTAACTTACATGAGTACACAAAATCTCTCTTGCCAAACAGACAAATATCGTTTTTGATATTTCAGCCTCAAAATTACATGCACCTTTCAGGCCAAGGGAGCATCTATTTTGACATGCTTCTCACATTCCTTCTACAAAAAGGGTATGTAATATTGCTGTAATATGATAAATACCTTACTATCACCATCATGGGCTCTAGAGAGGAAACATGTTTAACTACTATTATAGTATTTAGTCATTTAATTATAATTAAATAATTATAAAGCTGTTATCTTCATTTAGTAGCATAACTTTGATGCCAGATGACATTCATTATTCTGTGTAAACTGTGTTTTGTTTTATCTGTATTTTATTTTTGCTTAATTGCTTTGGTCAGTTAAGTGCTAGAAGTTCAATGGTCTATCTCATTTCCTGAGGGATGTTTCTGCAAAGTAGAATATCAGTATTTCCAGGCAGTTTCACAAGTACAGTACAGAAGAAAATACAAAAAAAAAATATAATTCACAAATAAATTTGTTGAAAAGAAATAATTTTTTCAAGTTGTAGAATATTTATTTTATTTGAAATTTAAAGCAAATAGGATGACTCTGATGATTGATAGACATTATTTTGATGATGTGGTGATGCTGAGTAGGATCATCCCCTCTCTTTCTTAGACTTTTAAGCTAAAGTAAACAGACTGGGATTTATCTTCTGTCCTCTTAATTTTAACATGGAGTCCCTGTTCCTCCTGAGCAATTTTGAAGAAAAAGGCTTCCGGGTTTAAGATGTATCCACCTTACACAGTGTGGATTTCAAAGAGTTACTTGATTTGCAACAAATTTAGAAACAAACACGGTGCTGAAAAGCTATTGACCGTGGCTGTGGGAAGGCTCTTGCAGCTGATGGAGGGGCAGATTTCAAACTGGACTGGCAGCCGTGCTGGGAATGTGACCCCCCCAGCACTCATCAGGGGAAAAAGTTGTCAACCCACTTAGAGTCGGAAACATTTACATCAGTCAAAAACATTTCTGAATATGCAAAGAAAGGACATTAGGACCCATATATCATAAAGAAGGATGTTTACCTCATTGCAATGCACTATAATATATGGTACACTTGCATGAAGCAAAGCCTTGTGCAGCGCGTCATCAAAAAGCCAGTACATCACATGGGCTAAACCTGTGGAAGCAAGGTTGTGTCCCTTGATGGATAAAATGATTTGCTCGCTGTGCACTTGAGAACTTTTTGCCTTCAAGAATCCCTGAGATTTTTCCTTTTTTTTTTTTTTTTTTTTGGTTTTGGTTTGGTTTGGAGTTTGTTTTTTTTTTTGGTTTGTTTGTTTGTTTGTTTTTCACACTTGTTTAGAAGTGTGACACACTGAGAAGCAAATGCTGCTTATGCTACTTGTGGGACTCCAGCAGCAGATTTCTTGTAAGAAAGGGTGAAGTTCTTTTCATGATATAGGCAAACTCGGGAATCCACTGTGGAAATGCAATCAGCTTACCAGGTTTAAAAAGAAAGTAATGTTAACCAGACAACTGGTCAAACAAAGCAATGTCAAAGTACAGGCTGGAGGAGGGAATAATCTTTTTGAAGCAAGAATCCACCATTCATGCTACATGGATTGCTGCTAGCCTAAAGAACATCATGGACCTAATTCTGGTCTTATTTTCTTCAAAGCCAAAAGTATCTGTACTGAAGTCAAAGCGACAATCATGTAAGGCTTGGTATAAAAGATTAGAAGCACTCCCACCTGGTGAAATATTGGGCAAATGGATCCAGGACACTTAACCATGTTAAAAAGAGCTATTTTCATCCCAATTTTCCTTTGACTGTCAATGTTATAAATCCAAAAATAACCAAACTGAAGTCAAATTCGTTCCCTGGCATTTTGTAATAATAACTCACCGAAGAGCATTAGCCACATTTTACATTTTCCATGGTTTGAATTTCACTGTATATATTAATAGATCTTCATCTATAGGTAATAACACTGCATTTAAAACACAGGCTAGTGTTTGTACTCAGGGCATAGAATGCTCCTGTGAGCTAACGAACCTGGCTGTGAAAGCAGAGTGACTCTTCACCTGTATTTGTTAATTTTGGAGGCTACAACTGTGTGAGAGGCCCCAAATATCTGAATTTGAACCACGCCTGCAAAAGTTGTAAGATCTCTGTGGAATTAAATTTAACACTTTTCAAAGTTTTTTGTGGGCTTGTGAATGTGAAATCCTTTAAACCTCTTTCAGGCTTGCGTCCCATGTGAAGATTTCAGAGATTCCTTTTCTCCCTACTCAGAAATAGACAGCTTCTCTTTTTGCACTTACAAATATTGCTTCTGGCCTTCCTTTTTCAGTCAGCCTTCCTCTAGGGTGGGCTTTCCACTTCTTTTAATTCAAAGATCTTAAGCTGGTCACTGTCTCAACCAACTTCATAAGGTATCACCTGTCAGAAAGGGTGCTGAAGCTTAATTCCATTCTCCAAAACATCTATTCGAATACCCACCCCTGCAGCCAAGCAGTCCAATGAGAGCTGGAATCAAGTCTTTGATTAATGTTATACTGAGGATACATGTAAAACCAGAATCCTAGTTACATTCCTAAACCAACATGCACTCAAAAACTTGTTTTTCTCCTTTATTTTTATACACAGGTACCTGGCTTCAGGGAAAGGTCTCAATTCAGGACCTGAGTTGAGGGATCTGAAAGCCCAAGAGAAAGCAATTTTACTTCTTGCTGAAGCTTCCTCCACTTTCCCCAGGGTCTGAGCACCCTTCTCTTATACCCTCCTGAGACAGGGTGATCCTTGCAGTCTGAATGTGAGTGGAAGATTATCCAGAGGTGTTTGTGGCTTTGTTGTCTGTAGATAACTCTTTGATTTCTCCTGGAATGTGTGGGGAGATACCCACCACAGAGAGGCAGGAACAGAGCCCTGCTGTAGTGGCTGTGTGGCACTTTTGAGTACTCAGGGCGCAGCAATAACTCAAAACTAAAGAGAATGAAACAAATATCCTGACCACCTTGAAGCCTTATGAAGCAGCCTACATGTTTAATTTTGTTGGAGATGAATCATCTGTGAACAATAAAAACAATAAAATGAAGGCCGCTGCAAGGGCTGGGCTGGGGAAGTACAGAACACGGCCCCAGATGTTTTTTGCATGTTTTCACTCATGTAAAGCTTCAGGCTGAACTGAATGGGAACTGGCTGCCCTAAACGTGCCACAGAATGTGATTTTCAGCAAACCTTTAACACAAGCTACCAGGTCACCCATTGCTGTTATACCATGGGAAGAAATAGACATTGAGAACATGAAGTCATGTCCTCATTCCAGTCTGAGCTGTTTCTAACAGTGCTTCACCTACCTGTGTTTCATTGTCTGTGCCCATCTACCATTTGCAACAAATTCGACTAGAAAACATCAAGTCTGACTCCCCCCGTATTTCAATGATGTGTTTAGTTTTCTGACTCTGGCAGAATATTTCTGATTTGCAGTTCTAAAATGAAAGGATGTTTTGGGCAGGTAGCAGTGCTCTGGTAATCCAAAGATTCTCTAAGCTGGGCTCATCTGCTGCCTACATTTTCTTCAGAACTGAGTGCAAAAAAAAAAAAAAAAGGGCTGTTTAACACTCCGTTTTTACAATTTTGTGGTCCTGTTGATTTTGGAAATACAAACGAGAGCTCTGTGGAATGTCTGTTGCTATGTTCTTTCAGGTAGCTTCTGGTGTCAGGCTACTGTAAACCAGAGTTACTCGCTGTGTGCATTCAGACGCTTGAACACTTCCCTCCACCTCCTCTGGCTGTGGTTTATTTCCTCTGATGAGTGATTGCTTCATCATAGTAAGTGCATCCAGCTCATGACAAAATTGATAGCTCAGTGTTTTTGCCCACACGAGCTGGCATTTTATTGAAACGTTCACATGAGCTGCAATACACAACAGAGAGCCAAAGACAAAAGAATAACAATAACAATGTAATGAGGGTGGCTCATCTGAGAGCTCCACTGAGAGCCAGACTTTACAATATCCTAAATGGAGAAACACAATGCACCCACAGCAAACACAAGGTTCATCGGGAGTGCAGTTTACTCCATCCTAAATGTAACATAGCCCAGGGGAAGGTAAAATCATAAATGAATACATCTCCTTTAAGGAGGTTCCACGGAAAGATGAGTCTCGGGATACTCAGGATATTACAAGCAGTCTTTGGAGCTAGGCCCAGTCCATCTCCTGCACACCCAAATACTGACTCACAGTCCTGCTGTTTGCTCTCTTTGTGGCTGTCCAGGCTGCTCTGACTATGGGCTTGTCTCTGTAAAGAGACAATCTATTCCCTCATTAGGGTTGGTCTTCCCTTCTTAATACTGGGGTCTTCTTTTTCAAATGAGTAACCCATTGCCTCCTCAGCTATCGAGTCTACAGGTATAGCTTTTCTCCGCTGCCTTTCAGAGTAGGACAGTAATTCTGTTATATCAGGTATTTCAGAGCATCCCACTCAATAGAGTTTCCTGTCAATGTAATGGACTGTCAACATATGCCTTGAGGGGTTTGTATTTCTGGAGACTGCAGAATCCCACAGACAACTGTGTCCTTAGTTATAACAGTCCCTGGCAAGGACTGTCATCTTAACAAGAGACAGAGATGAGTCTGTGCCATTTCCCCCTCTCTTCACATCACATCTAGAGCTGATCCATATCTTAATTTTAGAAACAGACATGTCTGATCTGACGAAAGGAATGGCTGAGCTTTCCAAGGAATGGTTGGTGGCTCTTTCCTATTAAGAAATAATCCAAATATGGGCTACAAACATAGACATGATAGCTCTGATATTCTTCCATAAAAAGACAAATGTTCTACCTGACAATTACAGAATAAGATAGTAACCTGGAGGGTGTGGCCATCTCTACCATATAAACATCAAGACTAAATGTCACACATGGAAAAAAATGCATGAAATAATGAGTAGTTATGAATAAGATCAGTAACAACTTTGCTCTCCCAAGAAGGAGTAGGCCCACCTAGCAAAGCACAAAAGGGAAAGTTAAGTCACTTGGCTGAATGGTAACTTAGAAGTTACTTTCAACACCTGCCCTTAAAGCAGGGATGATGGTTCCCTCTGCATTCTATCCTGGCAAAATCAAGCTTTGTCACACAATTACACAAACCACAACTTTTTAAATGTTTTGTTTTGGTTTTTTTTTAATTTTTATTTCTGTCTTAACCCTGGAAGGCTTGCAATGGACTGCCACCCACAAGCAGCTATGCACAAGTATGGCTGACTGTCACCCACAGTTAACAGGACTAGTCTGGTCTTCAGGAAGTCCACGCTCTAATTTTCAGCCCTGTTGTACCACACTGAGTAGTAGTTATTCCTGTTCCTGTACCAGCCTCTGCTGTTTCTTCTTTTGCCATTAGACAGCTCTCATGAACTTTGCAGCAAACTCTCACTCTTACTGGGAACACAGAGGTTAAATTTCCCCTTCCTTGGGATGAGTTTGGCAGACATATGCCGATTCTGTTTTCAGTTGTGTCATTTCTCTCCTAGTGCATGCACAGTCACAGCTGTGAACAAGTTGCAGGCTTAAATTTTTAATGCTGGAGGCTATTCCTAGCTACCTCTTCAACATTACCACCTCCACTGCATCCTATAATGTACCCACGGAGATATCCTGGGTCCCACTTAATTGGAACACCATTTACATTCATCTTTCTGGTTTGTTTGTATCATCGAGTTCTTAAATGGAGTCTTGCTGAGCCATGGTAACAAGTTTGTCTTTCTTTGCTTATTCGTTTTGGAAAAAAGATATTCAAACTACATTATCTGCAAACTGTTGCAAAAGGAAGATGAAGAAAAGAATTCTTAACTCAGAGAGAAAGACATCCAGTTAATAAGGAGGAAAGACAATGTTGTTTATTAATGGCTGGATGGAAAATGTTTGCTGTGGTTTATTTAATGGGATGAGCTGAGCTCAGGGTATTGTTTTCCAGGGTATTGTACAAATACAGAGCAAGAAGCAGCCTCTGCACTGAAGACCTAAATAGAAAAGAGACTCAAAAAATAGAGGCAGTGAAATCATCTTCATTTTACAGGATTGAGGCAGAGAGAAGGTAAGGTCACATGGAAAGTCCTGGAAAATCTGGCTGCAGATAATATCTTTTGTTAGTTAATATGTCCTGTGCTTTTAGCTGAACAGCATCTATCTGATTTGCAAAATTTCCGTATTCTACACAATTTGGAAGCAAACTCAAATCAATGGGAGCTTTAGGTAAAGAAGATATCTTTAGGAAAAAGAAGCAACACAATCCCCTCTGTAAGCATCTCTGAAAGTAAAAATACCTTTTTTTTTTTTTTTTTTTTTTTTTTTTTTTTTTTTAATGTGCCTTGGTTGCTGGTTAGTTAATAACTTCTGTAGAGAGACAGAGTGTAATTCCTTCGTGTTGGAATAGGACTATTCCACAATGGGCACCAGAAAAACTTACTGTGAATGGGAGAAGTAAAACACTGTTTCTTCTTATGCAACATTGTGCAAAGTCATTAGGAGCTCCCATTGTAGAAGAATTTAATTCCTGCTTTAGCCTTTATAAGCGTCATCCTCTCAGTCTCATAATAAAATAAAAAAAAGAAACTCCTAGTTTCATGACACTATTAAAAACAATGTTTGTATCATATTGCCCACACTTAAAATGAGTTAGAATTTCACTGAGAAATCTCTTGGCAATTCTCCCTCAACTGGGGAACATGTTAATGAGATATTGCCTTACTGTATTGTATTCTGTATCGTGATTTGAAAGTTAGAGAGACAAAGTAATGCAGTCTTCCCATATAAAATTGTTTGGTTTTGTTTTCAAGATGCCCCAATATATTAATGTTAACTCAAGCACAGCCTGAAGGAGAGCAGAAAAGCTAGCTTCCAGCCCTGATATTTTAAGAATAGTAAAGTTATGTTATAAATCTCAATGCATTGAAGAATCAGGCCAGAATATAACCACTGCTGACATCCTTCTCATGGCCAGTATTATCCTCTAGCAGGCACATCATGGCTCAGAATCCCCAAAAAGTCCTAAATCAACACAGCAGCTAACTAGTGTTCTCCAGTGCTGATGGATCTACAAAGTTGTTCCTGCTCCTAATTAAAGGTGACGGCTCTGTCCCCTCCTGGGTTTACCATCACACAAAGACAGGTGATGGGAAGCTTCTGAGGGAAAGGTCTGGCTCTAACTTACTGATAGTTGAATGGAGATCCATATAAACGTGGATAGTATTATCGCAGCAAAAAGGTGATTGAACCACGATGGATGGAGTGACAAATGTCCTGTCTGCTCCTGGCATACACATCTGATGGGGCAGCATTGAGTGCATGCTCTGGATATTGTGCAAATCCATGCTGTCTCTTTTGGCTCACTGATGCTGAGTTAGCTCCAGTCCTGGCCTCTCTGTCCTGTGGCTCTTCATACATAGACATTGCTGAGAGTGGAACCACAGTCAGGAGGTAAAGCAGTTTCCCCTGACCTGCAGTGTCCACAAGCCATTGTTCCTCAGAGGAATGGAAAACACACTGCTGGCTCTTGCCCTGTCATAGGTATATATTCTTCTGTTATATGCGTCTTTCTCCCTCTCACAGAATCATTCCCAGGTCTCTCATGTGTCTAACTTTGCTAAAGCCTGTGTGGAATGAATAAGCTGGATGTACCGGCACCTTCACAATAACCTGTGAGAGAGCTAATGCCTAGTCATGAAGAAGGAAAGTCCTGGATTTTGTGTTTTGGAGCATTTTTGACAATTGCTGATGACCTCTCTGCTCCCTGTTCTGGCCCTGATATTGCATTCAGCCCTCAGGGATCTCAGACAGTTCTGATGCAACCAACAAGCCATTTTATTGTCGATTCCCCAGGATCAAAAAGTCTTACTGAGTTTGAGAGAGGTCATTCGCCATGGAGAATATTGTTCTATTTCTTGGTTTGTCTCTGTCAGCCATAACACTGGAATAGTGAGACAAGGCTCTGGTCCAACTCCCATTGATTTTGTTGAGATTTATCTATTAATTAATCTAATAATTTGGCAGTATCTTGCTTCTTAGATAAATCTTCTCATTGGAAGACTCTTGATAATGAATAACTTACTGACTCTCTGTGCTCAGCAATCATGTTAAAGAATAAACACATGTTTAGACATTCAGGTTAAGGGGAGAAATCTACTGGTAAAATTAATTCCATTTTGGGCCTTCAGTACAAGAGAGAGTTTGACAAAAAGGGAGAGTCTAGCAGAGAGAGGGAGGTTGGTCAAAAGTCTGTAACACATGATGTAGCAGAGAAGTATCCTGGAGAAAAGGCTAAGGAGGGACCCAGTGTCCTCTGACTAATGGATGGCTATACAGAAGACGGAGACAGAACTTCTCAGAGATGCACACAAAACAGACAACTGGACAATTGGCAGAAGTTATAGGACACAAAATATGAATACTGGAACAGGGACTCAGAGAGGTTGTGGGATCTCCATCCTTGGAGTACTCAAAACTCAAGTGGACAAGGCACTCAGAAACCTCTTACAACTCTGAAGTTGCCCTGTTTTTTAACAGAAGCAGTTAGATGACTGACAGAAGTCCTTTCCAATATTTTATTCTATGACACTATATTCAACATGAGGGTGGGAACATTTTATTTTCTTCCTGCTGCTCCTCTTCCAAGTTTTACTAGCACTGCTTGAGTTACTTGTTAATTCTGAGGAAGATGCTTTGTCATATGTCTATAAATTGACAAGACTGTAAGACACTGAACTGTCACAGTGTTTTTCATGTATATGTATATGTAGCACATCCAGGCATTAGCTCATATTAGGATCATGTTGAACCTGTTTGTAGTTTTGGTCTCTTAAATTGGCTGCAACTGGACCTGAACTCAGAGAAAAAAAACCATACAAATGTATTTTAAATAAAATTTAAAGACAGTTTTGCTGAAATACTTTGTGACTTCATCTCATTTTTCTCTGCATATGTCAGCCTGCAGTCCTGTTATCTCATCCAGCATCTACTTTCCTGTCAGACTTCTTTAAGGACTCTGTTAAGCCTTGAAGTCTCCTTCTCCTTCAAGGGAAAACATGCAGCCTCTTCTAAGAGACTTGGGAGACGGCACATCCACAGCAAGAGTGTCACCTCAATGGCTATTGTCTCACAATTAATAATGCCAGAAGCATTATGGAACTTGGACGAAGGAAGAATGTCTGTCTTGAAAAAAATAGATTAAATGGTTTTCATCAGCACCTTGGGAAGTGTGTCCGTGCATATGAAATTGTCCTCTTCCTGTATTCATGTAGAATATATTGCAATGAACTCTGCTTAATTGGGGTGCCTGGCCATTCCACCCTCCATGGGATCAACTGAACTTAATGATAGTGAACAGTAAATGACCATTGCTTAATTAGGCCAAAATTAGCATAAATTCCAGATAATGGGGGAAAATATCTGTGGTTAAGAAAAAGATAAAGTAGAGAAAAATGTTGTTGTTAAAGATCCAAATGACATGCAACTTTGCCTTATTTGCAACTTTTGCTATAACTTCAAGCTCAGAACAGCTGACAGGATAGCAAACTGAGGAAATGTGGTCTAGGTTTCACACCATAATCAAGCAACAACCCTATCCATAATTGCACATGATTAGATGGGTTAGGAGGTAAAGTGAGGAAAATGAAAGAGCTTCACATGGAAATTTTTCAGGTTGTTTCAACATAGAACTTACTGGGAAGGTACAAATATAGTCAAAACTGAGAGGAAAAAGGAAAACTGCTTGGATCTTTTAGTTGAAATTCAGCCTAGGTGGATTTCATCTGCAAAAGAATCCAACTATTTTATACCAGTTATAGATAGGCTAAGTAGCCAGAGCTGTAAAAACAGTTTCAACATGGGAAGTGGTTTCTCTGCTCTTTTGAAAGCGAAATGTAGGTATCAGGAGGAGAGAGATCTCTCTTAAGTTACAAGCCATTTGCAACATGGCAGGAGCAAGCATACAGTCAGTTAGCGTGGCTTTGCGGGCAAACGGTTGAACTATAGTGATTCAACACTTTGCATCTCTCTATACATAGAGTGGAATAGAGGAACCATGCTATTTGCAAAATCAGAGAGTTGTGCTGGAAAACTGTCTCAATATTGACAACAATTGTCATTTTCTTTCTATTGCATTTTGCCTCTGAGCTCAAGAATCTTATCTAATCATTGGATCTGAGAAAACAGGGATCAGAATCCCAGCTGTATTGTAATCTCTTTATGATCTTGGTTATTCAGCTCATGATAACCCGTTTTCCTCATCTGTAGCATTTTCTCTGCTATCATGGTCTGGGCATAAAGTACAGCCATCATTTGTAAATGCAAATGATTACCATCCCTTTTCATTGAGATAAATGACAACAGCCAGATTTTGATTGTCTTTTTTTTTCTTTCTTTCTTTTTAATCTTATCACTATTGAGGAAAGTACTTCAATGTTGATTTCATGCATGTTGTAGAATTGTTTGGAGAATAACGATGTCTTAATCATGTGTTAAAATGGGGCCACAAATGTAGTGGTGATTAAGGCCCCAAGCAGACGTCTCAAAAAATGATACATGCAGATAATTCATTCTGCAAAATACCTTCAGTAAATGAGTGATCCTACTGCCTGAAATCTATGAAGTCTCGCTTGGGGTAAGGTTGGATTTCAGCTAAGTAAATACTTCAGAGCCCAGCCTATGGCCAGCACCACAGTAACCCTCAGATTGGTCCATTTTAAGGTTTTAAGCACAGTTCAGCACAAAAGAGTACCTCATACAGCAGTAGTCTCGTTAAAATTAACAACCAATCATATGATGAAATCTTGTTGAAAGTTAAGGTGTTGCAACTGATGTTGCATATGTTATCAAAGACCATGAAAGAACTTGGAGATTTCTTTTTCAGACAAAGTGGTGCAAGGCAGAGTTTAACCTCTGTGTGTTATTGTACCATGTCAGATTTAAGAGGCTGGAACATGGACAAATATGTATATGCTTATTTCTGTTGTTCTTGTTCTATTTATGAACCCTGTAACCAAGGTCACCTTCATTAAGAGAACTAATTAGAATAGAGTTAACCTAATAAAGATCTTTGACCAATAAATAACAACAACAAAAAATTACTACTAAGCATTAATTAACTTTACTGTCAAGCAGGCTATGTGTTTTAAGGGTGAGTTAATCAGTTTCCAAGCAGCACTTCACACTGACAAAGCCACCCAACTTTCTTAAATTAAAAAAAGGCAAGCAAACAAACCAGAAAGGGTGCATAAGATTCTCCACAAAGCCAATAATGGTTACAAAGCAGCTTGTGGCAAAAGCAGCCTACTGAAGACATTCAACTTTACTGAGAGTCATAATACATTACAATTTCCACTGAAATGCTCAGCCCAGCTATCCCGCTCCCAGCAATCTTTAAAGCTATTTATTTATTAACCATATTGGTTTATTATTTTGCCTTTAAGAAGCACAGTTTAATGCTTGAGTGCTTTTCAATTTTGCCATTCAGACCGCAGATTAAGTTTATAATGACTAGCTTAATTTTTACAGGCTGTAACATGTATTTGGTCTGAAAGATACCCCTGGTGATATGAGGCTTTAGACGACTTCGGTGTTTCAATAAAAGTTAGATGCAGTCCAATGCCTTCTTACAGTCATATTGAGGCTGATTATATGACTACACATTCTTTCTGGCCATTGTGGTATGTAATTTACAGCATTTTTCTTTCTTGGAGTTTAAAAAGGCAGAGATCTCTGGACTACAGGGTTAGAAACAATTTTGTCCTCTATTTCTTGTGTCACAGACAGATTACAAGTGAATGAGGAGCCTGCATTGAACCCCTTAAAAATGTGTAGCACTATGGGAAAAGAGTACCCAAACTGGGGGGAAAAAAAAAAAAAAAAGGCCTGGATATACTTGAAAGCCTGTTAGTGAAGACAGGTATTAGGAGTCTGGCATTGACTGGATTTGAAATGGCCATACTGAGACAGGAAAAAACCCTCATCTCCCTCTTAGACCTTTTTAGCTCTTTAGTTTTGAGTACGATTTATTTTGTGTAACTCTGGGAGATTTTAGCTCACATTGAAGTAGGTACCTATTAGCTGCATAGCTAACCGGACTCCTCTGAATGTACTGACTAGATCCTCATAAGCTATCCCAGTTCATAGACACCCCGCATGGGATGCAGTAGCTCACATATACGTGAATTTTAGGTGAATTTTCTCTTCCGTGGCATGTGCATGCCACTTGGGAAGAGTAGAGGTCTCCCATAAGACTGTATCTTAACAGCTAGCTCCACAAAGAGGTCTTTGATGCTGCAGGGTATCACTGATGATGTCTGAAAAACCCAGTGCTTTCTCACATGCCTACAGGTAGATATCGATATGTAGGTGTCTTAGTCTTAAACAAGACCTGCCCTGATTTGCAATAAGGGTGGTATCCGAGACGTGAGGCATAAGGTGCATTCATCTGTGAGTCAGCCCTGGCTTGGAGGAAATTCAAACTGAAGGAGTTAATTCCCTACACAGATTAGAAAAGTATCCCAGCCTAGAAAGAAAGAGAAAGAGTCTGCAGTGAGAAAAATCCATTTTGGTTTGTTCAATCCCTTTTAAGCCACAGCTCACCAAACAAGGATTTCCAATTGTGAAGTACTTACACACTGGAATTTTTACTTCCTTTTCTTTCTTTAATACAAAGAAAAAGAAAGTCATCAGGTGAGTAGAACTGAGAAAACCTCTGTATGTTTTTGTTGAATGGACTTAAATGTTTAAGATAAAAAAAGTAATTTGATGTCAGATCTAGTATTGGAAAATAGAAAAAGGTCTGCTCAAGAAAGATTTTGGGGAAAATATTTCATAGAATAGTGAAAGAGAAAGAAGGAAGTGCCTTTGTATTTTAGATATATGTATAAAAGAACCATTTCCCACGGTCTCTGATCTTCTCAAATACTCAGCTTTCAGTAAAACCAACTGAAAATTATATAACTTTTCTCCCCCAATGATTTGGATTTCACTAGCTGACACATGTTGTTAGTAATAGATGCAATAAAATTACCTATGCCAAGAAAATCATACCCTTATGTTTATTGTAATAAAACAGAAGGATTTACAATTTGGTGTAAAAAGTTTTTGTTGTTCACTATAATTCTTAAATTCAAAGTGTTTCTAAACTTTGAGACAGAAGCAATAAAAGTGAAGAGATGACCTATTATTACTACTTTTCCTCAGTAGATTTCAAAGAATATTCCAAAGATGGTATCCATTTTAGAGATGGTCAATAATTACCTTTTGGAATTATTCTTCTATGTAAAAAGATTTTTTATGAAATTATAGTTTTTCTATTCTCTGGGAGGAAAACAGAAATGATAAATCCCTATACACTCACCAAAAAAAGCGTCTGTGATTTTGGTATTCACAGAGAACAAGAAATTACATGAGAGACTTCCAAGCAGTTAGCTGGAAGATTACAGTGATACCCAGACCTCTGCTCAAATCCTCAGGCAAAACTGATCACAGAAGGGGCTTGGATCTACATAGTAAAATTTATTTCTACCAGTAGCTTGATTTATTTATTTTTATAGATATATGTAAGCATACGCAATATTCCAAGTCTCTATTACTAGTTTAGTTCATTTCAGTAGAAAACTCTTTTGAGGGAGAAGTTTAATTTTTCCATGCTTTAAAATAATATATATCAGACCAATCTAAAATTTAGAGAAGTTACGGTGCCACTATATGTTCCTTACAGAAACCTGGCCTGAAAGAAAATGTAGAACTGTTTAGTATTTAAGGAGGCATTTTGTTAACTTTTAAAAGATCTCCCTACTTTAGGAAATTGCAGAAGGACATGTTTGCATAAGCAGAGTGATAACAAACTCATTGATGCTCCTGGTCAAAAGCCATCAGCCCAGACAATTTAGCTCTCACAAGAAAAAAACAAAAGTCTGAAGTTGTGTTGTTGTGCCTGGAGAGATGAAAATGTTACAGAGTGATGTGGTGTTGTCTGGACAACAGCAGAATCACTGGTTTGCTCAAGCATTAGTGCTCCAGACCAGGTGGATTGAATGATTCTAAATGTCACTCTGAGCAGTGAAAGTCCACTGTTAAAGGGAAATCATGAATGCAGGGTTCAGTTCATGGTCACAGAAAATATTGGAGTTGAGCTTGCCAGCTCCCTTTATTATTTATTGCTAGATACAATATTGGAGAAGGGCTTAGCCTGACTATGATCTCTAAAGCCAGAAAATGGACTGAGCTCAAATTGCACTTATTTACCTTAGTAAATAAGATAAGTATATCTCCTTCTGGTGCTTGAGTCATCTCTTTTACAGTGTTGACAATATAGCAGGTTTCTGACAAAGAGTTTTCTCTAAAAGTGACCTGGCTGCAGCTAGTCTATTCTTCCCACGTGCACATCAGCAATCAGCAGCTAAGCCCTGATAGCAGGCTGTTACTGGAGACAGCGATGAGGAGGGGAATGATACCTTCTCATCTCAGCCTGACTAGGAACCTGCTTGGTTTTATGTAGAAAGAAAGCACTTCTGCAGACTGGGAAGTCACTCAGAGTGGTCAGGTTGAGGAAACATATCAGGAGTGTTCTCTGACTCTAGCTGGAACTGTAAAGTCTTCTAAAAAGGGAGGTATTTTGCCACTGAAAGTACAAGTGCTCCTCCTTTAGTTTCTCTTCCATCTCTAGATGGAAGGTGATGATCAAGGTGATGATCCTGTTTCTCTTTTTCTTCTACGTGTGGGATTTAACAGGACATCGTCCAGCAGCCTTTTTTTTTTTTTGTCATCACATTCACATCACAATCCTGGCTGGCCCAGGGGTTCTGGGGCTCCACAGGGGTGTGGGATGATACTGGGATAGGCTCCGGGATGTGCTTTGTTCCAAGGGTCACAGCACCAGTGCTTGAATAGATTGGCTAAAAACTAGCTTGGGTATGTCTATACTGCCATGACCTGTGCTGGGAGAGGATGCGCTGATTGTTGAGTCTTCACATAGGACATAATTGTTGCTCTCTACAGAGAGGGCAAAATAAGACTCTACAGAATAATCTAGGAAATGGCATGACATCCAAAACCACGAAATGGGAATTTGAGTAACAAGTGAATGAAAGAGTCTGTGTGGGTCTGAGAAGTGAAATTGTTGGGGGAGAGATGCTAAACTTGATTTCACAGGCTTGCAAAATACAGTCCTGCTGTTCTTTAGGACGTCAGGGCCCCTTGTGCTAGTGGGTCAACCCAGAACTGTTAGTCAGGTTCTTCTGGGGAAGTAATGTTGCAGTCACCCTGAAAGCCATGTAGTATCAGCAGAAAATCAGGGCTTTGTACTGCCGTCACAATTAATGTACTCTCTGCTGCAATCAATTTACACTTAACGGTGCATTTAGAGGTAATAAAAGTGGGAAGCTACAAAATATTCTTACCATTGTTATAATTTGCTAGCTTTTAGGTGTCAAGGAAAAGTGGGTTCATAATGTGTACCATTTGGGGGAAAAAAAGTCCAAATAGTTGAGGTAGAAAGCCATGAAAAAAGAAGATAATGTTACTGGGAATTATAAGTACTTTTTCTCTGTACCAATCATGAAAGTGCTGAGTTAGGAAAATGGCATTTAGAGACTTCTTTTATTAATTAGAAATGCCCTCCTTGCCTCTGCACAGTAGTATTCCCTCTGAGATTTCTGTGCCACCAGGCAAGGCTTTTAAGAAGTCATTATGACATACAAATAGACCATGGTAAATTAAATTGATTAATACATCATATGAATATTTTCAGCTGCTTAGTTTTGGCTGACAGCGAGTTCTAATGGACATTTCATCTAATCAGCAAAGAAAGTCTGAGCACCTGAGAGGTCTGAATCATTGGGGAAGGTATGACACAAAACTTGTCTTCAGGGGAAGGACGCACCACTTTCCATGGGATGACGATTTTGTTCTATCTACTCCTCCCTGTAGCACTGGGCTAAACCAGCCCCGATCCAACCTAAAAATCTCCCTGCTGGAGGGTTCAGGCAGGAAATTTTGGAAATGAGGATTCATCTTTATTCCAAAGTATTAGTCTGTACAGTTCAGGATTACAAGGACTTTGATTCAGTGGCCCTCATTTGAGTTGAAAAACATTTCTGTGCCTGTATTTTCTTTGTGTAGACAGGCAACGTAGATGAGGGCAGATAAAAATGAGATGTGCTCATCAAGTAATTTGGACACGCAGAGTTGACTCACTTTTCTCTTCCTGCCCTGGAACACCAAAAGACATTATCTCACTTTTTGGCAGGGGGAAAAGTGAAATGGAGGACTGGGGCAGACTGAAAATATTAGCTTGAGCAGGTGTGGGGTGGGTAGGTGGTAATACCATGCAGCTGTTGAATATTGGTTCATACGGTTTGGATTTTATTTTTGTGTTTTTCCATAAAAGCTTGGAGTTTGGAGGGGCAAAATGTTTTTAAGGGCCATCAAATTTCAATCAATAAGAAACAGAACAAGCTAAAGCAAATAAAACTGCAAGCTTGTCCCAATTCTCTTCCACAACTTAACCCCATCTGAACTAAAATGCTGAGGTTCAAAAATTTCTGTTAATGAGTTTTCTTTTACTATTTGCCCTTTTGGACCTCTTTCAGAATTCAAGCTTCTTGCATTACTGCTAAGGAGTTTGCATTATTTGGAACAATAAAAAGTGCTGAAATACCAAAGGAAGGTAAGATAGCCAAGACTGTCCATCTTAATCCTGTGCTCACAGCTAGAAGCTAAGGATGCAGAGAGCAGAACTGTTAATAGCATGTTTTTATACAATAGGAATGAGAGTTAGATGTGTTTACAGATGCCTCTGTTGTAAAGCAGCAAGGAGAAAGAGAATTTCACCTTAGGAAAACAACAATGAGTCAGGGCTAGTTTTATTTCTACATCAATTCAATGCAAGAGATAGAAGGCAGAGTGTGGTGAGTGAGATGAAAACGTGATGTGCAGATCTCATGGATTTCAGTGTGACTTATCTGTGGAAGCTGAGGTTCCTCCTGTGTAGGAGAAATTCTCTTCGCATTTATAAACTAAACAAATCCATTTTCTGTGGAGTCTGGAGCACCTCAGGCTCTAGCACTGCTCTCCTGATTGCTGGTCTTTGCTAAGGGGACAGAGTCCGACAGAAGCCAGTCCTTCAAGGCCTCTGTACTAATGTCAAGTGCTTTTCCTAAATGAAAAAGCGTCGCCCCCAATTTTGTGATTTTTCTCAAGGATACTGCACAAAAAAAGTGGTAGGAAAATCTAGAAGAAAGCAAATGAGCTCTATTTGGCCCCAACACACATCTGCCCCTGTTGCTTACATTGAAGTTGCTCTGTCCCTCTCTTCTCCACCTTTGGCAGGCAGGCAAGGTTTTAATTTCAAGCTGTCAAGAAACTGTATGGAGAGATGGGCTATATTTATTCAGCCCCAGTTATGGGTTACTCATGTTTACATGCTTCTGGATGGCTTGAAGCACATCAATGGCACATTCATGTCTTTTTACAAGAGACTACTTAGAGACCTTGTCCTTGCTCTTAACATTCACCTCCCGCTTATTTATCCCTGAAAAGTGGCACATTGTACCTTCAAATAAAAAGAGGAACATTTCCTAGAAATACTTGCCTAGTTATTGTGAGACACAGATGAGTTTCTTTTTCCTATGAGACTGCCTCCACAATCTACTATTCAGTATTGTATACTGGGCACCTCAATAAGGTAAGGTGATGACATATTTACAAAGTGACTTTTTTTCTGCAAAAAATTGCTGGCATCAAGAAATCTGATACCAAATGGAATAACAGGATTCCACTGAAGGAACATGTGCTTCAGACACTCTCCCCAAACCTAAGGAAATGAGGCCATTTCCCCAGATAACCTCAACAGGACCTGGTGATGTCTCAGAGTAAGAGAGTACTTAAGTGGTATTGGCTCTGGCTATGGCGGAAAGGTGTGCCCTAAGCAGCCATCCTGCTATCCCTTGACATGTTGCTCCTGTGCTGTTGTGTCTTTTTGGGATAGTGCCCTCTTTTTACCACTGTTCTCTTCTCTATTATCTCCCAGCACTTTGCTGGCTCTGGATCTTGCCCCAGGATACAGCCACCTTTAGGTGTAGTGAAAGGTTGGGATCTCCAGGCTTTTCTCTCTCCTGCAGTAATTACATCTCCTTTGGTACTGAATAAAGATATCTTTTCACCTCTTTATTGTCCCTCCTCATCCAGGAGACACCTTCATTCTCCAGTTTCACTTTGAAGAGTTCAATTCATTACAAAATAGAAGGAATAGAATGAAAATCAAGCTCCTTAATTCATTCCCCCCTCCATGTCCTATGTAATCCAGTGACACAAGAGCCAATTCTTTGCTTCTTAGAAGCATTGTGAAGACAATGAAAGTTTTTTTTCCTTTTATCCCTATCCTTGAATGAGTTGCAAGCAAAATTTCAAAACTATCCATCCTGTCATGAACATTATCTGTGAAAATTAACTATGTCTCTTCCCCCAGTTCATCAGTAGATGGTGGCAAAGAGTTCTTGCTCATCTGAATTTCAGACCCCAGGGGCTACACAAATATGACAGTAACAACAACTGATGGGTAATATTTTGCCATCTGCTGCAGTCCTTGGCTTCAGCTGCTCTATTCGTGTGGGAATGAACCTATTGCAACTTCTAGCTGCCTTCCTACATGAAAAGCTTTATGAGATCACAGAATCGTTTGCTGGCATTGTTTCCTTTTTCCAGGTAGCCTTTGTCTTCCAAAGGCCTCCAGACCTTATTTCTCTGACTGAATACAGGGAGTGCACCTCTCTTCAACTCTCTAGGTACTTCTCTTCTTTTCACCAACTTGCCTCTGTTATTTTTCACTCCACACCTGAGTTATTTAATTATGAGGCATATGGTAGTATGATGCGTACGAACTATGCGACAAAAGACAACTATATTGCAAGTTGCATTACTCTATAATTAGGAAATAAAATGAAAACTATTTGTCTGTTCAGGAAACCAATACAAAAACATACAAAGTCTCTTACATGGAAGAGCTTATCAGAGAAATAATTATCTCCTGAAATTACAAGCACTGCTCTTGAATTCTCAATAGTCTCTTACAGCACAGACTGGTGTTTCATCATTACAATTTCATGGTACTCTAAAATCACTAATCCTAAAACCTTTATTTGGGATTAGAATACAGATTGCATTTTTTCATGGCCAAAAAAACATTGCAATTTTGTATCAGCAATGTGCTAATAACCAGACCAAATTAGCATTTTAAACTTTATTTGTGGCAGATCACAGCGTGTGTCTACAGTCTGTCCCTTAGCAACACAGCTTAGGAGACTTAGAATTGTGGTCGCCTTTAGTATTGGCAAGAATATGGAAAAAACCTGGTGAAAATCTATGGGGTAAACAATAGTGTTGCTCCTAACACTAAATATGTTTCCTAGTTCTACCTCCACTCTGAATTGTAAGCTGACATCTGCGACAAGAAGAAATAGTGAATGCCAGTTTTATTTCAAACGTGGTATTGTTTTTTTTTTTCTTTTTTCTTTTTTTTTTTTCCACCACCACTTCATGGCCATCAAAATGTCTTTTCAATTGCAGTGGGGAAGAATAGCTTCCTCAACCATCCAAAACCAGTCTTGGGACTGAAAGTCAAAGCAATTTTCTCTCAAAGAGAAATACAAACAGGGAGAGCTGATCTATACTGAAATACCCATCCACATTAATAGCTTTTAATCATAGTTCTTAATGATAACATTTCATTTCATTTTAAATACTTAAGAGGAAGTGAGGAATGTCACTGTGTACATCTGATAAATGCAGAAAGCTTGAATGAAGAAAGGAAAATAAAGATGGTGTTTAACGGTATAGGAAACAGAGCAGGAACACGGATGACCCAGTAGAAGAGAGAGATTCAGGTATGCAATCAAACATCTGTCACAGTTAAACATCAAAGTAGAGATTCTGGATTCAGAGATCTGAAAGGCTCAGCCCCCTTAGTGTGGTTGGGTGGCACGCAGTGGGGGGCTTTTATAAAACAATGAATAATAAAAAGCTCAGTCATACAACAAGGGGACTTTCAATTAAGCTAAAAGGCAGTGATTCAAAGCTTAGAAAAGAAAACCTGAATAATGCATAATTAAGCTGAAACATATTGTCACAACATTTCACCCATACCCAGCAGCTTAGAGGAATGTAAAAAGAAGCCCAAGTATTAGTTAGGCAGTACTAATGTTAATTGGAAGCCCAACATGGCATACATAATGTGCTTAGTCTTTAATTATATGTCCAGTCTAGTTTTTGCACAGGTCCCAGAAATGAACCCAGGTAGGGACTGAACTGCGTTTGAATGGGTAGTTCAAAGCCTACCTGCTGCTTCATGTTTGAGAGTTTGGCTTTGGCACCACAAGGATCTTCTTTTAGTTTATGATTGATGTAGTGCAGCAACACTCATATTACAAGTTTCATGTTCAAAGTCCTGGATGCTATACTCTGGGGGAAAGCACTGGGTCGTTGACACCAACACTATGGCCACCAGTGCTGATCAGATGGTAGCTCTCACATAGGATTTGCCCATAAAAAAAGATTGGGCAAATTTCCTTCCACCCCCCCCCTCAAAAAAAAAAAATTACCTTTCAATTTTCTTCAGTAAAGAACATGGAGTCTGGGCAGGCAGCAAGCTGAACATGAAGGAGCAATGTGCCCTTGCAGCAATGAAAGAAAACCAGGCCCTGGACCACTTCACAGCAAGCCTGTAGCTAACAGATCAAGGGAAGTGATCACCCTACTCTACTCAGTATGTGTTATTCCAGGCTTGGTCCTCTCAGTTCAAGAGAAACCTTAAAGAACTAGAGATTGTCCTGTGGAGATGATCAGATGGTTGAAGCACTTGACACATGAAGAAATGATGAAAACTAATTTCGCTGAAAAAAAAATAATTGGTTTTGTTAGGCCTAGAGCAGGAAAGGCTCAGGAGGACCTAATTATGGTCTTCCAATACCTAAGAGGTAGTTGTGAAGAAATGGAGGTGGTCTCTACACAGGGATCCATGGTGACAGGACAAGAGGCAGTGGGCACAAGTTGTTTCAAGGAAAATTTTTTCTGGATGTAAGAAAAAATGGCTCACTGTGAGAGCAGTAAGGCATAAGAACACATTGTCCAGGGAAATGGGGGAGATATTCAAGACCTGGCATGACAAGGTCCTGGATAACCTAACCTAAGGCCCTGCTTAGAAGGTCCATCCAGATAATCTCCCCTTATAAATGAGATTATTTTAGGATTCACTCTCTCTCACTGTCCTGTCCTAGAGGAGAGAGAGCAGCTTCCTGCTCAGCTTCCTCCATGCTTCATGCATGAGGGAAGAGCCATACTGTTTGAGAATGTTTCAGAAAAGAGCTAGGGAGAAGAGAGACAAGAGGAAAGTGTCATTTACAGCCTCCAGCCTCCCATTTGATACAATGGATAAGCCTGACCTAAGGGATTTGTCCCATCTCTGCTGCCTAAATGTCCTGAAAAACATTCCCTGTCTCCTGCTGTGACCTTCACTGTGGCAGCGGCTGTCAAGTGATTGCTCTAATAAGCATAGCCGTCTCTCCAAATGGAAGAATATGTTGAACCGTGTAAAATAAACATAATTCCAAACCCATATCTTCCAGCAGCAGTGTACTACCTCGTCTCTTAACATAATGGATTTGTTAGTACTGCCTTGGTTTGAAAAGTGCAGCAGGCACTGCTAAGGTGAATTATGAGAGGTTAACAATAAAAAGTAGGTATTGTGTACCGAGCTGATGACTCATACAGAGCCCTTCAAGAGATGCACATACTAAAAACAGCTGGAAAATATCAGACAACATAAAAAATACGACATCGCTTTCCTAACCTCGAATGTTGTATATAAACTTGGAAATTCAGTACTGATTATATCTAACTTTAGAGGCAACGGTGGAAAATACTGCACCACAGCAGTTATGGTGTGGCTTTTGATTTATCTCACTGACAGCCATCAGACCCTTCAATGCCTCAATGACAAATAAGCACAGAAGAGGACAGATACACAAACTGCAATACAATCGATTTATATGGAGTGGGAAAGAACTTCATACGTGCGTGTAGTCATATCCCCATGCTGGCTGATACACACTTCTATAAAACTATTTCTGTGCCTAATTTATAAGGCATCCAGTATGTTTCTGTTCTGTCAGCACCTGCAGTGCTGGCTAAGCTGTAAAAACACACCCGAGTCCCTGGACTGTCCGTGAAGTTCACAGGAAAATTGGAGATGAACAGAATGTACATTCCCTGTGCGCTGTCTCTTTATGTGTGTCCTTTCCACACACTACGCCATGAATTGAAAAATGAGAAGATAACAATTTAACAGGCATTCATTTGATTTGAAAGGTAAAATGTCAATATATTCCTGCTTCAAATATGTCTCTAAAATAAGAGTTAAAACTTGAAAACAACAGATCCTGGAAAAAAGGTCCAAATTAATTGTTAAGAAATGCCAATTGGGTAGATATAAAATTAAATGTAATAAAGAAAATAGTAAAAATCAGCTTTGAAAGCAAATAACTTTTATTGATAAGGATTGTATTATATCCACAGCTATTCAGTTTTGATACACAATACCAAATAAAGTACCTAAGGCCTAGTCACTAATTATGTAGTCACAGACCAAGGAATGTAAGCAGGTTTTGTGACTCATCCAAAATCATGGAGAAAATCATCTAAAGAGCTGGGAGGGCAATGCAAGAACTTATGGATTCCTGGGCCACACTTGGACCACATGCAGATCTACTTTGGGTGAAGTTTGAGGGCTCTTATGGACACTTGATGTATGCAGTTTATCAAGTTATGAAGTCACAGAGGTACATCTCTGAGTTTTCTCTGCTTATGTTCAGCAGAAACAAGATGTGCATCCCAAAATTAAACAAATGTAGTGTGAGAATATGGAACACATATTGCCCATAGTGGCTAGTAATGTAGGTGTTTGGTCCCAAAAACTAGAACTAGAACTAGATTCATGGCATGAGTGAACTGCATGAGGTTGCTAAAAAAAACCCAAGAATGCAAATAACAACTCCTCTCTCCCTCCAAATTCAAAAGCCCCCAAACCATGATATCTATATTAAAGTACACTTGACAGACATTTTATTTTTCTATATACTTGTCATTTCTTGTCATTCAATGTGGAGATGTACCACTGTAAATCTTACTTTCCTTTTTTAATTGTAGTAGTTTTCCTTCAGGGATCTTTCCCCTGGCATACAATTATTTATTATTTTCTGGCCTTAAGCAACTTTTGAAACTTCAAATATGCTACTAGACTTGTTTATTTTGCTCTCTTATTTTGTTCCAAATTGCTTCAAATTTACTCAAAGCCCTCCCAAAGCTGTATCACCACTTTCATATTCAGAGAAGAATCACACACACACAGCCACACACAGGGGGTTGGACTAGATGGTCTCCAGAGGTCCCTTCCAACCCCGTATGATTCTATGATTCTATGGTTACTCCTATCCCAATGAATAAAATTGGATGGGTATGAAGTAGTGTCCTTGAAACCAAATGGACTACTATTGTTCACTTCTACAAAGCTACGTCCTGCTTTCTTCCCCCCGCAAACAGCAGAAGAAATTTGATACAAAGGGCTTGAATGAAGAGTCATGATTCAGTCTTCCTCTCTTGCACTTTCCCCTGCCACAAGCTTATTCACTTGCCACCATCCTGTGCTACTGTCCTTCCTACATTTGGTGGGTGGGTATTTCCACTACAGATTAGGGAAAATCATTTGATGTAAGGCAATAAAGCATTTCCATACTATTATATTCCCCACCTATGACCAAGGAAGCCCTTTCAGAAATTGCAAACAATAGATAAACTTCAATCATATAAAAAACTCCACTAAAGCCAACCCATGAGACTGCTGGTCGGCTGATGTGCCATGAAGTACACTCCAGGACTTCATTATTACAACCTAAATTCAGTCTCTATTTACTGACAGATATGCTGTCTCAGATCCTTTCCTCTCCATTATTCTCAATCAACATAATGGAGCTATCTGAAGTTTGAGCATCACTTCTCTTTCATTTCTGATCCCTTTTTCTTCTTCTCAACCCATGTAATTTAGTCTGTGGTTTAGAACACAACTGGCATTCAACAAAAGTATGACTTTTTTATGTGTGCAAATGATCATGCCGCATAAAGTTAGTCAAATGAGATCACAGAAGCATGAAGTTGCCCAAAATGTCAACCAGAAAACATGAGGATTAAAGAAGATATTAGTGTAGTGCATGGTCAGACTTGCCCGTTCGACCAAAATCAACAGGAGACTGTTAAAGAACACGTGAAGGTGCCAGGACGTCCTTGCTTAATGCTTACCCTGAAGTTCTTATTCTTCTCAGCCTCCTATGCTGTCAAATTGTTCACCCCCATGCAAAACAATTTAGCTTTATTTGGATTACGGCTCTGCCTGGAGGTCCCAAATGAAGCTGGAAACCATTACATTAGTTATGCATGAGACTCAGCCTCTGCACAGCCATGGATGGTTTACTGTGTAAACAGGTTGTGTGAAAGCTAGCATTATTACTTTTATTGACAGATAAGGATAACAGGCACAGAGCCCTGATTCCCTGAGAAGTCTGTACTGTTAACTGTCCGTTGACACATATGCAGAGTCATGTCCTGAAACTCAATCATCCATCTTAATCCACTACCTTAATCACCCATCTTCTCAGAGCAGAGTGGTGGACACTTGATCTCCCTTTGTAGAGGTGTAAACCTGTCCTGATGTTAACTATGTTTGGGTTCAGTTTGACTCAGGGGTGTATGCACTTGAACAAAATCGTAAATCCATGTTAATCTCACTTCAGGACCAATGACCTAGATTTTCTAGGGCTGGGTGTTAACTTTCATCCTCATCTGAAGCCTCATTTCAGAACAAAAGAAAAAGAAAAAAAAAAAAGAGATCATCTAGTCATCATAAAATGCTTTAAGATTTTTTAAACCGAACACGCAAAAGTAATAACTCGGCATTACTATTCACTTTGAAAAAGTGCAAGCCTGTGGCTCAGCAGCTGATTCTCAACAGAGTCTGTTAATGAGGCTGACCAGCATCCCTCAAGAATCCTTTCTATTTTACATAACCAGTCCCTAATGGAGCCTCTGCCATTTTAGACTAAAGTGGGAACTTCAAAGAGCATAAGTGCCTGCAAGGCTGATGTGGCACTAGGCTCTAGTTCAGCAGCATCCACAGTGGGTCTGTGCTAGAGCTTGTTCCTCACAGGACCCATGAAGGCACTTCAGTGTTTGCATAGGTCTGGATTTTCAGCAAGTCACCTACATTACGACTTTACCAGATCTGTTGAGGACCTGATACATGTTGGTATGAGACCTGGGCATGCACCGTCCCCTCAGCTGTGATGAACTGAGGCACGGCCTTGGCAGGAGCTCCCGGTCACGCTGGGGTGCACGGCGAGAGGTGCCATTGCAAGCTGGGGGAACAAACCGTTCCTATTACTCAACTCTATGAAACAAATAGGCAAATTTACAAAAAATCCCTGTGTCTGACAGGTTGTGAAAGCAAACATAAACCCCACTTAACTTGCACTTAATTTCACTTGTACTGGCAATCTATAGGTGGGGCAAGAATTCCTATAAACTGGAGTATTTCATGCGAACAGAAGCAGAGACTGTTCATGTCTGCAGTTGACTGGGTGGTTCTGCTTTTCTTTGCACCACAAAATGACTGTATAAATCCACTTTTGCACTGAAAGCTGAGAGACAAAGTTCACCCGCTACACACTTGCTTGCCAAAGTGCAGGCAGCCTCCTGCTAAGTAATCTTTCCCAGGTAGCAGAATTTTTATGGTTCTTTAATGCTTCATCAGGTGTTAATCATAACGTTTTACTGTCTGAATAACAAGCTTATCTCCCTCAAGAAAGTTTTGGTTCACATCCAAAATTCTGTTCCCAGAGTAGACAATATACTTTGATAGCAGTGACCACATTTCACCCTGTGCCCAATGAATTTCCAGACTCATGGATTGAATAAGAAGTACATTTGTTAGTTGCTACTGAAGCGCCTACATTTTATTTCCCAGGATACTGCTGTTGAAGAAATCAGTAATTCTAGAGAGGAATAATTTATTTCCTCCCCCACGTTCTTGTGTAAAAATGTAGCTTGATTAAGGTTAAAGGATAGCAGTGGGGTGCGTGTGGGGTGAAAATCAATGCCTTGCTCACGTGATCCAGAACTGGACCTATGTAGAAAGCTTTGTATTCACAGTAACATGGGCAAATTTGTCTTTTTTCCATTTCATAAGAACGGGCACAAAGTATGTTCTCTTCCTCCACATGATGGACTCTGAACTAATTCAAGTCCAAACTCTCATTCAATATTTTCAAGAGGTCTCTTAACTGACTTAGAAACTCAGACTTCCTTTTCAGAGCAGCTTCCCAAACACATGGCTGGTGTCATGGCATTACAGATGGAGGGGTGTGGGGTAGTGTGCCACTGCCAGACTCAGAGGACAAGTTGGAGGACTCTGTGTCTCAGAAAAACAGTCTCCAGCCTTGGCATTGTGGAGGTACAAGACACTTCTATCAAGTCCTTTAGCTGGCACACTGGACACAACAGATTTTAATGCAGCATGTCCAGGAGTTGCTGTTCTGGGCCAGGTAACACACTGTGATCATGCTGTGGTCCTACTTAAACCTACATGAAGATTTAGGGAAACTGCCCAAAGGAAAAAAAGTTGTCTAGTTTAAGACCAGTTTAGTACAACTTACAATAATTCTGCTGCAACATTAACTTCTGGCCCCTGTATTGGCAGAATTTTTAGATGGAAGTGGACTGCTAAGCTCACTACAGTCCTTCAGATATTTTTTAAGTGACTTGCCAAATACCTGATCTCATCAAAGGCATTTGCAGAAGGTACACCCTGAAACTGAGATTGCATCCAGGGCCTCCAGCCAGAGCGTCTTGTGGACTTTCAGAGCTGGAAGAGAATCCGGTCCTGTCACGCAGGCAAAGGTATGAAGATGAGCCGGGCTACAGAAGACCAAAGAGATTATTTATATCTTAACCTAAATTCTTCTTGTCGGGGTGAATTGTTTTTTCTTTCTGCTTACACTGCTCTGACAGAAAATGGACAGCCACAGCCCATCAGCCCTTAAAGGTGTTTTTGTTTAAGCCATGGTCACGCATTAAGAAATGTGTGTTTTCATGGTTGCCTCCTCCGTCGTTATGCAGACTACCTTTCCATCTGTTCGCAATTTCAAATGATTGCAGTGGCAGCAAAGGCATGGGAACAGCCGCCTTTCAAAATCCACAAAGTCCCTTCATTATTCTGCACTTAATCTTGGCTAAAGAGCTTACTTGACTGTATTACAAGTTAGCTCCAAGGGCAAAGCTTTTAATGATCCATCGCAAACAAAAAAATGTTGGTTTTCCTTTTTATAAATCTTGCCTTATGTGGTTGCTCTCTCTTCAACTTCTGTTAGTTGACTTCTCTGCTAGCCCATATGACTGCTCGTTTTACCTGTTAAATTACAGTAGTGCAGCCATACGGTCTGGTCCTCTGAGGAGACAGATGCTTTATATCACCACCCCTGCAGTGACTTGTGTCTTTATATCAGCAAAGACGGCTATCTTGCCTGGAAGTGGAATTAGATTGACTGATGGTGAAGATGTTAATGACCTGTCAATGAACTCATAATAAAAGCTATATTACCATTCCTAAGTGTAATGGTAAGGGCGGTTCACAAAGATACAAAAATACCCCTATTTTTGAAACACTTATTTTTTAAAAAATATTATATAGCCCTTTATTGGGGAATTTATTTCAGTTTTCTTGTTTTTTCTTTCTTTTTTATTCTTTTTTCTTTTGCAACAACATTTCTAACAATTTATAAATGTTCAATAGCTTTGTCCTCCATTAACTTGTCCAGTGTTTCCTTGCATCTATGGAAACCTTGTCATCTGTTACATCCTGCAGAAGGAGATCCACAGATTGACTCCATGTGGTGTGAAGAAAAAGTACCTTTTCTTTTTTTTTTTTAGGCTCCTCTCTTTCAATTTAATTTGATGTCCATAGTTCTTTGACTGAAAGAGGTTGTAAATAATCTATCCTACCAAAATTTTCCATGCCAACAACAATTTTTACAGACCTCAGCTGTATCTCCCCTTCTTTTTCCTCACCCTGCACTTAATCCCAAATTGTCGCTTGTCCAGACTGAAGATTTTCACCTTAGTCACTCCTGGTATAGAAGCAGCTTCTCACATCGATTGCACCTGAGGTGCTTATCTGAATCTTTTCCAGCCATATATAATCCTTGCAAGATGGGAATACCAGAAATGTATATAGTATCTGAAGTGTGGGCAAAAAACGGATTTACACAGTAGCATGGTAGTGTTCTTTCCTTCATTTTCTATCCCTTTTCTAACAATTGCTAACATTTCACCTGCTTTCTTGACAGCTGAAGTGCACCAAGCTGATGTTATCACTGTACTGTCACAAACCCAAGCTCTCAAACCTGAACATTGATGGTCAGCTCGGAGTCTGTGGTGTTATATGCTCAGGTTGGATTGATTTCTATTTCATGTGTCACTTTATATTTGCCTCCACTGAGTTTCACCTGCCAGTCACCGAGCTCTGTGAGAGTTACATAGCAGACATAGCACAGGACTTTTCCTTTACTACCCTAAATATCTTAGTATTATCAGCAAATTTTGTTAGTTCATTGCTTTTCCCAAACTGTAAGAATATGGAATATGGTGTAATATGGGTAGAGGAGAGAGCGCACGAAGCAGGCACGAAGCAAGAATGGTTCAGAGAAGTCCCCACAGCCTTCGCTCTGAATCAGAAGCCCCTGGCATTCCCCTCATTGCTGCCTTGAAGCTGTCCATCCTGTGTTTCATTGCAAGGGAAACAATTGCCTGAGACTCTCAGAAATTAGAAAATTGACTCCAGTGACAACAGATCTCAAAGGCAATGAGTAATTTGTCCCATGCATGTGTTCAGGGACAAGGGAGGGAGAAGAGGGCACCACAAAGAGTTCAGTCTTTTCCACCTGCTGGCCGCTTCCAGTGCTGTCCAGTGGTTTTCCAGCATTATCCAAGAAGGGCACCACACACACCCATATTTGGTTTTCCTCAGAGAAAGACCTATTCATGGTATTTTCAGATCCAAAAATGATTTCTGCAGGTAGTCTAGGGAAAGTTTAATTGCTCAGGCTTTAGTCCTTCAAATATACAGATGCCCAAACCAAGGTTTTCTCTACGGCATTGTCCTAGTGCCTTTACCTCCCCATGTGTCTGCAAGGTGACGAAGTGCTGTCACTCCACTTTACAGCTGGAGATGTAAAGATGAGACAGGAGGTTCAGGGCCAAGGTCAGCTTTCAGGCCAGGGATGGAAGAGGTGCTCACATCATTGCATGCAAAATCCTTAACTACTGATCAAGCATTAGGCCTCAAGCATTTTTTCCCTCTCTGGTAATGACTTCCCTCCGCTAACATTGTGGATACTCTGAAAGAAATCAGTTTCCAGGGTCAATGATTCAGTATCTTTCTCTGTTGCTTAACAAATGAGAGAGAAACCTATCTTCAGACACTTTGATTGGTTTAAAGAACAGTGAGGCCAATGTGAGAGAGGAGCTTAAAGCTTCTGAACCAGTCTCACCTCAATCCTGTTCTTCATTCACTTCTGTTCCTACATCTGACCCTTATCTCAAGGTCCTGGCAAACCTATAGCATTTTTACTCTGCTAAAACTCAATTCTTGCTGCTAAATATAACTAACTATAGGAATAAAACCAAATATGCTGTATCCCTAAAAGCCAGTTGAAATATTGATTAAAAAAAATTTACAAAGAAATTACTTAGCTACCTAACCCCTGCTTAGACAAACCTGCTAGACCCCATCAACATTCTGCATGGATACATGCAAATAGCTGCTCTGCCAAAAGAGCATTTTGAAAGCTACTAAGTCAAGCATTAAGAAGGTAAGAAACTATAGGTGAGATTGTCTTACTTGGGCTTCTTAGTGCAAATACAGTCTGTAATTACATAGTCACGTACATATACTTTATACAAAAATCTATTTTATGGTTGCAAGTGAGCTGTCTTGGAGTCTCTGCAGTGAGGAACTTGGCATGTCTGTGAAAGAGATCATACAAACTGAAATAACCATGATACTGCAGGCCACATGAACAATGGAAACAGAAAATTCCCATCCCTTAATATTGGATATGGGCTTGATTAAAGGTCTGTATTTCAGTATCTTTTGGAGAGCAGGACCAGGGACTTGCTCTAAAAATCCTTGCTCTCCCCCATCATGACAGAGACTATAATGGGATGATTAAGCTTATTATAGTAGCCCGTATATAACAAACATGACAACTTTCTTAGCACCAGGATCACTGCAAATTTATACCACTTCTTCCAAGTACTCTCCTAGGGGTGAATTAAGGCCATTGAAGTAGCTAAGCCACACAATCCTGTTTCTAAACTGTGTTTATTTTAGGTTTATTTATTATTCTGCATTTCCATGATTTTCGATGCTTGTGTATTAGGTAATTGCAATTCCCCAAGAATATCTGCAGTTATTAAAGTGTACTCCCAAAATGTAATTCTAATTTAACATCATTTTTTTATGTAGGGACTTCTTTTATCTTTAATAGCTAAACCTTTAAATATGAGAAATATAAAAATACACTTTAGAAAAAGAAACTTCAAGACAAATTTGCCTTTAGGTGTCACAAACATAAAGAAACATCACCATAGAAATTACCCAAACATACTGTCTTTGTATCTTTGTGAGCTTAAGCTTAACTTTGGAGGCTTTGGACTTGCAGATATGGTCAGGCTGAGTCACTGTATTCTGGAAAAGCTGATGCAGATCTGTTTTCCTCTTAAAACCAGTTCCTATCAATTTTGCCTGACTCTTACTCATCAGGGTGCTTGTCAAAACGCCAGACACACAAACTCCTCTCTCTTCCATCCCCCACCTCACATTGACCTTTCTATCCCCCTCTTATCAGCCTCTTCCTCCTTCCCTCCATATTCCCTTTGTCTTTTCAGCGTGTCTTGAGATTCCCCTTTCTTGGCTTCTTTCCTGGACAGACTTGATGAGAAAGGATTTTGGTGAGAAATGTGGTTTGTTTTTCTAATTGACTTAATGGCCAATTTTTGACATTTTTTAGTCTGCGTTTGAACATTTCTTCCTTAGAAGTGGCTGACAATTTACTTTCTCCTGCAGGACACCCTCAGATAAATATGATTTTTGTTCAAAACACCAGTTAATTCTGCTCTCACAGACAGTCAGACCACCTCTGCCCTTAGCAAAAGTGTCCTTTGCCAAAAATGCTACTGGTTTTCCTCTGCAGAGGAAACATGTGGTTGAATGAACTGTTGTCATAATCATTGTGGGTTTTTTTATTATACAAATTCAGAAAGAGAATTAATTTCCCTGGGAAGTTTCGTTTTCATTTTTTAAAAGATTATGTGTTGAAGTTAAAGTGGCATATTTGTATCTTATTCCAATAGCTATTTCTTTAAAAGGATTAGTTTTATGTATATATATTTGTATATATCTCTAGGTATTTTAAAAAAATGTATAAACCAGTACATTGAAGTCTCTAGTTTAGTTGGTTGCCAGCTGCATGGAGATCCCCTCTCGTCTTTTCTTTTGGAATGCCCTTGTGTACATCTCTGTAAAAGTTACTTTATTTCTTCAGTCCCAGGAGTGGGGGTTTTTGGTTGGTTGTTTGGTTGGTTTTTTGTTCTTTTTTTTGGGGGGTGGTTGTTTGGTTGGTTTTTTTGTTTTATTTTGGGGAGGAGGGAGGCTGTTTAGGAAAGGTAACTATGGAAATACATTTCTGTATGCTTTGAGACCTTTGTGTGAAGTAGTGTGAATGCCTTGAACTTTTCTGGGACAACGGACCCATTTAAGAATGCTATTACAGCTTATGTTAGGAATGTGGGATCTTTGTGTGTTTGCAGAGTTTTCCACTTTATCTGGTACAACTTGTATGAGTTTATCTCCTTTTGGGCAGCTGGAAGGCAATGTCCAGGCTTTCACAGCCCTTTCAGCTAATGGGTCTATGGTGAGATAGACGTAGAAAAATCCTGTTTTTCAAGATATTTAACAGGCAATCCAACACTGACTAAACATTTGCTCCCTCTCTCACATTCTGCTTTGTTCGGATTTCAAGTTTAATTCCATTTTACTGAACTATATTACTGAACCCAGCAGGGATAGTCAAGAATTTTTCTTTGGCTATGTCTAGACCACGAATCTCTAGAGGCATAGACATTTATGGAAGCAAAGAATTTCCTTGAACTGCCTCATCTTGATACGTGGATTCTGACATTTGTGCAACCCTGCTGCAAATAATCTGTTTTCCTTACACACAGGTAATTAGTTTTAACCTTACCTGCCTGGGAATCTACACAAAATTTTATTGCAATCTCTCAAGGACACCTGGGACTTCAGCAAAAGTCAGCTTTTGTCATGGTGGCATTACGATACAAGAAAGAGGAATGTGACTGTCTCACTGCACAGACCAGGAGCCAGTGCACCATTGCACACTGAGAGCCCATGTGGTCTATGGCCCAGCACAGGGTTCAGGCTGACATTTTCTGTGGAGACATAGAGGTTGTCCTGCTCATTATCTGTCCCCTGGTAAACTTAGGTGGGATTTCTGTTGCCTAATATTATGTGTCTAAAAGCAAATTTTGTAATCTAGATGAATCTAATCTTGTCCAGACTCACTTTGGAGCCAATCGGAAGCAAGACCAGCTGAAAACATAAGCTCATAGCACCTCAAGGCCGGTGTCAGGTAAGAGGGTAAATGATCCTCTCTCTGGTCTTTTCTTTCTTCTTTGCCATTAACTATGGAGGGAACCTAGACAACTAACCCACATTTTCTCCAGTTGTAGAGGATCAATCAGGGTGTCGATGTCACTACAAGAAAAATATGCACTTGCAGTTTTTGACTTGGAAACAAAACCAATCATGTCCAATATGTTCAGAAAACCCAAGGCTTTGTGTGTCCTTCTATGAATCTTTAGGATGCTAGTAATACCACAAAACCTGTGAGGTGCTACACAAAACAAGAATGCTGGAAGGGGAATTTTCAAATGCACCCATTTAACATAGGAACATGTATTTACATGGCATCTTTGAAGTTCCTGCCCTTCTCCCTTCCTCAGGACAATTTGGTCTAAAACTCCAATTCTGCAAATGCAAAGCATGCTTAGCTTTACACACCAGGTTCCTGAGACACTCTGGACGAGTGGCAGAGAGCAAACCTGACCCTTCTCTTTCTCTCCTGCAGTTCAAAGAAATCATTAAGATCAATCAGATGCATGAACATAGCGCGCTTGAATAAGTGTTCTGCAAGATGGGATATAAGCAAAGAAATAAAATCAAGGTGCAGGTCCCAATAAAACAAACACAAGACATGAGAACATTAAAACAGGAGAAATGGCTATTGAGTTTTGCTCTGCCCTTTGGAAGTCTGAGGTACCATAGGACAACCTACCCTCAGAGCTCCTGCTCTGCATGGATGCTGGTTGCTCATAGATCCTGTGTCACATCTGTGAGCACCATGAAGCTGTCTCATAAATTAGAGTTGTTTTCTTTAGAGGCACTGAATGCTAAAGCAACTATACATGTCTTCTGTGCCATGGTTTAAAGTCCATCCTTGGAAGGATTATGAAACTACTATGCTGGTTGGCCAGAAATGGTGGATCAGATGGCTGAATTTTGGGAATTAAAGAGAAAAGCGTTTCTCTGGAGAGATCTGGAAAGCTAGGCAAGTCCTCTGGGGAGAAACTGAAAGGACACCCAGCCCCAAAGTGGGACTTGTTCCTCTTTTTCTGTTTCTTTCCACTCCTTGCCACCTGAGACTTCTGTTGGATAAAACAAATGGAAAACTCAGCAAAGGAAAAGTTGGATCTAAAAGCTGTGTCCCTGTGAGACCGAGCTATCTTCCAGCTGCAAACACACTCCATGGGTGATTTTGACTTGTTCCAGGCTATGTCTCAGGTCCTGGTTCAGGAGTAGGTGGGGATGCCACAGGGCAGCAACAAGGTGCCTTGGTTTGCAAGAAGAAGGTTTAGCCCTTTGGGCAAGAGCTGTGTTGTGTTCCTTACCCAGAAAGCCACAAACCAGGCCATGGCTCGTATTTATGAGTGCAGACACACTGTTTCCAAATGCTCTGTGTGTGTGTCTACATGCATCTGCTGCACCAAGAGCAGGCAAAGTGATTTCTCACACGTCAGGCTGACCCAGGACAACCAACAAAGCTGACATGTGTCCTGAAGGCAAGAGCACATAAGAGAGTGTATTACCTGTCATGGGAATGGGGCCTAGAAAGAAAATGAGGTTTTCTGTACAGACATGGATACCATGTGATGCTCCGTTCAAAGTCCATTACAAATATCCCAGATGAACTAATAAATTGGGTTTTTTTCTTCTTAATAATCTCTTCTCATTGCTCAATTTGTTAAATCTCTATGATTCCTGCTGCTCCTAGATAACTCAAGAACATGCAAGAAACTATATCAGATTAAAAACCAAAGAAGATCCATTTTCCCCACCATCCTGCTTCCAGCAGTTGCTAACAGTAGATATCTGTAGAGAATATAAGGAAAGGTCATAGGAGCACTGCAAAAATAGAGTGAATTTTTCCCAGAATACTTTTCCGACCTCCACTTGCACCAGAGAGAATTAATAGAGATCAGAAGAGATCAGAGAGCTCTAACAGATGAGACACAGTGTATTGGAATAAATTTTGACAAAATTATGTTAAAAATAACTAAGTAGAATGTCTTCATGTTCAGCTTTAAATGTGATTAATTTCAAAAGTTGCATTTAGGGTTTTTTTTCATTTCACTTGTATTTTACGTTGTCATTTTGATATATCAACTGCATTGGCTGCTACTGATTCAGAAACTGACAATCTATTAGAGTCTGAGTAGTAGTGATAAAGTAGCAGTCATATCTTATGTTTTTATTGCTTAAAAATATATTTATTATCATATAATATATTTACAAAGCTTATTTTTTAAAAAATACACAGCTAGTTAAAAATGAAAATAAAGATGAAATTCAAACTAAATACATTGACTTAGTTATAAAATTAATTTTAGAGGAAGTGTAATAAACTTGTTTCCATGAAAGAAGGAAAATAAAAGGTTAACTTGCCGTTTTCCAGAGAGAAGAGGAAGAGGCTTTCTCCTCACATTACAACAAAATAGCCACATTTAACTAGCACTTCAAATTGTAAGATTGCTTTAATTTTTCCAGAAAATAATTTGAAATTAACTGTTCTGATGTTGCTTCCAACTGAACAGGGCTGAAATCAGAGTTTTTCCCTCTTTCCCTTTTTATGCAAATTGAAAAAAACCTGAGCAACAGCAACAGTGAAAACGTAGTGGAAATCGACCACAATGGATATCAAAGTATATAAATTTATTTTGAATCATGTCTATTAAAGTACAGAATAATTTTTAATAAGCCCGTGAAAGGATTACAACTTTCTGCCAATTGTATATTTTGGTAAGTTAGTTTCTCTTTAATTTTTTTTTCCAAGTTGCTTTTTAAAGACCACTTTACAGGCAGATCTAGGTGCAAGCAAGTATTTTGTCTTGTTGAACTCATTGTCTTCAGATGCCCAATACAAGAAAACATCATTAAAATTCATATTCTTTTCTTGGTACTTCTGGCTGGCATTTAACATGTTATTGAACTTGATGATCCACACTGAAGTGCTTTGCCGCTTTTACGGATGCTATTGCTTATGAATACTTAGTATTTTTGGACAAAAAAAACCCAGTACCTCCTCAGAATGTGGCCCTGTGAGAATGTCTATAGAAGTATTGTTATAGCAACCGCTACAGGTAATTGGAACCAGAACATCTTTGGTCTGTGAGTGATGCATATTTTATGGTTTGTCTACTGTGTTGGTAAAAGCTTAGGGCTTATAAACTTACTCTCTTTTTATCCAGCAGTAGTATTCCAGTGATTGAAATTACAATATCCACGGGTTTTAGAGGGGCAGGGGGAGACAAGGGTACAAATACTGCAATAATAAAATTGGTGGAGGAAATCGAGGTCAAGAACAGCAACACACAGAAAAAAAATCAGTTTGGGGGTACTGTGTACATTCAGTAACGGCATTCAGAAGAGACGATACAGTTCAGGAAGATGAATGTAGTAGAGTGTGTTTAGATATGGAGAATGGAAAGAGATATTCACAAGCTAATACTTCAGTAGTGTTCTTACAATACAGAAAATGAATCTGTGGCAAGCAATATGCTCATTTCAGAGGGCAGGTTTGCTTGTCTGCTATATTATGGTTTCATAATTGTGGCTGAATTTAGCTGCTCCTCAGCCATTGGAAACAGATCATTCTGCCCTGCAATTACAAATATTGATTTACAATGACATTTGCCTCTTGTAAAGTGTTTCAGTAACATCTGCAAAAACAGATGATGCTGAGGCATTAATCTCTCCATCTCTCTGATTTAAAAAATAAGTGGTTTTGCTCTGTAATGGCATGAAGGAACATAACTGTGATGAGCAGTTCAAAGAAAGGATTATATTTCTAAAATTCCTATGCCGTAGCTGTAGGCATACAGATAAAGATTATGGGACACTAGAAACACGACAGCATCCAATTTTGGCATGTTAAGCAAATAGAAATAATAGCACATAAACTGCACATCCCACTTTTTTTGTTCAAAATGTACCCCAAAGTATAATAGAAGTAAAAATAGTGGAAGCTACATATGAGAGTGGTTTTGACACAGTACAGAAACTGGATGAGATTAATTAGCAAATTTATCCATGCTTATGGTCTGAATTCAAGTCTGCAGCCAAAACTGAAATCAGCTGTATTTCATATTCTTTCTTCTTTCATTGTGAATGTCTCATATATTTTCCTCTATTTTTCCTATACAAAACACTTCACCAAATGGCTTCAAAACAGCATCCAAAAATACAAGATCTGACTTCGAAAACAATACTGACAGAATCTATTAAATAGAAATCTAAAACTGGTAAACCAGGGAAAGAATGGATTATGAGACATCATCCCCTTGTAACTCATTATTCAATGTCTCTTCTCTGTTTGCTGAGTGTAAAATGTGCCCCACTACTTTTCATAATTTCTTACCTTTTTTAAAAGCAATTGACATGCTTTATTTAATATCTTTTCAAAACCCATGACAGTTTCCCAATGATACAACAATAAATAATAATAAGTCCAAAGAACAGTGTAGGAGAAAAGTCTGCTACGTAAATTAACGATGTAATAGCTGGAACTCTTCCTACTCCATTGCTTTAACTGACTTCGGGATTTAATGATAAATTATATTTATTTAGTGATAAAGTGATAAATATTAACTACTTAGATCCTTCTGACCTTTTCAAAACAGAAAGATATTAATCATATCCCAGAAACTCCTCTTCTCCATTTTGGATGCCAAAAGTATCTGAGTTATTCACATTGGGCTGGTAGATAAGATACAGGACTATATGTGAAGTGTGTTGTCCTGATCTCAGGTGGGAAAGAGTTAATTCTATTTCTAGTGATTGCTGTGAAAGGAATGTCAATAATGCATATTGGTTTAGTTGTTGCTAGGCAATGTTTATACTTTTCAAGAACTCTTGTCATAGAAGCTGAGAAGACACCTCTCCGGAAGGTACTGATTCATGAGGTGGTGAGAGTGACTTATGTCATTACTGTTGTTGTTTGTTGTTGATATTTTCCTTTTCTGTTAATGGTCTATTAAAATGTTGTTATCTGAACCCACAAGGCTTTTTTCACTTCCCTTTTTCCTCCTTTTCTCCCTCTTCTCCCTGCCCATGTGGGGAGAAGGAGAGAACTGTGTGAGCAGCTGTGTGGTCCTAGCTGTCGACTGGGATTAAACCACAACGTATGCTTTTCTGAAGGTGGAGCTCAGCAAGAATACTTGTGGTATATCCTAAGGTTTCAGGTGCCAATTCATAGGACATGATTCAGCTCATCACCCACAGGCATCTGAATCTATTCTATTCTGAATAGACTAATTCTCCATTGACTGTGCTGGTAGTGGAAGCTTAGACACTCAGGTAGGGATTTAAATTTTTTAATTTAAAATTTTTAATTTATTTTTTTTAATTTAGAGCTGACTCTTACTGTTTCTTTTGTCCATTTGAATGCCATCTCAAATTATTAACTTTTACACCGCAGCTTGAATCTACTAGCTGGGCTGCATGTTGGCTTAATACCACCCATACAGTGCAGATGATATGGGGGTCTTTATGGGGTGGTGTGAAAATAAATACACTTAATCTTGTGAGCTTTAATGGTAATGAAGCCTTTAAACTTAAATACTTATTGACTGTAATTTTAAGAAACACAATGTCTGTACAAAGCACCACTTTTCTTTCTGCACAGGAAAGCCCTTAGTAGCACCAGAACTGGGCAGCTCTGTTATTTAGAAGCCAAAATCTTTCCTTCCCAGAGTCTGAATATTCTTGCTCCTTTACGGTCTTAAGCTAGACTTACATATAGAGTGGGAAAACTCTCAAATAGAAGAAACCTCAAGTCAATATATCCCAAACTCTCATAGCACAAGAGCAACTCATCTGGGCTGAAACACTGTTTGAAAGTGATCTAGTTTGAGACCGCCAGCTCCTCGCTTTTGCTGCAGCTGCTGTGATCAAATTTTCCAAGACTTCCATAGCATTTATAACATCGATAAATGGGGCAGATGGATGCCAAAGTAATCTCTGTCTCTGTGGCAGCTTATCTAATTAAACATTTAGACAGAGAAAGGTATAATTGCAGAATAATCTATCTGCCTTTATCATGTGCTTTCCCATAAGACACTCCTGCCTTTCCAGCAGAGCAAATAAACGTTGACAGATGTTTACTTTCAAAGTAAAAAAGATGGTGAAGTTCTATTAACACAGACCATATTCAATAGCAAAGCTATTTTTTCACTGCACTCGATGCCAGCATTCTTTGTAGAACAAAGATTTTGGTACCGAGTAAAATTTGATTTGCATGCCTGAGGGAGTAATAAAAGAAACCTATTATGGAATGAAATGGACTGTAATCACATTGAGAGGACAGAGATTGTTGCTTGGGTGGGGAGGGGGAAAGGCTACTGCCTTGTAAATGGCCTATTGAAGAAGAAAACACAATGTTATCCAAGATACAACATATGCCAAAGTTTGGGGAATGACATGTGTAATTGCTTCGCAACACAGACTTCCATTCCCTTCAGCTGGAGCCGATAAGCACCGAGCATTTCGCATGGGGCCACAGGGAGGGAGACACTTGGTCACCCAACATGGGGATGGAGCAAAAAAGCCATTCTGGCATTCACATTGGGTTATGCCTTAGCTAATGTTGACTCAAAGGCCAAACAGAAGGTCAGCATCCAAGCCTAAGCTTTGTGACATTCTCCCCACAGCACACAGTGCTCATGAAGTAGGGCTCCACTTCTGCTCCCCTGGCCAGGAACGAGCCCCAGCCGCTGGTGGACTTAGCAAGAGCCAGGCAGAAAATGATTTCAGTTACTGAAGGAACAGCTGCTGCTCCAGGAGACATCACTGAAGCCAACCCCTTCTGCACAAGCTACTTCAACTGAGCAAAAGCTGGGCTGCAGGCCCACGGCACAGCTGCATGGTGCTCCTTTGCTTTTCAGACACAGGACTCTCATGAAAGGAAGGTCAGCACCAGCTTCTCAAGTGTGCACATACCTGAGCAGAGGCTGGTCACCACTCCACCGCATCCCCCATCTGTGTCTGATGACACTATTTCCAGTAAGCGACACTGTGCTGAAAATTCTGGATGCTTACTGCAATTTTAAGAATATACAGCACCGTGTGCCCTGTAAACTCGCTGTCACACGAGCTGTTCCTGTTAATGACATTTCTGCATGGCTTCGTAGCCAGAAATGCTGAGCTCCTACAGGCTTTCTAATTCTCCTGCTTGTTACTCCAAGTGACAAGTCCTGATGCCTGTCCTTCTCTCAGCTCATTCTGTTATTATTTTACAAGGAATTTCTCCCTACAATTGTGCACTAAGTAAATGCAATTCTAATTATATAGAGATTATTATTCTGGTTATACAATATATTATATTTCAAGACAAAAGTTACAGGGGTACATCAAAAAAGCTAGTGATAAAAGTATTTCAGTGATAAATCCTGGAAAACAAAAAAGCAATACAGAAGCAGATGCTTTGTGATTTGAAGATTTGAATTGTCCTTGTTTCCAGAATGCTACAGAAGTGATAGCAGTTGACAGCCACACTTCTTGAGATAGGCATAATGCCATTCATTGTTTTTATACTTGAACGGCTTGGATACTACACAGTCTGTCAAGTCTAAATCTATTTAAGTCATGACAATTTATGTTATACTACAGTACATTACTTGTTTTGATCATAAGGCTAAAATCATTCTTGCATGAAATAAACTGAAACTTTAAAAAAGCCAAGCAGGGGCTGATGTTTTCAAAGCAACTGAAATTTTCCTGACTGTGAGATTGACCAACAAGCTACAAATCCAGAGGAGCAGTGCAGAAAACCAGAGTTTCCTCCACCCGTATCCTGAAGTGTTCAGATGAGTGCAATCAAGGCCCAGAAGCATTAGCCAAATCCTGCACGTTAGCTAATACTGTCTGGTGTGAAATCAGATCTGCAGTCAGGAGATTACCTTTGAAGTAGAGTGTTTGGTTTATTGCCTGTTGTCAGGATATGACCATTGCAATATTTTGCTGTTTTTAAAGGTGGGAAATAAGTGAAAGATGAATATTGCAAACACCTGGGCTCCTTCTTTGACTTGCCAGCTGTGGGAGAAACAGCGATCAGGGAAAGGAAATGGAGGAAAGGCATTTGCCATAAAAGCGAGACTTAACCTTAAACTCCATGCACAGACATACAAACAATTCCTAGCGGGACTGAAATAGAAAATTGAAATATCTCTAATCTGTGTTGCCTTACAATGTTTCTAAAAATCAAAACAAACCTCTCCTAACCAACCACATGTTCTTCCTGCCCTGCTTGGAGAAGGACACTGTCATTTCCATGAGGCTGAATGCATGCCCCCATGAGCTCAGACATGACAACCTCATCCTTGTTTTTACACATTGTGCTGGTTTGGGGCTTCCCGCTGCTCCTGGAGGGTGGATGCCTCTTGGAGCAAATAGGTTTGACAGCCTGCTCCTCAGGAGGTGCACAGTGCATGGAAGCACATGGCTTTTCACAGCAGGTGACCTACTGGCATCAGCTCAACCATTGACCGACCAGCTGGGATCTGTGGCAGGAGCAGAGGTAGGCTGTCAGTTTGGATCCTGCACGGTGGAGGATATATGGGTGCTTTTCACTGAGTGCAGCACACATTGTCTTGATGTGGTTGTCCATACCTTCTGCTGCGTCTTCTAAAGAAAGAGAGGTAGAAAGTTCAATTCTATGTGATTATTGAAACGATCAGCAGTAAACTGCTCGCTGTTACCAAGCATGTTGAGAGGCGTTTTTCTTTTATGAAGGTCTAATGGAGAGACAGATTCTCCCTAAACTTTGAAAAGAAAACAAAACTTAATTGGAGTGGAAGTCCTTAGGATTTTTGGTTCTGTGGACAGGTGAGGGAGAAGTTTCTTCAACCTTGGGCTTATTTGAGCTCAATGGATTTAAATCCAGCTGGTGGCCGGTCACAAGTGGTGTGCCTCAGGGCTCAGTGTTAGGACCATTTCTGT
>JAOXNO010000013.1:151822685-151914057 GCA_028565335.1 Limnodromus scolopaceus | reverse complement strand
GTAGAGTAGGGTAGATGGTTGGACTCGATGATCCCAAGGGTCTCTTCCAACCTAGATGATTCTATGATTCTATGATTCTATTTATTCCTGTACTAAAACTTAATCTTCATTTGTAAGGTAAGATTTGGTATACAGCTTCTTTATTGGAACTCCCTGTTATTCAGTTATTTGCAGACACATTTTAAGAAGGTTTATCCAGAATATAAAGAAAAAGTTTCAGGTTTCTGTGTGAAATATCACTGTTACAGTTTTAATATTTTCCTGAATACCTTTTTTTTTCCCTGTATTTTTAAAATTTTAAAAAATATATATTTTTCCCCAATTTGTGTTTGCAAGGCTTTCCCTTTTTTGGTTGCTTGTTTTTTTCTGTTATTGATGACCTATTCATTTTTGTCTAGAGTAAATAAAGTGAAAACAGGAAAATAAATAAAGGTGACAGAATGAAAAGGCACTAGGAATTAGAACCCACATGTGGGAAGTGAGCTTCCTAACTTTCCATATACCCGAATTAAACTACATTTTATGACAAAATTAATTTAATTTCCAACCGTGTACTTAAACACTATTTCTCAGTTTAAATTTTCCAAATCATCACAATCCTCAGTCCATCTCTTTCCAATAACAAATATATACAATAACATTTTTTACTGCATTTGAGGAACATTCCTGTATTTGTATCCTTTCCTTCTTACTCTTTTTTGTCCCTTTCCATTATGCGTTATTTCAAGAAGAAAGATTTCCTTGAAAAATCTGGTTATATGCTTAGTTTAGAATAAAAATGTAAAGACAAAGATTGGAAATATAAGGCTTTAATCAGGGTTTGCAATAATAGGATGAGTCTGGGAAAACTAACATATCCATGAAATTTCATTGTTTAACTATAAACCCAGATACCTTGGCATGCCAGGGAGATCAGCAGCAAATCCTATTAGCGGGATAGGGGGAGGAGAGGGGCTACGCCGTGTGACTGCGTTTAATAACAGCAATGAAATGGAAGCATGAGCAAACAGCCGCAAACTGATGAAAATGTGCAGGCAGTGCTGAACTGGGAAATGTTATGAACACCCAGGAAGACAGTGAGTTAAGATGGACACACCCAAAAAAGGTTAGTCCAAGGTCTCAAAAAAGGGCGAAAAAGAGAGGGGATGCAGTTCTGAAATTCTATGTCCATCCAAAAAGTATTAAATGGCACTATTTAATCAGAGAGCAAGGTTTGACAAAGCAACCCTTTGCAAAGGGATTTAGGTGAGATTTAGAGATCAGCGAGTTCAACATGAGTTTGTAACATGACTCACTGGTTAAACACAAAAATCAAGAAACCAGTGTTTTCTCTTCCGTACAGAGATCTTTTCTAGTTAGATAGATCATTATCTATCTAACTATCTGCTTATTTTATGCTGAAAGAAGAAAAAAAATCATTTTCTGTGGAATACTACAGTGAAAGAATATTCTGTCTGCTTTTCTCATTATTGGAAAATGTACTGAAAAATTACACTGAGGTGAGAATAAAGTGCTGACGGTGATTAAAGATGGGGAGGAGTGACTTATGAGAATGCTTACACACTCCTAAGGGTGCCCTTACACAACCTTGGTTTTCTTTGATGGTAAAGCTGCTTAAGACATTCACACCATCCTCACAGCCCCCAACTACTCATTTTCTTTCTGCATGCAGCAGGTTCCTGCTCCCTCGGGTCTGCCAATGCAGCTGTTTATAAGGCTGTGCTAGAAACCAGATCACTGAAAACCTGTATTTTGAAAAAAATCACAGCCTCCTTTTTTAATAGGCAGAAAGTATTTTTAGCAAGCTCCGTTTTTTTGTCCAGGAGTCCAGTATTGACCCCACAAGTGATTGTACCAATACATCCCAAGGAGACAATTTATGGGACCATATTTTGGGACTGTGGTCAAGAGCAGAAGGAAAACCGACTCTCCTGAGAAAGATTTTGCAGCTCAGGGAAATTTAAATGTCTTTTTCAGGTGTAGTGACCTCCTAACTGATGGGCTTGTATGTGAAAGCAAAACCTGGAAGAGACAAAGGCCTTGGCAAAAACTGAAAAGCAAGGAATGTGCTAGTCTGCAGATATGTGTGCAGTATAAAAACAAGTTGTCTCAGCATGATGTAAACAGAAATCTTGGGATTAAAACTATGAAGAAAATTGCAAGCTGAATACCATGCAGCACAGTCTGAAGGTGAGACATGGTCTTGCATGGAAAAATAGTATGAAATATTTGAAAACAGGCAAGAAAAGTCTCAAGAACAATCCTCTGTAGAATAGGAACAACTCACAGAATTAAGAATTCTCTTTCTAAGATGGCCAGTGAAGTAATATTTCCAGATGAAACTTTTTATTATATTAAATGATTTCTTTTAGATTACAGATATTTTGCTTTAGACGTAACTGCTGCTTTAAAAGCACACAAGGGGTTTTGAATACCATTCTACTGAAAGCAAAGGGAAGTTGAACTGTAAAATTCTATGCTTTTCTGTAGGCATAAAAGGTGAAATTTAGTTGCTTTAGGAAAAAAACAAATATGTTTTCCCACACTTTAACATATTTGTTTGTGGTTTTTTTCAAAATTTGAGCTTGATAAAATGTTTTCTGAAATTGAAAGATGAATTACCCAAACAAACTCTGGAGGAGTTGCTCTGAAGAACCAAATGAAGACGGAAGGAAAGAAAACCTTATAAAATATGTAGATTCTTAAAAAATTAAAAAACTCTACTTGCTGGAAGGTGCTTTAAAAATTGCTGTGAAGCCTTAATAGAGAATTAATGTCATCAGTATCCATCACATTAAATAGAATTCCAAGAGTATGGAAAAAGATTGTTTGGAGTTTACTTTTAAACTATCTCCTAGTAAATTTGCCTCAAAGCTCTAGTTGCTCAAAAATGGCAGGTTTTATAAGTTTTTAGGGTCGACATGAGCAGTGCTGCTGATGGCGATGCTGAGTAGCCTGTGAAATAGTGTAGCTTGTACGTAAATGAACTGTGTACAGCCCGTGAGCGTGGAAGAAGAGGATATATGAGGAAGGAGTGTTAATAATGAAGTGAGAGAGTGAATTCTTCACTCCGGTCCCTCAGTCAGCCCAGGTAACACACAGGCAGCCCATCTGCACGGGCCGCTCTGCTCTGCCTTACAAACAGCCTATGTTTTACGAGGCTGTTTACAGCAGCAGCTTAGAGCCGTGCTATTTATAGGCTCCTTCCTCCACAAGAAAAAAATCGCATGTGAGAACACGATGAACAATTTCATATGCATAGCTAGGTTAACATAATCGGGCTTTCTTCGGTGTTAAAAAAGAGAGGAGAATGGGGAAGGGAGGAATTCACACGCTATGCCAGGTTTTTTTCACAGTCATTAGCAAACAGTTTCTCTTCTCCTACTCTTTTCTACCACACAAGACCCTGTAAAAGTTTGGGAAGACTAGGGCACAGGGATGGATATCTGTTTCATATATCAGTGATTGTATTGTATACATAGCAAGGCTGGTTCCTCTGGTCATGTAACAGAGAATCCTTTAACCCCTTGCATGAGATTCCCTTCATTTTAAAATCTTGAGGTATGGGTCCCCTAAACCCAAAACTTAAGATGTAAGAGTGTCCACCTTTTTGCCTTACACCATGTAAATATGCAGAATTTCCCTTCTTTATTTTCAAGTGTGCATTTCTATAGCTCTTACATCATCTGACTGTCCGTTTCCAACTCCAGCCTCGTCAGGTTACTGAGCTGTTCTCATGGGCACAGCTTGGCTTTAGTGGCTGCCTCAATTGAAGACCCTTCTGAGGCTGTTTGACCCCAGCCTGGAAAATAAGTCTGGACTAAGGAGGCTTTGGGTGAGACTGGTGATCACAATGCTTGTGAGATGATAATACCATGTAAAGGCAAAGAACATTACATTATTGTGAAGACAGAAATGTGCTTGAAAGGACACGGTTCAGTAGTGGGTAAAGCATTTTCCAGTTTATCCATTAACAGTGATGGGAAGCATAGAGGACATTACTCTGTATGAGGATACCAGAAGATCTGCAATTCGGAGTTACCTTGCCTAGCTCAAGAAAAAAAAAACCTACCATATATTGATGTTTGCTCATTATAATGCTGCAAATCTTGTTGTTTACACAGCCATGCTGAGTTTATGCATGTTTAGCTTCTGTTATGACGGCAACAGAAATTTTACTGTCATTGCCTTTGGAGGCAGATAAAAGAGGGAAGGAGAGGGACATTGTTCCACTGTCATCAGCATCCTACAATAATCTGTGCTGATTTAGTTTTCCTTTGAAAATAAATACAATTAAGACATAGAAAGGACTGTGAAATTAGTGTATTACTAATGTAATTCAGACCTTAAATATACCACACTTAAGAGTAGGATTTATTTCATTTACTTTGAGACATCTAAAAATTTGGCGTCCAGTTTACAAGTCACTCAGATTCCCTCTGTCATCAGTGGAAAAATAGGTGTGAGTCACAACATTATCTTTAAACTCTCTCTAGATGGGACAAACTGCAGAGGAGATAATCTCACTGCCTACCAAGTAAATGTTGCTGACTAGCCCTTGTGGTTTAACCCCAGTTGGCAGCTGAGCCCCACACAACTGCTCACTCACTCCCCCAGGGTGAGACAGGAGAGAAATGAAAGAGGAAGTGACAAAACTCATGGGTTGAGATAATGACTATTTAATAGGCAAAAGCAAAAGCCTCTCAAACAAGCAAAGCAAAACAAGGAATTCATTCACCAGGCAGGTGTTCAGACATCCCCTGGAAAGCAGGGATCCATCATGTGTAACAGTTACTTGGGAAGACAAACTCCATCACTGAATGTCTCCCCATTTCTTCTTCTTTCCCCAGCTTTATATACTGAGCATGACATCATATGGTATGGCATGTCCCTTTGGTCGGGCGGGGTCAGGTGTCCTAGCTGTGTCCCCTCCCAACTTCTTGTGCACCCCCAGCCTACTTGCTGGTGGGTGTTATGAGGAGCAGAAAAGGCCTTGACTCTGTGTAAGCACTGCTCACTAATAACTTAAACATCCCTGTGTCATCAACACTGTTTCCAGCACAAATCCAAAACATAGCTCCATACAAGCTACTATGAAGAAAATTAACTCTATCCCAGCCAAAACCAGCACACTAGCTCAGATAACTGAAATTTGGAGGATATGAACTGTGCCCCACAGTGCCTGACTGAGCTGGTAAAATAGAGGTATTTTCCTTTGGATGGTTTTCATTAACACTAAGCAATCTTTTGTTCAAATAAAAAAAAAAATAGCATGTTTTTGAGAAAAGCAGACACTTTTTACTGATATTTTTTATTCAACTTCAGACCAAAGCATCCATGGATGCAACCCATAATTTGTTTATGGAAATATTTGTGAGGATTAGATTCTAATCATCCCATTCATTTGAGATAGTTCTGTAATGTGAAATTTAAAACTTATGAAACAGCAAATTTTTGCATGCATGGGGAGTTTGTATAACTTCAGTTTCTGTAAACTGTGTATCTTATGCTGAGTGAAAAATTATCCTGTAAATGATAACACCTGAATGACAGATTTATCTGTGGTCCAGGACCATGCAGAGTTACGCTGATAAAGGAATCTGGAGGAACTGGACTGTCAGATGAATCAAAACCTGCAGGAGATACAATAGAAAAGGAATAGTTGCCCTTCTGGGCCACTGAGGAAGCACAGTTGGAGCCTGGGAAAGCAGGGCAGTGCATAAATGTAATCCCAACACTGGTCATGGAGTATGTTAAATTGATATTTGACTGAGCCTCAACACTGTTCTCAAATATTCCTATCAGGAGAAATTTCTTTTCTACACTGAATCCGGCTTCAGTGTGGTTACCCCTGGTGTTAGCCAAATACTTTGTCTTCCGATAATTCCTGAAGACCTCTCCTTCCTTCAGAAAACTTTAAAAGATCGCAAGTCTTGACTGTAAAACATTTCCGTTCTCAGTGCTGACACACTGAGTATCCTGTGAGTATCCTACACACAGACATGTGCAACTGTTTGTAGACTCCAGGCCATGTGAGCTCTTAAGTAAATACGTATTCAGCCAACGACAGCTCTTATGCTCATTTGTATCTGGCGTGGGCTGAGCTAGCGGACTGAGATAAAATTTTGTCCCTAACTTTCACCTAAATATCCCCACAGAAAACATCTTTTCTTTCTTAGCCATGAGGCAATTCCCATTAAAATGCTACATTGGTCTTTATAAAAGAATAACAAAATAGAAATAAATTTGGGGAAGGATGGCATGACACCACACTTGACAGAGCCATGAATCACACTGCTCAGATGAATGGTTATCCAAAGCCATTAAAAGTGCTTCCACACTTCAGCACAATGCATTGTTTAAGAGGAGTCATACTGGGCTGGAATCTGCTCTCTGTTTCACCAATCTCATAATGAGCTTTAGCAGGAGTTACTCTTGATTTATGTTGGATCAGGGTCAGACTGGGAACTTTTCTATCTCTCCATAGCGTTAGCATCATCTCATAAATAACTTCAACACCCAAAACTACAGCAGAGAAGGAATGAAGAAGAGTTACCGCAGTATGACTCTAAAATGCAAAGCTACCCAAGTTACACTGACAGCTATTTTTTCAAGTATATTCTTGAAATAACCAAAAGCCATGATTTTTCCCCAATAAAAAACAGTCTGAAAAAAAAAACAGCTGGTGCTTAAAATGTTCTTTAGGTTTCTTTTAGATTCAGAAATCACTCATAAAACCTCAGGATCCAGTGAGATATAACTGTATCTGTCGTAGACCTGGAGACACATAAACTGCAAAATGACAGGGATAATGTTAGAGTTAAATATCCTTGGGACTTTATTATTCACAGCAAAAATCTGATTTGAGACAATAATCAGGCACTTGAAATGCAATATTTTATCAGGTGTTTGATTTTTAAATGGAAATTGGGTCAATCATTTCTTTGAAGCAGAAAACATTTAAAGAAGAGATTCAATGTGTATATGCAGCAGTGGTGGAACTCACAATAAAATTAGAGAGAACAGCTGGCATGAGGAGGTAATTTACTTGACCAGATTCTTCATTCATCATGTTGAATAGCATTGTGTAACTGAGGATTTGGGCTCTTTCTAAATCCATCAACACCGTATATTTCAGCCATAAACCAAACAACTTTCTAACAAGTACTGACACACATAATGCTGTTTTAAATTACTTCTAAAGCAACTTAGGTTTAGAAAGACTTGCTAAGAAGCAATCGAATAACAGACTAACAGCACAGTTGCTGGGACTGGGGGACAATTCTCCCAATACTTTAAAGTGTTGTGAGTGCATGAAATATAATACTACTGCCACACTAATAGAAGCAATAGTCTTAAGTGACGGAGGAAGCAAGGACATTATCAAGGGTCAAAATGGGACTTTAGAGATGCTGGGAATAAAAAAATCACTGTGTAACATGAAGAACCCTATTTCCATCCTGTTTCACAGCTGCTGTAAAGACTACTGTGCATCCTTAAAGCATACTGAAATACACAATCTATTTTGATCACTGTGCTCCATAAAGAAAATATAAACCACAGAAATAGATCTTTTCTTAGAGGATAGAGAGTGCTACATACATAGCAGTGAATTCAGGCTCAGAAGCATACTGTACTTATTTGAAATATTCCTTATTTTGAAATATTTTCCATCCACTTGCACAAAAGTTAATGAAATATAAGAAATAGGTAAAACCATTCCACTGAGAAGAAAACTGGATGCTCAGTTGTGAACCTTTAAGGTATATGAAGTATCTGAGTCTGAAGACCAACACTGGAATATGAAATGAGTGGGGCTGATGCAGTAAAGGCTTACGGGAGTCCAGAAGATTTCAGGAATCCAGCACTCAGAGATCATTAGCCATGCTTTGTCTTCCTAAGCAGACAGCTTTATTGCTCTTCTTTAGCTAAATTAACAAGTTACAGCGTTACCTCTTTTTAAAAAGGTTGAGTGCCCATTGGGAGGGATTATAACCGGATCTGGTTAATTGAGGTTTAGTTTATCTGCACTTCTGGATACAAATAGTCTTATGAGGAAGACACCCTGCAGCATAGCATACAGTGTTGATTTCCTATTCATCATCTGAATGAAAATAAGAGACAGAATTGAGTGCATATTTTACAGTCTTTCCCTGAAGTTTGGGTAAGGGTGCCATAGTGTGAGATGTTCCTTGCACAAAAGCCTGCCTCTGTATTCAGCCTGGAAAATAAAACCTGATCTAAAAAGCTGTCCTCCTAACCTTGGATCATGTTGAAAATTCTGGGGTATTTTTTTTGTTCTCTTCAAAGTAATTTTCAGAAACTAAGATGAACTGGGATGCTAAGAACACAGCTAGATGACATCCTAATCATAAATCAGAAGCTGTTCAGTATGTAAAAATGTCCATCTCTTCACCATTTTCTGCATAGTGAACTGAATTGAAAGGAATAACTAGACTTGAGATAGAGTTGGAAAACTTTAATGCGCTGTTTTGGAAGTTAACAAGAGTTTAGGGTCCTAGGTGATGTAATTTAGTCAGATTGTGCTTTTCTGAGGTCAGTTTTTGGGTTTTCAGCTTCTGCACGACTTTTTGACCTCTTCTGGGCTTCTTGTACAGCAAAGAGAGTGAATTAATCAGAGGTTTCCTGGTTAGTTGAACACGACTTTCTCAAACCCTCTCATGTTAGAAAAGATTTCCTAGGCTTTAGGTGGCTAAGGGATTGGTGAATTCCAGGGAGATGTGCTAATTTATAAGCATTGTCGTCATCATCATGATAGTCTTACTGTCTTCTATCAAAGTTTGCTTGACAATACAGTGAGCAATGGCTCCACAGACCCTCTGTCCTTCACAAGTTGATGTGAATCATAGGTGGAAGCAGCTGTAACACCTGGTAGAGGTAGTGTTAGGGGACATTTGAGCCCCCATGAGTAGTGTTTGAGGTCAGGACAAGCCTGTAACTCCCCTTAGGAAAGTGACCCAGACTGTGCATGCCCACGTGAACTAATATATCTCTTCACTAGTGAATTGTAGGTATTAGAAATCGGACGGGAAGGTATATGAAACTCATTTAGCACCCATGGTATATCTGGTAAATCTAGACTGCCCTTGTGCAAGATTTATTTTCTTTCTTCTTTTATTTTTTTTCTTTTTTTCTTTCTTCCTTTCTTCTGCCTTCTGCTTCTGTAGCTCTTGGAATTCACATTTTTATACCAAACTCTAAAATTAAGAGAACTAGAAAGTTTTAGAAATTAAGCTTTGAAAAATAACAACATATAACCACTAATCACAGTAATAAATGAAACAATGGCTTCCTTAGTGGATGAGAAGAAAAGTGACTGTAAGTGTGGCATCACCAAAGACATCAACACCTTACAAAACATTAAAGATGATTCACCATTTTCTCAAGAAAACACAACTTGTCAGAAAACAGTATTTTGCCAAATAGAACTTTTCCATGACTCTTATTTGGACTTTTTATAAAATCAATGTAAGAAAGCTTTGAATTTTCAAAAGTGTTTTGGTCCCCAGTTACAGATTTCTTTTAAACACATAAACACATATAGCAATGTTTTCTGATGAAAGGTCTCTGTATATGCACTTGCACAATTTCACATTTTTTGTTTGTTTGTTTGTTTTTTGGGGATTTTTATGGGACAAATAAGAAAAGAAATAGGAAAGAGTATGAGGAAAGAACAATATTTAATTAATTTTTCCTGAATAAAATTTTGAAAGAAATATTTTCTAGGGAAAATAATATTTGCAGCCTTCTCTAGAATCCAGTACATTTATTAACATAGACTCATTGTTCAAATTTGTTCCATGTGAATTTTTGATACACTGGAGAACAATCTGGTTCACCAACTTGATTTCACATTAATTTCTAACTGTAGGATTAACTTATGGTGGCTTAGACGGGATTTGCAGCAGGGCGAGAGTGGGATGTGAGACACACTTCTTCTGCCTACTTCTCTCATTCATAGAGAAGAAAAGAGCTTTTAGCATTTACAAATAAATCAACTGGAACAATTTTCTTTAAAGTTTATAAGGTGGCCAGTTAGACTGTTTTTGGCTCCTTGTAGGTTGTGAGTTATACTGTTTCCATGAGTTTATGACTAGGAGCAATCTTTAGATTATTCAATCTGAGTAATTAAACTGCAATTCACTAACTCCACAGAATATCCTCAGAGTAGTTACACCAGAGTGTTTCAGCCTTTCAGGTACTAAAAGGTGAACATGGAAGGTGCTTATGGAGTAACCACCACCACCAGTATCAGAGGCTGCTGCAGGCTGTTGCAGCTGGGATATTCCCACATAGTCCCAGCAAGCAAACTGGACCCATATCAGCAGAGAAATGTGAAAATGCATTGAATCCCACCAGTCAGAACTGTATTTTTCCTAAAAAATCTGGTGAAAAAAGTCTGAAGCATCCAGTTAGGTATCTGAGAGGATGATCTTTTACTTTTCCCAGCTCCCATGGGAGCTAAAAGACCACCAGCTAAAAGACCAAAGCACGAGATAACACTTCTTTGACACTAGGGTTTTTTCCTCTCCCACTTTGTCAGTGACATCTGTGATCATTCATAGCAATGACAATGTCTTTAAAAACTCCTACTAAAACCACAACTCCCAAGGCACAAGGCTAAACACAGCAGCAAGGAGACATGAGAACACTCAGTGAGCAGCCAACACTGAGTCATCCCAGCTGATCCCAACATGTCCTGTACTGTTCCCAATGTTGGGCACATTCCTGGGCCTCGGATGACGACTGCAGCACGTATTCCAGAGGAAAGACAACCTCATTAAAACCAGTGAATCAAATCTGTAGGGTGGGGGTTAAGTCAATGGAGTAATACAGGGAAAAGTCTGGACTGGATGCATCCAGAGGTACCTGGACAAGCTTGAGAAGTGGGTCCATGTGTATCTCATGAGGTTCAACAAAGCCAGTGCAGGGTCCTGCACCTGGGTGAGGGCAACCCATGGTATCAATACAGGTTGGAAGATGAAGGGATTGAGAGCAGCCCTGCTGAGAAGGACTTGCAGGTACTGGTGGGTGAAAAGCTGGACATGAGCCAACAGTGTGTGCTTGCAGCCCAGGAGGCCAATCATATCCTGGGCTGCATCAAAAGCAATGTAGGCAGCAGGTCAAAGGAGGTGATTCTTCCCCTCTACTCCACTCTGGTGAGATCCTACCTGGACCTGTTGTGACAGGACAAGGGGTAATGGCTTTAAACTAAAAGAGGGAAGATAAGACTAGATATAAGGAAGAAATTTTTTACTGTGAGAGTGGTGAAACACTGGCACAAGTTGCCCAGAGAGGTGGTAGATGCCTCATCCCTGGAAACATTCAAGGTCAGGTTGGACCGGGCTGTGAGCAACCTGATCTAGTGGAAGATGTTCCCACTCATTGCAGGAGGGGGTTGGACTAGGTGGCCTTTAAAGGTCACTTCCAACCCAACCCAAAATATTCTATGACTCTATTCCATTCTATTCTATTCATGGAAAACACTGGACTGACAGTCCTGGACAAGATGTTATTTTTCACTCAAAGGCAGGCAACATTTTTGGCACTATGACTCTTTAGACTATCTCAGCAATGACCTGGAAAGAGGTGAGAACTCTATCTCCAAATCCATCCAACCAACTCTTCTACAGAGCTTGCCCACAAGGGTCCTAGGCTGGAGCTTTGGTGACATGGACATCTGTGGAGGGACCTTTTGGTGAGGTATTGAAGAACCTCTTTCTCTTACCTGGTTCAGCTCCCCAGTTACCCTCTTTATCCAATTGCTCTCATGAAATTTTCACTTTCTTGCTGCTTGTGTCGTTTAGAAGAAAATAAAGATATGAAACCCCTTCAGCCTTTTGCTGCTTCACTTCTGCAGTGAAACAATTTCAATGGAAAGGCTTCTTCTTCTGGTTGATTTGTCTCCCAAACTCAATTACATCACTAAAACAACTATCTTATTATAATTTGGTTGTACTTATTACATCATTGCAGTCTTACTGAAACCTTTATGCGGTGTAAAATATTAAAATATATATTATGTTTGAAAATTGAGTAAGGGTTTGTTGCTTGTTTCATTAACTGCTCAGATATTCTAGAAATTTTCAGATAGCTATCTCATAGGAACAATCCAAATGACTAGAAGATTAATGTTTTTTTGGTCATAAAATGGCATTACAGCAAAGTGTGTTGAGGAAAGACTCTAAAAAGCAGTTTTTATAGAATCTAACTGTGCTCTAACTTTCTTTACTATTTTTTTCATTACATGTTTTGAAAAATGCACATATTTTTTTATGTTTTGCCGTTTACACAAAATCTTTAACAGAAACTTTTAGTTTCAAGGTTGCAAATAAACTGCAAATATCAGGTCATGAATCCTGACATATTTGGTCAGAAGGCAAACAAACCTGAAGTTGCTGTTGCTTGGTTTTATTAAAGAACAAGACAAATTTAAGGGAGAGACAAAAGATATCATAGATATGATCTTACCTTTCAGGGAAACACAGTTTTGGAGAAATATTTTGGAGACTGTAAACACATAAAAGTCTCATTAAAAATTATTTTCTTTTAAAGTTTAGACCTTTTCATGCAGGGAGTCATGAAGATGGGTTCTTTCAGGTCGGGTAATTCCATCATGTTATGTGCCCTCACAGAGATGGGAAATTTAGTGCTCTTTAAGAATTAGAACCTACTTTTCTGAGCTGTGCCCTTGAAAGTGCTTTTTATCTTCATTTCCTGTTATTTAACTGAAAGTTTAATAACTTTATGTACACATGGCACATAAGTGCTATGTAGAGTTACTTGTAACTGCTTTAGGAGTAAACATGGATATTAATTTGGTAACTTTTCTTGGTTACAGACACAACTTCAGAAAAGAAAGCCTCTGACAAAAAGTTGTTTCATCTTCAAGGACTACTTAAATAAAACTGTAAAGAAGCAAGTTTAAAAATAGTTATGTAGAGAATAAAGGTTTCTGACCTATTTGAAACAGTTTCACCTTCTATAAGTCCCTGAGAAAACTGAAGGGATACCTCAGAGAAGTGGGTTAGGTAAAAAAAGATATTCTGATAAATTCCTACCACAAAGACAAAAGTTAGATTCCAGATCTAATGTGTATGCATTATTAATTCACATAAAGCAATCAATAAGATAAGCCGGTAAAGAATTCTATCAACGAACAGATCACAAATGTGTTAAAGTCCCAAAAGTTGTTTCTCTCTTCCCACTACAATACAGAAAAAGGGTTAAAAAAGCCTTTAAATGGAACAAGCCCTTTGCTTCCTTCTGAATTTTACCTCATTATCACAGCCTCAGATCTCTGCTCAGCCCAACTCCAGCTCTAAGACACGTGAGAAAAAAAAAAGATATTGAAATCTGGGGGAAATAAGCTTCACAGTTGGAACACAGTATTTGTACTGTGTTGCTGGAATGGCAATGTAAGATTGGACAGGAATTTTATTTATGCTTTTCCTGTAATTAGGTGAAATCTATTTTAATTGAAGATAATGGTGTCTCTGGTTGAAAACCACAGCCTGTTTATTTAGATTATGCTTTCCTGCAAAGGGAAATAATGTAACACTGGCAGTCAAAGAAAAAGGGTACTTAATACAGGTTTTAAACATGGGGTAGTCTTGGGATGCTTTTTTTTTGTATGCACCTGATTTTAATGTTATTTTGATTTCCCAGATAACTACGATTACTTAATTATCCTAGTAATTACTTATTTTTGTCATTTATTAATATTGAAATTATGCCTGCTAAACATACGATGCTTACTATGTTTTTTACTATGATAATTTTGGTAATGAAGTAATACTGATAATGTATTTTAATTTTTTACAGTACACTGTGGCATAAAATTTGGATTAATTTTTAGGAGGGCAATTTCCTTTGAAAGCTCTTCTCACAAGGACAGGCAGAATAATTATAAGAAATTATAAACTAAAGTTCATAGTGTCTATTGTTCATTCACTATTTTTTGTATCTCCCCCCTTTCCCAATTTTGAAGAGAACACAGTTAAGACTAGCAATTTGGAACATTTTTGGCTGGTTTTAATTGCATTTTTCTTACACATCTGGCAGGGAACCCTGTGTGACAGAAACAGTGGGATTCATTGAACCTACAAAGGCTTTCCAGTATCATTTAGAAGAGTTAATTGCATGTGACTTTTCTTGTGCATTAGGGATCTCCAGCCCTGTGGGCAGTTTTCCTGGAGTAAATGCTGTGGGATTAGGTTGTCTATCCAATATGGAGTTTTGCTGGAAAAAGACTTTCTGCTTTATACAGTGTATAGACAATAGACTGATTTTGCTTATTGTATTGCTTTCTTCCATTCAAACACAGAAATAAAGCTAATTTGTCTTTCCTGAGCATTTATTGTTACCTCTTTGACATAATGGGCTAAGGGGCAAGTGAAGTTGAAACATCTGAGCTAAGCAAAGGTGACATTAACCAGTTTTACTGTGAACGGCTTGTCAGACATTATTAAGTTTTGCCTGGGTCCATCAGGGTTTCTAGCCTGTTAATAAATATTGCCACCAAAACATTACTACAAAATGATTTTCCTTTTTCAGACAACATAAAGGCAAAGATTTGTCCGTTGTCTCCATCAGGTATTCAGTTTGCATGGAAGAAAATTAAAAACAATATTTTTAGCAAGAAATGTACCCCCAACTTTTTATTTTTTTTTCAAGAAATTTAAGCAGTTGGAAGGGTAAATTAGCTTTGCCTTCAGGATGCCTAAATCTCAGATCACCTATTAAAACCGTTCATGATGACACATTTTGCTTTTTAAATTCCCTGAACACATCACTTTCTGAAATATCTCTCTGTTCCCAAGATGGATTTATCTGAAGCACTCCTAATGTGTTTGAACAGTTGAACTAGCCTAAAGCACTATAACTTTAATGCATCATAAATGAATCACTATGGATACAGGGTGTCTTGATGATCCTGAGTATTTGCCTTTGTATTACATTTTGATATTGGTGATGTTTGCCTACCTGGCAGAAAAAACAAGCTTCATAAAATTTGATTAATTTATTAGAGCAGTCAAATTAAAAAGTTAAGGGCATAATGAAATATAACACAAATTGAAATAGTCAAATTTGCCATCTGCCCAGTTCTCACAGGTGATGCCTTCACAAACCTTTTAACAAGCTGCAAGGGGACCGACAGGTCAAATCTTGCAGCCTGTGCCTAGCACCGTGCTGCCAGTTTTTGGTACAGGACTCAGTCACGGTGGCATTGCAACCGCATCTGTGCCCCATGCATGATGGGCCGAGGAAGACAGGAACATGCCATGCAAACTTCCAGCTGTCTTTCCTGCTGTGTGCTGACACGAGTGCCGAACGCCATCTGTCACATAAGTGGAGCGCGGAGTTGATTTCAATAAGAAAATGTGGTTAAAAGGCAATTGGTTCTCCATCCTGACTTTGCATTTTTCTTATCCAGAGCTTCCTCTGAGTTCAGGGAGAGGTCTGGCTGAATGCTAACTAGGCAAGAATCGCAGGATTTAGCCCAAAATATCCTGAAAATCAGGTTGGAAAGTCTTATCTGTGACTATAGTTGATGCAGCAAGGGCAGTTGCAGTCCCCTCTTCTTGCCTCCTACAACCATCTCGCCACCATGGATCAATGTAGAAGTATATAGACCTCTGGTCACATAACAAAATAGCATTCATCCACCTGAGCAGCCTGTTTTCCACACAAGTCAGCATTGCATCTTTTACTGCTTTGGAAATTAGTCCCTCAGGAGCTAATCCAACATCCACAAAAATTCACAGGCTATCTCCAAGGGACTGCAGCAGATTTTAGGTAAGAGATTCAAAGGCTCATTCAATCAACTGTATTCATAGGGCCAGAAAGCAAATGGTGCTTACCTCATAGAGTACCTATAGAATTTACTGATATTTTTACTGAAATTTTTATGCACTCCTGCTCCTCTAGGAAGGGAGAGGTACACTGTAAAAAGGGAACCACACAGTCTGTGGATGGATGAATTATTTTGCAGATTCCAAACCTGCACAGAGATCATGAGGTCCAGACTGATGACTAGATTTTCTTCACATCCAGGATCAAGTGGATATCATGAAGAGCAGCTTCAAATTCACAAATTCTCCTGCTGGAGAGATCAGAGGATCGCAGAATCACAGCAGCCAGTATTATCTTACTAGCATGGGTTTTGTTCAGTTAGAAATATGCAGTATGACAAGATAGTGGTTGCCTCTGCTGTGTAACAGATTTTATCTGACAGAGAAGTCGATACTAAGTGTGTAATAACTTGCGTCACAACCAGTTTTGTGTTCCTACTTGTCTTATCCTCAATCCCTTCCAGCCCATCTTTCACTGAAGCATCTAAAACCCCAAAGATGTTAAAGCTCCATGTATACTTAAATATGTCAGCTACTTGTGCTATTTAATGCCACCTAACACAGTTCCTCAACAGAAAATGTGAAAGTAGGATTTTTTCCCATTTTTACTCCTTTGTTCATGGCATGAAGAAAGTTTCTCTGCATTTCGCATTTTTCCTTCATTATCTCTCTTGGTTCTGCTGCAGGAACTCAAGCTGAACTTAAACTTAAGCCCTACTAACTTGCCTCAATTTGATCTCAAATATTTTCTTGGACATAAACGTCTATGAAATCATAAATTAAGAGAATTTACTCATGGTCTAAGAAGAAGAACTTATGAAATGCAGCCCCTCCTTTTGAAGTGTGCTGTTGGCAGGTGTTCCTGGGTGAGGAGCACAGCCTCAGAACTGGTGAGCAAGAAATGAGCTCCACTGTTCATGTTCTCTTCCTGCTCTGTCAGTGCATGGTGGATACATAAACGAACCTATGCCTGCAGAAGGAAAGATCTTCTCTTCCACAGCAAAAGAACATTATCATGTTTTGCTCAGAGTTAACACCTTTCCCATGTGAAACAGCCTTTCTTGGGCTCCCCAGAAGAAAAAAGGGCGCACTGAGTAAGCAAAACATATTGAAGAGGAAAATATAGAATCCCAGAGATGAAGCAGACAAAAGGATGAGAGAGAGGGAGTATAAACATTGTCATTTCTTAAATAGCTAATTGAAGCCTGTGAAGAATATCTTCATTCTGGTTACCGAAACCTGCTACATACTGCTGTATATCTTCTAAATCAACCAAAAGTTCATGGAGACAACACCTCCCTCTTGATTTTTTCTGAAGAGCAACCCTTTTGCCATGGTCCTTGTTCCACTACCTGCTTTTTCAGTGTCAAGTTCATCCCTGGTGTATGACCAGGAAGTCAGAGAATACAGTGAAGTGTAAAGGGGATTAGACTGGATTACTGTACAGTTGCTTCAATCCTGGTTTTGTGCGGTTTGTCCTTGTCCTTTCTTTTTTTAAAAATTTTTTTTTTAATTAATTGAATAAACTAATTATTTAAAAAAGGATCTTCATGTTTACTTAATCTCAGTGGTTTTGTCCCTCCGTTATACTTTCTGAGCTTCCCACACCACAACAAAAAGACAGAAGTATGATGCCCTTCATAAAAGTCAACAGGAGACAGAGAGAGACTGTCCAATAAAAACTTCCTTTAGAGAAATTAAAAACTGTCAGGAGCAGTTTACAGCCAGCGTGGTTTGTGGAGAGTGATGGCTCCCCAGGTGATAAGTGGGTGATCATGGTTGGACTCTGAAGAGGTCTTCTCTTCCTGCTTCGGCACAGGCTCAGACGCACTCTGGCTTTTGCGTCTGCCCTTCATGTATCCCACAGGGACAGGGACTTGACACAGTGACAGAGTCTAAAGATTAAGTTTTCTGCATAACTAATGCCATCGGATCAGCAGCACGTGTAGTACTTCTTTTCTGGGACACCTGCAGTGCTGCAAGTGCTCTAGATATGTCTTTGTGGGGACTTCAAAGAAATTAGACATCTCTGGTTTGGATAAGGCATTCAGGGCACTTCAACTGGCCTGATGATGCTGAGATGTTTCCTACTGTGGGAAAGCCAAGTTCAGAAAGGGGTTGTAAATCCCTTTTTAGCAGATTATTACTTCTTTTTTTTTTTTTTTTTTTTTTGGCATAATGGATACTGGTTGTTTCAGGTAAGAGGGATGTTAAGATTGGTCCTGGAGGGGTGATGCAGTCAGGGACAGGGCAAGGAGGAGTGCAGGCCACTGCTAACAAATGCACAAGAGCTGCTGCAGAGCAGTCCTTGGGCTTCCCAGCGCCTTTGCAGAGTCAAATGAAAGGGCGATGAGATTTAATCACTGAGAAGCAAACCTATTAAAGCTAAAGCAGTGTGATGAAAGCAACAATCAATGCAGGCACTAGAGGATTTACATAACTTTTAGAGAAACAATTATTTGGTTTTAGTTATGTTTTCCACACAACCTAGCAATCACAAACTGTTTTATATTCCTCTGCAGTCTTGTCTGAAGAAAGCATTTTCTAAATGTTCTTTAATGATGTCTTAAGTTACTGCTTTCCCTTTAGAACCCTCTCTGTATAGGGAATAGCACCTTCAGCTGCCAAAGGGCTGATGCACACAAGGGAGAAACAAGGGAGGGCACGTGGACATGGAGTCTTGGATAAAATTTCACACAGCACAGAGCTGAAGAAGAACGACATAGTTTGACAGGCCACAGAGGCCACCAGGACAGGCTTTAGGAAAGTGGAAAGGCTTTAGGGAAGTGTAATCAGCATCACAATTTTGTCCTGGTCGGTCAAAGTGCTGAGGAACATGCTGAACTGCTCTTCACTTGAAATACACATACTGCTTCGACTAGTTTTGGTGCCTGAATCTATGCATCACCCTACATCTCTTCCAAAAAACCTCTTTGCTGCAGGAGTTCAGTCCCATGTCACCAATAACATCATCTGGTTAAACACAAATAACCACATATCAGAGACTTCATAAGCAACTCTCCCTCATGAGGGCTTGCTGGTTTCTGACTGAGCCCCAGTTAACACTCCTGCTTAAAAAACGACCTTGTAAATCTGAAAGTGTCAGGGATTTTCTTGCTATAATCTGGGAGAAAATTGCTATTGGAGACCCAAAAAGAATTTGAAACAGGACAAAGTTAGTATTAACAATAGGGAAGAACATACAAATGTCCGGATATCTGCCTGGCCTGCTATATCCAAAAAGTACTAACATGCAATTGTGTTGTAAAGCCAAGAATAACTCCTTTGCCTTTTGCTGCCCTTAAAAGAAATAGTTGTCTGAGAGTCATGCTGTTATTCTTGGCAGACCGTTGCAGCTCAGCTCTCAGTGAACTTCAAGAAACAGAAATACAAGGATATGGGGCACCTAACAGGAAACCCGCATTCCCCTCCTTCCATTGCCTTAAGGACAGACAAATCCATGGAAGTTACCTCTTGTATTCATTCTTTTGAGCCATCTACAGACTCAGCATTGTTATAAGACCTTCTAACCACATGTGCACAACAAAGGATTGCTCGATGCTTTACAGATGCACTTCCTGTTCAAAATAACGGTTCAGTTCAGAAAGAAAAATATAGAGAAACAACGCAGTTTCCCTTGTCTACATTTTTTTTACAGAGTAAGAGACTTCTCTCACATTATCTTAACGTTTTGTGTAGGTTGTTGGCTGTTTTTAATCAGAAAAAACAAACCAGAATAAAAATGTATGTCTGATCTCAATATCAATATGATCACACTGTAAAGGCATTTCTTCAGTCTCTGGCCAGTATCATTTTACTTTAGCAGCTAAAGTTGTGTCCCTGGCATGAAGATATGCTCTGCAGCCTGCTTCATCCCATCTCCTTCCAGATACAGAGCAAGAAATCCTTTCCTTAGCTCTCATTAAATAGCTTAAAAGCTATTTGTTAACCACTGATCATTTAAAAGCCAGATTTCAGTGGTTACACACGATGTTGTAACCCACATTGGATGCACATTAATAACTCAAATAGGAAATTCATTAAAGGCTGAAATAATTCCTAGCATAGCAGCTATCTTTTCCTGGAAAACGAAACTACCTAGTGATAGATGTGGTCTTGTGTAAAATTCAAATAACAGAGGTTTTAAATGTTCACTAGTTCATTGGGGAACTGTTTACAGAGGACCGGTAACTTTGAACTCTGACTGGTAAGCCTTCAAGGTGTGATTTGTGTGCAAATCAGTTACCGCCCAAAAAGGTTTACATTTCCTGATAAAAGTTATTCATAGGTTATAGTTTAGACAACTGAAATAATTGTATTTTCCTACCAATGCTAATTGGTTTCTAGATTGGACTATTTTGCTGTGTTTAGCAAAGAGAGAACTGGCATCCTGCTTCTCTGCTTGCTGTTCAGTATGCACCGGATCATTAATATGAAATACTGCACAGTCGGTTTGCAATTCATCTTAAAGATGAACTGCAGTTCCTTAATGGTCTTGAACTTTTAGTTTAACAAAATAAATAATATAAATCCTTCAATGCAGGGCAGAGGGGAGGAGCCAAAAGTGCTCATTCCTGGCAGTGGGGTTATAAAAAACTCTGCTCGAAAATGCCTTCCATCTTATTAGACATTATTTATTTCCTGACATCATTTCTTGGAGTGGATTAATTGTCATTGGCCAAATATTTTGCACAACACAGAGGGTGCCAAGGAATTATTTGAGCATATGCATCTGTATCACTGAAAGTGGCCAATATAATTTAGAAATGCCACCCAAGGTTCTTTGGTTAGTGACACCATAATATCCCATTAATTCTATTTTTCCTTATTTTTTTTTTTTTAAAGTATGAAATTCACACTTCTTTATAGTCAGGTTCTTGTTTACTGTATCAGGGTCATATATCAGAACAGTAGGCAATAAACTGTTTTGGAGTTTAATTATTTTCCTTCTATTAGAACATTTTGGGCCAATGCACTGGAAAATCCTGACTCATGACCAACACTTCATTGGGGACTGTTAGTTTAATTTCTGCACAGGCCATAAAAAATTACAGCAATTTACTGTCTGCACAGAATCTTTCTATACAGTGCTTCGTACTAGTGGTGTCTGATTGCATTATCATCTATGATGACAAAAAATCTCACACTGATTTCAGTAGGAGAGAAAGTTAAATTAAAAGTAATCTATTTAATGTGTTGTACATCTCAAGAAAAGCAATTGTCAGGTTCAGTGTGAAGACACAATACCAGTATTTTCATATTCCTGGTGATGTCTAACAACCTGGGACTGGAATGTCAGCAAGAGTTGCAAGTTCTCCTGGGAGACAGGTTTGTAATATATCCTTTAATATGAGAACAGGGTCAGTCAATTAAATGAAAAGAATGGCAAATTTAAAAGAGGTGAAAATCTCTCTTTTCATATAAGTTAGTCTAGACTGTCAAATCGATTGCACAGAAAGTCAACAGGTTAAATATTATGGCTGAATATTTAGAGAGTTTGGAACCTAACCTGCCAATTCATATTGCTGTGCAATGATAATTAGACACTGTCTTGATGCTCTTCAGTTTCCAAGAAAGACAAAGTTCTTCCTTTGAAATTCACTGTGCACTTAGTGAGTTTCAACATAGATATGAGGGCCGAAACAAAAGAAAAAAGAAAAGGTCAAAAGTATAGTAACAAAGTGTAATAACATTCCTGTTCCTACTGATTTCCTGTGGGAGCTGGGTACCAAACCCTCGGTGGTGACTCTAACATTCCCCGCATTGTGTTTTGACTATGAGTAAGGTACCTGAAATTGAAACTCGTATGGGTAATCTTGTGCTCTGTGGGAAAAATAATCAAAAGGGAGAAAAAGCAAAATATAAGGAGCACAGGGAGAAGGGCATGGGCTTCAGGCCAGAGGCTTCAGCCAGTATAGCACATGTAGGAATGAATAGACTGAAGTACAAAGATGCAGCTGGAAGGCAGGGCATTTTCTAACTGGGAGCACATTTGGGTTGGATTCTGGAGGTCAGTGGTTGAAGAGGACATCTATGCTCCTCCCAGCGTTATCGCTACACCCTATAATATTATAGGGCACATAAGGCACACCCCATAAGAATATAAGATGCATCTGTCAATCACCTAGCATGCTTCTCAGTGTTTTTCTCACAGGGTTTGCTGTGCTCTACTGCATAGGTGCTAAGTTACTGGGCACGTTCCCATAAAACTTTTATGGTTCCACTTTTTTGGTTTTACCTACAACAACATTACTCTTTTGGAGAGGCTTTGCTTCTTCTTAGTTCAAGGAAGTAAGTATGTACCAGGAGTGAAACGCAAAGTAGAGGCTGCTTTATCCTCCAAGCCGTATAACAAAAATCAGAGCGCAGGCAGAAGAACATTAATGCAGAAAATTATATAGAATGGGGTGGGAAGGTACCAGGAAACACTAATTACTAATTCAAGAAAAGAAGTGGCTACTTGGTCCTCAGAAATCCAAAGAGAAAAGAGTGAAACTGAAGATACTGCTTGCAGACACAGCAATAACTCCTAGTGTGGTTTTGGCTTTATTATAGGTTTTTGTAATGGAAGGATCTTTATTATGACTTGACAGTCTTTCTTATTAATAACCCATATCACAGAGAATGGGGCCAAAAGACACACCATGCAAAAGATCATTTAACTTCTTTCCCTAATGCGCTACATGGTGACCCATACCTCCACTGTTCCTGCCAGATGTTTGACTTCCCTGTTCATGGAGACGGTGATGGAGACGTTTTCTTGAGCCAGTTTTTCTTCAAAAGTGTTTCCCACTGACCTACCACAGTGTCTGTTCCTGCAGGTGAAACCCACTTTATCTTCCTGTATAGATCACAGACACAAAGGTCAGATTGTTCCAACGCTCTTCATGTGAAGATGACAAAATATAGTTTGGCTTTCATCTGCCAGGCTGAATTTTCTAACTTTCAAGTATAAAACTATCCATTCCATTTGTAAATGCACCGAATCCAATCTACCATCATTAAGTCACGTGGAATTCATTATGTCATTTTAAAATATCTCCTTCCAGATTACAACCATATCTGAAATATGTGGCTGCTCTGTAACCAAACAATGAAAGAGCCCAAGCAAACAAGATCCAAAAGGCTGTGCCGAGAGACTTGTTACACACAGGAATGTTATCCTCTGCAGTTCACTGCAGCAGGAAACAAGCTGGAAGAGGTGCTGTTGTTGAGGCATTTTGTCTGCTAAATTTCCAAATTGCTGTGACAAGACATTCAAACTGGTGAAAGGAAGGTTATAGATCTCTCAAGGTGTCAGCGCAAAGAAATGTTTCTGTGCACACCTTGTGGACATTTGAATAAGGTAGGAAATCACTTTGCAATGGTAAAAAACTGCTGAGAAAGTTAATCTTTCTGTTACTGCTATTTTGTGCTCCACCCACCTATTAAGTTTCGGTATCACTGTAGCATGCACGGCTCTTTCTTTCCATTCATTACTCTGTAATCTATTCAAACATCTCGATGAAGGGATCTTTCAGAGCAGACCTCTTATTTTTGTAACGAGAACCCTGACCAGTCAATTCCTGTGGGACATAGACGAACTTCTTTCTCACGGTAAAATCCAAACCATTCTGTAACACACTGTAAAATGAGACTATTCATTTAACACCATGTCACAAACTGTTCACAACAAACGAGACAGACAGGCACCTCTCCTGCCAACCACTAACACCCTGCTTACTCCCCGCAGCTCTGACTGGAGCTGGCGCTTCCAGTAACGTCTTTCAGAGAAGAGATCATTCTAATTTAGAAGGACAAATATTTCATAAGTGAGAAAGTGATTTAGGTGCCTTTGCCAAGTTCAGAATCCTGATATTAACCATGAGAAAGTTGGTGCTTTGGGACAAATTGCTGCGTTTATGCTGCATTTAGATATTGCAATTAAGATGTTCTCAGATGTTCATTAATAAAGAGTGAGTTAGTTGATAGCACAGACCTGGCACTTCTGGGTCTGGAGCTAGTTTGGATACGCAGACTGTGGCTTACGGCAGTGTACCAGAGCCTCAGGGTTGAGATTACATCTTTGCATTTTGTGTTGATTGCTCAGGGAGCAAGACAGAGCAGCTTGGGGAGAAGAGAGGCTGGACTGTGTCATAAGAAAAGAGAGAAAAATCCCCAAACAGCCATTTTTAACACAGGGAGCTACTGCCACTGGAGTCCATGCCATAAAGCAGTAACTGACAGACTACATCAGTCTGTGTGAAGTGATACCTAGTCCATGAAATGGCTCCTTCCAACCCAATGTTTTCTCTGGGAGGAAGCACTGTTAGACATATGAGTTGACCTTTACGTAACACTCACTGGGTGAAGGCAGGACATAGACCTACAAGCCACTGTCTGCCAGAAGTAGGGGAAAACAGCCCATTCCAGGAGCTCTAGACGACTGCACACTGGACGAGCCAGGACCATGCTGAGACTCGGGAAGCCTGATGGTGGTCCATACTTACTAACCACAGACCGAACACCAGAGCAGTTCAGCAGCTGGCTCTCTGAGTCTGTAGTCACCAGCACTCACTGAGAACTAACACCATATTTCCATGACATTCTTCAGCTGGCATAGCCACCAAGAGGGGATTCCATTTGTCTCTTTCTTCCAGTCCGTTCCCTTCTCTGTCCTTCATGCCCCTCTTTCCTCAGGCCACCATAGGTTTCCACAAAGGTTCATAGGTTCATAAACACAGTGAGATGAGTTGAAGTCCAGATCAGGACAAAAAGGAAATATGAGGACAGGACAGGCATGAGGGAGAGACAAGGCCCTTTCATGAGCAGAACAGTGACTTGTCTCTTCTTCAGTTGCTTAGACACTAGGGATGTAGTGTCTAAGCTAAACCCCAGGATTGTATCATCTCTTTCATCTGCCCTAGTTTCCAATAAAGGTGGCCATTGCTCATCATCTGTAGCCTGAATATCTTCAATTTGGACAGGGAATAACCACTTTCTACTGGTTGGAAGAACAAGCAGCATCCAGCTGGTTACAGTGCATCACCTCATCCCCACAGCTCTTGAGGAACAGACCCCAAATGAAACCCAACCCTTACCATGGGGCATTTGGTTTGCCTCTCTGGAAGGCAGCCTGACTTGCCCACCTAAAATAGAGCCCTTGATGGTGGACTGGCTGCCTTCAGTCATCACATCACCAGAAATAGTGACTTAGTGCTAATGAAAGTCTAGGGTTGACCGCAAACATTTTCAAAAAAATATGTATTTTACTTGAAAATGTGAAAAGGACTTGCTACTGTTCTATTTCCTAATTTTTAATTTTTATTAAAAAGATATAGACATTTCTTTTGACCTTTTTTTTAATTTATTTTATAACTTTTGGGTTAAAGACTGTTACTGAAAATTCAAGCTATAAAGATAGAAAATACAGGAATTAAAATCAAAACAAAATGCTTGAAAAAAGTCAAAATATTTTCAATTATTTAGACATTTTTGGTGATAATAGTCCTCAAAATGTTTAATTTTCTCTTTAAACTCTAATATATTAATGTTTGCATTATTCTCCTCCTGCTTTTTTTCCTTTGCAGTACAGGAAAACTGTTGTTTTTTTTTCTGACCAACACAGCTGGAAAGCTTGTGGCCTCTTTTTAAAAAAATTAAATATCTCCAATAGGTCTATAATTTCCAACTCAAGCTTCTTATATATTGTCTGCAATCTCATATTGTCCATAGCAGTGACCTTTGCATCATTAGATCAGCAGGATGCCTGGAGAACAGAGGGCTGTACATATCTTATGCTTTTCTTTCCAGGATTTCTGCCATTTAATGCCGCATTGATTTCAGCCTGCCTTTCCTACCTTTGAGTATAATAGTCCTGAACAATCAGGAAGGGAATGAGTATTAACTGAGGTCCTTAACTGTATATTAGTCTGTAGGGGAAAAAGTAAATCTGCGATTCCATGTATTATTTGATGGAAACTGCCCTGACACCTGGAGGGGATGTTTGATCCCCATTCTATATGCAATACCCTAATTTCAGTGGAGTATTAATTTACCCAATCTAAGGCAGTTAGTTTGGAAAGGTGTGCGGCACACAGCCACTGTCAAACTATGTGAATAACCTGAAATAAAAAAGCTGGTGTGCCTGAAAGCTTGTTTGATTTATCCCCCAACTGTATCAGTTAGTCTCATAAAAGATATTACCTCTCCCCACAAATCATACTTTAGTCATTGGAGCATTACATGGCATACTTAATTATTGTAAGCACGCTGGGGATGCTGGATTAAAAAGCCTACAGACATTTAAAGTAGGATTAATGTCTTTGCATAACAGCGGAAACTGATGTAACTTCCATGCCACTGAGAAACAAATTTGCAATGGAAATAATACCATTTTAATGCCAAAAAGTTTCAATGTGTGCTTGGTTTGAGGAAACATTCTGCTTTCTACATTTTTTCTCAGCTTCAAGGTTCTGGACTCTTGTACAGAAATCATACAATAATTGGCTTCTCAGGCTTATTTCCTGAAGAAATGAAGGTTTATGTATTCCTGCAGTCTATCTATCAGTCTCTCAGCTTCTCCCTAACTTTTGAATCTACCAACCAATTTCAACCAAATTTTGGAGAAGGCTAGAGGTCTGAAAGATATTATATTCCTAAAGTTGTGCAGAAATTGGGAGCTGAGTAGAATAGAAAGATTTAAATTAGAGCTCAGTGAGACAGAGGCAAATGACTCAGGCATTATAGGTAGCTCCTGGCCATGAGCACGTATAGCCAACCCGCATCCCTATGGCTGCATTAGCCACAGCCCAGCCAGGACAACCTCTAGTCTGCCATGGAAAAGGGAAGAGACATGGGACTCTTGGGGAGGATTTAGTGCACAGAGGACACAAGTCATTATGCAAATGGAGTTAATTAGTTGTGCTGTTTCTGGCACAGTTTTTTCTTTGTCTGTTTTGTGATGTTTATTTTGTCCATAAAGAGCCGGTGGTTGTTATTGGTCAGAGTAGCTGAACTGAATTATGCAGTCTCCACCCTTGGATGTTTTCAAGAACAAATTGGATAAATCCCTAAACAATGTTGTCTGACACATAGCTGACCCTGCTTTGAGCAGCAGGTTGGGCTAGAGACCTCCTGAGGTCCCTTGCATCCTAAGATCTTATGAACCTATGAAGGCAGGTTTGCTTTTTTGTGCTGCCAAGAGCAGAGTAGGGCTCAGGGTATGGATATATTCAGCTGGCCCAGGTTTTATTTTCTGTCAACTAACTTTTGAAAGGCCTTATGGATTTTTCAATACAAAAGAAGGTATTACTAATGCTTAATATTTATAATGTGCTCATAGCCAGAAATGTTAGACAAGGTCAGAGACTAAACAAAGAATGAAAGTAATTTAGTGACTAAATCATTAACCTACGACACAGAAAATCAGAGTTCATTATAATCTTCCTGTATGAGTTTATACAAGTAACAGTGAATGGGAGTCATCTCACGTAATTTTAGCCCTCCAGAAGTTAAGTAGCTAATTTAATCTGGCTTTTTAGATGCCCTCATGGGTCAACAGAGAGACAAGCAGCTCAAAGCCAGTTCCTGCAACATGTTCTGGTGAGGTGGGCTCTTTCTTTCCCTTGACAGAGAAAAGAGGAGGGATAACAACATTCCATGGTTTCACAGGGGCTTGTCCAGATAAATCCATCCTGGACTACAAGATGCTCAGATTCTGCCTAAGCACATTTGTTAAGTAATTTCCCTGGTTGCATGTGTGTGTGCACATGTGTGTGACTGTAGTGCATATGCTAGAGGAAGGAAATAGTTTCTCACAGAGTTTTATGTCTAAATCAGTAAACACAATACCGAAACACACAATAGGAACTTGTCTTTAAGATAAATTTCATCATAAGATTTTCCATTCAGCTTTAAGTTCTTTTCTTCCTCCTGGAACACCCATTCAACCTCACCCCCTAGACAGCCATAAACAAGTACATGAATACAAGATAAATCATAGAATCATAGAATCATATGGGCTTGGAAGGGACCTCTGGAGATCATCTAGTCCAACCCCCCCGCCGGAGCGGGTCTACCTAGAGCACGTTACACAGGAACTTGTCCAGGTGGGTTTTGAATGTCTCCAGAGAAGGAGACTCCACCACCTCTCTGGGCAACCTGTTCCAGTGCTCTACCACTTTCACAGTAAAGAAGTTCCTCCTCATTTTTAGGTGGAACTTCTTATACTCAAGTTTGTGCCCATTTCCTAAACAGAAAGTTGATCTATTTTGATAAATTGAAACAAAAAAACAACCTCCCCCCATCCTCACAAAAAAAACCAACCACAAAACCCCACAAAAACCCCAACCCCACCCAGAGAAAAAGAAAACAAACCCACAAACCTCTCAATAAAAAAGTCTGGTGTTTCAGGTCTGCATCAGAAATTGTTGGCTTCTGTTTACCAATGTTTACTTCTGGGGAGGAGGAGAACGAATTCCAGAGAAGGAGTGAGGGGAATAAGAAATATTAAGCTGATAAAAACTTTCATGCTCTGGCTGGTCTGAGAGATGCAAGTGAGTTATAAGAAATTCTACTGAAAATTTCTAAAGCAGCCCCTGGTTTTCATTATCTTTATCCATCGAGTCCTAGCTTAGAAAATCCAGCATCTACCAAACTTCATCATATTCCCAAGGCAACAATTCCAAGGCTCTTGAACTACCTGCATTGCTGGAAAGTCAGCTGCCATAAAATAAAAGTGGTATGCTTTTACTTAATCCAATTCTTGTTGCGAGAAACATCAAGTACCAAGGCTTAGCAATAGCAATGGTAAACCTCAGCCTAGTTCAACACATGCTGATTTTCTAACAGGCAACACAGCACTTGATAGGCAAAAAGAGGGATTTCTTCAGAGGTCTCTCTCCTCCAAAAGTTTATAGGTCCATGAGCATCCAGAAAAGTCATGATAAAGTGATTCTCTTTAGACTTTACAGAGAAGAAATGAAAGAATCACCAAAAAAAACCCCAAACCAAATAAGGAAAGAAAAATCATTTGCCATTTTCTTTCTGTTTGGTGTACAGGTGGTCTTACTCCAGGATACTTCCCTCAGAGTGTCTGGGGATTTTCTATAGACAGCTATAATGCTCAGTTTAGGTCACCTTGTTTCATCTGAGCTGTTTGCCATTTTCAGGAGCCTTAAATTTATTTATTTTTTTCCTTTTGAGAAGACAAGTAAACTACAGAAATCCATCTTTTTGTCAGTATAACCTGATAAAAACATCTTTAAAGTCTTGTTTCTGTGAAAACTATAAAAACAAACTGTGTGATTTCCTCACTCAGAAATGCTGTGGACAGAAAGTGAGCAAGGTGCACAAGGAGCTTGTGCCCTACATGGTCATGGGGAGAGACACTTACATTCTGCCTGCACTGAGGATAGGGAGAGAAATAATTGGAAAGCATAAGGAGGATGAAAAGCCCCAGAAATTATTCAAGAGTAGAGAAGATGACATATGCCTATTTTAGTTTTGTGGGTAGCATGTGGGTGAGAGTCCCAGTCCCGAATGGTGCGGACTAGCTCCTGTACACTCTGTGTAGCACTCAGTCGAGTTCTTCTCTAGGTCCTGTGTGGCCGCTTTGGTCTTGAGGCTTAGTTATGATTCATCTTTGTGCTTTTTTCCACTTTGAAGTTAATGAAATAATGAATTGATGCATTACATGATTTCACAGCCTGGCACTGAGGCTATATGTTAGAGCCAATATTGCAAAATGGATTCCTACTGGTTGTAGCATCCCCCCCAAAAAAAAACCAACCCTGTCCTGTTAGCCATGCCTGGTTAAATGGAGCCAACTGGATCATTCCTACTGGGAGCCCGGAGCTACAGCAGCCCACGTGCAATTTGGATGGTCTGGGGAGTGATGATCTGCAGTGAAATGAGGAGCAAGCTAAGCTGATGTGCCATTAGAGACTTAAACAGAAGTTCTTCAGTCTGACTACAGGGCGCATAAACATGCTTCACAGGAGTTTGAAAGGGGGTGATATACAAATGTGACAACGTAGACCTAAGATGGCAAATAGATGTGGCTCTTTTCAATATGCAATAGGTCACCGTGGAGCTAAGTGCAGAGTTAATTGTGGTTATGACTGTAAATGTGGTATGTTGGTAGATGCATGAGCACTTAGATTGTGCCTCAGATTCATCAGACCATCACCATTATGAGTGTGTAAGGTGGACTTCACTTTGGGAAGTTTTGTGCAAATGACATAGGGAACATTTCTCAGATTCCATTAACAGCCCAGAGGTCAAGCTGAACTTGGGAAAATCAAATCAACAAAGGTTATTTTGTCATTGTTAAATACAGCTAATTTACAACAGAGCCTAAGAGGGTGATGAATTAAATAACTTGGTCAAAGGAGAAATTCTTGAAACATCTTTCTTCCATGCTCTTCTTCCCTACATGAAAAGAAATCTTCAGGTAAATGGAGATGAACCTCATTCTCCTTCAAAACTTTCATACTACTCTGTTACCTTGTTGACTATATAAACCTTGATGTTCTTAGACTCCTGAGAGTGCAGATATGGTTACAACAATTGCTCATAATTTTGATGAGCCATTAAAGGTAATGTAATGTTTTGTAATCTGTAAGTGGGAAATTAATGATACCCAAAAGCTGGTGCAACAACAGATGTTCAGTTGCAGTGATAATGGCTTTGTGTGTTCACATGCTTTGAGTTACATTTAATATTAGTTAAGAGAACCATTAAAAAGTGGTAACGTTGTTGAGAGATAACATTATTTATTTAAACATCTAAAGAAGGCAGTGGTTCTTGAAATTTAAAATTTTACAAATTAATACTTGTATATGTAGATACACAATACATATATTTACATCTACATACAAAAATTTACATATTTTATATCTGTATCTACAATTATATGTGTTCTCTCTCTCTCTCTCTCTGAGATTTTCCACCCTGAAATCCCATAGATATGGGATTTGATGTACCGATGATGAGCATCAATGGGGAGTAAGGTTCAAGATTTCTGAATATTATAAATCATAAAATAAAAAATTAAAAATAGATCATTAAACTAATGCTTAGAGGAAAATGCTCTAAAGCAGAAGAAGGATGTATGTTTCAGTTGTCTTGCTGCAATGTTTACTACAACTAGTCTGTTCTCAAATGCTCCAGAGGTGCAATACATGCCTCTGAGATTAATTATCACTAACTGACTGAGAAAAGATCTCTGCAATTTCATGAGCTGATTGCATTGAGTGATGCTAAAGTAAGGGAAGAAATTTGCTTACCGCAGTAAACCCAGTCCTGAGGTACATTGTGAAGGGGCATGAGGAAGGAAAAGAACCAATTTAGATTTTATAGTATAAAAAAGATTTTAACATTTGAAGATACATTTTAATTGAAATAAATGAATGACTTAAGGGGATTATAGAAGTCCATTGAATTCCTGCATAGTACAACTGAGACAAAATGGGTGTTGATGATCACACCCAGACTTGTACTGAGGAAGTGTGTCCCCTCTGTCAATAAATATTTTGTCCTATTTACATAGAGTTTTTACTGAAAATCAATACCTGTCTTTATTGCAAGGTGTCTGGTGAGAAAACAGGTGAAGCTGTGATTCGCTAGGACAAAGTAAAAGAAACCTGTCCCCAGCTATGCATGGCTGATATTTTGAAATAGATTCTTCTTTCATAAAAAGTATATGAATTTCTATGGCTGCAGTGAAGATAGTTAGATTTAGCTCCTGGAAAAAAAATCCCTAAGAAATTGCTCAGCTATAAGTTGTAATTGTTTACTAACCCTTAGATAATCTGTACTTGCTGGTGGGTGGGAGAGTTGGGAAACTTCTTAGGCAATATTTTTAAATCCATAGATTAAGTGGGTTCTGCGGTGAAGTGGCATCAATCACTAAGACTAGATGTCAGTTCAAAATTAGTTCTCTAAATTACCTTCCTAGTCAATGAGTATCAGTTGGCACCTTCATGTTGTGAGTCAACCATCTATGAGAGACTCAATGTTTACTCTGTTAAAATGAACTGAGTCTCGGCCACAGTTGGAACAAGCTCAACTCCCGATTGATGGGGTATTTCAATGTTTTCCAATGGCTTTTGCATCGGTTTGAACAAAATCAAATTAAAGAAAAGGAAAATGCATTTTAGAAATATCCTTCTTGCACCCAATAAGAACTAGGCTTTCCCCAAGAATCCCAATACAAGTTGGGTGAAAAACATCAACTCATATAGTTTTAATTACCAGCATCACTTGCTACCAGGCCTATGATGTGGCCCCTCCTGTAGGGTATAAAGGGTTCTGGAGTTACTGCCCGTGGCTTTATTCACTAGGAACAGTGAACCTTTCAGAACTGTTCTCTACCTATGCATAAAATGTATTAAGTTTTTCTTTACAGTTAGAATAAAACTTTTTTTTGATACTTAGAGTGTGTTTGTAATAATAATAAAAGCCCAACGTATTTTATGTGTAATCCCTTTGAAAAAAAAAGTGACGTCTTTTGTGGGTTCTTTCTTTTTTTTTCTTTTTTTTTTTTTTTTTTAAGAGGTACTGTTTTAATTGATATTGAAGTGATACTTTGGTTTATTTCCAAATTACAAAACTCAAATACACTATTTAATTTTAAGAGTTTATAATTTATCATTTATTTTATCATTTTATGGAAAAAAGTTGGTTGATGTTTGCATCCTTGTGGTGGAAAAACCATCAAAGTACTTATTTGTTTTCTTGCCAAAGTAGTTTAAAAAGTAATACATTCTTATTATTCCATAAAAGAAAAGCAATATCTATTTTAATTATCTTTATTTGTGTGGCTTTTTCAATTAGCACAATCATTTCAAATATGATAACACATAATTCTCATCCTCAGCAAGACCAGCTTCATGAGGTCCTTTGGCAATGTGGTAATAAACTCTAAATAACATACTTGGAGAAATAATATGTTCATTTTCTATAACTAGTCTTTTCATAGCAAAATTATTTATTTACATCTACAAATTAACTAAGTGAGTCTCATTCTAGACCTAGTAGGTTCTGGGTTCAGGCCAGCACATGTTACTGGGGGATAAAATTGCCCTCTGGGTGGGTACAAGTAAATATTGATCTTAGGTTTCTTTGTTCATTCTTGACCACAAACTGCCGCTCCTTTCTCCAGAAAAGTGTGTCACTATTTGAGTATAATGCATCAAAATTAAACTTTCAGGAATTCACATGCCTCACCCTCTGTCTCTAGGCTTTCTGTATTTCTGGGATCCTAGAAGGTTTATTTCATTCCTCAAGCCCCTTTCAACATTTAGTTTCAACCAGTAATGGAGAAATGACTCACATTCTAGGCAAAGGCTCGCAAGCTAGTACCATACAGATGGCAGATTATTCTTCCCTCATTACCATCACAAAATTACCCAGTGTTTGGAAGAGATTAGCTCTTAGGTGAAGAATGGCTGTTTTACACCACACCTAAACAAGACCATTAATCTTAAAAAAAGGTGTTGAATACTTTTAGGTCAGCAGGTGAAAGTGCTGGGTGAGGAATACTGATTAGGGACACACCATGATGGTGTGAAAATCTTAGATGCACGACAGAACTATTAGTTGACTTCTCAATATATTTGTTTGCAAATGCAATTAAAATAGTTCAGCAATACTACACTGCAAGGAGTACTTGTGTTCTGATCTGCTGATGCATATTTATTAGACGCAGTGCATGCACAATGCTTCCAAGTGGTAATTAGGATACTCCTCAAGTAGGCATGACTTTTTAATAGACCTGTGAGACTGGGTTCATCTCATCTAATTTTGGTACATGAATGGTCTCAGTAGTGATCTAGGTTCTTCTGTTAAGAGTGATCTGACAGAAATTAGCTTGCAGGTAAGGACTCCAGCTGCGGTCACCTTGAAGCCAGCACAAAGGTAATTATATCTATTTTGATCTCTATTCTGTAATATTTCCAGAACAGGAATCTACCACAACAGCAGAAGTTAATTTCCTTCTACTTTAACCTTCTGAAATCTAGAGACCACCAAGTAATGGGACTCAGCTCTGAATTAAGATATTTAAATCGAAAGGGCAGATTCATTTGCTTAAATATAACCATCCAGTAACATAATGGGTATGCATGGAACTCACTCATCCTTTAGCTGATTATTCTATACGTCCAACTAGAAGGTCTCCGGATACAGCCTCATGAGGCAGGTCAGTGGGACAGAGGACCTATAGGAGACCTGGGCCTTTCTGGAGAGACAGATGGATGGAAAAGGCATTCCAGTCACCTAAGATGTACAAGAAACCAATAATTAACCAGCTAAGTTTTACCACTTGTGATCCAGACACAGCTCCCGTTGTACTCAATGCAGTAATTGTCTTAAAAATAAAGACCTGATGCCATTTCAGGATCTTTAGAGTATTCCACCAAACTTCCATCTAGCCATTTCAAATGCCTTAAGATGTCTGAGGCACCTTCATGGGGTGACAGTATCTGCTTGAATTGGTAGATGGAGGCCAGGTAGGACAACTGTCATGGAATGAGGTGGCTCTCTCCCAGCAGCTGAAACTAGGTCCAGACCTTCATTAGTTACAAAAGGAATTTAGAAACCTACTTCTCAAGTACATATTTGTGTATGATCAGTTATATTTAGAAATTCTATCATCTCAGACAGACATTGACATCAGAAGTTGTGAAAAAAAGACCTAATTTCTTCACACTCAGTAGAAAAGATAGAAATCTCCAGAAAGGAGATTCATCTCAGGTCTTAGTTTTAGAAAAAGAAGGTGTTATCTGGAGGTACAAGTTTTCCTAAGGTTATCTATTTTTTATTTTTATTTTTTGACAACCAATGTAATAGATAGTTTGTAGGATCTTAAAAGAAAAGAAGGTATTTATCCTCTGAATGTGCTGTAGTTATGTAAAAAAGAACAGCAAGAAGAGACGTTGATGAGGGCATTTTATCATAGCTGATAAAATACATATATATCATTATACCATACATATGATTGTATCTGCTTGTCAATTTTACAAAAGTCTCAGAAAAAATTGCAAGGTACCATCTTCTTTATTTCTTTGCTAGGAGTCTCTCTAGTTAGATGAGTTTTCAAGAAGATTATAAGGTCTTAATTCAATCTCAACTGAAATTTCCAGTAACTAGGTGGGTTCTGGATAATACCCTAAAGGAAGGAATAAGGATAGCAGCCTTCTAAAGGTCAAGGAAAGAAAAAAAAAAAAAAAGTAAAATAAAAGAAAAGTGTGAAAATGAATTTCCAACCAGGTAAGCAATTTTTAAAGGCGCAGCAAAAGATGGTGTTAGAATATATGTTAGTTACAAAAGCCGTGATGTTAAGTAGCGAGCATACTTTCTATTTAAATGTTTAAGTATTTGGTTATATTATCAGCTGAAGGAGATCCCCCAGCCAGAGACGAAGGTAAGTAATGTTAGAGATCCTCTGGTTTTAGAAGGAGGATTGCTGGAGATATAAGGAAAGGGAATTAAATGTAATTCAGTATGACTGTGTGATTCAGTGCTTTGCAGTCTGGCCTTTTCTGGGGAAGCCTTTGAGGGTGATATTTTTCCTCTTCAGGGTCTGAACACTATCAAATTTGAAATCAGTAAAGTGAGAGGCAACTCTGAATATTTAATTGGTAGCCCAGCAAGGCTGCCAGTGCTGGGTAATTTGAAGCAGACCTAGAAAATACATCTCATGAATGCGTGACTGCAAAATGCAGAACTGAACTCCCAAATGCTGGAGCACTGACTGTCGCCAAAGGATTTCTTCAGGGCTCAAGGCATTTCTTTCAAGACTGAGTTGTAAAAACAAAGTTCCTGTCTTTAGGACACTGCTTGCATTGATTTCACCTGGCTGTCCTGCCTGCTTAGCCGCAGAAATTGCACCACAAAGACTGTCTGATGCATTCCTTCCCCTACAGAAAGCACTGTGTGTCTTCACTGCAAAACTGACATGTAGGACTGAGGGAATCTCAGACAGGACAAAAATCTCCTTTGTGAGAGTCCAAACACAACCGGTTTCTGTATCGGCAATAGGAGGAGTGCAAACTGGGTCCCATTTCAGCAGCTATTCATCACCTCTCCTCTAATCCCTCCCACGACTTTCCTCTTTCCTCTTCAATACAGAATCAGCAGCCAGGGGCAGGTACCATCCTCAAGAGCATTTCAAGAGAGATAATCAGTTTTTCTGCAAAGGGGTCAGCCCCGACACGACACGTAAGGGTCCTTGTGCTCATCGTTTCCATATAGCAAGGGTGTTCAATAAGCTATCTGCTCCTCGGGGAGGGAAAGCACTGAGCTGGCATGAAGGGGGAGCATGCACAGCGCCTGGTGAATACATTATGCTGCCTGCTAGTTCCTGACAATGGCCTTTCATAATAAAGAACTGGATGAGGAGATTCACAAATGCCGCTTCCAATTAAAAATAACACTTCTGCAAGGGCAAATGAGTGAGGTAACAACTGTAATTCTAATCAAGCTGGAGCAGCTGCCTCATTAGTACGTACTCCTGGAAAAAACTGCCTTTATGACCTGTGCTAATACACCTTAACCTCTTCCTTCTGGACAAAAGCAAACCTTGTTCCCACAAAGAAGCTCCACTGGTTCTTTGGGGACATACATAAGTTTAACTCACAGCAAGATTAAGAAAATGTTTTCCCTGTGAGACATAGAGTTATACAACAAAATGGAGGAAAATTTGATGGAGATAAAAGGCATTAAGTCCAAGAATTTTAGAAAATTCACCTTTTCTTTCAAGTTTTCTAATTTGGGATGAAAATGTTAAATAATTTTCTTTTTATATTTCAGAAAACAAGGAAGTTTTCTTCTTAAGAGAAAAGGTCAGAAATTTAGGAGTTTTCTAATCACTTCCAAACTTTCCACATAGAATGGCATTTTAATAATAAGCAATACTTCAGGGGCTGGATTTGCACCAATGCTAATTTCTCTTTCCTTCTTAATGTCAGATAAAATTCAGTTACTAAACCTACATTCAGGTGTGACTTTCATGACCGAAACAGAGAAATTCAATCATGTTTTGATTCTCATTTCTTCCTGGGCTCACAGTAGAGAGGGAATTTTGCCTCTAAGTGACAAGCAAAGGTCAACTCCACTGAAACAATTCAAGGATTTGCCTTTGACTTTGTAGAAGATCAGGTTCTTCAAATCCCTATAACAGCATTTCAACAGCCAGCCCACATCACAACAAATCATGGGCGGCATTAAGGAGTAAAAAAAAAGTAACCTGGCACGTGAGGAATGAAGTGGCATTTCTTTAACGGATATTTAAAATGGCAGAGGTTTCCTTCAGCCACAAAGCTCCTGAAAGTTTATTTAGCAGATGAAGCACAGGCTGGTGATATCTGAACATTTAGTAGATGGTAGGCACACCCTAAGCTCCTGGTTTGGCCTCAAACTGAAAAAGTGACTGTAAGGTCATTTTCTTTAAAAAAATTAAAATAATGGTTCTGTTGGATGCATTTGCAAACTTCTTTCCCCTCACCGCCTGTGTTAGCAGTGGCTGGTTTCTTGGGATCAATGTGGCAAATGCCATTGACCAGACTTTTCTTTGTTTTTCTGTAATAATGACATTTAAGTCAAAATGAAAGTTGATCCTCTTGGTGAACTTTGAGCCCTATCTTTCTGTGAACTAGTTTTCTAACAAAAGTTCCATTCAAATTGCAAGGTCTACTCAGCCTGAACTCTTATTTTATTTAACCTTGATTATCCGAGAGCAGAGTTTTGTGATTTCTTAAAAATAACTTAACCCCATTAAAATCTTAATTAAAAGCCTCAAACAGTACTTTATGTATATTTACAAGCAATGAAGAAACTCATGGCTTCAGTTCAAGTGATTTTTACAGCTGAATTGGAATAAAAGTGGACAGAATTAGTGTTATCACTCTCTTCTGGTGTTTGCAGGTTGATTATGACTACAGCTGGAGTCCTGGAGTCATCCCACTTACCTTTATCCTTGCCTGTGGCTGTCAGGGAAACAATACCTTGACCAGGAGTGGGAACTGAGCCAGAACCACAAGTTTTCCTTTACCCAAAAACAAACACTCAGGTGTCAGCATCTTCAGTGATCTGGATGTGCCATGAAACCAACAGGCTACCTTCCAGACCGCTTCTTCCATTAAGTTTCCCATCTTCTCTCACTCTTCTTCAACAGTACTTCCCTGCCACAGTAGATGTGTATAATAACTCAGTGGAAGCCAACATATCTTACACCGGTTTTGAAACAAACAATAAATCAGAATGAGCTGAGTTCACCAGCTTTGAATTTCTCTTCTTGTGCTTCCATCCTCCACAGATTCACCTCTTCTGTGACATGCAGGATACTGACCTATCTCACCTCGCAGACATAGCTAAATAGCTTGACATTTCACAAGAAAGACCAACGCCAGCAGTTACAAAGGGGCAGCTTACACTCTGCAAGATCCCAGGCTGTGTCGAAGTAGCTTCTTTGAGTGCCCATATATATTGTTCGTGATATACTTTTGCTATTTAACATTTAAACAGCTGAACACAAGCACTGAGCGAAGCACAGAATGACTGTTCATCCATGATGGACAGACCACTACAAAGAGCAGGATTAGCTTAATGGTCTCCTACTTCTCAGCAGAATACTAACCTTACTTAGCATCTTTTAGCATACTGGTCAAAAGATTAAAAATGTTAGCTTAACCTGCTTTGAAGATTTATGCCAATTTTTTTTGCTGCTGGTTGCTAGTATCAGGAAAATAATCTTTGGGCGGGTAGAATGAGCTTCAGTGAATCAGTATCTGTGAAGGGATTTTAAATAATTGTGGCTTATTTCAAAAGGGATGGGCTGAATATCAGTTACCTCAGCCCTGCTGATAACAGGGGCTTCTGATAGGATTACTCGCTTGTATCATTTATACCATTCTACTTTCTGCCACTGCCATAAATGAGGAGGTTTTTCAGGCGTTTGAACACTGTGACATTGATTCATTAAGGTTTTTCCATTCCATCCACGAATTATATTTCCCAGTAGAAAATGGAGCAACATTAATTACAAACGTGAGATTTCTACACTGAGATATATAATCACCAGCACTGAAGTGTACATTATATTTTAAGATCATACACAACACACTCTGTTGACATAATATGTAAAATGAATTCTTGATCTCTTTTGTTATTATCATTTTATCCCTGGGAAATTTAAGCTACATCTATTCTAAAAAATTAAATATGTCTGTATTGTTCTTTGGCACTGGGGCATGGAAAAACCTACATTCATATTATTAAACTCTGTTAACATTCAAATCAGGGTAGTGACATCCAAAATGCCTGTTGGGATGGACCTGAGCTACCTCCTGGGCTGTGTCTCTGACCCCGATGGCAGCCACACTGGGCTCCATTTTAGCAATTTAGCAGTAGAGACAATGACTTCCAGTATCCACAAATGCTCCCTGCCAGTATACAATCTAATAATAAAGACACAGCCTCAGGTTTCAAGCAAAGACAAGAAGAAAAGGGACCTGACTTTGCAGTAGTTACAGATGTTCTCCATAGGTAGAATCTGTATTGGTAGCAAGCAGCTATAGATACTGTTAACTACCTGCGGCCCTGGTCCTCAGAGTAGTCACTCTTGCAATCCAATTAACATTTCATTTGCCAACTTTCATCCAAGAGGGACTATACAGAGATTTCAGATGGAATGTGCTGCCCAGGAAAGATTTTGATGAGTACCAGTGAGAAGTTACTGGGGCTCAGTATAGGTCTCAATACAACTTTTGGTGCTGTTAGTTACATTTTAGTTACACATCCACACACAGAAACAGAAATGATGGTAGCCACTTTGGTGTGTACGAGCACCTTTCCTCCAGTGCAGGTTCATTTCCAGAGCTGCCAGTGGAGTCAGCCTGCAACCCTCATAAAGCTGCTAGAATCTTCAGTGGTTTGTCACCTTTCCTGAATAAAGCTACATCAAAGTGCATCTTCATAGCAAAACTGGCTGCAGGGAGAGAGATGGTAGAAGACAGCACTTCACTTTCATCTCAGTTCCCTAGGGCTGGTTTTACTAAAAGCAAGAGAGGGGAAATGCCAATGTCTGCTTTGCTCCCAATCCTGGCTCTGTCAACATGCTACACCCTGTCTTTATTGTTGTCTTGAACTTTTGGCTGTGTCTGAATATTTTTCATAGAGGCCAGAAGTGCTCAGCCTGCTGAATTACTTTCCCAGCTACAGGCAATTGCATCCTTCCTTCTAAAAGGAGAGGGAGAATGATGACAACAACTAGTTTCTGATGTGAGAGGGTTTGATTCTTTTGTCTGATGCCTTTGAATAACTCCTTGATATATCTTTCAACATCAAGGGAAAGATACTGGTCAGAGCAATGTCCAGGATATTGAAATTTCTAATTTTTACAGACTAATCTTTAAAGCTGGCTGAGGGATTAAAGAAATTCCTGAACTTCAGGAAATGTCAAGAGAGAAATTCAAGCCAAATGGAGACAGTTTTCTTATGGTGCTTTCAACTAGTCCATAGCTGAAGTGAGTCAGTCAGTGGGACTTCAGAAACACGCATCTTCAGTACAGGTGACACAGACATTTCTATTTATTCTTTCATAGCTTTCGGAAACAGTATGTTGAAAAACAATAAATTAAAATAAATGAAAGGCAACATTGGCCAATTACTCATAGCATAAATTGTTGACAGAAGTATGTAAATAGGGGTGCTCTGGGGATTATGACCGTGGGTAAAATATGATCTGGGCTCTTGCCTTTTCACCATGATGCATCATTGCCTTCTATTGTTCAATTAAAAAGGAAGATTTCTATGCTTCCAGCTTCACCATCTTATATTTCAGTGTCTCAGAGTTTGTCTTTAATGAAAAAAGAGGTACTTACTAATCAAGATCGTTAAATTTGAGCTAATAAGTGACAAAACTCTCTTAATTTCACATTGATTTATCTAATTGCAATAAACCTTAGCTGAGGGGGCCTACACTGAAGTAGTGCTAAAAATCTTTTGTCTTCACTGAGACTTTGCAAATAGGCAGCTCAGGGCATACTTCTTGCAACAAAGATTCAAGGTGGAGTTTTTAAGACAAGAAATGGTTGAAGGAGCAATTGGCTCTGTTTGTAACCAAACCCAGTAGGTCAGTTCTCCAGCATGTAAAGAGCAGTCAGATATCACAGCCTTTTTGCAGAAGTTTCAATGATCTGCTCCCATCTCGGCCCTCGAAAAAACCCAATAAGAATATTTGTCAAAGCTGTGTATGCGTACATATGTATGTACCAAACTTTCAATAACTCAGGAATTTGCTGACTTTAAGCTTAATAATACTTTTTATCTGCAAATGTGTACATAAAAATAAAGCTTCATTTATTACAGGAGTTGGAGCCAAGAGTCATAATTACTTTTATGATCCTTAAAATTTGTAGCTGATGCAGAAATCATTAGTGAAACCCTATGGAAAGGCCTACACCCGTGCAAGAGAAGTTTTCTACCGTCTTGTGTATACATAAATTTCTCTGTTTCTCCCTCTTACACTCATTTTCAGCAAGACAAGGAAATAATTAATAGGCAATTACATTACCTAGGAAAGACATTCTACTGTCGGATATATTTATGGAAATGAGGGACAATTAATTTATCATCAGCTTTATACCAGCAATAAAAAACATTTATTTGCCAGAAAGGATTTGCATAAACTTTGATATCTGATTAATAACAAAGTTGTTAATAAAAACACAGAGAGCAAAATTTTCTGATTAGTTTTTACCACAGAAAACCTACAACAGTTCTGCTGTTATGAATGCATATATTCTGGATTTATGCCAGAAGAGGAGATACCAGAGTCTGGCCCTAAAGAGGACTTCAGGAAAGGAAAGGTCACTGTCAACCTTAATTTTATGCCCCGTGTGATGAATTATTGGCACGAACAACAACCAATTAACCTTCTAGCTTTCATTTCACTGCACTAACATTAATGGATTTCTCTTAACCCCTGTGTGAGGAAGGTCAGTGTTATCCTGGTTTTAAAGATGAGGAATTGTGCAAAGAAAGGCAAGTGCAAAGATTTTTATGCTTCTGAACCTTTTCTGGCTGCTAAATTAGAGTGAATTTGGCTCCTGTGTCTCAGACTCATGTTATATGGTTATGATCTAAAACCTACACCTTTGCAGGAGGTCATAGAGGACTGGATCATGGGCTCTATGGAGATGCAGGCTCCAGTGTGTTTTGGAGTAGATGCTAAATTCATATGGGGGGTGAGGACACTAAAAGGCTTTAATGCTTCCTCAACTTTCTCTTTGCCTCCACCCCAGCTGTGTGCATCAAATTTATTTGTGGGAATTGCTGTCTCAAGTCCGTCCTCCAAATCAACAGCACCACAGAGATACGCACCAGAGGACAGTGAGAGCCCACCTGGAGTACAGCTCTGGAACCCCCAACATAAGAAGGACATGGATTTGTTGGAGCAAGTTCAGAGGAGGGCCATGAAGATGATCTGAGGGCTGGAGAATCTCTCCTATGAAGACAGGCTGGGGGAATTGGGCTTGTTCAACCTGGAGAAGAGAAGGCTTCAGGGAGACCTCATAGGAGCCTTCTAGTGTTTAAAGGGGGCCCACAGGAGGGATGGAGAGGGACTCTTTATCAGGGGATGTAGCAATAGGACGAGGTATAACAGTTTTAAACTGAAAGAGGGGAGATTTAGATTAGATATTAGGAAGAAATTCTTTCCTGTGAGCGTGGTGAGACACTGGAACAGGTTGCCCAGAGAAGCTGTGGATGCTCCATCCCTGGAAGTGTTCAAGGCCAGGTTAGATGGGGATTTGAGGAACCTGGTGTGGTGGGAGGTGTCCCTTCCCAGGGCAGGGGGTTAGAACAAGGTGATCTTTAAGTTCCCTTCCAACCCAAACCATTCTATCATTCTATGGAAAGGAATGAGCTGTAACAGCCTGGGAAAGGATGGATGGCCTTGTACATAGCGACAGAAATCTGTGTTTGGTTCTGCTTATCCAGATTCTGGGTGAGTTGCTTAGTTAGCCCTTTGCTTTGATCACCTGTGTAAAATGAAGTAGTAAACCTTTTTCTACTGCCCTTAATCTTGTACACTTAATTAGGAGTTTCTCTGACAACAGGGCGTGTTTACACTTTGCTTGACAAAATATTAACAGTCGTAGAGCTCTGGGACTGCTTTTGATCCCAGTTTTCTTTTCACCTCATAACAAATGTATGTAGATGTAAGATATTTAAATCCTGGTTTGCAGTCTGAAGGCGCTCCTTTGCCTTTGGTCACTGGAGTGCTTTAAACTCTACCTTTATTTGGGGACATTCTCCCATTTCTTTTGGTATAGAAACTGAATGACAAAGAAGCAGAAAATTAGCCTAGAAGACGAAATTTTGCATGTTCCAGTAGTATTTCTTACATTCCAAATATTTACAGTTATGAAATATATACTCATATATCTATAAAAGATTGACCATGTGACATTGAAGTTTTTTTGTACCTTGACCATTCCGATTTGAGGCTCACCACTCCATGATGGACGACTCTGTCCTGGACAGGATTTTTTCATCAAGGACCCATAAATCCATCCTGAAGGCTGTGGCAAGACTATTACTATATTAATATCATTAACAAAGTCAGAGTATCCAGGTTATATGACGGAAAATGCAGCTTTGATGTTTCCTACACAGCATTAGCCTTTCCAGATGAACAAGATCTTACAAAACCCCCATTAGGGATCTAGACAACCAACTCTAGCACTGGCAATCTTAAAGTCAGTAAAGATCATCTCTGAGCTCTTGTGGATTAAAAGTCTACTCTTGTCCTTGGTGAAGGATTTGGGCATTTCTGCCTTCCCTCTTACTCTCTTACTCAGAACACACATAGGCATGAAGGTTACAAATCCTGTTTCAATGGCTGACTCACTCTTCTGCAACTGTGTGAGCCCACCCTCAAAGCAAGACCTTTAGTCCTAGAATCATAGAATCATAAGATAGCAGGTTGGAATGGACCATAAGGATGATTTGGTCAAACCCTTTTTGGCAAAAGCGTGGTCTAGGCAAGATGGCCAAGCACCCTGTCCAGCTGGATCTTAGAAGTGTCCAATGATGGGGGATCCATCACTTCCCTGGGGAGATTATTCCAATGGCTGGTTGTTCTCATTGTAAAAAATTCTTGTCTTATGTCCAATTGGAATGTCCCCAGGAATAACTTGTACTCATCACCCCCCATCTTTTCTATGTGACTCCTTGTAAAATAATCCAAGGACTTCCAGACTTGGTTCCCTTTCTTACAGGTACCACCTTGCCATCTGCAACTGCTTTTCCCACCCTCCAGAAGAGCAGCCAACACAGGTATAATTATGCCTCGTCATAATTTGAACATTATGCCTCAGTCAGTGAATTTGAACGTAGTTACTTACTTCAGGCAGAAAGTCTCTTAAAAAGGCTAAAATAGTTGAGCCAAAGAATTAGACTGGTCAGAGTAGCTTGAATTTCTAGAAAAAATATTGGAACAGATGATCAAGCTACTGGCAAGCACTTTGAATTTAAAGCAATGCTGTACAGAAAAGGTTGCATTTAGAGTGCTATTTTAAATAAGCTGCAGTCACACACAGGTCAGCGTTAGCACTGAATATCTCTAGAGATTGCATTGCAATCCAAAAATAAACCCAAGCCAAAAACCCAAATTCTCAGAGCAATTACCTTCATTTTAGCTTTTTCCAAGTGTAAAACTCCTAACACATTGAATTCATTCTTGAAAAACTTATATGAAACATATAAAGCTCAGAGGAAAACAAGCCTTTCAAATAGCGATATAGAAATCAAGTGGAAGTTGCCAACATTTTTCAAGAGACCAAAGATCTGCATAACAAATCCCAACAACAGAGCTGTACCTCTTGCTCCCACCCATAACACAGATGTTTTCAATGGGTGCACATTTTTCATATGATTGTACAAGAGTGCAGATTTATTGGTAGTGCACAGTTTAAGCTTCAGAATCTGAATGAACACTTTAATGTAAATGAGGACCTGCTTATCATCCACTCCTGCCATCTTAGCAAGGTTGAAACAGATTTGTTTGAAGACTTCAGGACATGCATGGAAGTGGGCTAGTAAAGACATCAGTCTAACTTTACCCAAATGGTGCAACACATCGCACTTTATATAAGAAGAAAAATATTGTATTGTTTCCAGTAAGAAAGTTCTTAGGTGTAAAGTTATTTGTGTGGCTTGGCAGAAAGACCCGTCTGACAGGTAATGCTGTGATGAAGGTCTGACATCTTCTAAATCCTTCTGTCTGCTGCATCAGCAAAATGGGGCAATGGGTATTAAACCACAGCTTTGTAATTTATGTGATGACAAAGAAAGCCACAGAAAGCCAATGATTCATTGCACTATGATTGTCTATCAAAATGAAAGATATTGAAAGCCTTGGAAATGAAAAGAATGTCTCCAGACTTGTCAGAAGACAAAGGCAGCTCACTGAATACTCAGACTTGTATACAATAGTAAATAAACAGGACGAGGTCTCAGGTTCAAGAACTAGGCCATGATTATTTGTGCTGTTTAATTGCTAGTGTGCTCTCTAGACTATATTTGCTCTGGGTCGACCAAAAATGCCAGCAATGATATGAAAAACAGGAAGTTTCAAGGACTGTTCCCAGCAGGCAGACTGGTTACAGCCACCCCCTTTTTTCAGGAAAGGTTAGCCATAGAAGAAGGTTCTATCTTGTTTTATTTAGTAGTATAAGTATATAAGTATAATCACAACCAAGAGATTGGGTAAAGACTGGGACTGTCTTGCAAACTTTTTTTCAGCATCACAACACATATATATACTGGAAAAAGTGTGCTTTTTGCCATATTATTTTCTGTCTCATTTCATAATGAAGATGCTTTCAGGACAGTTTGAATCAGTAATTTAGATTATTTCACTCATTTGCAACAGCTGAGGATTCATAATGAAAAAGAATTACATGTGTTCAACTCTTTTGTTATTTGATTCACCTGAGCCTAGCTCTGCAGATCACAGGAAAAGACACTGTGACCCTTTTTACCGGTTCTTTCTTCATTTCACAGTTCACTAATTTTCATAAATGTCAGAAAGAACAAAAACATTAAGGAGTGCTAAGTAATTTCTGAAGTATCCATGCTGAAAATGCATATATGATGATTACCATCAGCAACTCCTCCTGTAGAAGCTGACACAGATAGTCTTTAAAATGTCTTGATGGAAGAAGCCTTTTCAATAGAAAAGTGAAACTCACTGATAATTATTCAGACATATTTGTAAGTGGGAAATGTCTATTTTTTCCTGTCTATCAACATATTGTTTTATTACTCTGAAAATATAAATGTTATTAACTAAGAACACACCTGTTCTGTAAAGAAAAATAAAGTCTGTCTTACAGCGTGACTGAATGTAAATAATACAGAAAGACCAAGTACACATAGATAAGGTGTATAGAAGATGGAGCCAGACTTTTTCTCAGAGGTGCCTGGGGAAAGATGAGGCAGTGGTCGCAGATTGCACTAAGAGAAATTCTGAATGGACATAAGGGAAAAAAAAGTCAAAATGAGCATGGTCCAACACTGGAATATGTTATCCTGAGACTCTGGTTGTGGCATATCTCCCCTTGGAGATATTCAAAACTTGGCTCGAGAAGGCCCAGGGAAATCTAATGTAATTTTGGAGTTGGCACTAGTCAGCACAGGATATTAGATCAGATCAGATCCTGCAATCCCTTCCAACAAAATTTTGTCTATGATTTTTGAATCCAAATATAAAAAAATACATTCATGTCAATCTGTGATTAGAATAAGCTATAAAAAAAATTAATATGGCAATTCTCCATGAAACAAAGCACTAAATATTATAGCAGTCTGAGAGCTCTACTTATACCACTGATGTGCTAGGGACTGTCCAGATATACCAAAGGATAGTCTGTGTTCCAAACAACTCTTAAATTTTTACTCACTCTGTTATAACTAATATAATCACTTATGCAGTGATTTTTAATTGAATGTGGGAATATACCATGTAAATGTCTTCATCTGAGCAAGTAACCTTAGACTTTTCCTACAGTGTGAGCAGAGCTGATTGGTGGAGCTAAAAGAGTTTAGTGGGGAATCATCTCATTTTATGCTGGAAATCTTATTTTTTTCAGGTGCCTCACGTTCAAAACTTCATTGGTTGCAGTGTCTAGAGCGCTGCTGATGTGTCCACATCAAACCACTGGGCGGTTTGATGTGGACACATAATGTTAAGGTGAATCTTGTCTAAAGCACTTGAGAAAGGATTTTATCATCATTGTGGCTACTATCCTACAAGTAGGGAATATGGAGCTCAAGAAGGTGGTGTGGCTCTCTCAGATCGTATACAAACCATGTGAGAGTGCAACTCAAGACTTTCAACATTCAGTCTATCATGTCCTTCCGTTGACTGTACAGCTGAATAATACCAGGGCTACAACAAGAAGGGAGATAAACTCATATTAAGTGTCATCCATTGCTCATTGACATTAATTAAAGATCTGGAAGACTGTGAAGGACTTGACTATGATTTAGAAGCAGACTGTGTTCATACATGGTAGGCCAATAACACTGGCAGGCAGGAGCAATAGTGGATATAATACTTGCTAGAGTAACCTTGTCTCTCTTGCTAGAGACACTAGCATTTCTTTTTTAAAAATCTGGTATATAAACCCACAAATTTCTGTTTAGTATTAAAATTGTAGAATTAAGGGGAAAAACACTAAAATGCAAAGTTAAAGTGCAAGAAAAGCCATTCCTGAGATCTTTGATACTCAGCATCTCTATTCACTGTATTAAAAAGTCATTTTTTAAATCTTTTATCTTAATGTGGCTTATATTGTATTAATGTGGCCATTGTAACATTTGTATATGATGCATGTGTCAAACCACCATGGACTGGAGTAGTCTGGGAATACACAGAGTAGCCCACTGCCACACTGCCAACTTTGACAAAAATACTTTTAAAGTCACAACTTCTTCTAGGTTCAACAACATTGACCCAGGTGTTACCCGAGCCTTGGCCAATCAGACCCAATGCAAGTTACACTACCTGATGCTATAAGGATGTTAGCATCCACTTTGTTCCAAAGCTCCCCAGTAAATTATATTAAAAATGGATGGCTCATCCTGCCTTCCCTTATTGTTCTGTAGGTGTCAAGGTTTTTCATCAACTGCACTGACATGAGTAGGATTTACTTGTATTATAAAACTAATGAGTTTTTATTTACACTGAAGCAACACAGCAGCAGTACTAAAAATCTCGCAGTTTCAGCCTACATTAACTAATATTGAGATTTCAAGGCTTCTTAAAGAGCAGATCCAACCCTTTGGTACCCAAACTTCCACAAATTGTTTAAATCAAACTCTAAGTCTGGTAAACATGCAGATAAGCTTTCTTTTTGGTCTAGAGGAGGCAGAGGAGAGTCCAGTTTTTTAACCATCTGAGTAATAGAAACTGGGTTTGGGTCTTAAATCAATGCAAATTCCTTGGCAAATTGTATCAAGGTCTACATTTCTCACCATAAATTCTATCTAGAAGTACAAACGAGGAAAATGAAAAGTACATGAGTCCAAGTGAAACCAAATGAAACCACATGAAAATTACTACCTGTTAAACTTCTGATCCGTCTGATCATCACTGGAAAGAATTTTTTCTGCTTGTATCTGTGGTAGGTAAACCTTGGCTGGATGCCCACTAAGTTCTCTATCACTCCCCCTTCTGAACTGGGCAGGGGAGAGAAAATATGAAGAAAGGCTCATGGGTCAAGATAAGAACAGGGAGAAATCACTCACTGACAAAACAGACTCGATTTAGGGAAACTGGAGACCTGAGAGACTGAATTTCTCTGGAGACAGAAAAAAACCATTAAATATTTTTTCCACAGGTTGGTAAATAAGACCACAGAAGATTCTTTTACTGCATTCAAGTTGTTAACAACACAAATCACCTCTCTTTATTGCAAGATCCTTTGCAGGTAGAGGCATTAATTAACTTGAGGTCTGCTTACAGAGAGGAGCAATATTTACTATAGTTACAAGTTGAAGAGGTAAGTAAGCGAAATAGGAGAGTCTGAGAGCATATCAGACCTCTGCGTCCTGCAGGGTATGAAGCACTGCTACTGTTATGAAGAGAAACTCTTACATCCCAGGTGGCGTTATGAGACTTGAAGATCGTAAAGCCTGAACATCCACATCTTGAAGATGTCCACCAGAATCCAGAAGGTTAAGTGGGTATTCATTTGATTTGTTGAATAATTTTGTAAAACAGTGATGCTGTCATTAATGACCAAGGAAATCACATACGTAGGGATATAATCACAGAACTCTAAATCCTTCATGGGTGCATATCAGAGGTAATGGAGAGATAATTCACAAAGACTAGAAACAGATGAAAATAAGCCTTAGAACTGATTGGAGGATCTTGTCTTCCCCATGTCTGCTACTCCCTCTCCCCACAATAATTACATTTTTCACTTTTTTAATATTTTACATATATATATAGCCAAAAAGCCTTCAGGATTTGGGTGCTTGCCCAAAAATGAATATTCTACAAAACCCAGATGTTTCCCATGCACATTAATGATGAAGATTTTTTTTCCTTTTTTTCAATTTACATTAAAAAAAAATATCAAAAGCATGAAATGCTCTATTTTTCTGTAAGTGAAGAGTAATACTTAGAAAGGCAAAAGAAATGCAAATGTTAGTGAGAAACTAAGGGTATGGTATCTGAATTGATGTGCTTGTTCTGCTTTTTGCTGAGAGAAAGCTGTGCAGGCTGGCATAGCACTATACAAACTTTCCTAAACTACCAAAACAGTGTGTAAACAGAAGTATTACCATAGAGATTTCTGTCCACAACTTGCAGCACAGATATTGAAGTTCCTATTGTGGAGGAAAAAAAAAAGAAAAAAAAAATCAGTGAAAACTAAAAATGGATGGGAAAGTAAATTTAGAAGAAAGAAGGAATTAGTAGCTCAATTTTGTGTCTGATCCTGGAGGGAATGAATAATGAAGAACATGAGTAGGAATAAGTATGTGAAGGTAGTGAAGAAAGAGGAATTATACACAGTAAGGTAAGAAAGGCATATATAGGATCAATGGAAATCAATCAGAAAATTTTATGTTGGGTTCAGGGGAATCTTCCTGACAGCCAGACTTATTAATCTATTACCGAGCTCCCAAATAAAGCCCTGTTTCTCAAGCCTTTCTCAACTCAGATAGATGTTTCCTGGGAATGTTCATTTCTTGTATGGGAGTGAAGGATACCATAAGTAATTTCTTTCCCTAGTTAGTTGCTGCACACTAGCCAAAACTGTTGTGATATTTAAACGAAAATCTTGATTTTCGTTTTACACCCCTTTTACCATTCTAGAAGGACTGTGTAACCAGAATTTATTTCAACTTAAAATCTCATAACCAACTTCAAATGTAGAATACATACTTTCTGGATTAAAATCGGACAGTTACATTTAGCCTGAGTGAAGACCATATTCTTGTTGTTGGGGAAGTCTGTTTTAAAGAGAATCAAAATTTAATAGACAGAAAGAAAAAAAATAAAATTCTTTCAGTGCTTTGATTTCAGTTTCTGTCTGCCCCATGACAATAGCAAATTAAGCAGCTGAAACCCTACAGCAAATGTATTTAAATCAATTGAAACAACAAAGAATAATCTCATAGGCTTCAGCTCAGTCCTGCAAGAGTCCTATTGCCTCATGAAGGACTTTAGCCCATGCTCAGCTTGAAGGTTGCCTTTGGTGCTCTTCCTGGCCCAGAACTGTCTCAGACAGCTCTGTTCCTTTTGTGACTGAATGGCTAACTGTACTTTCCCTATGTATGAAATGGGGATATTTTATCATTATTTCACTAAGGCTTTGAAAAACTTTATGCTCAATATTGGCTCTGACTGAGAGTTCATGAATTCATAAGATTGATGTTGGCACAATCCTGTATCTTCCCTTTTCAGTCAAATAATATTTTCCCATAAATATTTTGGAGAGTGTAAATTCTAACTAGATTTTAGGAATTAAACTAAAGGGTGAAGTATTTAGAAAATGCCTATTTTAAAAAATTTAATTGCAATATTTTAATTCTGACTTTTCAAAATTTCTGAAATGAAATTTTGCTAAATAGTTTTGGGTTAACATCAGAAAGAAATATTGAATAGCTGCAATGCAGTATTCCATAATTTAGGAAGGGAACGACAAAACCAAAACCAAAAAAACAAAAGCTGAACTTGTATTTCAGGTAGAAAGACCTGAAATTATTACTTGGTTTTCATTTCATAGGAATCAATGAAGATCACAACTCAGTCCTAGCTCTTAAAATTAAGACACGCCAGTTTCATAGACAGAGAAACTTCCTTGTGTAAACACCAGGAAAGTCACCCAAAAGCAACTTCGTCAGAAGCTCATCCATTCAATATATTTGCCTGCTCCAACTTACTTTGTGTTCGTTACTATCAGAGAATGACACACAGATTTTCACAGGTGCAGGTACTTTCCCATTGCTTACTACATCTGAAAGTAGCATTATTGCTTTTCCAACTCAAGTAATGGCTTTTGCTTTAGTAGAAGCAGAAGCTAGATACGAATATTCAAGTATTACTTACCTTTTCCAACTCTAACCCACTGCCACCCAACCTTGCTCACAGTGCTTGGATTCGCTTTGCCTTCTGGGACTAGGGAGGGTAGAAAGTAAATGAGGAAGCATTATGCATCAGGAGTAATCAAATCTCTAGTGTGCCTTGAAGAGCATAACCCTTGACCCTGAAGAGGTCCAGGACAATTCCAGCCAAAAGCCATTCAGAAACCAGCAGAGAAAGGACAAAGTGCTTCAAAGGCCATAACTTAGCCTGCTGGACCACTCGGCCCTTCCTCAACCTCATTCCCTTCCCACCAAGCACCATCATGAAATGGTCTTGAATAAAGAGTGCATAAAATAAACTGGGTTCTTTTGGGAGGTACCTATGGACATAGAGGAGCTACAGCTGTCTTATTCTCCTGTGTCAACACTATATGATGAACATGACCAATTGCAGCACAGGACTTCATAAACCTTTATACAAACTGAAATTTTCTTCACCTCTCCAGTCCTGAGGTATAGGTGACCAGGAACCACCCAATCCTTGTGCACCCTTGTTTTTGCCAAGAACAGAGCAATCCCTAGGACATAGTAAGTGTCAAATAACACCTTAAGCTACACAAGTCACCATCACATCTCCAGCTCTTACAGAGGGCATAGAACCACAGAATAATAGAATTGTCTAGGCTGGAAGGGACATTGCTGCAGAAGGGATGATAAACGATCTGAAACATGGCTGCCCTAACATACTGGAAGACTGAGATGAGTTGGCAGAGACACATTCTCTAAGACAGAATCTGCAGTAAATTTTCTTTTGTTTGTCAGAAATATCTCACCATCTTCACCCAAGAAAAGTTCCAAGTGAATTGCTTAAGGAGGGACTATATGAAATGTTGGTAAAGGATTTCACAATTAGTCCCTGAATAATGTTGTTCTGCACAAAGAGAAAATGGAGATGACTCTTTTTCCTTAGTTAGCAGAGGAGGAAGACTAGCTCTTCTAAGTTCAGGTGAGGGTTTTCTATTTTTTTCTTTCAAAGAAACAGCTTGAGATAAAGAGGGGGTTATTATGCTGACAGTTAGATTCCCACTTTAAATTTAGAAAGGGTCCGTAAATTGCTTTCATGTGTTTTCAAACCAGCTGGTGACTGTGTTGGCTGACTATCTGAGTTATGAGTGAATGATTTGGCACACTGTTAATCACTGTGCACTCACATTGCCAGCTTTGGCAAGAAATTTTGCTTCCTTAAGGAATTTCCCATTCTGCAAATCAGAGTTTAATACCAACCAAACACCATCCATCAAGACTAAAGTCTGCCTTACACAGCATGAATTACATTATTACATTCATTTCCAGTGATAAGTCTCCTGAATGTCTTGGTTGTTTTTACCATTTACTCAGTTTAGGAAAGCAAAGCAATTCTTCAGAATGAGTTTTCAATTTCTATGCTCGAATAGTTTAAATTCCACTCCAGCAATACATAACACATTGGTACCACGCTCTGTATCTTACTCAGGCTGCTGTGTATTGTCATCAGTACTTAGCAGGTTGAGGACAATCTTAGAATTAAAATGGCTCTCTGTGGGTTTTGCATTTTGTATCAGGAGTAGCGTGGCCAGCAGGGCTAGGGAAGTGATTGTCCCCCTGTACTCAACACTGGTCGCACCTCAAGAGCTGCGTTCTTTTTTGGGCCCCTCACTATAATGAGGTGCTGGGGCATGTTCAGAGAAGGGCAATGATGCTGGTGAGGGATCTGGAGAACGAGTCTTTTGAGAAGTGACTGAGGGACCTGGGGTTGTTCAGCCTAGAGAAAAGGAGGCTGAGGGGAGACCTTATTGCTCTCTTAGACTACCTGAAAGGAGATTGTAGAGAGGTGGGGTCGGTCTCTTCTCTCAAGTAACAGGAGATAAGACAAGAGAAAATGGCCTCAAGTTTTGTCAGGGGAGTTTTAGATTAGATATTAGGAAAAAATTCTTCATTGGAAAGGTTGTCAAGCACTGGAACAGGCTTCCCAGGGAAGTGGTTGAGTCACCGTCCCAGGAGGTATTTAAAAGACAGGTAGATGTGATGGTGAGGGACACGGTTTAGTGGTGGACTTGGCAGTGATAGGTTAACAGTGAGCTGCCCAGCTCCCCAGAGCACCCTGTAGACTAAGCCCAAGAAATTAGGAATGGAGAAAGGGCAGCAATATCTTGGAGCTGGCCATAAATGGGGTCATTACAGAAGCTCCTTGATGCAGTCAATTCTCTAATTTTTCTTTCCCATTCTTAAGCAAGTTAATGTCTTTCACTAAAGCAGCTAACAGAGATGGAGCATACAAACAAAAAAAAAAAATCAAATGCTGAAACCAGATCTGTTTGGGGGCATGCATGTTGGTCTAATAAAAGCTAGTCCCTTTTTAACTAATTCTTTCTTATTCACATTCCTAAAACTTCCCAATTACAGACTCACCACTCCTGTTTCTATGCTTGTGCAGAGTCAAAACAGAACTAAATGAGAATATACAGTAGCGCATGGCACAGAATTAAGGTTCATGAACAGCACCTGTCGTCAGCATTTATTTTTTTTTAAAAAAAATCTTCTTCCTTCTCTAAAAGTAAATTATTTCATAATGCCAACAAAATATATAGTCTAATCGAAGAATCTTGCAAACTGTCAATTCCAGCAACAGAGAAGTGTCATCAGGTAACTGGAAACTCATCTCAACAATCCACAAGAGCAGTAATGTTTTATATGCACCAACTATCACTACTTGCCAGCTGAAGGTTCAAGCTGAAACGGAATTTCTTTTGTGATTTAGCCACAAACATCATTTTCAAGAAATATCTAAGATAACCACATATGACCTTGCTAGTATACTACATCACAGTGCTAATTAATAGCTGTTATTTGGAGATAGTTTTAGTGGAAAATAAATTAAATCAAGTATACACTAAATTTCTTCAAGGGATATATATATCCAAATGTCTGTTTTTACCACCATTAAACTCGAATACTCTTTGCATCTTCATCCTTCTCTTTTAATGAAGACTATAAAACAGAGGCATAATATTTGAGCCAGTAGCAGGAAGAAAACTGCCCTTTAACAATTTTAATAGCTTCTGAGCAAAAACACACAGTGATAACCAGCCACCTGTACACCCCAGGGCTAAATAGGTAGCTGTGGTAATGGTATTCCAGTAGCAGCACATTGTATGAGACACTCCTGAATCCTGTGATAACTGCTGTGTAAGCATGAGCTTTAAAAGCTCTAGCTTAGCAGAGTGCTTAAAAGCACCCTTATTCTTAAGCACTAAATTTAATAAACCTGCTCAGATGCTAAAAAATACACAAATAATTACCAAGCTAAGTCATGAAACGAGGTACTATAGTTAAATGCAGATTATAGCCTAGGCCTTCAGTAAACATGCTCAAGACCACAGGATACTTTTTTTTTTTTTCTCCATCTATACTACCAAGTGAGTCCTACATTGAGAGTGCCCATACTGTCCTTAGAAAACATGACTGTCTGGTGGATTGAGTTTAGATTCATCCAACAAAACCAAACATTAAGGCTTGGCCTGTCCCTGGGATGCTGAATACCCTTTGAATGTGGTTACTGTTTTTCTGGTTCATACAGAAAAAGATCACCATCAAAAACTTTACAAAGCCTAAAAAACTCGAAATTTAACACTCCCTAAACCTGAAGACAAATCTGTTTTCCAGCCATTAAGAAGTTTTTTACGGTTGTTGAAGTCTGAGAGAATCTGGATGAGTTCACAAGATGGTTTAATTATGAACAGTGCGTAGCCTGACCTCTAGAAGCACTGGATTAATTTCCCACCATTCTAGAAGAAAACTTGAAGCGTATATCACCAAACACAAATTAATTAATAATACTGAAGGACACTTCACTGACGTAGTATTGTGTTCATGCAGCTACATAGACTTTAAAGACCCTTTGTGGGTGGTTGGCTTAACTGGGTACACCAATAGGTTTGTGCTCTCTGTTCCCCTATGTGAAAAATCTCTGCCCTACCCCAGATGGATGTAGTGAGGATTTGTGTAACTTAGAGGGTTGTCATGTACTACATCCTGAGAGCTGTGCACCTATTGAAGACAAATACATCAACTTCTCTCCGCTGTACTAAGATACATGCCACCTAGCTTCACCTAGTTAAAATCAGAGTTGTTATTATCATCATACCTAAATTCAGCAGCAGAAGCTTATGTCGCAGACATCTCAATGAGCAGTGTAGAACCCCAATGCTGTTGATGGAAGCTAGATAATATAGCTACTGGAGCTCAGGCTGCTAGTGAAGAGACTGGATGTATCCAATAATGCCACTGAATGCCAACAACTTTGTTCACTGGGTCTTCTCCATTGCTAAAGAGAAGACCAGGATGGCATGCTCAGATGCTGCCATCAAGCCAAAAGTGGCCAGACCACCTCCAGTCCCAGAAGATAGCTCAGGGTTGCTACCAATTCTGTCTCTGTACTCAGTCAGGAGACACAGCCACCTCTGTGGGACAGTGCAGCTCAGCTGCTTTAAGTGCCCATGGTACATGTACCTGTGTATTGTCCTCTCCCTCTGCTGACTACACATGTACCTTTTTGGATGTGTAGTCAAAAAAGATGAGTGCTGCCCAGAGTTTGCCAGTGTGATAAATGGGCAAAGCCAGTCCTGGTTCCATGTCAGGTCTGTATCAAATAATTGAGGGGATTTATTTCTGGAAACACCTGCCTAGCGTTAATTCTCACATATATGTCTGCATTTCAGAAGTGCTAATAACTTGCTGGCATTGTAACTTAGCAAAGCTTGGCACACATCCTCTCTCTTCTAAAGATGTCTCACTGTTTATTCAGGGCTCTTTACCTGTAATAATATTCTATGCTGCTTGTTTAAAAGGTGCTGCTTAATAAATAGAGCCACGTTTATGCTTAGTGGATTGAAGAAGAAGCTTTCCCTCTCACAACATCAGGGATAATTTGCCCAATTTTACTCTCTTGATAGGGAAGCCCATCAGTTTCAGCTAGAAAAAAACTAGGAATAAAAACACTATGTCCTGCTAGAGATAACAGCTTTACAAAGAACTATAGTGTTTCAAGATTCTCTATTCCCTGTTATTTTTGCAGTCCTTTGTGATCCTTAGTATATCTGCAAGGGTTGCTGTGATTTTTATTTTTTTTATTAGGCACCACATAAACATCTTATGTTAAATAGAGAGAAAATGCACACAGGAACACTTGGCCATTTCTTACTGTCTGCATGAGCTAGGTGAAAATACAAATAAGCAGACTCCCTCACAATGTGTCAGGCACCAGGTTTTGTTTGACTGTAATTGCTCCCCTGATTGCCATGCATACAGCCTCGGCAGCAATCTCAGGTCTGCAAAACTATCATCTTCTACTGCAGTTCACAGGAGTGAAATAAGGATGCAAAACTACCTCTGTTGCTCCGGTTTCCAGACCTTTTTCTGTCCCTCTAATCAACAATAATCCAACCTTACCTTGATCTTTGGTGAGAGATACTTTATTATTCCTAGTAAAAGCAGGAAGATTTAATTGGTTAATTTTTATTATCTATTACACCTTGCCTTACAGTTCTGCCAATTTATTCAGAAAATGAACATAGCTTTAATATAGTTCTAAAAAGATAAAGACAGAATGTAAATTATTTAACAATGATTTGTGATGCAGCAAATATGCATATTTTAAAGATCTTATCACAAGCTATGTTTCCAGTTGGTCAAAGTTTAGCTAAGCTCAATTCCAGGTATTTATTTTTCCTTCAAAATTAATTGAATACGTTGCTAAGTATCTGTCCTGAGCTACTCATATCTTTTCTATCCATTAAGATGCCAACAGAAAAGTAATTGCAAACCCAAACCAGTGCTTTATATCTCCCATCTCAGCCTACTTTTACTCTGAGTCAGCAGAAAGAATTTCAAAATAAATCAAAGGCTTCCCGCTTCCTTGTGGTGAGAAACATCACAGTACATTAGAGCCATCTTTCAAACTGTCCTGCTGACTGGGATGAGAACATTAAAATAAACCAAATTCCAGTCTTGGCAAGTCAATAAAAGAGGACATATTGATATTTTCAAATTATATTTTATCATGGCTTTTAAACACATGTTACTAGATGACTTGTTTTTAATAAATAAACATTTTTTTATGTATCGAAAAACGTTTCCATATCACAATTAAGTATCTCAACACAAATTATCAGTTTGACCTTTCTAAAGCATCATCACTGCAGAAGTGAAACAATACTTCCTCAACTCCTGACATTTTTTGCTGCTCCTCTTTCTTTCCTGCACTATCACTGCCCCGTAAACATCTAACAGAGTACCAGGGAGGAGAAAAGAGCTATAGATCTTGTCTCCGAATTATGTGGTGAAGAGATGCTTTGCTAATACACAGACCCCTTTTTGTCTTCCCACTGAAACAGGGAATTGCAATCTAATGTGATACTTCCTTTTTTTTCCCCTTCCAAGTCAGGGGCTATCAAAATCTCATTGACAGAAGTCACCTGTATGAAGCAACATGAAAAAGCAATGAAAATGTCATACATTTTTGCATTGAAATGTGTCCATAAATTTTGCCCAGCTCTGATATGAAGCCAGCGCCTGAATGAACCCTGCTTTGCATCCTTAACTGTAAAAGCTGCAACCTGCACAAGTCTGATAACAGCTCACAGCTAACGCTGGAACATTTTTCCAGCTTGCAAGCAATTCCGTTAAGGAAGGAAATTGAGGAGCAGCCATTAGCACCAATAACATTGCCTTTCATCCATTCCATGGCTTGTGGCACGTTCAGGCTTCTAGAGGAGGGTTCCCATGTTTCTGGGTGGAAAATAAGGCTGTGTGATATCAACAGCATTCCACTGGGATACAAGTCAAACCCTTTACAACAGCAGTAGCCTGCCATGTTGATTGTTTTCCTCTTAAACCAAAGTTCACCCTCTTTTATTCATTCCCTTTGCTCTTAAAGAAAAAGGTTTTAAGCTCACAAGAGCCCTGGTCTTCTCTTCTGGAACACTCTTTCTTGTCCAAATATCAAGCTGTCAGACTGAGCCTCTATGGGCTTTCCTCCCACTCCATCTCTCCAGAGACTTGCTAAGACTTTCTTTGCAGCTGAAATTAAACTAGCTACCCTGTAATTTTAATGTAGCTTGTCACCAGCACTCTAAGTAATGAAGACACCTGCTGGTTGCTCACCACCCAGGCATCAGAGAGATCTCTCCTGGCATCGATTTTAATTAGCTCGTTGCAATGCCTTTTGCCATCTCATCTTCCTTTCATCACAAAACCTTCACCCATACTTCTTTCAGAATCACACTCTGCAGATCTTGAATTGTGCTGAGCTGCAGCTGACTCAAAATTGGACCTCTTGTGTTCAGAAACTCCACTACTGAAGGCAGAGCAATAGAGCAATTGCCCTCTCTTATACCCTACTTATTTCCATGGAGTATAAGTGGTTCGCATACCTTGTGAATCATCCAGATTCTGTAGAATCTACATTAAAAATATCTGACCTCATTAAAAAGGAAATATTTCAGCCTCTGACACCGAATAGTCAAAACGTATTACTGCATGAGCAGAAGTGAGAACTGCAGCTATTCATTATAACAATTTTCACCATGCATCATATATTGATAATAGCCATTTTCCTAACAGTAGAGAAGATGTGGTGCATTTGATCACATGTAAGCCAGTTCCGTTCTTTCTGGAAGGAAAGAACCTTAGTGGGAAAAGAAACTTCAAGAATATACAAAAAAGCTATTATCACCATGGTCTGACACAGATACGGGGAAAGGTACAGATGAATCACTGCAAGAGAGTACCTGCAAGAGAGTACAGCAATGCGCAGCACCAGTGTCAGTAGTTAAATGCCTGTGAAGCCTTAGTGGCTTGTTAATAACAGGGATTTGAACTGTGTAGGGCTGTGCTTTAGAAAGGATTGGGAAGACCCATCTGCAGCCTGTTACTTTGCTGTTCAAGGCTCGTATTCTGCGTCACTGGACAGAGCAGGAACTCCTGTAATGCCAATTATAAAAGGGAACAAGGAGAGATTTCTAGCACTGAGCCCTGACCACCCACACTTAACGTAATGGTTTTGGGCTATTACAGCTAGTTCTGCTACGGTAAATCTTTTTTTTCCAAAGGAGGTTATTTCGGGCTTGCAGGAGCTTGTGCTGTTTAGCAATTGCTCACTTCCAGGCCTAGGCTCACACTCTCTTCAAAGACCTGCCCTGAAGGTGCTTCCCGAAATGGCCTCTGGTCCTGCCTGGGACAGGCAAGGAGTATGTCCTTAAAGAGCAGCTCCGGGAAGACTCCTGGAGGTAGGGGGCCTTATTTCTTGGCTCTTATTGAACAATGAAGGCTGTCAAATAAAAAATACATTACCAAGAAGAATAGGGCAGTTAAAATCCATTCCAGAGACTGACAATTGAGGAATGCAAAAAAAATAAACAGGGAAAACTTGAACACTTTACTGTGTATCTGCAAGCAACGAGTGCCAGGGAAAGGAAAGGCATTTAACAGTTTCCACTTACAGGCATTTAATAGTTTCCAGTTACCTCAGTTAAAGACGGAGAAGTATGAACATACATTACATATTTGAGGAGTGTAGCACTCCCTATAAAAATAAAATTTATGAGTACAGTGTTTTCTGCAGAGTGGAAAAAAGAGAGGGAGCAGGGAGGGCTTTGTGAGTGATGGGAAGCTGGAAAGCCAGTTGCGATGCTCCTGTTTGCTAATTGACAGGAGGGCAGACCTTCCCCTGGTTCTGGTGCTAAATATTCAGGCAACAGCTGCATGTTACAGGGATCCGTTGGCCACATCGGTAATAAGATTTACTCCCCATCTGCAGAAGCAATTGTATTGGCTCAGTGGATGGGACAAAACCTACAGTATGTTCAGCCGGAAACAGGGTGGCAGGGAGCTCTTTAAGGGGCTTTGTGGCTGTAGCTGCACTCTCAGAAAGGGAGAGACGGAGAGACGGGCTGTATCAGTCCCTGAGAGACCTGTTGAAAAGCATTTCAAATTTGCCACATGAAGGAACTCACTCATTCCCATCTTCCATTTCTGAAGCTGTAATAGAGATGGGAATTGGAGCCTGTTTTCCCCAAACCTCATGCCAGTGACCTGCTTAGAAGAGGCACAGATTTCTCACAGAGGGGTAGAGCAGAGAAGCCTGCTTTGATTGCAATCAGTGAAGTAGAAGACCCACCTTCCCCCAGACCTTCAGTCTTGTAGAATTTGATAAATATTCTTTTCCAACTATTTTTCCCCCAGAGGGTCTAAAAAGCAAAAATGTGTGCTTAAAATAAAAAGCAGAAAACCAGGATAAAATAACAAACTGAAATCTCCATTTTTCTCTCATAAATCTAAAACAAAACAACTCATCTGTTTAGGAAAATTATGTCAGTGAGGGTTTGGGTTTGTTTTGCTATGAAGCTGTTTCAGTGAAGGAAGGACTTAGCAATTCTATCTTGGAGAACTAAGAGGTGGCTTGAAACCTCCCAGACCAAAGGCAATTAACTGAATGGGTAGAAGTGCATGAAACAAAGCTGCTGAGCAGAAATTTCAGCCATTTGCTTATAGAAACTCCGACATCTCTGGGCATGACGGCCTGGCAGCTGTCATTTTGGAGCTGAGGTCACTTTTTTCCAGATACTCATCTCCTCTCTCCTTGCACTGGAGGTGGGTGTCCCCTCATGGGGTATGACTGTACCTGTAGCCACTCCATTGCCCATTTCTGTCAAAACCATAAAGGTTAAAAAAAATATTAAACCGGAACTGAACCAAACCAGAAAAAGATATGTTATTTTATTTATGTTTGTTACAGCTCTTCCTTTTGGCAGGACTGGCTGAGAAGAGGTAAGGTGCTCATTCACACCTGTGAGGAGATTGCAACTTCTATGGTGGGACAAGGATCAGAAGATGGTAACGCTTTAACCTCAAACAGCAGCAAGTGGTCCTTCCTCAAGGTGGTGATGGCCCTGAGGAGTCAGACAGCTTGCTCCGTCCTTTGATCTGTGCTAGAAACAATTAGTCCCACTGGGTTCAGTCTGATCCTTTCAGCAGACTTACACATTAACATGCCCCCTTCTCAGAAGGATAGTTTAACCTTATAAAGGACCATGATAAATCACGACAATAACTCCATCCTTCCTGCCAACTTGAAGCAACTGGACCTTTCTCTGAGCCTTCCCTTACCACCCAGTTGTCTCCCACTCCTCTAAGGCCTTTCAATTTGGGAGAAGAACTTCTAGGAGAGCATTAACAGTTTCACTTTTATTCTAGGCCATTAAACACTCTCAATGGTTATGCTGCCTTTTGAGGACTTTCTCATTTTCTACCTTGATCAAGTACCTACCAGGCCAAGCCATGCATTAGGTGCTGTACAGAAAGAGAAGCAAATTCCACCTCCTGCATCAGCTAACCCAGTGCAAAACAAGAGACACTGGATGGATGCAGATGGACAACAGGGAATGCAGAAATAACAAGCTATTGATCAGCATGACAGTGAGTCGCAGGCTTCTAGTAATCAAAGTACCAGATTCATTGGCAGAAGAGAGTTTATTCCTGTTCTTCAACCTGTCAGCCATACAAGTCACTCATGACATTCCAGACCCTGATCTTAACTTATGAGGCATATATTAATTCCAAGCTGCAATGTGCTGTTCCATAATAGTAACTGCTCCCAGAATTTCTTATCATTCTAATTAAGCTCTGAGATTCTTAAATTCTGTAAGCCATGTGCTGCATTTATATTATAGGACATAGGATTTTAATTGAGCAGCCAGCTCATTATTGCTCATGCTCAGACTATGGAATAATGAGTTGTTACTTCTTGCCTCAGGTGATTTCTCAGCTAGGAGGCAGCAGGAGGAGAGGTGTCGTACATAGCTGATGGCATTGCCTCACCATGGCAGCATTTAGGAGAGGTTGTCATAAGGAGAAGCCCAAGCCTCTAAGACAGAAAGCAAAAGGAAAATTCAAGGGGAGAGTGCCAGGGGCCCGAAGGTCTTATTTTCTCTTAGCAGTAGAAATAATTAAGCTCACAGTTTTGTTGGCAGAGCACTAGACAGTAGATCAGTCAACATGTCTCCCAAGCAATGGTATTTGATTCATGAAGCAGAAGAAATATCATCATCTCATGGAGAAAAATCAGACATATATATCTTTTCAGTCTTGGGTGTACTTGCTGAGCTGTTATGTGGTCCTGTCTTCCTCTACAGCCTGGAAATGAGAAAATTCCATCTGCCAACAACTCATTCTGCCCTTTCTGGGTTTTATTCATGTTTCAAAAAATCAGTCTGAGGCGATAGGGAAGATGCCTCTAAGACATCTCTTTTTCTTAAGGATGTTTGCAATTCAATAATTTTCTGCGGTAATTTCTGGGAAATCCTAATTCCAGTCCCCCAATGACCGTTTTGTGACATCTGTGAATATGAATCACCAGTTATAAACATATTTAGGTAGTTATCGTTATAGTGTCAGAACTCCTTATGGCTACTGCTCACCCACTATCCTCCTTCTCAGAAGACTTTGAAGTTTCATACCTCATTTTAAAGGGAGAGGAGTGATAGGGGTTGGGATGGGACACAAGGTTATTGGATTTAGGTACAGAATAAGAAACATTAGGAAATAAACTCTTACTTCCTTGGCTCCTGGAGCAGGACATTAGTCTCTAAAGCATTATTTTCTCAACCTCAAACTCTTTATTCAGACTTAAGACAATAATCTACAGCTCTTCCCAAATCCCATTCCATATCTTTTAATAACAGCATTATATATTGATGGTAACAGAGATAAGGATGTGTCACTTGTGTGTGTTCTCACTGACAGTGCTTGAAAGAGAGCTGGAGGGGTGGGAGAACAACATTTCCTTTGCTCCAGACTACAGTGGGATTTTCAATGCCCTGCTGTCAGTCCTTTCACACCGTCTTTCATAATATCTGCTGGAGACACAGTGCAACATCACCTGTGAAACCACACATGAGAACATCCCTGCCTACCTTGAAATACTAATTCTTTCTGGGGGTCCTTTCCTAAATAAACCACCCCAAGGCTGGTCCGTTCACCTGGTCATACTCTATATTCACGCTGTTGGGGTTTAACTTTTGCCTGCGTTCACCGAGCCTTACACTGGGGTGTTAGGCTATCAGGCTGTTTAGTGGCTTTTCAGTTCAAAGGGCCCAAAGTAATAAGAGAGTCATGACATTGTGAGGGTCAAGGAGGTTATATTGTCCAAGGGCAAGGCTGAGAGGATATGGGAGGTCTCAGGTTTTGATGAAACACAAGTGTCAAGGGAGGTCCTTGTGTGGTCTCATGCACACTTCTCACGGGTAGTTATCCTTGGAGTGAGATATCCCACATCTAGCTTTCCACTCAGACATAACTAGTTGGTTCTCTGCAGAGGAAAGTCTATAAGCCAGATATGAAAGTTTATAAACCATTTAACATACTGTTGTGATATGGGGACTACAGCTTGAGAAAAAACACATAGCTAACACATTTGGCACTACTGATGCCCTGAGATGCCCTTAGATCCTTAGATGCTTTACTCCAGTAGAGCAATACAAAAATAAATTTCAACACAGAGTTGAGACATTGTACCCTGGGGGGTTAACACGGAATAAAGCCATGGTTTTTACTCATGCCTGATATTGATGCAATAAGCTTAAATCTTGCTCTATTATCCTGGCTTCTAAACTGGTTCCCACTTGAAAAATCAAGGTAAAATATATCCACTTTCAAACAATATTTTCATATCTGTCACCAAGGAGAGCATTGCTTTTCAGATAGTAAGTAATAGCATTAAATACACTTACAAAACCTCTAAAAGAAAAACCTGTGAGGACATTCTTTATTTTTCTGGAAATAATTTGTGTTCAGCTGGTTACAGGGCTGATAGCCCTGCTTGACCTATCTTCTGTCTGATTAAATAAGACAGAACCTTCTGCTAAAGGTAATACAACACATCTAGGCCACCTATTTGTGTAAATCATAATCTGTTGTGGGGTGTGAAGCACTCCAAGATTGCCACGAGATAGAGTGACAGTTTGGGAATAAAGCCATTATAAGTTTTCAACAACTCCAAGTCTAGTTGAGAGATGTTTCTCAGAGCTAGAAGTAGTATCACTAAGAGTTTCTTAATTTCTCTTGGATCCTGGAAACATCATTCCTGGAACAAGAAAAGGCATCCAGTGTGCATGAGGTAAAACTGACATGGGAAAATTAGTATAAGATCTGAACTTCCATTTCACCTAGCTACTTTAAATTATTTATCACTTCTAATACAATCGCACGTATTATTTCAAATCAAACCTAGGCTGTAGATTGTAGTCTAAAATAAATAGCTAATGTTATAAAATAGCACAGGCTGTAAACAGTGGGCAAAATAGGTGGACAATGGAAAATAAAACAGAGTAAGCAAATGGGCATAAAAATGTGGGTATCTCAGGTGTAGGCACTGTTCAAAGCCAATCAGCAGCAGTAATCATGGCTGATATAGAAACATAATTACTTTGGAATCAGTGAAATAGAGAAGGATGATTGACTGGTGTTATGTGCTTTGCCTCTTATTGCTCTGCTTACTACTAACAAGAAAATGATTATTAAAAATTAACAATTTATACAAGTGATAGACAGTCAGCAACACCAAAAATCAAGTTCCCGTATCCTCAGTCCTTTCAAAATTCCGTCAAAACAAATGTTATCTACAGCATTGCCTAAAAGGCTGGCAATTTCTGCCTATTTCAAACAAATATGTGTTATCCAATTTACTGAAATCAATCTGCATGTGCAGATTAATTTGGGGCTACAGATTTATGAGTGAGTCTCAATTTCCTCAGTAAGAAAAGAAAATAAAATCATGTCAAGAAGACATACCAGCTGTAAGAAAAGAAGAGCTAGCTGATAGCTGTATAAAGGGCCCTTCAGGGCTATAACTTTTAACAAATTTAAAAGGCTGGCACTCCCAAAAGTGTGAGAAGAAATCTCCTTTTACAAAAGAAAAGAACTGTCTATGGAGTTCAAAAACCAGGGATGGTGTTTGTCAAGCCTCGTTTCTTACTTCTTCAAAAAACGTCCTGAGGCTTCCTAGGCTGGAGCTTGATGTTTGTAATAGCAACTTTCAAAATAGTACACGTTTATAATTTAGCAACAAATGAGGAATTTGACATCAACTAACCGCTGAGTTTAGCACAGTACCCCAACTTCTGTTTTGCCCTTTGATTCACTTTTTATAAAATCAGCGTAGTAAACAGTTTTCCTGCTTTTCTATGGTAAGTTTATTTCCCTTACCAAAGGTTCCTTGTTCTCAGCCACCACACACAAAGACATATAAACCCATGACTCTTCTTGCTTCCCTGTTTCAGGAATACCCTTGCTTGCCTCCCTCCCCTGCCTGCCAGCAGTGCTGTGGGTTTCTTTCATTCTTTCCATACTGGAGGCTCTGTGAAGAATGATCTATCCTGTTAAAGTCTCTTTAAGCGGGCCGAATGTAATTACCTGAACTGGAATATATCCAGGACTGTGGATTTAACAGCCATTAAAAATCTTGTTAAACATTTGTCATACCTTCTTAAATCGCCACACGCAGTGACAGCTTGGCATGTGAAAGATGGTAGTTCAGAACAGCACTGCTCTTACACTGGTGTACTTGCTCCTCAAACAGTGAACAAGTAAATGCCCCCATCACGGAGACAATGTGATGGATGGTACATCAAGAGACTCTGCAATTCTCATATACTTTGCACCTAAATATCTAAAGAATGGTTAAATTAAACCCTGGCAAGCCTTTAAGTTTGGTAACTAGCTGTTAGTTTCAGCACAGGAAGACCGGGAATGTGACTTGTCAAAAGTCACAGAGCAAATTTACAGTGGAGCAGGGAATGAATGTAAATGTCCCAGAGAGCTCTCCTCTCCTGCAGGGGGATCTCTCCTCACCAGAGTCCCCATGCCTGAGGCTCCACATGCACTTTAAACACAAAAAAAAGGTGGTAAGGAGCCCCATGGTCCAGGCTTACACTAAGGTGTGAATGCAAGATTTGTACCTGCAAGAAACAACTCCTCAATCAATCAATTATGGTAAATAAAGACACTCACAGCAAGGAAAACTTAAAAGAAATCATTATCAAAGTCTCCTCCTCCTCACACCCACCTCTCGCCTTATGCCTGATTTGAGGGTTATTTTCAAAAAATCTCTGACACCAGCACTCCCAGGGCACTTTCCATGAGTAAGGAATACAGAATCAGGCTGCTCACGGGATAAATAGCCCAAGACTGGCAGAGCATTGGGGGTGAATTGCAGTAGCATGAGCTCTGAGTGCTTGATGTATTATGGCACTTGAGAGAGTCCAAGCTGACCTTTCAATACAGTGTTGCATGAGCATATTTGAAGAGGAGGAACCGTTGAGAAAAAGCTGTTTGTCGTGGAAATGTTGATATATAACTGGTTTTGTTTGTAAATTAACTTGCAGATGACCCCACCATCTCTTTCTGCACAGCTGGTGCAACACATGCTGTGATGGGAATCGACCTGCTATTCTTAGAGTGTAAGCTATTCAATTAAGGTACTTACAAATGGTTTCATGACTGTAGCTCATTACCAGCAGACAGCTTCTGCTTTATAGACTCATTTTTAATATGCATTTATATTAAAATGAGATGTTGTAGCATGATCCAGTTTTCATTACAAGTTCAGGTCTTAAAAGGAAGTGGATAATAAATCCCAAGTTAAACCTCATAGCTATTTATGCTGTGCACCAAGTGCTAATGGGGAAATCAATGCACTGTAGACAAATAAAAGAAAGTAACTTTATTCTAAGGAAGTGACTTATCTCTAGACTTGTATTTATCTATGTTCTGAGCCTATGATAAGCATTACTGAATGCAGCACTCACTACTGATTCTTCAAATATTTGGTGCCAGTGGTATTTGCTTATACAGCTGTATTTGTAAATCCACTGAAGTCCTGCATAAGGGAATTGTTGATTACTCTTAGCCATGAGAAGCTTGTGACCTTCTTCAAGACTGGCTGCCTTCATCATCTGGCTGAAAGGAACTAGGTTAAATGAGAGTCATACTCTTTTCATAGTTTGTCTGGTTACATGCTTATCCTTGAAAAAGCCCACGTTTCCTTTAGGAAAAAGAGGAACACCAACTGAGCTTTGCTGCTTAAAACATGTTGGAACCTTGATTTACTTCTCAGCCTATTAAAGGTCAAGTGTATGTGCTTGTCCTAGTGCACAGTCTCTAAAAGGAGCTTTTGTAGATAAGGTGCAGTAATCTTTACTTTCTCTGAAAAAAACTTGAAAGCTTCTTAAACAAAAACCATCAATCAGACAAACAAGACACCCGATCTGAAGAATGGAGTGTGGCAAAGAGGTGAAAGAGAAAGATTTGTTTTAGGGAAGTACTAGGAAGACATGTTCAGTTTCCATAAACAGAAGAATAAGATTTGCAGCATGTAGAAGAAGTATGAAGAGAAGACCACCCTAAGATATAGAGCAGCCTCAAATACCATCTGATCTTTCCATAATCTGTAAAGAAAGCTTTAAAATTCAGGTTTTCCTATACTTCCATCAGAGGTTCATTTCACTTCATCATCCCAAACTAGGCATTTAGTTTAAGCTAATTGTGCTCCCCTTATAGCCAGTTGAAAGACAGGGTTATTTATCCCAAGCTAAAAGGGGAAAGTAAAATATATCACCTTCTGTAAATCAGTCTCCATTACCTACTGAGGGAGCCTTGACGAGTGTATCAGATACAGGTGTCTGCACAGTAGACCACTAAATTGAGCTGAGACCAGCCTCACCTCATTTAACAGACATGGCTGATAGCTATTGGGTGCCTTACCAACAAATAGTGCTGTTAGCAAGGAGCCAACCTGAGTCTGATGCTCGGGGAGATAAAGGAGAACAGAGACTGGACTGTGCAAGAGCTGGGTTCAACCAATTAGTTGGTTCTCAGTGCTCCCATACAAGGACTCTACATTGATCAGGACTTGCAGTAAGATATATGAAATGCAGTTATTTATAGTCTGTCACAGTCATTTTGCATCAGGGAGGAATAGCCTGGTGAACTCTAAAGCCATGAGGGGTGCAATTTTTGTTTTCACCTTGTTTTAATTTCATCAAAGTCAGTATTAAATTCATTTTGATAGAATGCCTGATTACAGTGGGAACAGAAGTAGATGAGCACTAAGCTTTTCTGGATATCTTATAGACCACTATAGGATTGCTTGCAAAATTCATGGATAATTTGAAAAACAGGTGATCATCTGTACATTTTCGTCCCATTTAGTCACAACAAAAACGATCGGATTCAATTCTGCCAGTGTTGCACTTCAGACTGAAACTACCTCCAGCAAACTTTTGCCCAAAAGTCCACACTGATCTAAGGAAGGTATATATAAGCAAAATTGGTGAGGATGGGGGTGAAAGAAAATCTGGAAGCATAACATTATTTCCTATCACGAAGCCTCCAACCATCTACAGTTTCAGTAATAATTCTGTTCACACAGTGATTGAATCAAGGTATCCCATTAACTTAATCATCCAAACCCAAGATAAATCAGTGTAGATAGAATTAGAATAACAGACAGGGCCCAGTCTGGCATCTGGCTCAATACAGATAGGTTCATTTAAGACCATCTTGGTATATCCCCACTGCACAGGTGAAGGGATTTCACTCAGACCCAAAAAGTGAAAAAGAAATATGGCAGTGAATAGTTTAATATTGTATCTATCCACATGTCTATGACAGACAGGAAAAACAAATGAGGATTACCAAGAGGACCAGTGAAACTGCTGTTAGAGAAATTCTGATAGGTTTACACCAAGAAAAAAATTACATAGAAATTTTAGTTAAAGGGCTAATTCGCAAATGGTTTGAGAGTGTCAGGACACCTATTGTAGGATTGCCCTGAAGTTAAGGAGAGAGATTTGGTGGGGGACCTTTGTAAATAATTAAGAATGCATTAGGAGTAATTTCCATTCTCAGCTATTCTTCCAATAATATATAACATAATGTCCTCCAAATTTTGAATAATTTCTTGTCTTGAAGAAGATAACTGTTTACTGGCCCTGTAAAACAATTGAGAATAGGTATGTAACAAGACAGGAGAAAACAACATTTATGATGCTTTTCAGTTCACTATAAATCAGCAAGATAGTTCCTTGTTATATGACACTGTCCTCATTTCAGCTGGGAAAGAGTTAATTTTCTTATTTTCTTTCTAGTGATTGCTGTGAAAGGATTTTCAATAATGCATATTGATTTAGTTGTTGCTAGGTGATGTTTATACTTTTCAAGGACACTTGTCAGCTTCCCATAGAAACTGAGAAAGTGCACAGGCAGAGCAATGGAATGTCCAAAGGAATATTCTATATGGAACATAGCTGTCATGCTCAGTGTATAAATGGGGGTTGGCTGGGGTGAGGGAACCCATGATCACTGCTTGGAAAGGTACCAATTCACCAGGTGGTGAGAGTGACTTGTGTCATTATTATTATTGTTTTTTTCCTTTTCTGTTACTGTTCAATTAAACTGTCTTTATCTCAGAAGGCTTTTTTCCTTCCCCCCCCTTTTCTCCCTCTTCTCCCTGTCCTTCTGGGGGCAAGGGAAGAACTGCATGAGCAGCTGCGTGGTTCTAGCTGACGGCTGGAATTAAAATGGCAACAGGCCCCTTTCCATCTCCTCCAAAAATGGAGACCTACTTTGATTTTCTTTTCCATTGTGTTCACTGCCCAGTTTTCTCCACTGACCACTTAATTCATTAACTACTAGTTTGAGCTCACCTAGAGAGTTGGAACACTGTTCTCTCTTTGACCCCAAGCAGCTCCACTGCCCTTTCTTTCTCTTTCCCCTGTACTAACTATTCCCAGGCTTACCTTTACCTGGCTGGTAAACTGCAGCTGGTCTAATTTGTTTCAGAGAAAATCTCTTGTAAGCTCTGCAACGCCCTCACACCCTCACATATTATTTTTTGTTCATAAAGAGATTACATACGTTTGTTTTCGGGAAAAAGTCAGAGAAGGAATTACTGCTTTGTCTTGCTTTGTATTTCTTTATCATCTGGGAAATGCAGTTTCCCCTTTTGCTCTTTGTCATGGCTGTAGTGACTTTATTGGTGAAACTCAGCTTCTTGCTGCCAGGTGAACGCTCAGGACAAGCTGTGCCACAGCGTGGGGGAGCTCGATGTTGATTGCCACTCTTATTGCTACAATGCAATCAATTAACTGAGGAGACCCCTGACCTGCCTTCACGTCAATGAGGTCAGAATCCAACCTGTTCCAGTGACTAGCTCAGGTAACTTCTCCCTTATTTCAAGGTTGGTGCAAGCTGACAGCTGGAGGGGATTTCTCTGTCTCCACGATCAGTAGGACCTCATGCCTGGAGTTGGAAGACCCATTTTAGTAGATCTGTGTCTATAAGGAGCTGAAGGGTAAAACATCCATGTGGAATCTGTCACAGCTTTGTACTAAACACAGGGAATGTACAGACCAGCTCTGAAAAGCATTGCTTACCTTTGCAGGTTTGTGGGTGCTGGTTAAAAATGTTAAATAAGATTAGCTGGCATATACTGAATTTCCTAAAGAAACTCAGGCAGCTCTAATTCATGTGATGTTTCACCCAACCGGAATAATCATTAGCATTGGGCTCAAAAGGGCAAGTTCCAAGTTGGGTTGGGGCCATCCAGAACTGTCTGCCTTCATAACCCACCTCCATATTTGTAAGATCAATTCCACCCTAGCCAAAATGTTGGAAGAAGGTCCTCCTGTGCTCGCTTCATTGTGGGGTCTCTTGCTGCAGATGTGGCTGAACCTCCTGTTGCTTTCCAGAGCTCCTTGCCAGTGTCTTACTTGTTCTTTTAAATACTCAGACACAAATTGCTCCAAGCCATTGATTTATAAAAATGTCTACTTTTAGTACATCATCTTTTTTCTCCTCCACTACTACTGCTGGAACAGAAGGAAACGCTAGTTGAATACATCAATTGATTTTCATGTCAAGGTGTAAGTGTCCTGGCAACAGTCATCTGAGAGAGAAAAGAAATAACAAGGTTCATACATGTGTGCCACACTTTTTCTCTCCATAAAATGATGACTTAAATTTGTTAGTGTATTTTCTGCCAAAAAATAAATGTATGGTTAATCAGGTGTGAATCTTACCCTACTGGCTAGCAGAGTCATGGTGAAGACACTGCATGCTCAAATATGCTACTGTCTATCAAAATGTCATCTTAAAAGATCCAGTGGAAATGGGTGTTCTAGTGCTACAACAAAAATATAGTAAAAAAAAAGTCAGTCATAGGAGTCTAACAAGGCTTATAAAGAGGTAAAACGTACAGAAACATGAAGTGCCTTGCTCTGTGTGAAACTGGGACCCCACATCTTCCACTGTCACTTGGAAGACCCTGCTTACCAGAGAACACAGCCCGTCTGCAACAGCAGTCAAATATAAAGGTCTCATTCTAAACTCCTGATCTGCCATTTCCTTCCCAAAATTCCTGAGCTGAGGACATTTCTAATGATATAAAGTTCATAACAGAGAGCTCTGTTCCAGACTGTCTGTCTGATGAGCCATTGCAAAGCCCTTTGTCTGCTGTTCATAAGAAGTCAGAAACCTTCATTTTTGTCCACACCAATTAGCACTTGCTTCCTGGAATCACAGCACTGAGACCAAGTTCAAAGTGAATAACGACAGCTTGTGTCACACAAGCAGGCACCAAGAATGTTGACCAAGCCTCAGAGAGTCTGAAGAGGAAACGCACCTCAAAAGTGTGTTAGCTTTTGGTTCATCTTTTTTACATCGGGCTCTAATATATGGCATAAGTCAAGGTTGAAGTAGTTACTGGGTACATTACTTTAAAGCCTACTTAAAAGAAGTTAAGGACTCTTCACATCCAGTGTGATTGTCACATTTGGCTCACACTATCTATTGAAGAATATGGAGAGCACAACCTCGGGTGATTTACACCCCAGGCTTTGTACTGATCTGTGTTTCAGCATCCTTACAGCCTATTTGAATTGTGTCTGTGCCAGATGCTGGTGAACATCATTGGAGACAGTTCTCAGAGTTATATTTGAGGCTCCATAGGATAAATGTGAGCAGGATAGAAGCTTTGGAGAAGACTTTAATCCTGTCTTTATTGGCATCCTCTGCCTTATTGAGGAGCTCCATGTGGAGAACAAGTCTCGGTGTTCTTGCTTTGCTGTGCCCTCCAACAAGGCAGACTTTCCTCACTGCAGGCCTGATGATCCAAAGCTTCATTAGTAGAACTTAGCCTGGGAGTTAGACTCTATTGCCAGCATATGAACTTCAGGCTGAGCTGAAGAAATTCCCACTGGCTTCAGTTGCTCTTGTGCTGCTGAAGCCATGGCTGTGTTTGGGTGCTGATGCCTTCACTTCCAACTGTAGTATTTTGTCCATAGTTCCTATTTAAATTTGCTGCCCTTGGCTGCATATTTTTAGTTGGAGTGAGTCCATCTCTCCCCATCGGTCTTGCTGTGGTTTTTCAAAGAAGGAGCAGAGGCAGGAAGAAGGCTCATGCTGCTGAGCTGAACTCAGCTGAACTGGCCTGAAATCAATTTGCTTGCAACACAGTTTGACGTTTTAACAAAATAGTGGCAAATAACTATCATTTCACTTTTATTCTGCTAAGAATGGTAATACAGAGACCAGAAAATGGCATCTTCATTGCACCTGGAGAGCTGGGGCAGTGGGAAGGAGGGAATCCATATGTTGATTTTGACTTTGCATTTAAATGCCACTTTTTTCCCACTAGGATTGCTGAATGTCTTTAATTAAAGAAGTATGTTTTTAATTTACATCTTGGCTTTCTGAGAAAGAACTAGTTAGAGCAATGAAAAGAAAGAAGCATGGTCTAGTCACAGGTCTCAGCAGGCTGTGTGTCAATAGCGATCTCCAGGACATTTTTATTTCTGTAAGATAGACCTCTTCCTTTGTTGCACAACTTCCTTAGTAATTATACATAATGACTGCAGTTTTACATAATGGCAACACTCATATATAATGACTGCATGGGCCACGACAGTTTAACTTCTACTGTATCAGTCTTTTAGCTTTCAGTTGTATAATATTTAAGAAAAGAAAGAGAGGACAATATACACACCAGCAAAGAACGAGCATTAAGGCATATCTTTACTCTTATCTAGAAAAATAGTGTGAATCTGTTGGAAGAACGGGAATGAAACTGTCTCCAAATTGCTTTAAGATGCCAGACTTCAAGCAGTGGGAGCCACTTGCCAAGCACATAGGTTGTCCTTGCTGTGTGAGAAACACCAGGGCCTGGGTACACAGTGGAGAGCCCCAGATCCAGCAGTTGTCTACCTTGCATCCATTTGTGTAAGCCAGCTCTCTTAGAAAATACGCCTTAGCTTAATCATTGAAGCATAGGTAGACAGCTTAGAAAAACAAGTCTTGAACTAAAAGCTGTAAGGGTGAAATTCCTGCCTGTCAGGAAAGCTGATGGTCCAGACACATGCAGGTCAGGAAGTCTCTTCTGCCCAGAAAGTGCTGATGGGTGCTCATGGATGGAATGGACGTTTCCCAATGGCTTCAATTTTAGAGGTCAGTGAACGACCTTCCTCTACTTGGGCAGGGTTAACAGCTCTTCGAGTGTCATGGGGACATTCAGGAAGCAGTTAGCTAATTCACTGATTCTGCAGTATTGCATCTGTGATCCTTCTTATGTGTGCTGCCCACAGTTGAACTTTTTTATTTTATTGGAATGATTTCACAGTTCCCCAGAAAGTTTAGAAAAGGCAGTGGACATTCAAGGAAGCAGGAGAGGCTTAGAAAATGGATAGCATGACTAGCATCAAGAAAAGTGGAGCCTAGCCTTCGAGGTTCCTAAAAGCCCTGCAAGATTTGGGAAGAGTTGTCTATCAAGCCCTTAAAAATCACAGAATAAAAAATGTATTGCCAAGGGTTAGACCAATTTCTCAAGTATATAGCCATTGGTTCACGAGAGACGATACAACACACCAGATGTCTGGTCTCATTACAGGGGTGTGTCTGACTCAGATCCTGATGAAGGCTATCATGACCATCTGTGAGGAATGCGTCTTACAGCTTTGAATATGAGATATATCTGAAAATGTGATAGCTTGATTCCATGGCTTCTTGCACTTCAGGCAGCTGAGTCTATGGAGCAGAAAGATGAGCTTATGAACCAGGGTCCGAGAAGCGTGAGGAAATGTGGGGAAGGAAAATGGGCCTTTTATTCTACATAATGCTTCCCTCATAAACCTTTACTTGTTGAGTACAGCTAAGTCTAGTCTGCTTATTTTGGTCTACTTTGATTAGCATTTCCACTGAGACATATATCCTGAGCAGCTTTCTGGAGAGGCCTTACTCATTCCAGAAACAGGCATTTTTAACTGTCGGATGAACAAATGCTTGTTTGGTTTTTTCCTCAGTCCCACTGTGAGGACATATTGCATTTGCTTAATAGGAAGATGTACTTTTTCTCCCTCAGCTTTGCCTTCCAATTTACCAGCACGGCCATTTCCTGAGCCTGGCACCAAGTGGTAATCTCTCTTTTGGAATGCAGTCCATCTGCCCAGCCAACTGCAGACCGACCCATGCTCCCTCCCCTTGCGTTCTAAGGTGCCAGGACATGGGGAAGGATTACCCCAAGGGCTGTCTGACTCCATTTGGCAGGTCTCTGCTCTCTCGATGGGTACAGCCACTTTGGATCAGAGCTGGCTGCGATCCAGCTGGCACAGAGAACTGGGAGGAAAGGTCCTCACCGCTACTTCTGAGCCTTAACGGTGCTACTGGAAGACCTTCAGGAACTCCATTAAAGTGAAGTAAATTGAGTTAATTATGCATATTAATCATGCTTGTTAATGTAGTGCCTAATGAGGGTATACAGTCCTGCTTTTTTACCAGGCACTAGGAAAACACACAAGAGCTTACTGACTAAATAGACAGTGCGCGTGGGAGGGAGGGCATGAAAGCTCTGAAATGTACTGTAAAGATCTACCTGCAAAAATTGTTTACGTGTTGGCACAGATTTCCACCTCTCTTCATTCACATCTGAGTCCTACCAGCAAAACCAAGACTTCCTGTTGACAAAACAAAACTGCCTCTGTGGACAGAGAAGTCCTTTGTCAATAGCTTATCACCTGCACCTCAATCTGCATGTTGCATGATTCCTACCACAATCCTTGTACCTCTACAGTACCCCTGGTTTCATGACTAGGACTGGTCCAGACACAGTTATAGGGAGAACTCTCCTGTACAGGCACCACAGGACAGGAAACCAGCCTCTCCTTCCTGGCTGCCCACTGCCCTTAAAACTGACAATGAATTTTGAAATTCCCCATTTTCCTGGTGTGCCCCTTTGTGAGTAGAGAAAGACAGAAGTCTGCAAGAAATAAATACAGTGAAAATTCTCTCTGGATCAGCAATGTAAATCAATTCTTCGACCAGTTCCCCGTGAAACCAACTTTAATGAAGTTCTGGGACTAACTGACTCTGGATTCTTTGTAGGATCCAGATCAGGTGTATGTCCCTTCACTCTACATCCAATATTATAACATCAAGTTTTGCATTTTTTAAATAGCCCCACGTGTTCTCATGCCACATCTCACAGCTCACAACACCTGTTATGACTTTCTCATCACAAAAATAGTACTCTGATGGGCTTCAGAACAGGAATTTGAACTCCAGAAGTCTTCAAATAAAGTCTCAGTAACGTCAGAGGAGCACCATACAGGACACAGAGGAGATGCAGGGCCAACCACTGTGTGGTGCCATCGTAGCTAAACCACACTAGCAGTTGTGGTCCTGACCCGTGTGGAGTATTAAACAGCATTTGGAGCCAAGCTTTGGGGCTAAGGATGAGACTAGGAGAGACTAAGAGATATGAAATACAGTCAGTGAAATACAGTGAAGAAACAGAAATACAGTCACTTACAACCTTTGAGGAGAGTCCATGAAACTGAATGGAAGGTCTTAGGGACCGAGGGCTCTTTAATATTTAGAACTAGATGAGTAAAACAATGAAAAAAGGGACTTTAGTAAGGAGAATCTTAGGTACGTATGCTAATGCACGACATTTTCTTTTGCAGGGTTCAAAGCCTTTGTATTTGCCCTTATCTCCATTTTCTAAGGCAACTGTTTGTACGTGGTTAAAGAATAGAAAAAAATTGGTAAAAACTACCCTACATGTTTTCACTAACCTTTCAGAAGGAATTTTACTTTTAAAATATTTCCTGCTCATAAACAAAACATCTGAAGGAATTAATCTAGAAGCCATCTACTTTTGGCAGCAGGCTAGGTTATTGGCTCCCAGAATGCTAATATCCTAAAAAAAAAAAAAATAGTTTATTCCTAGGAAAAAAGGAATATAAGGAAGTGGATACCTAAGTATGAATATAAAGGGTGCAGGAAATATAATACAGTCTTTGTGAGCAACATACTTAGTGGCTGATTTTGCAGTTAAAATCTTGGAAACCAGGAATGTAGTGATTAAGTGGCAAATGCAGGTGACAGGGGTTTGTTTTTCAGTCCTTCCCTTCCACATGGCTGACAGGAGATCCACTGGGGCTGACAGTTTTGTTCTCTGACTGAGATTCACATATGGAAGGGTGGGCTCTTTCCCCATTAACAGTATCAGCTAGTATGGTATAAACTCCTGTACCATATGAATCAATCCTCCTTTCCATCACACTCAGACTGGAAATACGTCTGCCACTGAGTGAGAGCAATGGGAAAGAGCAAGTACTGTAGGATGGAAGAGGAGGAGACCAGAGGAGAGAAGGAGAGACGTTGCTTTGCTCTGGCCTGTAAAGTTCCAGGGACATTCCTGTTGGGCCTGCCAGAAGCTTTTGTTGCTCCATTGGTGAATGTCCCTTTCTCCTCTGGGAGGGTCTGGTTAGCACTGTCTACAGCACATTTCTGAATGCCTTCCTGCATATTTCTATAAAGGTTTTTTTTCTGTCTTGCATTTCCTGTCTGCTCCAATATATCTTTCTGTTCAACTCCAGGATTAATTGCTGTGAACAGCCAGACGACATACAGGCTGGGGTGATCCCAAGCTTTTTTGGGAGTATGCTTTCTGTTTGTCACCCTCAGCAGTGATGCAGATCAACACCACCCAGTTCAAGTGTAGCAATATTTACACTATTCAGGCTGTAAGACCCCAGGTTACCAAATATTTCACTATCTCATTATGCAGTATGTAGCATGCAAAGCTTATCACCTCTTGATCTCCATCAGCTTATACAGCATCGATGCTTCTAGTGAATGGGAACCTTTCCACCATATCTTGATTACATCGTTCTGCCACCAAGCCACCGACTTTTTGAGCAGTGCTGTACTCCCTCTGGTTCAGGTTTATAACTGACATGAAAAGCCACAACAGCAGGAACTTTTCCTCTGCATCAAAGATGAGGTTAATCTCACTGGTGAGGTTACAAAATAGGTAGGTGACAGTGGACTATGATAAATTGGAAAAGGTGGCTTCGGGAATTAGGCTATTCTCCTTCCCAGATATTTCTCTTTCAATGGACTGTGCTGTTCAGTGGACCCTGTCAACATTCCAAGAGACCCTGCACATCTTCTGACTCTTCTCTCCCAGCCCTTCAAGGTGCAGTTACTCACATAATGGCTTCAGGAGGGACCCACTTCCCCTAGCAGTCAGACTGTCTCTACCTTGCCCATCCACACAGCTCCATTTGAGGACAGGATTGACCACTGGAAAAATGTCAGTTGTGGCAGACAGCCCAGCACATCTCAGGAGCCTCCAGGAACCTGATCCAAAAGGTTATAATCCACTGTTCCTCATTGCCTGCATTTAACCAGTCCCTTGTACTGTGTGTCATGAAATCTCCTTGCTGATGCCACTTTCTACTGTGTGCCTTTGAAGAGCTTTCTAACTGATTAATTACTTTGTTGATATACTGAGCGTGGTGGCAAACTCAGATCATTATCAGGGACATGTGTTTGGTTCATGCTATGTAACCTGAAGTACTATGTTGAAATATTTCCTGTTCTCCTCCCTGTATTACCGCATGAGTTTTGTACAGATCTTATTTAGTCCTTTGGTGGCACAGAGAAATCCTGCCTGCTAGTATCTACCTGCGTTTCCGTCATTGTGGGATTCCTATTGTCTTCTCTTTCATCATAATTTGTTGAGGTACAGAAAATTGTCTGCTTTAGTTTCACATTCCATTGTCCTGTGAAAGCCTCTGCTGGTCATCTACCTCACACCTGCCAGTGTTTTGAAGGATCCTCCTCCTTCCTGCTACTGACCTCATGCCACTTGCTTCATTGTGTGCTGCTGTTTCCATCAAGGAGCCTGCTGTGAGTGCACATTGCTGATACATCAGAGCTTCGTTACCCCGAGCTGTATTGGATTTGTCAATGCTCATTTCAAATCTGTACCTCCTGGGTAGTTCCAGAAACCAGTAGGCCATGAGATGCCAGCACCTGTGGATCAACTTAACAAACTGTTATATCTAAAATTCATTTGATATGGAGCCAACAATAGTCAATAACACTGGGTTATGTGGATTTTATTCTTGACAGTTAATATCAGGGACTCTCATCAGAACTGAGAAACAGACTTAAACTCGACAGGGAAGGAGACCCATCTCCCTCCCAGACACTTAGAGCACCCTAGCAGAAGTTGCCCCATAGATTTACTGTGCTATGGTTAACCACGTGAATAACTGTGAGCAGGGCCAGAGATCTGACCCGACCACAGATTTTTCTGGTTAATCCCAGTAGAGTCTGACTTGTGCAAAATTCAATATAGAATTAAGACTAATAACTCACCCCATTGACTCCCAGTTATCTTGTGTGTGATTTTGTAGAGAATTTCCATTTTTCTTTCTCCCATTCCCAGTCCCATGCATGGCTTCTCCTTACTCTTCATCTTACTTTATACGTAAAAGAGAGAAGTACTGTCACAGACCTGAAGCGACCAACCATGACCACGCTGAGCAATCCACACACACAAATTTGGAGAGTTTTCTACATCAAGCTGGAAGAGTTAACATTGCACCTCTGTTGGGATGATATGGAGGACATTACTGTTTGGAATGTAAATTGGCACACAAACACAGAGTCCTGGTTGCTGTGTTTTATTCAGCTTCGGTTGTCTGAGGCCTTTGGTTTACCAATTTGGTGCTCACCCATCACAGGATATTCCTACAAGGGGACAGAGCATGTCTGTGGCCTTTTCCATCTGCAAAGTCAATGGTTACAGCAGTTGCACCTTAACTTTTATGACATTTACAGCAGTGTCCAGAGGCAACAGAGAAAGAGATAAAAAAGCAACAGCTAGCCTTCAAGTAGCCCAGAAAACCATCAGTAGTACAACACCTGGTCTACAGACAATAATCAGCAATGACATGGAAAAAATTTGCATGTAGTCCCCTCTTTATTTAAGTTACAGCTGGTTTCTACCTCAACTCACACAAAGATTTAATCATTCTTTTGATCTCTGGGAACACTGGTAAAAGTTTCTTATATTTAATTTCTGGTTCTAACTTTTAAAATTAAATCAATATCGCTTTGTTCAATAAGAAACTTTTAAACGCAGGCATAACTGTAAACTTGGGAATAGTCTAATTGACTTCAAAGGAACTAAAAGGTGCTTAAGCACCTTGCTGAATTAATAACTAATTGCATTATAACTTCAGGAATAAACTTCATTTCATTTGCAAGTTCAGTATAATTTATTCAAAGTTCCAATTATAGATGGAATGTTCAGATCTGTATGAATAAACACAGTGGCATATCTGAAATTGCAAATTAAAGCTTGCATGTGGAAAAGAAAACTAGGTTTAGATATACAGGAAGAAGCTAGTCTAATACAATTTCAAAAGCCCACCCACAAAATTGATGTTCCTGCCTTTATTCTTGCAGGCTGAAAGATTATAAGGACTGACAGTATAAAATTACAAAGATAGGAGGAATGAATGAACTACTGGAAAGGAACGAAGGCTCTATTCAAAAGACAGTTCCTTTTGCTTTTCCTGCCGAAAAAGTTTCTGATACTTCTCACATACAGAAAACGCTGTAAAATTTTTTCTCATGCAATATTATGTACAGAAGAAGCAACAAAAAAGTTTTAAGAAGTCTTGTGGTGTGCTATGAGTAGAAAATACATTTGTTAACTGAAGGAGAATAACAAGACATTTTTGCTTTACCAAGCTCAGATAAAATTTAACCAAATTGCTGGACTGCTAAATGATATCCTCTCCTCCTTCCTTGCTCTCAAGGACAATGGAAACTTTCTTCTAATGCAAAAGCTTTTTTGGCTGAAAACTTTGTGTCTTTTATCTTCAAAATCCATTGAAAAGGGGAAGTTTAATAGAAAATTTGAAACTGTGCAAAGTTATAATAGGATCATGGTGCTAATTCAAACATATGAATGCTTAAGGAATTGACCTGGAATTATGCCTTTAAATAAGAATATGCAGAACCATGTCTTTTATTTGCAAAAGAAATCCCCATCACACATATCAGAGACCACTAATACTCCCTGCATACTCATTTTGAAAATGAAACATTTAAAACAAGGGAAGATAATTCAGCTAATTTCAACTGGTGCATGATCACAAGGCAGTAAGGTTTGGACTAATTAAATAATTTTGATGGGTTTACATCCAAGATGAATATGGTTTATAAGAAAGAGTAAAACTGAGTTTCCAGCCGCTATGTTGACTAAAATCCCACTCATTATTCATCACTGTTGCAAATACACCACATCCTTCCTGTGCTGTTGCAGTCACCTGCTGTCTGAAAGCACTTGTCATGTGTTATTATGATACATAGTACAGTAAGATGGAGGAAGATTTTCCACATAAATCAGAATAGCTGGAGGTTTGCAAGTTAGCCTAATTTACATCAGGGTCCTGACCTGCAAAAAATAAAATGATAAAAATGTCTTTTCACCTTTTTCAATTATTTCAAATGTTGCCATAAGCAACTGGAGAAAATTGCTTTTCCATTACTGAAGACAAAGCATGTAGACTGCTGAGTGTGGGTGGCAGCAGGTATTTGGGGAAGGGGAAAATTTACAGCATCACTTTGCCCTGATCAGAACCTATCTTGGTAACCCACAAAGGGCAGATAAGAAAAGCCTCTCGGGCATCTCCTGTCTCCAAGGGATCTCTTTGTGAAGTCTCTTTTCTTGTGTAGTAACTACCTCACTTGCTGCAGACAACCTTAAATATGTTTCTTTTCTGCAGAATGGGATCCCAACTTTTTTGCTCAGATGAGATAGGTTGCTGCCAACTGAATAAAAGGAAGGGCTCGTATCAGGTTGCATTGATGGAGCTGACATTTTCTGTGCTGTATCAACTTCTTTTTCTTCCTCAGGGGCAAGTCCATTACAATATGAGACTGAAGAAGGGTGTGATCTAGTTTATAGTATTTATAGGGTTCCCATTAACCCAGGTTTCTCATGCAGGAACTTGAATCCCTGCTTTGTGAGGCAGGAAATCCCTAAGCTGCTATGGATGGGGCACTCGGAGAGTGAATCAGCCTATATGGCTGCAGCTCTCTGAGTCACCCTGAAGCACCTACCTGCAAAGTGGCACAGAGCACATCAGGCTCGGGGACAGGTTCATGCTTTAACATGCCCTACCACACAACCCGTGCTCCTGCTGTCTTGACTGGACCTGGCTAGAGGGCTCCATGGCTCCTGTCTCCCATTTTCTTCTTGCGACAACCAGGGCATGAGTTTAAATAAAGCCAGGTTTAACCTCAAGATGGAGCAATGGGGCTGCAAGGACATGTCCCAGAATGACTAAACTGAGTTCCTGGTTGGGCTGCAGACAGGGATAGAAGTCTGAATCAGCAGCAAGAACTTAACAATCATTGTAACCCAGGAACCCAGATATTGCCTTAGGACCTGGCTGGTGTGCAGAGAGGAGAGGTCTTGGGGAAGTGAGGACTTGCAGACCTGTCTTCTGAATCAGACACCAGCACCTGTCCAGAGGGAATGCCCTTTTTCGTTGACAACAGGGCTTCCAGCTCTCCCTTGTAATTCTTGTCATATCCCAGCAGACCTTGGCAAATGACAAAAGAGCTACACTGAGGATGAAACCCCATGCATAATATAAAGGATTTGCAAAAAGTGGCATGTGGATAAACCCAGGCAGTGTACCCCGAGTCCTTCTGTCTGAGGATGTATTTGCCAGGCTTGTTAGGAGCTCTGGGTTTGAACACTGTCCTGTCTCCCCTGAACATCTTTAATCTTTTAAATCTTAAATGAGAATACCCAGTCTGGGTCCTTCCTGAGCCCTTAGAAATTGTATGTCAAAAGGCTACATTTCAGGTTTGTTCAATGAACTGCATTGGTGATTTTTCTATCATAAAACAAGCTGTTAAGACCTGATACTGAGGCCTGAACATGGAAGTTACAGGCTGCTTCGAGAGACGTATTTGGGACTTCAGCCTCTCTTAAAAGCTCCAGAGCTTGTAGGGGCCAGAGATTGTCACACTGCAGAAGAGACACTCAGCACTGAGACCAAACATCAAATAACCTGTGCAATTCCACAACTTGCCCATCTGGGAGCCTACTGGCCTACTGGCAAACTCTTTGGGGGAGTTAAATTTTTTTTCCAAAAAACATATCTTGCTTTTTGTTTTATCCACAGCTGGCTTTCACTAAATATCTGAAAAATAGGTTTGGAACTGGTTTTATTTTCTGAAAATATCTTTCCCTTAATCCAGTGAGATATTTAGAGAGGAAAAAAAATGTTCTGCAAACATCCTTCGGAAATAAAGCTGTGCAATGTGTTTTATCTATTTCTCTGAAAAAGAATAGAATGAAAAGTGTGGATGGACTTTTAACCCCCTTCAGGACTGTGACACACTGATGAAGCAGTATGGGAAACCTATTCAAAAGCATATCTGTGGATAAATGGAAGAATTCAATTTCTCAGCCTTCTTACATTCTTAACATTAAACTCCATTTCACAAGGCATACGTACACGCATCTCTAAAGTATTACCCAAAAAATCCTCTTAACACAACAGCTTTCATCTCTCTGCTTTCTGCAAGGACTAATCCATACCTACAGAAACAAGAGACCTTTTGTTCAGCTCCAGCCTTAGCACATTTTTTGTTGAATTTTTCCTCTGTGGAAGCATAACAGGGTAAGGGATAATATGGTCCCAGAGAAGCAAATACAAAGGCAGGCTTAACCTGAATGCGTGAATCTCAACTCTAAGGAGGACTGGATAGGCATGAGGATATTTTCTATCTGTAGCTGATATAGATCTTTATATGATAATTTGATAGTGGCTCTGATTACCTACTTTGGCTGACCCTAGAGCCACAATGACAGAATAAACTGAATCTGGAGTAATAGTGTTGTCTAAGTTACATCTATATTAGCAGATTGAATATTTCCAGGACCAATCTTTGATACTAAGGTGAGCTGGCACAGGTTGGCCCCAAACTGGACTCTTGGACTCCTTTCACCTTCAGAACAGGGTGCCTGCACCCACAGTGTCTCCTGGGAGCAGTTTCCAGCCCCACTAACAGCTCACCTGGGCATGGGTTAGTGGTTAAGTGGCACTGGGATTTGTGCCAGTGCCACTTAACATGGGACAAAACCATCCCAGGGATGACCCTGGGCTCAAGAGAAGAAATGTCCAAATGCAGCATCAGAGGATGTCCGTGGCCTGGTGTAATTTATGCCTACATATATGCGAATACTAGACAATGCACCTGTGCCTGGGAAACGTGCTGAGAACAAGGTCCTTTTTGTGTGTGAATGGCACAAGCTTGTGGACTGTTTCTTTCCTTCCCACTGCTGTTTCTCTCAGTGCAGTGTGTCTTATCTCACAGTAATTGTGTCTCTGGCTGTTAGGGGTAAAGACAGTCAGGTAAGCTTGAGGAAAGAGTGTGGAGACCACTGGTATTCAGATTAAAATACTTCAAGCCCATATCCTTACCAAGGACCTTTTTGGTGCGTGTTTTCTGTTCAACGCCCTTCCAGGCAAAGGGGAATTTTCAACAGCTCATTTAACAGTATGTGTAATTCACTGGTGAGTTACACACCGCCCCATCTGTGCCAGCCAACAGAGCATAAGGGCTGGGATAGTCCCCAGCTACAAAGCCCAGCTCACAGAGCAACCTCATTCATCTCATTCTGGCTCACATGCCTGTCCTGCCAGCCGACTCAGCAGCTTGTACACATGTGCCTATTAAAACCAGAATAAACTGGTCATCTCCAGTTCATTATGACATTGTTTCACATGTTTGGCTTTTTCTTATTAAGGCTGATTTCTGTTTTAGATGCAGAATCTGTCTGGTGTGGGTTCGGTGGTCAGTGTTGACAGAACAATTAACATCTTTCCCACAAGAGCTATGTGTGGAAATTGGTGATTGCTGCTTTTTTATTCAGCTCCAAAAATTTCACAGAACGCTTCATCTACCTCATTCCTGGGTGTCCTCTTCCTTCCTCTATGAAATACAGCCTGAATGTTCCCTGCTTGGGGGTTGCTCTTCATTCCTTTTTCACGTACTACAGTGATGCCTTGAGCCCAGTCATGTTTCTTGCTGCAACCGCAAGATAAATAATACTTATATTTCACTCTTTCAGACTTTAGTCTTTTGGTATTTGTGACAGATTTTATACTCAACCCTGGTTTCATATGTCAACATTTTAAAATTAATAAAACTTTGGAGATGGAATGGTTTTGTGCATATCCTATGTGTCACAGTCACCCAGATCAAGGTAAATTATTTTTATTAAAATTTAACCTTGACTTAAATATGTCTGGGACAAAGGCTGTCTCAGAAGAATGTGCTCATTCCATACAGCAATAACAGGAGAGAGAAGGTGCTGGTTATTTTCCCAGGTACAAAAGCAAATGATACCACAAGACTCTGCTCTCTTCTATAGGGGCACTGGTCATTCCTTCCTTTCAAGTCACTCCCTGCTGGCTTTGACCTTCTCAAGGCTTTGACCTTCTCAAGTGCCTCCTTTTAACGGTCTTTATCCCTGTTGCCCACTGGAGAAATACTGAAGTCTGACCTCAGAGATTCATCCAAGGATTGATCCATCATACAATGGGTAGCTCTTCTGATGAAGAACCAAAGATGAAGGCACAGACTCATGTCTCTGTCCCAGTCAGATGTTGTGGTCCTTCTCTTGCTCGCTCTGTGACTAACTCAGTGGCAAACTTTGGTCCAGTGCATACTCACATGCATGTCTCCAAAATCCCACATGCACATGTGTGTGTGCACATACATGTACGCAATTACTCCTCTGCTTGCTGGTTCGCTGTCACTTTCTTCAGGCTGATGTTGATGTAAAACCAAAAAATGCAAACTGGAGCAGCAGAAAATCTTCCTATTTTTTAGGTCCTGGCAAATGGTGGATGAGCTCATACTACAGCTGCAAAGGCTAGGGGCAAGGTAAGGCTAGCAAAGTTGTTAAATGCAGTTTCAACAGTCACTCTTTCCTCCTTTGTTGCAAGACAATGAATCAAGAAGGAAGGACAGGCTGTCCTTCTCCTCTTTCGTACATAGTTCTTTTCTGAAATTCTACTTGTTTAAAACCATCTTTATTTTTAGTGCTAAATATAGTAGATTTGTCCAAAAATGAAAAGAGAAATGAGCTGAATTAACAGAAATACAGTTGGGTGCTCACAGTGAAAATATAGGAATAGGGGACACAGTGATTTAAAAAAACCCTCAGTGAAGGCTGATACTGATGTCAGACTGGAGCCCACTTCAAGGTTCTGCCCAAGCTAATACTTCAGTAGTTAAAGTCCCCGAAGGTCTTAAGCAAAGAGCTCATCCTGGCTTCAAAAGGAGACTTGAAACTCTCAAAAAATAGAGTGGTTCACTTAAAAGACCTGGTTTGAAAAACAAATTCTCCATATGTTAGAGACAACACAAGGCCCTAAACTTTTGGCCAAGACAACTAATAAGCTTCAGTCTGGAGGAACTGGGAGGGCAAAGTAGCACTGTAGTGGGTGGCTGATTATGTCAGTGAATTTACAGCCCTTGCACTTTGGATGTCTTTCCCTTCAACGACTTTAGCAAAATGTGATTCATCATGGGGAACCAGAGTGACAGCTCAGTCTGAGAAATTCTAAAAAAAGTAAGATTTAAAAGGCTTCATTAAAGAAATGACAGGGATAGGGAGTGGGGAGGTTCCTAAGAAAACTTTGTAAGATATTTTGCTTTCTAATGTAAGTCTCTATTAAATTAAATGAGCATGAACTTTGCAGAGAAATGAGGCATTATGTCCCATGAGATTTCATCTACCTATCATTACAGTCAATGAAAGAACTTCCATTAATCAAAAAAGAGAAATATTTTCATCTAATCGCTGAAGGAACCTGAGGACCCATTATCTTTTTCAAGTTTGGTTTAATTCATACGCTTTTCTTTTCATCAGTCTTTCCATTACCTGTATGCTTCATGAATGCAAAGGAAACTGTTTCTGTGAAAGACCTGGCAAAATTTAAAGGTTATATTAGATTTCAAAATTAAATTTCAATGCAATCTTCACTATCGTGTTTTCCTCACGCTCTGCATACCTAACACAGACACTGAGGATCTACTTTGCAGAAATGCCTCAGTATGTCCAGCTGTATCTTAAGTCAATAGCAAGCTGTGCTTCAGGCACGGGAGTTGTATGACTGGTAGTGTTCAGAAAAGCAAGGACGTAGTACTTCATAAAGATGTCCAGAATGAAGGTATATGCCAGATTTTAATCTCAGTCCTTTACCCCTGACTAGAGACGTTGAGAAAATAGATTACTTTTTTTGTGTGTGTGTGTGCACACGCACACAAGTGTAGTGATAAATGCCACCGAAGAGCAAAAAGTATATTGGACATATGATCACTAACCAAAAATGCTTTTGTTAATTTATTCAATGCTTTATAAAGTCATTGAAGACATTAGCTCCAAATTAAAAATAGCATGCTAATTTGTCATTGAGGACTGAGTTCCCATGTGTGCAAATGAAGAGGATGAATGAAAAGTGAACAGGAAAACTAGACCCAAACAATCCCTAAATTCTGAGTGTTTGAATTTGAAGTCTTAATGTTCATTTAGTGCGCATTTTTGCATGTAAAGGTTCCCAACAGCACCATATGTAGCTTTATATCTAGGCTACAAGTCATTTGTCAGTCTCTCCCCCCCCCTCCCCCCAATTTAATAGAAAATGTGAGTCACAGGAAATTACATAAAAAGAGCTGTATAGAAAATACATTGCTACTGTAACACTTCACTTTCTCAGGTGCTGGCAAGTCACTTAGGTCCGCATCTTGACCTGCATTGACCTGTATGTATGTGTCATGAGCAATGTGCTGGGACTGCTACAGAGACTTCCAGAAGGGAAAAGCTGTTACAAAACGGGTTAAAACATTTTAGACAGTGAAGGAACAGACCACTATCTCAAATGCTGCAGAATTAAAGTACTCTTTGTATGGTAGCTTGAACAATGGAGCCTCAGTCTTGCAACCATCATAAAAATGATGAATGGGTTGTTTTCAACAGGAAAGCTTTGCAAATGTACTCATATTCCAAGGACAAGGTGGGAGAGCAGACACGTTCCTACAAGACGCTCATAAGCCTCGCAATCCATTGCTGACAGTGCTTGGACTCTCCCAGAACCAGGCTCGGGTTGGCAGCTCCCTTGAGAAAAATTGTATCACTCTTTGATATCTAGCGAATATAATTTGATGACAGTATCAAAGACAAGTCAGGTCTTGTCACTGTCACCCTTACATCTACAGGCTTTTCAATGGAAATGTTGTAAAGTTTGGCTTTTTCTTTTTTTCCTCCTTTTCTTCTAAGGCTATTCCAGACCTGTTCTGTGCAGTTATTTTGTGCTATTCTGAATCAGAAATACTCAACTCAGCAGCTGGGAGCATGTTTGGCATTTGTATAGATTTATGTCATGTATTCCTTTCAAGTAAAACCACAGCAATGTAGGCGTGAAGATGATAGGGGAAAAAAGCTGACCAGGAGCTGTTATTAGACTGTAACTTGCCAGACTGCTGTAGAAGAAACACAACACATTGACTCTTTGGGGATATCACCTTTCAACCTCCCACCATTTCCTGAAGTTCTGGTACTAATGGACATTAGCTTGTGGAGATGAGTGAAAGAGCTAACGTGCCCCTGTGCCTGGCCTGAGCTTCCCAACACTCCAAAATCAAAGCCTATAGCTATTGGCAGAACTATTTTAAGTTTCCTTTCTGACTAGGTTTTGAACTGGAATTTAAATATGAGATTTGAGGAGATGTAAAGGCACCTACTGTTGAAGGGTTTGCTGACTACAGAGATCTGTCTAAGACTGATGATTGTCATCTTTTTCTGTCTCTCTTACTCTTATCTTTAGAGGATGAGGAATTTACAGCTGGAGCCCTAGCCAGCGTAGATGTGGGATGACCAATGGAGTCAAAAGCTGGTTCACAGCTTCTTTGCACTGGTGAAACGTGGGCAGGAAGGATCCTTGAAAGGCTGCAAGGAGCAATTTCACTCAAGGAAAGCCAAACAATTTTTTTTTTTTTTTTGAACTAACAGACATTAGAACTTCCAAAAACACCACAAAATTGCTCTGATAATGGATTTGAATTACCTCAAAACAAGAAGATGCTTATACCTTTGAGTCCTCTTCCTTATTCCAGCAGGAATTTCTGGGTGAAAGCCTAGGCAGGAAACCAGACTGGAGAACCTTAGTTTTTGTCTCCAAAAGCACAGATTGTCAAAAAGTTGGTCTTACCTAAATATTTCCAGTGACATTAGTTTGCAGTCGTGCTTACAGCACCATGGAGTAACAGGTATCCTCATAAGAGCATACCCACTGTCATTCCTCCTCAGTGTCAGCCTAATCCCATATCTACTGACATCTGTGGCAAACAGTGCAAAAACAGATGGCCAGGGAAAAAAGAAAACAGGATAAGTATGTATAAGTACCCTCAAGCACTCTCCCCGCCTTTGACTGTTTCAGGGAGTCTAAGTCTGATGTGCCTTGTCTACTCATATCTCCAAAGGATCTTGTCCTTGTCCTGTCTCCCCTTAAACCCATCTAAATTCTTTGCATCTCCACAATCCTTTGAGTTACACAGGTCTACCACCCAATGTCAACAAAACCTACCTGCTTGTTTTGAACAGCTCCTAGTGTCATTTAATAGCCCTTAATTCATCAAATGGAAACCCATATGAACTTGCCTTATCAACAAGAGGCATTTTCATCAGGTTCCCAATTGCCATCATAAGCAAAGCCTACTTATTAGCACATCAGTGACTGTGTCCTGGTGTCATGCTCACTCTTTCTATGTTCTGAGCTGTTTTCCCCACTGTCCTGATTTTCCACATCTTACTTTAGAGCAGGAAAGGGAGGAGGGGAATTGTGTCCTCTTGTGACTGGGATCATGTGCTTCACTGAGTAATGTATGTGGAGGACAGGGAGAATTTATCTCCCCCGCTTTTTTACTGTTCTGTTTACAATCAGTCTACTTCAGTCAGTAGCAGAAATCTGAAAGAGACAGCTTCCTTGCCATCAAAGTGACTCCCAAGCAGTCTGGGCTGTGGTTAAACTGCCTCCCACATGCTAACGAGCAGCAAATCAAAGCAAACGAGCAAAACGTTTCCCTAAAAATGTAGTATCTCAACAAGCAAGCCATAATGCTGCCAGACACAGGGCTGTGGAGCTGGACCAGACTGGAGGTACCCTTAGCCCAGCATATAGAGAGTCCTACATTCCCAGGAGGAAGCTAGCAGTCAGATGTGGGATTATATGCTCTCCTCCACTGCACTGCAATTTTCGCTCTAATCTCAGTTTATTAGAGAGTGACTCCATCCCTGCTACACACTCTGTGATATCCCATTGAAAAACATTATTAGGCTGAACTGCTCTGCCTCTGAATGTCCTCAGTATCTGAAAAAGTCTAATCCCTTTTCAATCCTTGCCGAGTTACTGGCCTGGGAACCTCCTACTGCTGGTGTGAATAAAAAACTACATGGGTTTACAGGTTTCAATATGCTTTGTTGAATGTCCCCCTGCTCTTGTGCTTTACAAAACCCAGAAGCTCTTTATTTACTTGTTCAAGATCTGCTGGCTTTGATTCCCATCAGGGTACATGTGAGTATCAAGTGCAACCCCAGCAATGTGGCTACCTGACTTCTCTCATTGCCCTGCCCAACCATGAGAAAATGAGAGAGCAGGTGACCGCTACGAAGGCAAATGTGAAGAAGCCTCTTTTTACTTGCTCTGAAATGCCCTTGGTCATTTGGAGGGGGAGCTGAAGAGGAGAGAGGCTTTTCTACCTGCCTCCCTCCTCCCAAGCAACACTTCAGCCGGGAGACAGACAGCCGGTGGCCATTAGGTAGCTGTCAATTCCTGTCAGCCACTTAACAGGTTGGAGAGGTGCGTCTCCAAAACTGACAGCTACTGAAGGCACAACATGTTGAAGGAGATGAAGCAGGGTGGGAAGCAGGTGAAAGGCGGTCCCAGGTTCTCCAAGCTGTGCAATACCACCTAGTTCCTCCCAGCAGTGGGGCTGGCTGGGGTTTCCATCACAGTTTGTCTTTCCTGCAGGAGAAATGGCAGCTTCCAGCTCACCTCGAAGGTCTGGGCATGTGTTTGGCATGGGCATGTCCAGAAATATCCTCACTCTGTCAACCTACAAAAGATCTAATCCAGACCCACAAGAAGGTCTGAGAAGCAATCTTTAATGGCTGCATTTGTGCATAGTCTTGTACGGGGTCTCCATGCCCGGTTCCTGGCAGTGGGGCTGCCTGTGTGTGGGGCGGCCTGTGTGTGGAGCAGCTGGGGCTGCCCCATGTCGGACACAGCGGGTGCCAGCCGGTCCCAGCCGGCTCCAAGGGCCCCACCGCAGGACACAGCTGAGCCCCTCAGCCAAGCTGGGGGCGC
>JAOXNO010000013.1:151800731-151814700 GCA_028565335.1 Limnodromus scolopaceus | reverse complement strand
ACAACTGTAACTAGTGACAATGTACTACAGTCTCCTTTGCATTCACACTACAAATATCCACAGTCCCTTCCTCAGTCCTTGTGCTTCTGATGGAGGGAAGTGTCTCCAGTGGCATGTGGGAAATCATATTTCCAACTTGGTGAAATTATAAAATTCATAATGTAATTCCAGTTTTCACGTTTCAAGGCAGCACATTGGTCTGAAAACTTCAGCTATACTTATGCTATTAAACAGCTGAAAGTCAGGTTGGACTGGGTAATTGCTAGATTGCTCCCTGGCACAGCTTGCACCGCTCTTCCAGGCAAGGACTGGACACAGCTTTGGGACAGCAAGAGCTGGGACAGTTGCAAAAAATTCAGGTTGAATGCAGCCGCCCTCTTTTGTAAAGGAAGAGTCTCCAGCTGGTATTGGCAGCCCATCCCAATGTTTTTTGCAGCCACACCAGTAGGAAGAATTATTATTTCCTCTTACAGATTAGGTACGGAAGGTTTTGAAGTTTTACACAAAACCGCAGTTCATGGGAGGGACAAGATGAGTAATTAAACCTAACTTTCCTGTGGTCAAGGTAAACAGAATAGCAAGAAAGTCAACCCTCTCAGATTTTCTGTTTTGTAGCAAGATGAAACCGCAGATCTAGCTAGATAGGAACCTTTTTCCCACAGCATCTCCTCTTCCACTGCGTTGGTGAATATGTTTCCTTTTCACAATCACATGGAACAAAGATGTCAAGTAACAGTTTTGTAAGTCTCTAGTCTGTGGTTCCAGATCCATAACTCTGCACCTGGAAAGTGACAGGATCAACAATTTTTTCCCCTCCTCTTTTGTGCTCATTTAAACAATTTTTTAAAAATACCATCTTTTTTTAAAATAACGTCATTTGCAAATTTTATTTACATTTATCTGTTGATTAGTCCTCCTAAATTGAGGAATGTCTTATTTAAATAGAACATAATTTTGCCTTCCAGCCATTTACTGAGTTTGGTGTTCTCAGTTCTTCCTAAATGGATTCTTTCTACTTTTCTGAGAAGAGATTTTTGTCAACTCACTTCCAAATCTTTAACAAAGGTGTACCAAATATATTCAGGTGGCTTTTCTGTCCAAGACTATTAGCTTGTCTACTGTGACACATTTTTGAATATGAAAATGAGGGTAAGACTGGAGCTGATCAATCTATAGCTAGAAAATAGACATTGCAGCCTGTTGGAAGCAGGAATGCTGATTTTTCATCAATTTACAGACTAAAGGTGAAGATATATTAAAAAACAACAGGAGGGAAAAACAGCAACAAATTTATTTGTATTCACGTGCTCATCTTCCTTATTGTAACTTCAGATATCATCCCTTATCTAAACATGGAAGGAAGGCAAAGCTTCCCTCTGGAGAGAAGGGAGAATGATGGGCAGAGAGCAAGGACAGTCTCTGAAAAATGCCTTCAGGCTTTCATTCTAAATAGTCTTCCCTTGCCTAATGGCCTGTAGTGAGCCATATTTGTTAGTGTGGCTCACCTTGAACACCCAGTGGTGACTGAGGCGTACCAAAACTGAAATCTTTCCTGCAGTGCGACAGTATGGCTTTCTGCTGGCTTCAGAAGTGGCAGAACAGCCTGTGCAGATGAGATCTTGTTTCAAGGCTTCCTGATGCTGCATGACACAAAAGAGAATTTTGTAATTTCTTCCTTTGGGCAGTTCCTTGTTTTCTCTATGTTTATATGATAAGTTTGAAAGACACAGGAAGCCTTGGGTGGGTGGGCATGGAATATACATATTACCAAAGATCACTTGATTACTGATACAATAGGATGTAAAGGTGTGTTAATACACCATTATTTTTACTCATGATTTAATTCTGTGGTGCTAATGATGCAATTACTTGCTATTATATGTCTTTAGACCCCTACATTAAAATATGGTATCATTTTCTGCTTACCTCATACAAGCAGTTCTAAGAATAATTTAGATCAAACAAAACAACTGTACAGAAAGTTTGCTTTTTATCTTCTTTCCGGATTTGTGTTGTCATTCTGTGCCAGGAGGTGGTGCCACAGAGCAGGAAACGGTTTAGGTATGGTCTGGCATGCACACCTTGCAAGATTAAGAGGTTAGGGCATGGTTTTGCCTTCTTCCAAAGTGCGTTCAGCATCTTAGCTGAAGCCTGACACAATTCAAATATCCCAGGTCCGAAATCAAATATTTTTTTGCCCGTTTATTTGTATTCCCTTCACACTAATGTTTCTGTGTCAGTAGGACATTTCATCAGAGAATTCCTAGCTTTCTTCTACACAATGACATTTCCCCCATCTCTCCATCATAAACTGACTTTATACAGACATGAGAGATCTGTGACATGATCCATTTCCATTACTTTTTCTCCCTACTTTGCTATTTCCCTACGTACAGCTCTTACTTTTTTTTCTAAAATAGGTAGAAAAGGGTTCAGTCATGAGTAAGGTTGAGGACCAGCACTGTCACTGCTTTACAACTGATCTCCTATCTTTCCTCATTTGCCTGGGTCAAGACTGCTTACAGGAGATGTGTGGGCTGCACAAAGCATAAGGAAGTGTGCAAGTCAAAGACTAAGAGACATTCCATGTTCTCAGTGCTTGATAACATCATGAGATATTTGCAACACAAAATGGACATGTCTTATTTCTGCAGAGATCCTGCAACTGCATGCAACCATGTACAGAGAGAGTGACTCTTCCGTACCCCTCCAAAGGATTCCTTACTGAAAGATATGCTCCTCCTTCTGAGTCACACAAGAATGATTAAACGATTGTTTTAAACTATTTTAGCTTGAGTGTGCTTTACAGGATCAATTGTCACTAAGGCAAGTGGATATTAGTATGTTCCTGAACCTACAGATGTGGCTTTAATCATTACCTTTTTTTAATGTTTTGAAGTCATGTACTTTCAAATGAGTTGGTTTTCAAACCAGTTCAGTTCCCCTGCTTCTTGTTTTCAGTATCCTGATGATGAACTTGATTTAACCTTGTTGCTGTCTTCATTCTGTTGCATGGCAACCTGTTGGATCTGTTTTTTTTTCCAAAGATCTGTTTCCTCTGTCCCACTTCCCTCATGTCAGGCTCACTCATGGACATCCATGCTCTTTTTAGGTCTTTCTAGCTTTGCATTCCATTTCACAACATGCTTTCTGTTCACTACCACTCTTCAGTTTTGCTTTGTTCACTGCCTTGAGCCTGTAGGTCACACATTTAGGTTGCCTAACTGTTGTGCTTTCCCATCAGCTTGTGCAGCCTTTGATGCTAGACTCAGACCTGCACAGCTCTGCAGCATGGTCTTTTCACACATTAGTTTTCTATAAACTACCTTAAAACTAAGCATTACCCATATAACAAGTCCCTGGCTAGTCAGAGAAATGCCTTTACTCCTCCGGATGAGGTATGTCTCCATCTCAGGCTACCTCTGAGGTCTGATGGAAAGATTGCTTACTCCCTTTCAGCAGAATACCGTCTTGCATGCACTACACATCCCTCCCCTGGCAGTGGGTCACAGTCTTCATGTTTCTGGAGAGGAGGGCAGCTATGGAGTGGTTTTAGAGCCTGTAACACTCTGTTGGATTGTCTAGAGAGACTCAAAGTTATATCTATGGCAGTGTAACATGTCCAGAAAAAGTTCCTGGCACCAAGACCAGCACACACAGAACAACCCATGACTGGGCCATTGAACTCTCCTAGACTTGAAATAGGGTGGCCACATCCAAACTGCCTACTGGGGGTAGTTCTGGCCAGTGATAATTTCCAAACTTTCCCTGGAAGTTATTCAGCAGAGTACCAGACTGCTTGGGCAAAACCCAAGCCAGACACGTCTGACAATTTAACATAGACAAATATGTCCCAGTGTTCAAGAACATTCCCAGATAGTGCTGAATTTGGTAATAGAGCCTGAAAAGTCCAGTAGGACCTCACAGTTTTAAAACCTCTTATCTTTATCCCCACCTTGAAGTGTTTGTGGAGTCTTATCAGGATCTCCTGCATGGCAGTTTTATAGGCCAATATTCTCATCTGGATTTTACTTCCCCTGATAATACAAAGGTCATCAGTTATAACCTTTATGCTTGGGAGATCCAGGAGACACAACTCTTGGTTTGATCACATAGCAACACAGGGCCTTACCCTTCTTGTCATACATACCTAGTAGCACCTGCCCCCTTGGGCGTACACCAGTGAAATACCAATGCCCAGCAGAGTATGCTGACAAGACTGGGTGTGTTCTTAGAACCTGGTAAAGTTTATTACCTGTATTAATACTGCTCTCTACAGCAGCTTTAAGCCAATTCACATTTTCTTACCCACTGGTTTCTTACGCTGCAGTGCTACCTTACCTTTGTGGTCCTGACAGCTCCTTTTCCATTGACACCAGCAGATCAGACGGATCCAGCTGTTTCACCAGCCTCAGATTGCACTATTTCTAACTCAAATTTTTTCCATAGATGCCCATTGCTTTGAAAAATGTGTTCATAGACAGGAATCATTCTGATACTGAGAATATTTCTGGTTTCATGCTACTTGCTGTCCCACAGTGCTTAAGAATTCTGCATGCCAACTAGTATAAATGACAAGCTGCAACATGTCTTGTTTCCTGTTTGTTGGGGTTTTTTTTGACAGTCTGCATTTTCCCTTTGGCTTTTAACTGTGATCCCCAGGCCTTAGCTGTGTGTCTCCAATAGAATTTTGCTCTTTATTATGACTGATCCATAGTGTAGCTGGGATCAGACTGGTTCAGATGCTCATATACCAAGAGAAGGGCTGGCCTCCTTCAGCGGCATCTGTGCACTGAGACCGTTTGAACACGCTATAATCACACCACTGATCTTTTCCTGTTCTCTGGAAATCCCCCTATCTTTACAACCAGTCTATAGGATCCTCTGGTTTTTCTTCCTGGAGTGCTTGGGTGCTGGGATATAAAAGGTGTTTACATGATGCTACATTTTTCCACATGGTGAGCCTTCATTCAGCTCTGAACAGCTCAGACTGGGTGTCAAAACCAGACAAACTATGTTAGAGCAGTACTCGACTGAGGATGGCTAGTCCTGCAGAGAACTGCACTGCACCCAATATTCCCACAGCCTCCATGGCACTGTGTGGGTGCCTGGAATCTCCTTTCTGCCTTTCACGGTTCCATTGTTAATGTACTCATTGGACCATCCTCAGTCGATTTTTCTGTCGTATGTGTTCCATTACTTTAGTTGGGTACTTGTATTCTTACTCTGCACAATGTCTCTCCTTGTGTTGAAGCCTTCCTCACAAATGCCTATTGTTTTTACTATTTGCTGGCATTTTTCTAGGTTTTAGATCTGCTCTGATGTGCTAGAGTCAGAAGTTCCACTAATAGAACCATATCTACTTCGGTATCTTTGCTGTTTAACACAAACATCTATTCCTTTTGTTACTTGGTTTCTTTCCGTATAATACAGTATCTCCCAATAGCTTTTTTTTCCACCTTCATCCACAGTATTTATCATGCCAGTAGCTTGGACATTATTCCTGTCTTATTTATTTCTTTCTTTCCATTTTTCTCTTTGGTAGAGATACTAAAGATTTAGGTCTATTTTCTTTCTTTTATTCTCCATGATCATTCTTGTAGAAATTCTATCCTTATTACCGCACTTTTGAGAAGTTTTTGCCTGGAAATTGATGAATCCTTGTGATCAGGAGCCTTTCATGGTATCTGTTCGCTGTACTTTTAGGTGGTGCTGTGCTACCTTGTTAAGTTTAATTGCCTTATGATGTGTTCACATCACAGATCCTGTAGTTGAAGGAAATACCTCTCTTAATCTGCTACCAGTTGTGCATGATGTGGTGCCAGGTCTTTATCGTATCTGAAATCCCAGTATCCTTGGAGAAAGGACAAGGAACTCAATACCTATCTGCTTCAATCCCATCATAAAGGAATTAAAAAAGAAAGGTGTAAACCCCTAACACATGGCAGAAGATGTATGGCTTTGTTTATTAGAGTCTCATTCTCTACCAGAGGAACTTGTGACACTTATATACTTACATGTACATCAGGTCTCTGATTCTAGATGATTGTAAATCGTTGCAAATGTTGACTTTACCAAATTCTCCTCTCAAATGCTCTACATGACCAGTGTATCTATGCATCTATATGTATCTATACCCTTGCATCTATGAAGGCTATCTGGGAACCAACTGTTTCTGAAAATTAGAGTTTATTTTGGTGCCTGTCAGTGGATTTTATGAGCTTGGTTCTTAACACCATTTCTTCTGCTCAGTGACGTATGCAGAAGTCCTATGGGGTAGCTGGGCTGTCAGGTTCCGTTTCTGCTGTGGCAGTTTATAATTAAGTGCATTTTCATGCAGATCATTTTTCTTTAAGCACAGTTTGTTTCAGGCATAATCACTCCTCAGAAATCAAATGCTCCCAAACCCATGTAGCAATTAGAGTGACTGGTCATCTGGCACTTCTTGGAGTTCATAAAGACACAGCTCAACTGCATCTGAATTCCCCACTTATGCAAATTGGACATGCGGGGTTTTCATCCGTGATATTTGTTAAACTCTGAGAAGCAAAAGGTAGTAAACGCAGTCACTGGCTGTCAGCAATTTGAAAACCAAATTGTGTGTTTCAATGTGCAAACTGCAAATGGGTAGAGAAAGAAGGCACTTTTAACTTGGACTTCATGTTTCTTTGAGAAGTGCAGGGCACAGTGGGAATTGATTGGTCAGGCCATGGTTGTGGCCCAGGTGGAAGCAGTAAGTGGGTAGGAGTGTGTGAATAAAGATTATGAAGGATTAATGACAGGACAAGGAAGCAACAAGTGTGTGTGGAATTGGTACCTTGAGGGAAGGTTCAGGGGTGGAAATATGAAAAACAAGTAAATGTGGTGGAAAACCATCATTTTATGCTGAGTAAAGTGAGTGATGATGGGATACAGGATGGATCTTGAATCTGACTGCATCACAGACTACATTTTTCAAGGTGGTAAAGGCAAGAGTACAGAAGACAAACTTGTTCAGCAAATAAGGCAACAGCAGTAATGCACTCTGAGATGAATAGTGGTGTGCAGCATTTCTCTCCTTTTCACCCTTCTTGACTCTTTTCTGATTTATGAAGAGAACAGAGTCAGAAACTTCTGTTGTCCTTTATTCCTGCAGTGCAGATTCTAGAGAACTTTAAAAAGGCAGTTTCATGACAACACCTTCTCCTTGGGAGTTCTGGTAGAGGGGACATATTTTGATAGGTCTAAGAGGCAGAATATAAACAACAAATGTTGGAACAGTACCATGCTTTTTATGGAAATTGCCCAAGCTTGTAACGACATAGAGAGGCAAGTTGCCAGAGGTAACTTTATGTATTTCTTCTGTCCCTTGAATATCCTAGAGCCTTGTAGGAGTATAAAGAGATGGAGCGATCTTGCAGAACAAAAAGGAATGAGTGCTACATCTATGACAGAATAGGAGGGATTGGAAGGGACCTCTGGAGATCATCTAGTCCAACTCCCCTGCCAGATCAGGGTCACCTAGAGCAGGTTGGACAGAAATGCATACAGATGCGTTTTGAAGATCTCTAAAGAAGGAGATTTCACACGCTCTCTTGGCAGCCTTTTCCAGTGCTCTGGCACCCTCAAAATGAAGAATTTTTTCCTTTTGTTCAGATGGAATTTCCTGTGTTCCAGTTCGTGCTCATTGCCTCTTCTCCTGTTGCTGTGAACCACTGAGAAGAGTCTGGCCCCATAATCTTGATGCCTGCCCTGTAGATATTAATAAGCATTGACATGTGATATCATTTTTCCTAGAAAGGCTTCTTAATGGCATCTTGACTTGGCATCTCATCATGATGTGGACCATGAAGGAGGAAGCTCCTTTTGCAAACTGCTTAGTTTCCAGTGGAAAGATCCAGTGCCTTAGTAAGAGTTAAGTAGGGCGCAAGTGTGCTAAGGCATTTCATCCTCTGCCTGCTCTGTGCGTGTTCAGTTAGAGTGACAGTGCCCTAATTACAGCCCCTCGTTCCAGCTGCTGCAGCTGCAGTGAGGCAGGTGCTGGTTGAGCAAAGGCTCCCCAGGGGTCAGAAAAGTAGGTTTGGTGTAGTTCAAACCCAACAAAGCAGGTACTGGACAGCATTGAGCATCTGAAAGGTAGATGGGTTGTTTATATTCGTAATATGTGCTCCCTCCACCATCAACACAGAGAAAAGGAACCACAGGAGGCAACTTTGCTGAATTGCTTCTCTTGCTAATTACAGAAGAAAATGAGGTGATCAGTTTACATAAGGTGCCTGCTTTATAGATGGCTGAAGATAGGTGAGATAAAGGCCCAGGTCTTGTCAAGATCCTGAACATTTACCTTCAGAGAGCAAAATTGCACGAGAGCACTTAGACAAGAATCAGGCACTGACCTTTAAAGGTAGAAATAAAATCAGTTTGACTCTTTTGGTACTCTTTGCTCTTTAGAATAAAGATGCCCAATACTTCACCTGCTTGTCTGCATGAACAACAGTCCCAGTAGTGCCTGGTCTTTTTTTTATTTCCATCTAGAGCATGGATGCCTTTGCATTAAGACTCTGTGATTGATAAGGCACACATGAACAGCACTCAGATACTATTTAAAACAGGACAGAGTTTGCTCCTGGACTTTCTGAAAATATGTCTGACTAGAGTGAGTTACAGAAGTGGATGGATTTATAGCCACCAGCTGACCACTTGTCTTTCCCTTCAGTCTGGTGATGAATTGCTTGAACATGAATGTATGGAGAGACTCATAAGATATATCATACTAGTATATATTTTGCCCTGGATACACTTTGGGCTCACTGAACCCTCCCTTCTTTCTACTGGAAATAACTACACACGTATTTTGAAGGAAAAGCAACAACTTTCAATGCTAGTTTTGCAATTTTTGCAATGCTCTAATGCAACTAATTTTGCAGTGCTTTACCAAAAGAAACAAACAAACAAAAAAAAGGATGAATTCTTCCTGTTTGTGAGGTGACTAGATGTTAGGGAAAAGTACCTCATACAGCAAACAGTGAATATTATTATAGTTTGTGAAAGTAAGAAGGATTGAACATCTCTCAGATTTCAGATGCAGTCATCCCCTAGGTTGCAAGGTAGATGTGTCTTTACAGTCATGATTCATTTAGTGAAATTTAGGGTTGATCTGCTGGGATTTCTGTTTGGTAGAAGCCTGGTCCTTAGCCTCATTTGTACTTCCAAAATTTCTTTCAAAATTGTTCCAATTAAAATGGATTTTACTAGATATTGCCCATGGAAAATCAGTAAAGCCAGTCCCTAGTCTGATGGTAGGATCATCTCTACCTACCAGGAGATGTGACTGTAGGAGGGATACATAACCAGACGAGAACATATCTAGCTAGCCCAGGGTGCAGTACTCACTCTGGCATTCAAGGTGCCTCCAGGTGCCCAGCCACACTGAGGTTTTCACATTCCGCCCTGGTTAGATGCAGATTTGGTGGATGATGAGGATGTCCACAGCTGGTCTTGCAGGCACTTCTGACAAAGTTATACCTACGCTGACCTCCTTTTAGATCACAGAGGTATCTGCTCACATCTGCTGTGCTCACGTCACTGCAGTCAGATCTTCCATTTTAAGGTGGATAAAGCCCTGTGTGGTACCCAGATACACAGGGGCACCAGATAAAACCAAGGAGACTGCCATGGGGGGACTGTTCTTTCCTTTTAAGCTAAATTGCGATAAACTACTTGTTAATCCAGGGCTACAATAACAGAATTGCCAAGATAAAGCACAAAACTGTAAAGGAAATTATTCACAGGCAACCCCCTTAGCAAAATTCTCTTGACTGAACAGAGATAATTTTCATGCAGTTTAATATTTTCTAGATTATGAAAAATTTAATTCAGTTCAGAGTCACATTATATGTGAGAGAAGCAGGGTTTTTCCAATGAAATATCTTCCATCAGTCAGTGTTCTAGATGACTTAATCTAAATTGAAATAATAATATTTACAAGAGGGTTTCTATTGGTTTAAATTCACACTTCCAGCTAAACTATTACAGTTTTCAGAGTGTCAGAGTCCTCATTTTTCAGAGCATTGGGGGTTTTATTTTACTTTTTTGAATGGTGTGAAGCTAAATTAATAAAAAAGTGCTATAGTAATTTAAGGGCCTCCACATAGAGATTTTTTGCTCTACCTGAAAAACCCTGAAAGTCTCCAGCTGACGTTGACTAAGTGGATTCAAGCCACTGCAATGAATTCTGAAACAGATATGGCCAAACAGGGATTTGCAGCAAGTGTCTGCAACTGTGACTGCTTGAATTCAAGACTTACACTATTTTTTGATGTAATTCAATACCAGGGAAGAGCAAGGCAGATGAGAGACTGGGGAAAAGGTGTGGGGAGAAGGCTCTTGAGTTTTGCCAAGAACCTTCACCAAATCCTTCCCTTCCTCCCTCCTCATTATCTAATCCCCCTGGAACGTAGCAGTTCTCACACAGCTCCGATCCGGTGAATTAATAGGATTTTCAGAGAGGAGGAAGGAGGAAAGGGGGGAAAAAAAGGCCTTTCTGATCCTATATGAGAACAGAAATTCCACTTTCTATATCTTGCAGCATATCTGCTTAGGAGTTATTCTGGCTATGAAGTAGCAGGTCTGTTCCTTTAAATATTTATTTCAACCGGAGTAACTATACCCATGTATGGGTGCAGCTCTTCTGGAATGAGAGCCTTGATCTTGTTCAGCTGAAGCCTCTCTGGTATTGACAGATTAACTAGTAACTGGTGTAAACTATATCTCCAGTGGAACATATGCTTCACTGACCAGAACAACAAAAGCACCAGCAATGGTTTTTTGGTGTAGGCAGAAGCTTTTAGAGGTTTTTTTCTGCTACAGCAAAAATTTTGAGTTTTTTTCCTGTAACACATTTTATCCTCTCTAATTTGAAGTTTTTAGTCAAATCTTGATCTCATTTTTAGCTGAGCCTTGCGAACTGTTCAAAATCCAACAGCAGCCTTTCCCAAGAAGAGCAATCATTTACCCTGCTGTATTTCCACAACAGAATATCCCTAGATAGATGTGCTACTCTGAATTCAAGCCCATTTTTCTCCCACCATTTCCCCCATTGCCAAGAGAGCTTTGACTTCAAATCCTGCCGTCCAGCATGTGCCCCCAACCCTCATTTCCCTAGATTAAGCCCAAGAAAATCCACTTCCCAGTGGTGAAAGGAACCCATCGAGGTCTGTCCCTTAGCCCTAGAGTGAAGCTCTCGGACTTTTTAGAGGCAACATGACGTTTCCTTAACCTTGACCCTGGATTCATGCTGGACACTCCCCAGATCCTAATATGGGGCTGGTAGCTGGGTATGTAGAGCAAGAAAGGAACCTGGAATGAATAGGCATTTTCTACCCCAAAATGCAAGAGAGACCAAGGAAGAACACTTGAATGAACTTCATTGAACGAACTGATCTGCCAGCAAGAGATAAAATGGGAACGGAGTCAAGCAAACAGTCCCAGCGCCTGCACACAGCCTGTGGCCCTGTCTCTACCTCTGACAGGGACCTGCAGACCCTTTTATAGGCTGGCAATGTTTTTGCAGTTTGTCATGACAGTTAAATGTTCTTGAACAGAGAGCACAAATTACACACGCACACATTCTTCACCCTCACTGATCTCGCTGCAACAGCACCACTGAGAAAAGTAGATAGGAGGCTCCATTTTGTTGCCACAGGACATGAATAAATGTCATTGATTTCAATGGGAGTTATTTGTTTCCTGCAGCGGGAGACTAGCACCCTGGCATCGCTGTTGCTCTCTGTTTCGCTCTTGGTAGCTGGATCACTGCAGTAATAGCAGGGCTAATCCTGCTGCCAATTTTCTCTCTGTTTTTGGGTTTTTTTTTGTACTCTGCTTTTATTGAACCAATCACTGGCTATTAGTGAGAAACTTTCCCTCTGGCCTGTTATTCCATTATCATTCATTATGAGGTTTTTTGCACTTCATCTGACACATTTGATGCCAAGCTCTGCCAAAAACGAGGCTCTGGACTGAAGGGACTTCAGGGGTTCAGGATGCACTGGGAGCTCAGAGCTGCAGAGTGGGTAATGCTGCAGATGCAAAAGCAAGAGCAATACAATATGCACGTTCAGCAGCATGAAATATCATCCTGCATTTTGTTCACCCTCATTGCTGCAGCTGACAGAGGGGATCTACATGTCCCTCCATGATTCCACAGGCCCAGAGTTTTCAACTCTTTCTCCTTCAGAGTACTGCATTCTCAGCTCTTTTTTCATCAGTGTCCCCGCATGCAGGCATGTGCTAATCAGTTTTAGCAGGCTCATCATTTGATTGACTTCAAAGCTGGGAACCCAGTCGCTGCCTCTCTTAAAAGATAAGAAAGGCCAGCAGGACAAGGGTTGTTTTGCCTGCCTTTAGTTTGTGCTTGTCCTTTGTGAGTAGGTCAGAGATGAAAGTTGATCTGTTTCATGTAACATTTGTCTGATTTCATTCAGTCACTGTTGGATTAGCTTCTCACATCTTTGTCCAGAAACTGTTTTTTCATCACCTTGTAACAAAACCTCTCCTTCCCTGGTATCACACATTTTTATTGAAGGAGTGTTGCCTTTGCTTTCTGTGTGTCTAAGGTTAAACAACACTGATCTGCCATGGAATTTACTCTCTCCAAAGGGGACCAAAAAAAACCAAGGTCCTGTACAAATGTGTGATCTCCAGAACAATCTCCACCGCCAAAAACTCCTGTGCAATAAGCTCTTTACATGGCAACACCTTGCAGATGGCTGAATTTCAGCAGTTATCTGGGCTGACACGTTCATTATTCTGCACTGGAAGAGCAGGATTCTTATGCGTTAAATGACCTTATATATGAACATAACTAATGTTCTGAAAAACATGGAAAATTTAAACAACTGTCTTTTTAACTATCATGAAGTGAAAGATGTGTGTTTTCCAAGGAGCAGTGAATTTTTCATGGTAAATAACTTATTCCAGAACTATTTTCCTCCCTTCCTCTTTGTGAACCGATTACAATTATGTCTTATTTATTCATTATCCACGTGCTAAGTACTTACCTTTACCCATTTGGTTTTGGTGTACAAGCCATTGTGCACATAACTTTTTGCAAGTGTTCTGCAGAATCATAAAATCATAGAATCATAGAATGGTTTGGGTTGGAATGGACCTTAGAGATCATCTAGTTCCAACTCCCCTGCCATGGGCAGGAACACCTCCCACTAGACCAGGTTGCTCAAAGCCCTATCCAGCCTGGCCTTGAACACCTCCAGGGATGGGGCATCCACGACTTCCCTGGGCAACCTGTTCCAGTGCCTCACCACCCTCACAGGAAAGAATTTCTTTCTAGTATCTAATCTAAATCTCCCCTCTTCCAATTTAAAACCATTGCCCCTTGTCCTTCACTACACTTCCTGACAGAGTCCCTCTCTGGCTCTCCTATAAGCTCCCTTCAGATATTGAAAAACCGTTACAAGGTCTCCCCGGAGCCTTCTCTTCTCCAGGCTGAACAACCCCAGCTCTATCAGCCTGTCCTCATTGGGGAGGTGCTCCATCCCTCTGATCATCTTCGTGGGCCTCCGCTGGACCCGTTCCAACAGATCCATGTCCTTCCTGTGTTGAGGACTCCAAAGCTGGACACAGTACTCGAGGTGGGATCTCACGAGCGCAGAGTAGGGGGGCAGAATCACTTCCCTGGATCTGCTGGCCACACTTCTCTTGATGCAGCCCAGGATGTGGTTGGCTTCCTGGGCTGCCAGTGCACACTGCCGGCTCGTGTTGAGCTTCTCATCCAACAACACCCCCAAGTCCTTCTCCTCGGGGCTGCTTTCTAGCCATTCTCCGCCCAACCTGTCTTTGTGCCTGGGATTGCCACGTCCCAGGTGCAGGACCCTGCACTTGGCTTGGTTGAACTTCATGCGATTTGCATGAGCCCACCTCTCCAGCCTGTCCAGGTCCCTCTGGATGGCATCCCTTCCCTCCAGCGTGT
>JAOXNO010000013.1:151779735-151800631 GCA_028565335.1 Limnodromus scolopaceus | reverse complement strand
CTCCAGCCTGTCCAGGTCCCTCTGGATGGCATCCCTTCCCTCCAGCGTGTCGACTGCACCACCGAGTTTGGTGTCATTGGCAAACTTGCTGAGGGTGCACTCTATCCCACTGTCCATGTCTCTAACAAAGATGTTGAACAGCACTGGTCCTGGTACGGACCCCTGAGGAACACCACTTGTCACTGGCCGCCAATTGGACATGGAGAAACCTGAGGTTTCTGATTGGTGTTGCAGGGATTCCTCTGAGAGGAGGGATGTTCTCTTTGATGCCTCTTGACTGTATGACTGTAGCTATCAGCTGGAACTGCAGTAGGAAAAGTGATGCCTGTCCTTTTTTACCCAATGCACTCTGTCCACACCAGCATGCCTTCCAGCAACCGAGCTTGAACTAGTCTCAGCATAGGTTCAAGCATCATAGATTTGCCTCCTGACTTTGTTTCTTATCATGCATTGAAAACCTCTAAGTGATGGATGCTATTCTTGTTCTTGTATCCCTTTTGCTTTTGGAGTTTTCAAAGGGAAGCAATCAACTCAAACGAAAAGATTTTCCAAATAGCAGGCATAAAAAAATAGAAAATTATTTTAAAAGTTCTTTGTAAAAAAGCGTAACGATGTTCTTTGCAAAGCAGGAGCTTTGTCAAGCATGGCGTAATCCTGTTTGCGCACACTGTCCATGTCTGTGCTGGAAAGGGAAAGGTGAGACCAGTAGGTGTCTGAAGACTGAGCATCAGAGTGCGAAACAGATTAAAATGAAGCTCAGAGTTGCATAGGCATGAAGAAATGAATAAGCCTTTTGGGGGTTGGTGACTCACATGGGTGGAGCTTAATTTTCTGGGTGGGGGGTACAGAGGAATTACACCACTTTTTTCCTCCCAATATAGCGCTAGTATTTTTCACCCTAAGCTGTCCTGAAAAAGGGAGCTGACAAAGAAGGAGATGCCACCTTTTCCCTAGAATGAGAAAAAAAAATATGTTTTTCTTCTATTTATTTTCTTCTCTCTACCCTCTCCTCCCTTCACGCTATCAGCATCAGCATTCACACCTACATCCCTGCTTTTGGGCATCTTGCTTTGCGCCAGGCTGTTCTGCTTAAAGGTTTCTTTAAGCTTAACAGCCTGGCTCATTAACGATTTTTAAGATTTGAGTCATACGGTTTGCTCGGTGACATCTCTTTTCCCCTCAGCTCCCCTTCCCCCACGCCTCATTTAAAGGTTTCTCGATGTCAGTCCACCGGATGTTTCGGATCCAGAGCACAGCACGGGCATTGTGTGAATTATATACGTCAAACACCGGAGTTCAAGAGAGCTGCGGCGTACGCTGAATGGCTGGAGTTCAGGGGTTATTTGACAGGAAACATCTTGATGAAGGAGCTCTCCTTTCTGCAGCCTGCTGTTTTGTGTCTGCTCGCGGGGATGAACAGCAATCCCAGCCCAGACAGGGCCCCTCTGTCCGACCACTGAACCAAGCTCCTCACTTGTTTCCAGTTGCTTTGGCTAGACAAGAAACAGCAGAGTTAATGGGCAGAAGGGGATATTAATTTGCATTTGAATACAGCCCAACACAGTTACTCAATGTTACTGCTGGGTAATGGGAAAATTAAGCTAAAAGGGAGTTAGCATATGGAAAAGAAATGTAGCTGATGCTGAGAAGACAGACTGCAGTTGCAGTGACCACAGCTGTTACATAGGATGCCTTACCGCTCTCAGGGCAGGTAGCATTGCAAAAGTAAATATTCCCTTTTACACACATTGGTACCTACTGTGGAGTGGCTGAAGAAATAAAATCAACCAAAAAAAAAAAAGGGGGGGGGGAGTGATGTAGCTGCAATATTAAAAGTCTAGTGATGAAAAAGCCACAGAAGCAACGGAATGCAAGGGAAGGTATCCTGCCTGCCTTAGAAAAGCAAAAAAAGAAAACCCCACAGAAATGTTTCCTTCCATTTGTGGTGGGCCACCACTGTTTTTCAGGAGTGAGTCTGGCTAATCACAGCAATTCTCCCTGAGTCAGACAGAGCTGGAGCCAGATCTTTATACATGTTGCTGTATGTTATTATAGCTGAGAGCAATACGTGGTTGACGTGCCAGAGCTGTGGCTTTCTCTTATTCCCAGTTTTCTCAGGGTCTGGGTTTCCTTTCCTGGCTGAGGACCTGCCCAGAGTGAGCTGGTGAGCGACGTGTTGTCCCAGGGAAATCAGGGGATGGATTGGGATTGGAAGGGTTTGCTCAAGCAGCTCATTTGTAACTCTGTGTCTTCATTTCATTCACCCCTGCTTTTATCTGTAGGATTCACCGCTGTGATCCCACTGTGGCATGGACACACTGCAGAATGAAGTGGAAAGTGATGTCCTCCCTTTATTTTCTTAAAAGTCTTTTATTATTTTTTTAAAAAAGTGAAGAGATATCCCTCCTAAATAAACTTTAAACATATATAAACCCATAGATAGATATTCTCACCCATTTCCTTACAAGACAAATTCTAGTCAGAGTATTGCCTTTCCAAACTGACTGTGTTCATCAATAAGCCATTTTTTTTTAAAGGTGTTAACAGCTTGCAGTACTTGATATGGTCACCTAAAACTTTTGTTACTTTTTGAATTTTGCCACATGTTCCAGAAAAATAAGAAGTTGTAGAGATGTTTGAATATATTTTTTTTAATCAAAGCAATGCCCAGGATTTAGTTACACATCTGCCAGCAGTGCTGTTGCGTGGTTAGATACGTTACATGGCCTTGAACTTCTCAAGCGTGACTGTAAAAGGATATTGCCTGTGCTTCTTACTGGTTATATCAGATGAGTCACGATTCAGTCCTTTGTTTGCTTTGGTGATCTCATTAGAAATAATTAAGTTTATATCTGGTTGACATTTAGTAGCTTTGTTTAGCTGGCTTTTTTGGTGCGGGTTTTTTTTCTTTTTTTCTTTTTTTTTTTTTAACGGATCATTTCCTTCTGAAGCCTGTTCCATGCCTGTTCACCCAGCGTTATTACTACCGAATTCATTCTGAGGGTTCACTACCTCCCTCATAAATCATTACGTTCCCATTTAGCAAATTTAATAACAGGATCTGGTTTCAATCCTCCCTGCACAGAAAAGCCACTTCAGCTTTTCATTCGGACGAGGAACTTGATGGAATGTGCCTGGTGCTCAGAGCAGCTCCCAGCCCTGGAAGCAGCTCCTCACTGGGGCCAGCCTGGGGCTGTGCCTTACAGGGATGTGGGCCTTCCTCACCCCTGCTGCTGGAGAAAGAAAGGGAAGGGAAGAAGAAGAAAGGAAAAAAGAAAAAAAGAAAAACACTGTTTTTTTCATCAGGCTGGAGAAAAAGAGAAAATATTCAGGTTCCAAGGTGAAAAATCCTGAAAATTCTGAAAATATTGAAAATTTCAAAGGGGATGGATTTTGAATAATTATCGTATGTGCATTGAGACATGTTTATATACAAAACCAGCACAGTCACATTATCTGGACACTTGACCCTGCCTGTATACCCTCAGAGGGGGAGATATACCAACTATAACCATATGGACAGAGCAGCAAAAAGGCTTGGGAGCAGTTCACATCTTGGTCACAAACTGTAGTTAAGAGGACATGTTACACCAAGGTGAGGAGGAATGTTCAGGCTTACAAGCATTTATTAACGCATAGCTGAAATATATCTAATTATTTGCACAATCAAATTTTAAGGTAGACGTTCCTCTAAAGCTGGTTGATACCTGAATACAAGCATGTACATAGGCCTTGGGCTTGTTCTAACACATGTGCCTTGATTTGACCCATTCAGTTCTTGGCCTTGACTTTAGCTGACCCTAGCAGAGAAATGCCCTGGGAGATCATGAGGTCCCCAGTGCCGTGCCAGCTGAACACCTCACCTTCTTGGACCTGTTTTTCTCCCTCAGACTTAGATAAGAGGATTCTCCCTCTTTCTCCCAGGATCCCATCTTTCCACTCTCCCATCAAGCCTTACCTGGACTAGAAAAGGCATGATACAAGACCACCATCCCAGTCCCATTTCTAGGGATGTGTGACCACCTCCACCACGCCCTGCAGCATGGCTTAGCAGAGGCGACAGCCTCCCTCTTGCCATCTCAGCTTGGGAAAAGGCTTGATTCAAAATCCATTAAAGCCAGTCAAAGATCCTCTTTGATTTCAAAGCACATTGGATTTAGGCTTCTTTCCCATCTGACAGGAGTGCCTTCCAAATCAGCTTCACGGCACATCAGCTGGATGCTGTGCAAAGGGTTTTCTAGTGCCGCTTTGAGCTCTGTGGGTATTACAGAGCACAACATCATACTTGACTTTCAGTCAGCCACATTCTGCCAGCACTTGCATTTTGAAGCAGAGGAGGGGGATAAAGGGGAGATAATCGCTCATGTAAGTGTATGAAATGTGCACCATTAGAACATAAGAACACCAGAATGCTATCTTATTAAAACTATCATTGTAATGAAAATGGATTATTTACTCTGTAAGCCATAATGCTTTCCCAGAAGGTAGTTTCTGGATATAATTTTCAATTTTCTTTGAACCAGATGCATCCCTGACCGCAGTTGTTCTTACAGCTCATAGAAGTTGCCATTTTCAGGCCACCACAGCAGAAAGGAGCATCACGAAGAGCAAGAGGGATGAAAACTGTTTTTTGAGCTGGTCAGGATCACAAGTCTGGTGTCCATGGGCAGGACCAGAGCTCAACTGCATGTACAGATATTTGGCTTGCTAAGGACATACTGACATCTCCATCCTGTACCTCTGCAGATGACAGGGAGGAGCAGAAAGTGGGAAGCCCCTGACCTGTCAAGTTTTCCCATTGTATATCAGAATAATACAGCTGTCCTTTAAGATCCAGTTATATCCAGGATCTAAGAGACTTGTTTGGGTTATCAAGGAGGAATGATTTCATATATGTTGTGGTTTCATCCCAGACAACAACTAGGACCACACAGCCACTCATTCACTTTTCCCCCTCCACAGTGAGATGGGGAGAAAAGTCAGAAAAATAGCGAATACTCATGGGTTGAAATAAAGACAGTTTAATAAGTAAAGCTAAAGCTGCACATGCAAGCAAAGCAAAACAAAGAATTCATTCCCCACTTCCCATCGGTAGGCAGGTGTTCAGCCACCTCCAGGAAAACAGGGCTCCATCATGCGTTATGGGTTCTTGGGAAGACAAATGCCATAACTCTGAATGTGTCTCCCTTTCCTTCTTCCCACAGCTTTTATTGCTGAGCATGACATCATATGGTATGAAATATCCCTTTGGTCAGTTGAGGTCAGCTGTCTCAGCTGTGTCCCATCCCAACTTCTTGTGCACCCCCAGTCTACTCACTGGTGGGGTGGTGTAAGAGGCAGAAAAGGCCTTGACTGCTCCGCAACAGCTCAACACACCAGTGTGCTATCAACACTATTCCCATCCCAAATCCAAAACACAGTAAAATTTCAAGTCAAAAAGTTAACTCCATCCCAGCTGAAACCATGACAATATATTACACTTAAAACTATTGCTCATGTGTTTGGCCTTTTCTGGATACAAACAACTAGGAATCCCACCTGGTTTGGTTGCAATGATCAATAACATTCTGATAGCTCAGCTTTTCTGTAGACCACACAAGGACCTAATCACAAGCAAAGTCTTCTCATCCCCTGACATGTTGGCAGCTCTGTAATCTCAGCCTGAGTGACACTCCTGTGCCAGTAAATCAGAACCCCAGAGACTCTTTCCTAAGTGCCCTAGAGAAGAACAAGATGATGGAGGAGATGGCAGGAGTTCAGGAAGGAAATTCATGTTTCAAGACCTCCTAAGTCCAGGGAAGTTCATCTATATCTTTCCATGACTGTAGGCTGAAGCAACATAAGGCAAGAGAACTATGCAGATCTACATGTTCTAATTCAATGCACACACATGCACATAATTCACATGCAGTCCCCAGTACGGCTGGTGTTGTGACATGGGTACAGTTAGCCAGAAGAGCTGTCATTCAGCAGCAGTAGATTCCTGCCAGCAGGTAGCAGATCTCTTTTATGACCAGGAGGGACAGGAAGAACACTGCTGTTATTCCCAGCTCTGGACTGGGTATCAACTGCCTGTCTTACTCTTCCTGGTACAGCTTACACAGCATTACTCAGACACGACCAAGAGGTTTGATTGAAGCCTGCACAGATCCTGACAGCCAGATGAAGCACTGCATGAACTCATTAGGTGGCAGAGCACAGAGCTGCAGCCTTGTACCGGCTCAAAGACTGGCTCACTCTGGAAGTGAGAACCCGCCGTCTACCTTTGTGTGCAAAGCCTGCTTTTCCTATTTCATATTTCAGCAATCTGAACAGCTGTGTTCAATCATATCTGACTGTGATGTGAACTCCTGAGTACACAAATGTTATCAATGATCTGTGCAATTTCATCATCCAGTAATTGGCAGCCATACTGTCTAAGGGGCTCTGAGCTCCTGACCAGCACAGGCACTTTTCTGGGCTCAGTTCCCTGAAGTGACACATGCACATGCAAGAACTGGGCAAAAGAAAACTCCCTAAAGTGTCGTGGTTTAACCCCGATTGGAAGCTGGGCCCCACACAGCCACTCACTCATTCTACCCCAGTGGGATGGGAGAGAAAATCGGAAGAGTGAAAATGAGAAAACTCATGTGTTAAAAGACAGTGTAATAGGTAAAGCAAAAGCTGCATACACAAGGAAAGCAAAATTAAGAATTCATTCACTTCTTCCCATCAGTAGGTAAGTAATTAGCCATCTTCAGGAAAACAAGGCTTCACGGTGTATAAGAGTTGCTTAGGAAGACAAACACCATAATTCCAAATATCACTCCTTTTCTACTTCTCCCCCACAGCTTTTATTGCTGAGCATGACATCATATGGTATGGGATATCCCTTTGGTCAGCTGGGGTCAGCTGTCCCAGCTGTGTCCCCTCCCAGCTTCTTGTGCATCTCCAGCCTACTCACTGGTGGAGAAGGGCGAGAAACAGAAAAGGTCTTGACACTGTGTAGGCACTGCTCAGCGGTAACTAGAACATTCCTATGTTATCAACACCGTTTTGGCCACACATCTAAAATATAGCCTCATATGAGCTACTATGAAGAAAATCAACTTTATCCCAGCCAAACACAGTGCACTCATGAACAGGATCTGGGCATCAAACACAGGCCAAGGCTGAGGCAAAGGAGAGAGATTCAGTTTTACAAGGTTATTCCGACTCCAAAGACTATAAGAGAGCATTGCAGAGATGACACTGTATTTTACCCAACGTAAGGTCAACCCTCTACTGACCAATTGTCACCAGCCGGGCTGGGGTCCTAAGTCTCCTCTGTCCTGGTTAGCAAAGCCCCAACCATTCTGTGAGTATGGTGGTGAAATGGGAGGTCAACTCAGAGCCAGATTCTGACTTTTCTTGTAAATTTGGGGTGAATCCTAAGTCGCAAGAAAGCTTTCAGATGAGGCTGACAATCTAATAAAAACTTTAATGGAATTATGTAATTTAAAGGTGAGGGCAATTTATGAGACAAAAGAAGAACTAGAGGAAAAATTTATTCCATGAAGATGACTCCAGGTGCTGCCTGCTCATGGCCACATGTCATTGAGTTTGTCCCTTACCCCTTGTCTTTGCACAACAGCTGTATCTAAGCTTGCACTAGCTCAGCAAAGCCCTTGGCACAGCTGCTGCCCTCGCCACCTGACAGATGATCCAGCATTTAGTTTTTCAGTAATCAAGATGACCCCAGAAGTGGCCTGTGGTCCATTCATAACTTTCTGGAGCCCTTGCAAGGTGCTTGTAGCCACATGAATTTCAACTCAGCGGAGTGCTTCCAACCTCGCTTGAGATCATAAGCCTGCCCCAATTCTTACTGCACATGACCGTGTATCCGAGCCCTGTTAGGACTTACAGACAGGCTGGTGATAAAATGTGCTGTTGTATGTATGTATGTTCTTGTGCTGCCTACTGGAAGGCAGTAGAAGCAGGTACTTAAACAAGGTGCATTCTTCTACCAAGGTTTGAGCCACCCATAACTCAAGATCTGTTAGGTGTTTAACTGTGAGGCTTATTTTCCTTAAAAAATTGAGCCCAAGTTAAAAATAGAAGTCCTTTTAGACTCTGTGGTGCCCATATATTTGATGTGTGGAACATGTCCTCAAGTGAACCTGGTGGCTATTCAAACCTGCAAAGGTTTTGTTCATTGTATTTATCTGAGAGAGCTACACTGAGAGCCTGTCCCCATATCCTGCCTGCACGGCTTGCTGCCCTTCCCAAGAGCTCATTAGGCAATTGAATTGCACATAGGACCTGACCAAAAGCCCACTGGAGCCAGTGAATGATTTTCTATTGATCCCAGCCCTTGAACTGCAGCAGTACAGGCGTGTAATTGTGTAAAGTTTCTGCTTTCAACCCAACAGGATAATATTTGAATTTCCCTACTTTGCCTCTTTTCTGGACTTTGAACTATTTTCTACAGACAAATTTCCCCTCAATAAATCTGCTTGCATTTCTAAATGCAGTTACTAGTAGTGGGAAGATGAGCAATAGGCAGAAATCAAGGCAAAACAGCATTAAATGGAGCTTTATTTAACACACCAACAGCCAGGAGAGAGGGAGTGAACCACAAACTATTATAAGAATAATTACAGTATTAAAACAATAACAACAAGAAATCATAGTATATTATGGCTTTGCAATTAAATAGCATCCTTTATCTGATGAGCTCCTTGTGCTTTACAAACGTCAGTTAATTAAATCTTCCTCATGCACACGATACGCAGAAAGCGGTAATCTTCAGCAAGAGTTTCAAATGACTGCATTAGCTCAGAGTGCAAACCACACTGCCCTTCTCCAGGAAATGAACACTTTTCTTTGGAAAAAGACGTTTGCTATATCTATTCTGGAAAAGCTCCTCCCCATTCAAACAGAAAAGTAGTTAAGGAAGTGAAAGCTTAATTTACCTGAGTTTAGATAGGGTAGTTTAGGGCAAGAGAACCTGAATTTCTTAAAAAGCGGCTGCTAAAGTTGGTGAAAAAAATCATAGCTGGAAAAGAATGAAAAGCAAAGGTTAGAGGTATGCTGCATGATCTTGCAACATCATCATGCTTTTCTCCCTCCTGTTTGCCTGATCTTCCCGTTGCCTGATTTGTTGAACCAGTGACAAGTGAGTTTTCAGCCTGGAAACAAATTTTCTTTAAAAGAGAAATAAAAAGTGTGAGTGTGTCCTATGCACAACTGACAAGAAACACCAGCAATAGACTGGGAAATGAATGCTCCTTTAGGTGTATGCCAGCTGTCGAGCTTACACTAAACAATGTTCTTAATTAGTGGTAATGAGTTGGCAAACTCCTGAAAGTTCATAACCAATTATTTTTTATAATTATGATCACTTAAAGACAATAGCATATTACAAATGATGACTAACAAGGACAATGCAAATGTCAATTAAAAAATATGGCTCTGATCATCCCAAATTGCCTTAAAGCACAAATCACTGCAAGTGCATTTTTTGTTCAAAGGGGAAAAAAAAACAAGGGAAAAGCAGACAACAGTGTGCTGAGAAAACAAAGAGCAGAGCTATTCTGCTTCCTGTGCTGGTTGCTGAAAGGCCAACACTGAAATTAACGAGGAAGTGCCATGAAATATCACACAAAAAGACCATCCCCATGGTGCTGCACTTGGTGACCAGACACCACCCGCACTTTCAGAGCAGCCTTGCACGGGGGGAGGCAGGTGAGTGGTCTGTGCATCCGCATCACCACTTGCAAGGCACCTGCAGTGACATCTGCTTGCCTCTTGGCAAGGGTGGCTAGTGCCGTTTTATACATCTCAGGATATTCCGCTTCTATTCAGCTTTTAGACTTATTCACCTATCCTAGATATTCACACGAGGCTGGAAGATACGACATAGGACCTGTAGAAAGGCTGTGCCTTCCTGGAGGTACAGCTGAAAGGTAGATGTGTTATGTGAGGGAGCAAAACTGTGTTAAATGCCTCTGTTTAGACATCTGAACCAAGCAAGGAGAGAGTTCAGGTCCTATCAACCTTGTGCTGGTCTTGCACCATCACAGCTTGAGTGGCTCAGTATGGACCTTTCCCACCAGACACTCGCTGAAAGTTGCCAAATATGGGGATATAAGGCAGGAACAGAGCTCTGAGCTCAAAAGTATGTTCCATGTCACAACTGCTTGGTGATTTTCTTTTTAGGAAGGAGAAGAAAGAACTCTACTGACATTTGCAATACAATGGCTTTCTCTGTGGAGGGTGTACACTGCAGATCAGGAAGCAAGTGAGCACGTTCAAGGGAGCTTGTGGCACAGAGCGGGGCTCTCAAGGAGTGGTGTCTCTGGGCTTGCAAAACTTGAGTTTCTGTGTGGGAGGTGGCAGTGAAGGCAGAAGAGGATCTCTGGTGTCAGGAGTGAATGCAGTAACGAAAGTCCTTTTGAGTTCTCTCTTGAACTTCTCTCACATTACTGGCACCATTGAAGATTGGAAATTTTTAGGTTATTTTTGTGGGTGCATTTGGGGATATGTATATTTTTTACCCTTACCTTGAAGGACATGGTAGAAAAACTATCCCCCTGGACCATAGAGTGAGCATTATCCAAACACTTTTAAATGGAAGACATCAACCTGCAAAGCGAAGGAAGGAGATGTCTCCCATCCATCATGGTGACACTGCTGAAGGCTAGGAGACAAAGGTTCGATATTTTCTACTCTGACAGCACTCATTCAGCCAGTGAATCTCTGCCACATTGCACGTAGCTCTGAAAGGTAAATGGCAGCATATAGATGACTTATAGATATGTAGACATAGACAGCAAACACAATGAAAAAAATATCAGCATAGTCTAGAAAGCAAGGGACAGAGAGGGATGTGAATTACTCTCCCCTTAGAATATGGGTGCTTGAAACTGTCATTTGTGCTTGCACCAACCAACTCAGAAAGCCGAGTCTGTGTTCAGCATACAAATCTTGCCTTATATATCATATCTTGGTAGGTTCAAGGTGGATTTTACCAGGGACTAGAGATATAATAGCTCTTCCAGGGTGTATATGTTGTGTGTATGTGAGATTATAGGGCAGGAGCCAGGCCATTTGGCAGGCACCATCCTCTCTCCTGGCCCCAAACTGAGTGGTTTCCTCCCTTCCATCCATACCTAAGCAGCACTTTGAGTATTTACAATTATGAAGGATTAAAATTAGTATTCTGCACCCCCCAAAAAAATTCAAGTCTTCCAAAAAATATCACAAAAGGAAAGTCACTTTTTTTAGTACCCTTACCTTTTTTACTTTTTAATCCTTTTTACCATGACATGACTGACTACCTCCAAGTCATTGACCCCGACATAATGTAGTTTTAAATACATTAGCTTAGGTAGTAACAGCAGTCTGGCTGCAACAGCTTAGATTTGGCACTGACAGAAAATCCCATTTAAAAATCCTAGCAAATTAGGTCAGGCTCTGAGCTCTGTGCTGGCAATCCCAGATTGCTGCCACACCAACCAGGACAGCTGGAGGACAGTTCTAACTTCAGCTGACTTGAAGTCACCACCAGGCTGACAGGGTGGGTGCACAGCTTCAGGCTGAAAAGTTGTTCTTTAACTTATGTGAAAACACATTTTACTGATGAGTAACCCATCTCCAGACGTCCCACAGGAAACAGCAGATATATTACTGTGTTTGGTGACAGCAAGACCTCTTGGAACAGCAGATAATTTATTTTAAATGGAGATTGAGATGGTTTGAGGTTTAGTACTGCCCACCTTGCTGCCTGCTTTGGTTGTATATCAGTGCTTAAATTCTGCTCACTGGCACCTCACAGATTTCACAAGGAGAGTAGAGGATAAATCATTCATGATCTCCTTGTCTGGGGCATCTTTGCACCCTCTGCTGATGTGCCTGGACGTGTTACCCATGTTTACAATGGAGAGCTACTCACAGAGACACCCAAGCTTACCACACCCAAACTGTTACTGGAGCAAGACCCTTTATAATCACTTCAGCAGATCTCTACCCAAACAAATTAGACTTCTTGGGAAGCAGCTGATTATGAGCCGAAGAACAGCTTGGAGGTTACACCACTTTCCACATCAGAGATCAACTCTTCTGCATGGTGCTACATGGCACTGTGTGGATACCCCAGCCCTCACGGTGCTGCCTCAGAGCTCTTCCCTTTGGGCTATTTTGTGCAACTTCATGCAAAAAGTAGGGTATGGCACCCTATGAGCCTAATAGTGTTGTGGAATTGTAGAATCATTTTGGTTGGAAAAGGCCTTTAAGGTCATTGAGTCCAACCATAAAATAACTTGCAGGAAACTACACAGTCAAGGGGGGATATGTTGGTCCAGAAAGAGCTTTGCACAGTGGCTGTTCACTCCCAGACCAGGCTGGAGGAGCTCACAGCTCAAGGATCACTACACTTCTCTACACTAACTACAGTTAGTTTTCTCTTGTGCATGAATTTAGGTTGGTAGCTGGCACATGTATTTGAGTTACTGTTTTGACTAGTCACAGAAAAATATCAGATTCAAGCAGCATTTTACAATGACATACCAAAACCTACAGAACAGCATGAAAAATATCCCTAAAGCAAAGAGACATTGTCAAGAAGTTGTCCCATTTTCACACTAGCCAGTAGCTAGCCAGTGTAACTGGCTGTGTGGCTAATACCTTTCATATTGGAATAAAAAGAAAACTAGTTTGAATCATGCCTTTCAAGAAATTTTTCTAGCTGGAACATCCCCGAGTCTGCACAGTACCCAAAACAGGGCAGGGACTGAAGCACACATTTTGGCTCTATGAATTTGCTACAGGCTGAGAGTGAAAAATTTAACAGCTACAAATATTCTGGATGCAAAGATTTATCTGAGGCCAGTTCCTGCCCCTAGAGTCTCCCTGCAGCTCTATTGTATTTGTTTTAATTAATTAAATGTAATTGAAGGTGGGAGTAGGACTTCCAAACCCTTTTTTCAGTTTTTCACTTTTTTGTTTAAGCTTCTACTGCCAGAAACCATGATGTACTGATGAAAGACAAAATGAGCAACTCTGAAATGCAGTTTAAATTGATTAGGAACCAGAAGGACAACGAAATGTAGAGTGAAAAAACCTGAATATGCCTGGAAGAAATGTCCATCTTTTTCAGAATTGCACTTAGTAATTTTATCATTATTGTAACGGAATGCAGTGTCATAACATGGGCATTGCTGTTATTCTTATACGGTTTCATAAAAGTGACAGGAAGTGTGGCTTATGGTGCCTCTTAAAAAAAATAAGAAATTTAACTGCCTCAATAACATTTGGAAATTTGAGATAAGGCCAAAACCCCATGTCTTATATTAACTAATTACTAGCTCCTAAAGCAGGCCTGCATAGCCTATTGTACAATTAGTGACAAATACGGTGCCTGTGACATATTCAGTGCATGGAAAATAGAACTGGTCTGTATGATGCATGATGACTGGGTAATGATTGTAAGTAATGGTCTGTTTGTACATCTGAACAAAGCAAAGAAAGCAATTAGCCCTCCCATAAGCCCTCCATCACCGATGGGCTGTCATGTTTCTTTATCTTGCTTGGGATAGAGGAGTGGAGAGGAGAAAAGGAGCTGCTGGGAAAAAAAGACAGAGAAAGTTGGAAAGGAAAAAGAGCAGAGCAGGTTGTTCCCAGCACCCAGGCTGGGTGACTCAGGTGCCATATTCTGTCCCCTGTTTATTTTGTTGCAGTGGCTGATGCTTTTTCTCATCCAGGTGTGTGAGTGCCTTTCCATTAGTCCCTTCCCTGGCTCCTTGGCAATCAGTGTGTCTGATCTGTGTGTCTCACCCTAGACAATCTCGTTCTTGCTCTTCTTTCTCCCTACTGGCCCTTACTCAGGCCCCAGGTTATAGATAATTCCATGGAAAAAGCAGCCCAACGCTAAAAAGCTGTCTGTTTCTTCCTCTCCCCATACCATCACACTACCTCCCCCAAAAAAAACCCCAAAACAAACATTAAAAAACCAAAAAAGAGACAAGAAAAAGAAAAAAAATTGCTGAATTATTAGGGAAGGAATAGGGAGAAGAGCAAAGAACACAAAAATAACAGATCCACCATGCACATTTGAGTAGAGACTGTGCAAAACTTTTCTAGGAAGCAGAAAATGTTCAAGGGGAAAGAAAATGTGATTTGAGGAAATGGGAAGCAACTAAGGAGATTAGTGCTCATCATGCTGCAAGTATAGAAGAAATAGGGGGGAACCTAAGGGGGAACTATGAGAGATCTATACAGTCGTGACTCCCAGTGACTTGATGGCGAGGAAAGAATTATTCCCAGTCCCTGCCAGTCAACAGCTAGGGACTTTCAAATACACCTGCTGGTAGGTCCAGACCAAACCAAATCAAAGCAAGATGTTTCTTCAAACAACATGCTAATCTGTAGAACTCTCTACTCCTTTCATCTCTGTGTCTAACTTTACTTTTTAATTCTCCCCCGCAGTCCAGAAAACATACACTTTTTATGCATACACTTTTTATGGCAGTTAGAATCCATGAGTTGTGTCATTGTATTGGGTTTGCATGGCAAGGTTTTGATGGTAGGGTAGGGGGCTACAGGGGTGGCTTCTGTGAGAAGCTGCTAGAAGCTTCCCCCATGTCCAATAGAGCCAATGCCATCTGGCTCTAAGATGGACCTGCTGCTGATAAAGGCCAAGTCAATCAGTGATAGTGGTAGCATCTCTGGGATAACATATTTAAGAAAGAAGAAGAAAAACTGTGCACCCAGGTTGGAGAAGTTCATGGAGAACTGTGGGAGGGACTCCATGGTGAAGGAGAGGAAGAGTGTGAGGAGTCCTCCCCTTGAGGAGGAAGGAGCCGCAAAGATGTGTGATGAACTGACCACAAGCCCCATTCCCCATCTCCCTGAGCCATTCGGCAGGAGGAGGTAGAGAAATCAGGAGTGAATTCCAGCCTGGGAAGAAGGGAGGGGCAAGGGGAACATGTTTTATGATTTGGTTTTATTTCTTATTACTGTACTCTGATTTGATTGGATTTGATTAAATTTATTTTCCTCAGGTTGAGTCTGTTTCGCCCGTGATGGTAATTGGTGACTGATCTCTCCCTGCCCCTATCTCAACCCACGAGACTTTCATTATATTTTGTCTCCCCCCTCCAGTTGAGGAGGGGAGTGACAGAGTAGCGTTGGTGGGCATCTGGCATCCAGCCGGGGTCAACCCACTACAGTCATTCCCTATACAGTGTAAATCCAGAAGATAGTGTCCTGCAGATAGCAGCTGACACAAGATTCGTATCAGATTTCCCCTTCTGCTCAGCTTGGGAGGGAAGCTGTAAACTGATTGACTGTGAGTTTACTTTGAAATTGAGCGTCTCTGCAGATCAGGAGGTGCTGGACTGGGATTCAGGTATTTTGAGTATGTTATCTATCATCTTGCTCTACTGCCTCTGAGTATATCAGTAACTTTCTCAGGGTCAGTAGGACGTCACCACAGCCCATAAATTCTGCAAAAATGCTCGTCTCCCTTGGTGTACAAAGGGCCGACACCGCAGAAACTCCAGAGGCATTTTCTCCTCCTGGAAGTGAAGAGGAGAGGGTGCAGGCGGCGAGACTGGCATGAGAAATGTGCAAGAGTCATTTGAAGATTTTCACACTCTTGTTACTCAAAACAGCATGAAAAGCAACCTTCTTTAATCTTTATTAAAGAGTAAGCTAGCTGAGGACTTCACAGGGAAATGCAAAATGCTGAAGGATATCATGGAAATAAATGATACATTTGACCTCAGGTCAAACACAAGAGAGAGAGAATGAGCTTCAGATAAGAAAGCTGCAGGTAGGAGGGAGTGTAAAATATGAGGGGAAACACAGGGCCAGGGTAGAAACAAACAGTAAAATTACATTCTTTGTTCTTGAGCTTTAATTTCTGAATGGTTGGTTGAACTTTTCTGTGGAGGAGGCTGTGTGTGTTTTTGTTTTGGAGGGTTTTTGTTTATTTCAAGGAATAAAGCAACTTCTGCAAAATGGTGGGTGAACGGGAGTGTTTTTTGGGTTTATCTGATACTTATTCCCAGAAAAGGGGGAATTCCTTGGATTTACATACAATAAACAGCACGTTACATAAAGCTACCTTAAATTGAAACAATTCAGCATAATTTCACTGGAGAAATGACCAGTCAGCTCCTTCAGATTCTTCAATATCTGTGCAGAGGATGTTTTAAAGTGTTACTTTTTGTCAGTCAAAACATTATAATTTCTGCAGCACCTGCTTCCCAACAAATTTTCCTGCCCTTTTGGCAGCATGTTATCTATTAACTTTTATTTCAAGGAATAATAAGACTGGAAAAAATTTTCATGATAAAAAGTCATGATTCATCAGGTTGACTCTGATTTTCTTCCCAAGTACAGTGAAAGAATTAGTTATTACAAAATTTACCTGCAAGAACTGTAGATTCTTTAGCAAAGCTTAACATCTTGTTGCTGTAGGGTCAACAGCTGGAGATGGCATGCACGCAGGCCCTGGATGACGGAGTTGGGTTGGACCAGGGGTGGACTTGGCAGCCGCCATGGATAGGAATGAACTTGTTAAGAGATGATGATTCTGTTCTCACCAACGCGTGGGCAGGAACTGGGAGTTCCCCTCTCACTCAGACACTGGGTGCTGCTGATAGGAATGTTGTCTGCGCATAGCTTCATAGAAAGCTTCTACTGCCTTCCACAGAGCTTACTCTAGCATCTTTAACCTCTAATTTGGGAAAGAAAACATGATCCGCCCATTGTCTTTGCCAGCCATGCTTGCCACAAGAGTCTCCTTGGTGACTCTCACCTTGCTCAAAGAACTAACTAGCTCAGTGGAGAAATTACTGGGCAAAAATGCCTCATAATAGGTTTTGCAACAGTTCAGTGAGGTGACTCTAATGGTCCTTTCTGGCCTTTGTGTTTGTGATTCTTTGAGCATTTACCCCTGTGGTCATAGGCAAACAGGTCTGGCAGAGATGGGGTTAGAAAGCAGGAGATCCTGCATCCATTTCAGTTCACAGACCACTAGGTCAGCCCTTTCTCACTGTCTATTTACATAATGGTAGAACCATATTAAATCCAATTTTCAGACTGGAAAGAGACAGTCATGCTGGTGTCTTTCACCAGTTTATTTATCCTTTTAGCTTTGTCCAGCTCTTCATGCTCAAGCCTATTAGGTGATTTTAGTGAACGAAAGCCCAGTGAAGCTAAGATCCTTGCCTCAGAAAACTAAGGATTTCTTTTGCTCCTTTTTCCCTTTTCAACAGCAATTAAAAGAAAAAATGTCCCCTTATTACAGCCCATCACCTGCTGAATCGTCAGTCGATATCCTGCCTCTGTGTGTGAGGCTTTTTAAAAATACTAGATTCATTATTCCCTGACCTCGTGATTTATATTGTGATCCTTTGCGGGAAGAAAATGCAGTAAGGTCGCAAAGTGGGGGACTGAAATCAAGAGTGCATTGTAATAGATTGAGCAAATGGTACCCTAGATGATAGAAAACTGCAGGCAGGAGGAACGGAAATACCAGGGCTGTGTGAAATGTGCCATTTTAAGTTCTTCTGATTTTGACAGATCAAAAACCATAAGGTTTTATTTGAGGTAGGTTTGCTTTCTTGGAGGTCTCACTGAAGCCATAGCTTCAGGCAGAACCCAGCACCCCATGCAGAACTGAAGACAGAAGAGAAGTGTGTGGTGGACTTGTCAGCTGCATATATGTACTGGTGATACATATCAGGCACTTTCAGGAAGTCCTAAGATACTCTTCTTATTTGCACTTGGATATTTTCTAGAGCTGACTAGCTTCCACAGTTTCTGTCTTCCAAAGGCTTCAGATGACAAGGAACACTGTCACTCACGCATCTGAAGGCACCTGCTTCAGACTGACCATTCCTTTAATCTGTCTACTACACATTCAGCAACACAGATTTTGGCAATCCTCCTCCAGGCTCTGCCTGTGGGTGGGTACCACTGAAGATCAGAGACAGGCTGCCTTTGAGGAAAACAGATAAATAGCCCAGTGTTAACCTCCAGGTTTCTGCTTGACTTAATATGAAGTCTTTGCAAACCAACTTCTTTTCTTTTAAATCCTTCCTCAAGATGTTCAGAGGGTGTGGACCCAGTGTGTACTTTGCAAACTGGGAACTCTTCCACGTTCTTGTGGTGTACAGGTAAGTACCCAAAATGCCTGGATGCTTCCTGTACAATCTACATCGGTCAAAACGGCCCTCACAGAAGCAGTTTCCCCAGCAGCAGGCTGGCTTCAGTCATGGTCAGTGATGGAGTAGGAGAGTTATTCTGAGGAGGTAAACACGTTTTCTGAGTGCTTACCAATGCCAATCTCTATGGCATTTCATGCAAACCAGGGCTGATGTGACTTCAAAGACCGAAAAATGCCCTGAGGTGTGATGAATTTATCAAGTGTTTCACTGGATAAGTCTCTTCTCTCTCAACTCTTTGGAGTTTTCCTGGCATGAGATAATCATAGAACAAACCCCATCTTGCCTATGCATGTTCGGTTAAGATCAGTTGAATTAATTTCTCTTAATTAAAAGAGCTATTACTCTGCCAGTTGCCTCTGGATTTTTACATCCTGCAAACCCCAGCTGCAACGTATAGTATAGTTCTGAGCGCACAAAGAAATATCAGCTGAAGTTTGCTGCTAAAAATAGGTAGGAAACTCGTGTGGAAATAGGTCTCATATCTTTCCACACCACTTTCTCTAACCTTACTGCTGGTCAATCTTCAGGGAAATATTTGTCTTCGTTTTCAGCTTCTTTAAAAGGAAAGTTTTAGCTGTTTCCACTTTCTTTCATCCTTAGTTAATCTTATGGTAAGTAAAACAGCAAAGTTCAAGCTCAGTCTGAGACCAATCCAGAGAAGCACTTAACAGTGTGAGATGTCCTCCTGGCTTCCAGAGGGATTTCTTGAATGTTTCAGCTTGTGCTTGTGCTTAAGTGCTTTGCTGCTGGGCAGCTTCTGATCTCTTGATGTGAACATGTGACCTCAGGAATGTATCCCAGGTGGTTGCCAATTTGGCTCCCCGGGGAGGCAGGAGGAAGGAAGGTGGTGCATCATCTCAGGGTGGTTGTTGGCACTCAGCTACAGAGATCCAGACACCAAAAGAGGGGCTCTGAGAGGTGACAGCTATGAATGCATCCATGGCACGGGGAGATGCGACTGCCCCAGCTCTGTTCTGTGCCTCTCCGCTGGATGCTGCGGTAGAGAGAACAGAGCAGGGACTCAACTGCCGCAGAATATCATTACAAAACCAGCGTCACCGGAGGATTAAGATGATATGCCATGTTGCGAGGTGCAACTGATGAGGCACAGACACGCAACCTCTTTCCCTGACCTTCCCACTCAGAAGGGCAGCGAGGACACCAAATCCAGGCACAGCACAAAGCCACGCTGCTGTTTGCAGAGGCACAAGGGTGTCAGAGTCCTTCAGCAGATGCTGTTGCCAGCGCAATGCCCTGGTGGGAGGGGTGGTTGGAGGCTACTGCATAGAACCCCCCGGGATCTCCCTGCCTTGGGAGCGCAGTGCTTTTTCGTTATGTAACAACAGCTCCTCCAACACTGCCCTGCTCTATCCGATTATTATGGAGGATGAAAAACATTGTTATTTTTAACAGCTGGATCAAGGCTCAATGGGCTTAAAAGGATATTCAGAAGCAGCTGCTTCTGTGACGCTTTAAAGTGAGTGGTGGCCAGTCCAAAAGCTGTTTGCCTCTGTTTTGGAGACTGCTTTTCCATGGCACTTGTGTTGCCTTGCAGTTATAAGTGGGAGGCTGAGTCCTTTTTCCATAAATGTTGTAAACTACTTGTTGCCATTACACCAGACAAAGTAATAGCAGCTTCCAAAGAAGTTCCTTTCCATCATGAGGGAAAATAAAATAATACTAGTGCTTCTGGAAGGAAATACCTCAATCCATAGTACGTTTTTCACGTAGGACATCTATCCCTAAGCGCCTATTGGCAATAGTGCTTCCTATGTTGTGCAATATTAGCATTATTTATCCAACATCCAACTTATTCTTGACTTCCAAGGATTGATAGTCCTGTTACATTAAAGGAAATAAGAAGTGAGATCCTTCCAACAGTAGCATTCCTGATGTTCACTTCTGTGCTTAGGCAATGCTGAGCATACTGTAAGCCACTACAGTATACAGCTTGAGCGGAAAGAGTTTGGGCATTTGAGGAAAAAGGGGGAAAAAAAGTAATGATTTGTTCCCCTCATCCCCAAACAATACCAGGATTTTAATCATAGATTAGTTACTCATCTTCCTGTGTTCCCTCTAAAGAATGAACTTTCATTCTCGATCTGATCCAGATGCACAAAACTCAGGCCCAGACCTTGTTCCTCCTAAAGTCTTAGGAGCTGGGATAGCGGTCTGTTTCACTCGAAGGGCTGGTGTAGGTTCTGGCTGATGTCTCCCATGCCTTGGACATCCACAGTCTTGGGGTGGAGTGGGCTGTCTCTCTTGTCTGGCACTAGATCAGCAGGAACAAGGCTGGAAGGTTCTTATTTTTGTAGATCAGTCTAACTATTTGAAGTCTCAATGTATTCAGATTTATTAAACAGATTATTTATAGCCTTACATGCCTTAATTTTATTTGTTTTCTGTACCTTCTCAGACCAGCAGTTGCTCTCTGACAAGTACTGGGTATTCAGAGCATGCCGTGGGACTCTACGGTTTGCTGAGCAACTGGAAGCATTTCCAGATGTGTTTCTGTTAAAGGTGGGATTCCTCTTATGCAACTTGCACCAACTGACAGTCGACTGGCTGGAGTAAGTCAAGTCTAACTTTCCTTATTGTCAGTGATAAGAAAACATACCTTTCCAGGGAACTACTGGAAAGAGTCCAGCGAAGGGCAACAAAGATGATTCAAGGATTGGAGCATCTCCCTTATGAAGAAA
>JAOXNO010000013.1:151758236-151779635 GCA_028565335.1 Limnodromus scolopaceus | reverse complement strand
AATCCTGCTTCAGCAGGGGAGTTGGACTAGATGATCTCTATGGTCCCTTCCAACTCTAAAAAATTCAGTGAAATTCATCAAAGGACGATTTCTTCTACCGGAAACATCTATTTTAGGATGGGGCAGCTAATCAAATATATGATTTATTGTAGTAATGACATCCAGTTGGAGAAGACTCGGTAAAAATTTAATTCTAGATAGCTGAAGACAATTAAAATCAACCTCACCTGGAAATTAAAACCAAACTCTCAATAATTTAAACAAGTAGAAAATAGCATAAAACCCAAAATGCATAAAAATGCATAAAATTTTACGCAAAAAAAAAGGCATAAACCCAAACTCTCAATGGTTTTAAATAAGTAGAAAATTGTGTAAAAATCAAAAAACAAATTGAAAGATTAAGAAGCAAAACCTGAGCCTTTAACAGTCAGGGTAATGGCATTTCAATTCAATCACATGCATCCAGAGAAGTATTTTTTCTCCTCTTGATTCTTTCTGTGGGAAAAAAAAAAAAATTAAAAAAAAAGGTTTTGGAGGGTTATTTGTCGTATCTCAGAAATAAAGACACAATGCTTGGAAATGACTGATGCAAGCTTCTATTAAGGGAGATGTATTCATACGTTTCAGCAGAGTTAGATGATGATGAAATTGAAGTTAATTCAATCTTGTAATCACAGATAACTATTGTTTCAGGAACAGTATCATCTGAAAGATCTGGTACATGTCCTCTTGATATTTACAAATAAACATTGAAGTGGAATTTATACTCTGGCTAAAATAAAATTAGAAGAAGAGTTGCCTTCTGTGGCGCAGTGAACACACTGCATTGATCATCAGCAAATAGTTTCTCCTTTAGCAGTTTTGCACAAGTAGTTGCAAAATAACAATGAGCCTTATTAGTATATTTCAGATTCTTTCATTGTATGATATTATCTTCTTTTAACTGCAAAAAATTCTGAGTCACATGCTTAAAGTAGTAAAATTATCTTTAAAATAATGAAATTACATTCAGGAGTTGCCAAAATATGTTTTTTTAATTCAAATATTACACTCCGTCATACTGTTGTTTGCCTTTGTGGAATACAGAGATCATACCATGAAAAGTGCTGGTATTTGGAATTTTTCTTTTGTTTCAGCTGGCACTCTCTGCCCTTTCCTCTAACCTGCTAATATATTTGCTTGGAAAAAGAGACACTAAGTTAGATCCTGATGCATAGTATTTTCATGGTTTTGAAAGAGTCACAACAGTTAATACCATCTGAAGAGCCATCCTTGGAAAGGCTCTGTCATGCAAGCTTCCATGTCTCTCATCTCTTTCACACTCAAAACAAAAAGGTCTCAAAAAAATGTTTTCCGTACTTTTGGTCAGGTCCAAGACAGCTGGACCAGAGTAAGTGACACACTGTGAAGCACCTCGCTACCATTCCTCATGACTTCTGTGTCAGAATTTCTGAAGGATTTATTGTGGTGGGAATGCCCTTGACTGTCCGCTGAGAGCAATCAATCTCACTTTTCACATGAGATCTTTTGTAGCTGCTCTTTCTCCTTCTATTTATAGTGTTAGTGCAGAGAAACAAAAAATCAGATGTGTTCATCCTGAAATTCGTCTTCTTTTGACCCCGTTGTTCTTCAAAATTACAAACTAATCATATCCTAAATTCGATAGCCAAAATAAGCCAGAGGAATTAATATCCCAAAAGTACTTGATTCTCCATAGTGACTGCAAAGGAAGTCAAAGTTGACCAGCTCAGATCAGCATATCTACAGTAGAGATGTGTTAACACAGGTGAGATAAATAGCAACTGGGGCATTATGGATTAGTGAACCCCCAGTCATGATTTGTGCTGTTGCAAGGAAGAGATCAGGGCTGAATTCCAGTGGGTATCGTTCAAACACTGAGGAGAGGAACTGCTTGCTTTAAAGATGAGATCTCACTTATCTAAGTCAGAGAAAGACAGGAAGAATAAACAAATATATGGAGAGATAAAGCAGTTTGCCCAATGGTTTGTGGGCTGATCTGCCAATGACTGTGGAATATAATCTGGAGATTTATAAACTTGTTTAATTTATATGTTTGCTTAGCAATGATATGCTGGATGTTGTTGTCTTAAACTTTATGGAGTACCAAGTGTTTCAGACTGCTACAATAAAAAGTAAAGTAAAAATAAACAGATTTTACCTATTGTGGCTGCTTACCCTGGTGCTGCATCCTGGAAAAGCTGCGAAGAAGCGTGCAAGAACAAGAACACTCAACTCACTCCCAGTATGCTTTTTAAATAAGAAAGCTCCCATATACCTGTTTTTCATTTCATATTGCACCCAACTCTGAAATACAATGCATGGGGGAGTCACAGAACTGCCTGCAAAACATCAGGATTGTTGTTTGATGACATAAACATAATTTATTTTTATTCTCCTAGACAATGAAGCCTAAGGACATGACTACTCATAAAATTTGACTTTTCAAGAGAAGAAACCTGAGTATACAACTACTTGGATTTGGTGTGCAAAGTGCTTGCAGAAAGCAATGCTTCAAGAATATTACTATGTAAGGAAGGTCAAGGTCAACGCCAGCAGATGTTGATGTCTTCTCCTAGAAAAGGAGCAGTTAGACATCCCAGATGACAAAGACCCTAAAAGGAAGAAAAACTGCAAGAAAAAGTGGTTGTCAGTGAGTGTTATTTCACTAAAGACAGAAATACTGATGAGATGGGAAAGTGGTTTGCCCTTTCTTGTAGCACTGTATCCTATATTCCAAGTAGCCTGGTATTATTTTCAAGATTTATTTTGGGGTTTTGCGAGGGCTGGAAACTCGCTGGAACTGCTCAGGCTTGTGATCATGAGCAATCGACTGAAAACTAATGCTTGGGAAAACTGGAAGACCGGTGGGTCAATAGCAACATAAGCTTCCTCTTAGGCCTGACGGAAAGTTACTTGGTCTCCATTCGTTCCGACATCCCACAACAACACAATTTATGTTTGTCCTGAAGGGATTTAGCTGCATAGGTGTTACTGGTTTCAAGGAACTACGTACTCAAATACCTTTAAGTATGTAATTGATATGTAATGCCTCCCCCTCTACTCTGCCCTGGTGAGGCCGCATCTGGACTTCAAAAAAACCAAGAAACTACTGGAGAGAGTCCAGTGAAGGTCTACGAAGAAGATCAGGGGACTCTTATGAGGAAAGATTGGGAAATCTGTGTCTGTTTAGCATAAAGAAGACTGAGAGGGGATCTCATCAATGCTTATCAATATATAAAGGGCGGGTGTCAAGAGGACAAGGTCAGATCCTTTTCAGTGGTGCCCAGTGACAGGACAAAGGGCAATGGGCACAAACTGGAACACAGGAAATTTCATCTCAACATGAGGAAAAACTCTTTACTTTGAGGCAGAGCCCTGGAAGAAGCTGCCCAGAGAGGTGGTGGAGTCTCCTTCTCTGGAGATACTCAAAACCTGCCTAGATGTGTTCCTGGACAACTTGCTCTGTATGACCATGCTTAGGCAGGGCAGTTGGATTAGATGGTCTCTGAAGGTTCCTTCCAACCCCTACCATTCCATGACTCTGTGATTCTGTAGACTTTGGTCTCTGAAACAAGAAAACTGTCTCTCTCTGCTGACTCCTGCTGTGCTCAGGATACCAGCATGGCGCTGGTATATTTACGCTGTCTCTTTAGGCTCTGTGCTTAACCAGTAAATAGCAGAAGTTTACTCCAGGGCAAAATTCAGAGCAGGAACTTAACAGAGCTGTACCGGTGACTTCCCTCAGTCTTTAATCTGGGAAAAACCTCAGGCTACTATTTTCAGTCTCCCACTGATTCCAGCTTTATGTAGCTCCATTTCCTGCATCGTGAAAGCTGAAGTGGTGATATTTCTCTGTCTCAGAGCAGTGCCTCCTTTATTAATGTTTTGGAGGTGCAGGTACTATGGTAACAAGCACTACAGTCAGTGCCTAAAGAGGAATTTACATTGCCAGAGATGCTGTCTTTGAACAACTTGACACATCTGCTCGTGAATAGCAGTTTGATTCTCTGTCAGCCCACAGGAAAACTCAGCGGAGTTGCAGCTGGATCAGACAATGTGATTGTGTCAGGATTTCAGAGGTAATCTAAGACAGAGCCTTCTAAAATGCAAGTAAGAATGAGATAATACCTTGAGGTTTCAGGAGGCAGCAATATTTATCAGGAATCTGAAGTTATCTGTTCTGAGCAAAACACTAGAAAAAGCAAAACCTGTGTATAGCACATAAGGAGGAATAAAGGCTCACTCCAAACAGAAGGATTAATGTTCTCCTAATCCTGTCACTCTTTAAGGTATTCTAAAATATTGGCAACTTCTGGTGAATTCATTTTCCCAAGGAACAAAAATACCTTGCCTACGTTCAGACAACATTAAGTATGCCAGGAAAAAATCATAAAATCAAATTAAACTTTGGAATAAGCTGTCTGAAACTAGCAAGACAACCTTGAGTTGAATGTAAATGCTGAAATCTCTTTACTTTGCATAGCCATAAAACTTTACGTTGTTTTCTTTTTTAGTAAGTTCCACTCATATATTTTCTAGGAGAAAATGAAAGATTTCAAAACTGTGACAAAACGTTCTTTGTTTCAACTCCAATAATGACAGAGAAAAACAAAGACAACAAAAAAAGAGAAGGCAAACAGAGCCATAGTAGATGAAAAGAGATAAAGAGCAAAGGTATTGAAAGAATAAAATAGGCAAAGAAAAAAAGAAAGAAGAAAAAAGAGAGAATCAGAGGGAGGAGACAGAAGATATTTTTGAGATTAAAAGAACCAGAAAAGTAATTAACAAAGTGCAGTTCACCAAGAGTCAAAACCCATGACCTGTCATTAGGCAAAAAGAATGGGTACTCTAAGCTACTGTTTTGCTGTCATTAGGAAAAAACACTAGGAAAGTATGAATGTACAGAGATCTGACAGTTGATTTTAAAATTTAAAACCTGATATAAAAATATGGAGGGAAAGGCTCCTATTTCAAATGTTTACACTAAAGAAATCTGTTTCACAGTCTCCTGGTTTCAGTTGGGTTAATTTTCTTTCCAGTAGCTGCTGTGTTTTGGATTTAGAATGAAAATAATGCTGATAACACGTATTATTTTAGTTGTTGCTAAATTATGTTTACATTAGACAAGGACTTTTTCAGCTTCCCATAGAAGCTGAGTGGGAACACAGACAGGACAATCTTGCCAAAGGAATATTCCATACAATTGACCTCATGCTCAGTATACAAATGGGGGTTGGCCCGGGGACAGGAACCCATGATTGCTGCTCAGGACAGGACTTCAGTTTTGTATATACTTCTACCATTATTACTATTATTATTTTTTTTCCCTCTTCTGATACAGTGATAGTAAACTCTTTATCTCAACCCATTAGGGGGGTTTTTGGTTGTTTTTTCCTCCATCCTTTTCTCCCTCTTCTCCCTACCCTACTGGGAGGGAGTGAGCCAGTGGTTGTGTGGTCCTAGTTGTTGGCTGGGTTTAAGCCACAACACACAGAAAACTATTCAGTTATGGAGAATTAGAAACATAGAGACTTGTGTTAGCAAATATAAGGAGAACAAGAAAATGAAACTGAGATGGAAAAGGAAGCAGAACCACATGGCTAACTTTACCTTCAAGATATTTGCGAAGGTGGCATATGGACAACATGTTAATCTGATTTTTATTGAGTGTGGTCCCTGTGGATGCCAACTTCATGGGGTGAGGATGCATGTTATGGTATGCTCAACTGGTTTAATAGCCTTAGGTTTAATAGCTGCAGTTGGTGGGGTTCTGATAATTAGATTGGGAAGGGAACAATAGCTTTTTTTAAGACACTGTCTAATCCCCGTTTGGATAATTACAATGAAAGAAACAAATGACAAGAAAAACTTGTAAAAATGACAAATTTTCATTTTTAATAATTAAAGAGGAACCTGCAAAAACCTCTGATAGGTCCTTAAAATAGTGGTCAGGAGTCACTTGCAGTAAAGATAATTTCATGAAAATACACTTAAAATTTATCAAAAAACCAGCATTTTAAAGTCTTGTCATTATGTTGCTGACATCACCAACAATAAAAATGTACGAGTCCAGTGAGCAGTAGTTAGAATGTAAAGTGCTCTAATGCACTTTCCCACCAACTGCATTTAGAGACAGAAAAAATAGAAATTGATATGAAACATTATTTTGATGGATGAAATGACCTGGTACCACTTTAGGATACATGGGATGCATCATCTGAGGTTTCTGGCTGCTTTTAAGTTTGTTCCCTATCATAGAATAGTACCTACAGATAGCCTCATATTCTCCCAGACTGAAAAAATGTGTTTAACAAAGAAATGTAAATTAGGCATGGAGCTACACTGCTTTCCTTGTCAAGACTACAGAAAGAAAAAGGCATTTTCTAAAGACAATTCAGCAGTCTGAAGATCTCAGCTGCCGTTTGGAGACACCTGTCCCTTTTCAGTCACCAGAGCAGTAGCTTGGAACAACAACAGGACCAAAAAAAGGATGGATAAATCTGAGCGTTGGGCAACAAGAGGCAAGCCGCTTCTCTGTGATTACTGCAAAGTCTGTGTGGTCGCTGAATGTTGGATCATATCAAGCAGGAAGCCTGAACTATCTAGAAGGAGTTGGCAATCAACCTTTGTGTGGATAACTTTTTATCAGACATGTAACAGTAGGAGTGCTCAAGATAAATAATGACATATTTGTGGGTGGAGTGCCCTGGGAGGCTATAAATTGACCTAAGGGTAACTCCTAATTGGGATGAACCTATTCCTCTTTTGTCCTGAAACAAGGACTCTTTTTTTCTTCTCTGAGGCTCTCACACTTTATATTCTGTAATTAAACAATAGCCCTTACTGTTGAGAGTTTTGCTATGTTAGAATTTGGCAATGGTATAAACTGGAATGCATAATCCACTACAGTCAATTATTTCATTCTATAGTGCCAAAACAAAGGCAAGATTGTGGTCAGGATAAAAAGTCTTAGGCAGATCTGGATACATTCTCAGATCTGAATTACTCAGTGCCCATGTAAGTCAACAAGAAATATGTACTTAGTGTTTTGGAAATCTGGGCCAGAGGGTAGGAGGGAAAGTTGACTTATTCTCCGTTCCTCTTGACCATTCCTTTCTCTGTTTTGTCTTGTTTTGTTTGTCATTCCTTATGCTTTGGCATAGAAGAATATGATGAATCAGCTCCCCTTCCTAGGCCCTCAAAAGGGGAACTTGTTCCCCCCGACATAGAAAACTTACTCTGTCTGGACATATTTCAGGAAATTCCAATTACTGTTGGAATTCCACTTAACGTTTCCATATGTAGATAAGGGGTCAGAATAAATATGTATACATGTTGCTTTTCATAGCTCATGATGAGAAAGATCACTTAAGCAGCCAGGATCATAGAAAGGTGGACAAAATCTATTTTTCATCCCACTACAGTATGTTATATCCGACAATCACAGATAGATTTATCCTCTGAGCAATTCTATGAGTTACAGGAACACCGTCACCCCTGCTTGAGAGCTCAAGAAGTGAGGGTACAGCATAGGCTAAGTGAAGGATAGGGAAGTGGATTCAAAGACTAATTATCTATCATTTAATGTCAAACTGAAAGAAGGTATTGGATGAGGTTCTGCAAGAATCCATCTGTTAAATGCTTTTTTAATGACTTGGATGAAGAAATATAGAATGTCCTTACTGAATTAGCAAGTAGTATAAATCTGGAAAATTTTTTCAAACATTTGGAGACCAGGATGAGGATTCAAAAAGATTTCAGGAAATTGATAAGATGTACTGTAAATGAATAAAGATGAGATCAAAGTCACCTATTTAGATAGGCATAATCATTCCACAAGATACAAGTTAGTTAGACAGCAGCACTCCCTCCCACCTGAGATCAGTAACTGTACTTTTGGGGCATAACAGTCCTTAGCATAAATGGAAATTACTCCCATAGGAATTAAAAAATCACTGTGAATCCCATCAATCTTTATCTTACAAAAATTATTTCTTCAAAAGTATCTGTGAATGTACCTACCATGTGCCTATGGCAGGATTTAATCCTGCATCTGTTAAAAAGACAGTGTGTGGCACCTGTGTTTCTTACTTAAAGAAGAGGAAGTAGTAGCTGCATCACTTTATGGGAACAGATGTGTTACCTCATTTCTCATTGCACATGTGGAAGGAGAGGCAGTAGGGAAGCAATGTGCAGCACAGGCTTCTCCCAGATGATGCTTTTGATGCTTCTGAATTTCACCAATTATTTTAAGAAAAGTTTCTAGCTACTGTATTTTCCCAAGAAAACCTCAGAAATGTAAGTTGAGTCAACTGTCTGTGATATGGGTATCTAGAACAGCAGCTCTGCCCAATCCTGTTGACCCCAGTGAAGAATTACCTCAGATAGAAACTGACTGTCATATAAATAAATTTTAAAACTATTCTAGTTTCCATGCAATAAAAAGAAAAGAATGAAAAAGCATCTTTTGTGTGAAGGTGAAGGTGAAGGTACTCCAGTTTGAATTACGTCCCACTTTTCACTCATTCAAAACATTGCTAGTCATGGAGACTCCCCACCGGGTACGTTCAGTCCTCAGTCAGGGAAAGCCTGGCTCAGTGAACCCAGTGTCCCTCTGTACCTATTCACAATTAAACCTCTCCATAATGCTCATGAAGAAGCTTTGGATATGAGTGGAAGAGAGCGAGAGGACCTGTTAGAAATACGAGACTGGCTGCAGAATGAAGTACAATCATCCACTCAAAGTAGACCTCATTTCCTCAAAGCCATTTCTCTTTTTCTGCCTTTTGCTCCTCATTTCTTTTCTTTGCTTTTAATGAAAAATTGTGGCAATAGAGTAAAACCAGTATATATGGTTTTTCTTTGGTGTTTTCCGAGGCAAAACAAGAACACACACATTTTCAAGTGACACTTTACTGTGACTAAAAGATTTGTCAGCTGGTGGGAGTGTTAATTAGAGGCAATTATCATTAAGATTTACCTGCCAATGTATTCCATCTTCCTAAATTTATTACATTTGTTTACTTTTGGAATCTCACAGCTTTATAGATTTACAGACACAGAAAATGAGTGTAAGATGTGGCAGTTCACTGCTCAGGATGGCACTGGCAGGAACACTTTGCCTTTGCCGCTGATGCACAGGACTGTGCAGGCTATAAAAGCCTTCCAGCATTTTTAAAAAATAAAACTGGGAAGAAAACAGTACTGAGAAAAGCAAACTATCAGAATATCTGAAAGGAGAGAGTAGTCTCCTGTGGAGATTCCAGAGGATGGCCAAGTTACATTACTGTAAATCAGAGGCAGTATTCCAGAAGCAAAGAAAACGGCCACACATAGATTCAGTTGAATGGAAGAAAGTAAGTGGTCATAAAGCATGGATTACATTCCATAATGTTTGTGTATGGACATCTCCTATCTTTTTGGTATTTGCCTGGATGGATTCAATCCCATGCCACTGAGGAAAAGAGTTTAACCAAACACACAGAGATAAAGTGTTCACTGCAAGGAGATAGCAAAGCTTTCTTGCTGTATCAAGAGATAAACAAGCAAAGCTAAAAATATAAAGCTGTAGATTTTGCATAAGTTGCTATGATGGCACTTAATTCCACCTCATGGAATTCACATGATTCCATTAGACAAGTAGGCTGTTGTTGCAGGTTAGGAATAGTCAAACATCTTAGAGTGTGATGCACAAAATCTAGCTGGAAGGATGCTCAAGTTATCCAGGAGGACATGACCATATGAGTCACAGTTCTCCAAATCAAAGCGTTTATCTTAGGGCCTCAGGGAGGGATTCTCAGGGATCAACATTACCAAGAAACCTCTGCAGCCACTCTGCATATTTTTCCTAAAATACAGGAGAACATGAAGTTCATCTTCCTTTATCCGATAGCTCACTGATTACAAAACTCATCCAAGAGACTGAAAACCTAGGTTCAAGGCCAGCAAGCTAATTGGACACTCCTTGGTCTACGAACAGTGGAGGGATAAGAAGCTGAATTGATAGTGATCTGCTCTAGAAGACAATCTGGACGCAATGTCTTTTTGGCACCCCTCTTATGTTGATTCATCTGTTAATCATTAGACTGTGGATGTCTTGTGCCATTTGACATATATTAGATATGAGATTCATCTACCTAAGTGCAGGTGTTTAAAAATAACACTAGCGACCCAGATGGCCCAGGCTCCTATTAGAGTTAAAAGAAAAGAAAGCAGTGGATCTTAGGTGCTACCACATCTTAAGGTGGATGCATAAAACAGATTAACTAAATTGCATCCTGAAAATTCCTATTGCTTTCCATTGACTGAGGATGACCCTAATGAGCCCTGATGGATGTATTTATATGGGTACCCACGATATCTCTAAGGCATCGCAGTTTTTGTTATAGAACCATGGTTTCAAAGAAACCCAAAAGTTCTAGAGAACTGACCTCAAACTCATAGAGATCACAACTTTCTCAAGTCCATTTGTTGTTCTCCCACACAAGAAGGTATTTTTATAAGAGACAAATTATGTGAATTTGATTTTTTCTGAATAAATAGTTCAGTTTTATAGCTTGCAGACAGTTAATCTCACCAAGCTCCTTTATTGCTTATTCACAATAACACAGAATAAAATAGTAGGAGACCTTTCCCATGCAAAGACCTCAGTACACTCTGCAACATTAAAATGTGTAAGTGTCCTATGGAAAAAGAAAACAGTAATCATATTGTAATGGTAAGGTATGTGAAATAGAAAACATAAGATTTAAACAGGGTCACAAAGTCAACAATAAATAGATGGCAGAGATAAGCAGGAACCAGAACTCTCTGCCCTTTATGACCTCAGATAACCTCAAAACATCTTCCTTGTGTTGGCCAAGTAGTGAATAAAATGGGGGCTTATTTATAATAACTACTTGGCAAATCAGGAACACAGAAGCAATTCCTCAGCCAGCATTACCCTATTTCTTATTTGTTATGAAAAATCTACCCACATTCTTCAGAAGCAGGATGACTTGTCCAATAGTGTTTGCAGCACCATAGAGTGCTTGGCAGCTGTCAGCACTTTGGAAGAACCTCAGCAACGTGTATTTGGGAACACTTTCAACCACAACTTTTCTCTTTCATGTACACTCCTGCCATTTGATGCGTATCGGAACATCAAAAGACATGAAAGAACTCACCCAAAGATGCTGCTGTTCACTTTAATTTATCCTTTACATTGATTCCCAGGAGGACAACTTGAAAAGATGGAGGTGGTAGGTTATTAAACTGTATCATCTTTTAAACCGTTTTTCCTCTCTTTTGCAATTTGCAAATCCTGTCGTAAAGCAGGTATTAAAAACAATTAATCTGATTTTCTGAAGGGTGCTACATTTATTATTCATATGCAGCTCCTGGCAGAACGGACGAGGTCAGACAGCAACAAGTGCAAGGGGAAAAGGAACTAAACAAGTCCAGGTAATCTGCAGAAAAAGAGAATAGATGTGTTTATGAAGGCAAAGAAAAAAGTCATGTCTCAAATAAGAGAGGTGGAACATTAACCCTGCAAATGCCTTCTCTGCCCTAGGCATGGGTTATCTGATGGGCTTTCTTGCTTGGAATCTTGTTGTCCCTTGGGAGGTGACGTATAGAATACGTCAGATTCCTCTGTGCTCCTGCTTTAAATACCAGGATTATTCAAAGTAATTTGATACATGCCATCAACTCTAATAGCCAGAGGAGTCCAGGTCTCATTGTTCTATAAGTGCTCTTTGCCTTTTCTACCTCTTTTTATGATGCTTCTCTCTAAAGCACCTCAAATAGTCTATGAATTAAGCAAACTCATCTTATTAGAAGAGTCTCCAGGGTGCCTTCGGTATTTCAGCTTCTAACTTCAGACCCTGGACACAATCAATGAATGAATCAATAGTAATCAATGCACAGAGCATTTCAGCAGGATTAATGACTGGCTGGGAGGTGCTGATGGGCAGAAATTAAGTCAAGGACCATTAATCCCAGCTGGTCATTTGTCTCTAGGCAGTGCTTTGTGCCAAGGTCATTACTGCTATTCTAAGAAAAAAATAAAAGGAAGCTGACATTGGCACATGGATATTTTTAACCCAGTTTGTGCAGAGTCAGTTGTTTTGTATGACTCTTTCTATTAAATGTGAGCCACCTTCTGTCAGGCATTTCCCTTGCATAAAGTGTCCCAGCACCATTTTTTCCACCCAGTGAATCAACAGGCTTTTTCAATCACCTACAGGTTGCACAGAGTTGTCCTAGGATTTCTGGCACCTGCCAGACCACAGTCTCCTGCAACAAGGGTTTACTCACCCATTCTCCCCAAAGACACTCAACTGTGGCTAGGATGACAAGGAGGACGTGCATTTCTGCCAAGATGTTAGGAAATGTGGCAGCCACATATTGTGTGTACTGAGTCCTCAAGAAATCCCATCAGGGATTTCAGGACGAAGGGGAGGAATTTTACTTTGTCTCCTTTGGGCAGAAGAAGCAAAAAGCACTTGAAACTTGCATTCAGTGCAAACACAATGTCAATAACAGCACAGATTCTTTTGAGTGGAAACATGTAGTTGCCTGGGCTGTATCAGTTATAAAATTCAGCTACAAAACAGAGCTCCTCAGCGTAGATATATGCCATGGGAAGTAGTAGATTTATGTGTTTATGTGTTTTTACTCTGTCTCTCCATGGTGTTATTTGATGTAATCCAGTTTTTTCTTAAAAAAGCAACATCAACAACCACCTGAACAAACTGGTTCCTGTTCACTTTCTGTAAACCTTTCAGGATTTATAGATATTGCCTATATCTCTCTTCTGGGCTGTCATATTCCTGGTGGGAGAAAGAACTATATACATGTATATTTTTCTACATATGATCTAGAACAAATTTTTATGTTGAAACATTATCAAGGCAAGCTAACGGTGCTGCAAGAGAAGCTGATCAGGTGCTATTTTAATGCTTGAAAGAATTAATGGTTAGCAAATGAAGCGGTTTTCTGTGCACAGTTTATGTCATATTGTTTAATGAAACTCAGAAAAAATGAATGACTTAATGACTGAAAATCCTGAAGTAGTCATGCATAACTAGATGAAAATCTCCTGGAGACTATGGGCTGGAAAATGTAACCTCTACCTTGTGCTTCAGAAAAGGAGCAAAACTCAAGAAAAGCAATGACAAGTTTGTTTTGTCCTAGTTCTCTTCACTAATACCAGGACCATTCTCAACATATGGCTACAGCCATGCTATAAGATGCTTCTAGTGTGATTTCAGAGTTGGTGTTGACAACATTTAATTAGAAAATTGCTACCATACCCTGTACAGGCTGCTATTAAGGTACAAAAGTGTATCTTGATAGTGTTCCCCTGGGTTTTCTCACAGCTTCACCTCCCATGTTTAATCCCAATGTGTATATATAAACAGGTATATTCAACTAAATATGGTGTTTTCTGGGGGTTTTCTGGAGTGTAAGCTGCACTGCAGGTCCCTATCTTGTTGGTCCCATCAGCTCACACAAATCCAGTAGGTATTGCAAACAGTATCCTGTTTCAGAGGAAAATCAGTGTGTTTTCTAGGGATATGTGCCTGAAGTCAGAGAATGTGGAGAAGATAAATGAGAAAGGAGTTCCCAAGAAAGAGTTGCAGGGGTGACTCTGCAGCTGCCATTCAACAAGTCTCAATGGAGAGGACTAGCAACGCCCATGCTCAAGCCTCCTCGCCACCACTGCAGTCGCTCCTGGGAGCAGGGTTGTCCTCACCAATCTGCAGAGGGTGGAAGAAGCAGTGGCGAATGGTCAAGCTAGAGTAGATGACATAGGAATAGGGCTTGCTAGCAAGGAAGGGAAAGCTGAAATCCTTAGGCAGGAAGCAGAATCCAGCAGCCCAAAACCCAGTTAAAACATCACCCCAGAATGATTTCTTACCTCACAAATATTTGAGATCGCTCCCCATGAGGGTAGATCTGAGAACTTTTGTGTTGCTTCTGATGAGCGAGGAACTCAGTTCCTGATTGAATAGACTGTGTTTGCTGAGAGAGAGAGAAATTTTAAATTCAAAGACTTTTAAATTCAAAGCAGTAATTAAATGTGCAGCAATTCTGAGCGTATTCATACTGGTAAATGTTATTGACATTTCCTTTCTGCTTTTTCCAGTGGAAGCAAACTATTAATATCTTACTTTTGCAATAATGAACTCTTGATAGACATGAAACTTATTTTTTCCTGTGTTGGTTTAGCCCTCAATCAGTTTTCACCAGTAACAAATAGAGATTATTCTGCTTCAGCGTCACTGACGATGACAGAAAGAGGAGCACAGCACAGGAACATCCTGAAATGCATGGCAAGGCTCTTCTGAAGTGAAGAAATACAGGGCACCAGCGCCAGTTTGCCACCTACTGCCTCAGTCACTGGAAAGTGCTGATCTGGGTAAACTGCAGAAGCAGTAACTGAAACCCTGACCCAAGGCACTAATGAGATAGAGAGCAGCTTCCTAAATTCTTCCACTCGTGCTCCAAGTACTTGGAGTTAACATGGAGCTCCTGGGTCTACTGCCTGTATGGTACTTTAGTATGTGAGCTGTTCTACAAACACCTATTACATTTATCTCATGAATAATTACAGACTTACTTACTTCTTTGCTTTAGTGGAGTGATTTTTTGAATTCTCTAGAAAGAGATACTTTAGAACATTTAGTGAAGGACTCAAGAAATCTGGATAACTACTAAATTATATTGCTCAGCCTCTGTCCAGTTTACCACTGATTAAATGCCCTTAGGAAGTACTGGGGCAATTATAATAATTGATGGGGTTTTAAGAAGAGCTGAGTCAAAAATGCTTTTGTGCTGGGAAATGCCTCATTGCTGAGCCAGAAAAGAAAATGAATTAATTTGTTAATATTTTGTTACACAAAAAGATAGAAAATAAAAATGTTTCAAATAAAAAATACACAATTCAGCAGCTTGATCTTAGCAGAACAAATCATACCAAGGGTTGAAATGCCTTTTTTTTTGTTTTGAAACTTCTTTCATTTTATAACAAAGCATGATTTGTAGGGGGAAGTAATATTCTTTATTAGATTGGATGAGGCAGGTGGAAAAAAATAGAGAGTCTCATAGGTGTGCAGTACTCCTATTTCTTTTAAAAATTATAAAGCATTATTAAAATGAAAGAAATGTGATGTTAAAATATGAACAAATTGATTTTATTTTTTGGAAACGACATTCAAAATCAACTAAATTCTCCTTTTTAACACCAAATGTTGCCTTGCTTGCTGCTTTGGAATGGAAATGAGTTTTACCTGGACAAAGTGTTTTTAATTCAGCCATCCCAGCACATTAAAGATGAAAAGGTTTCTTTTCCCACAGACAACAGACTTGGTTCTAAATGGAGCCCTCTGCCTGACCGCTGACCTGTCTGTCAGCAGAGCAGCCTCCTTGTGCTTCAGTCCGTTCGTTAAGATGTTGGTAATCATGGTGAAATGATCCAACCGCAACAGAAAAGTGCATCCCAAGAGTAGCATTAACACAGTGGCTCTGCCCTCCTGGAGGCAGATGGCCACTACGATATATGTCTTGGCAGAACATACACCCTGACACCTTATCAGTTGGCCCCATTACTGCCTCCTTCATCCTTCCCTGGGGCAGTGCTCCCCTCAACTGCTTTGCAGTCTTTACACCGTCCTTTGAATGCGGCCCCTAAATATTTATCTGCACTATCAGAAAAGAAGACAAGCAAATAAAAAAGAGCCTCCAAAGATTTCCATCTGTCTCTGCCCCACACCACCGGGCAGGCTGCACACAGCACAGCTGAGACCTGCTGCTCCTGTCACTGCTGGGAACAGCCCATCTTGCAAGAGCTTCAAGCTATTTTAGGAGGTGGCACCCACACCACAAATACAAAGCCCTTTGAGCTTAATCTGTCACTGTGCCTGGCCTTGGAGATAAGTGGGATGTGGAGTTTGTTTGCACAGGGCAATGCCGTGTTTTCTTTGATAATTGTCCCTATTGTGCGTGGCGGTTTTTTTTTTGGTACATAGAAATCCCAAGGAGGAACTTATTGCTCATTTGCACTCTCTCTAAATAACAACCTCCTTAGAGACAAAAAAAAAAAAAAAGCAAAAAAGCCTGGGAACGTTATTTGTCTGTGCACTGGAGAATTACCGGACGCACATAGACATCACTACTCGGTTACTTCAAAGCTGGATTCATTGACTGTTATTTCCATTCCAATCCGGGCATTTTTAGGGCACCCTGGAAAGAGCTGGGGCACTAGAACAACTCTGAGGAGCTACACTTCTGCAAAGCAGCTTGCTGGCCATGCTGCCTTCAATGCCCACTCTCCAGAGTGGAGACTTTTTTTTGCTCTCCCAGCTATCTTTACCTTGTCCCTTGCTCTTCTGGTGCCACAGGACCAAAGAGTAACAGCACAAACTTGCCTTGACATGAGACCCTGTGGGTTGGAGGCAAAGTGAAACCTTCTTTGCTACATGACCTCTTGTCTCTTGTGAATGTTCCACTTCCTACTTACCGTGTTTCTTTCCATGTACTTTGAATGTTTCCAAGATACAGCAGCGTCAAGACTATGTCAGAAATAACTACTAGCTTTAAAGTGATGTATGTTTGGGGTATCAGCAATGCAATGTTCATTACATCCAAAGCCTGTATGCAAGCTTTGGATGACACTTGCCTGCCCACAGCTTTCCTCCCAGAAGCAGATGACAAAATACTGTGTGCAAGACGCACAATGAAAGCACTGCCAAGGATCCTGCTCCTGTGGGTTTGGTGGGGCTTCTTATTTGCAAAGAAAGTTGCTGAGAAATTGACTTTGGTAGCTAAACCTGTTGTAGTAAACCCCTGGTAGCTAGTGGGGATATCTGTAAACACAACTGTATAGAGTACGCTGTCATGCAGAGATGCCATTACATTTTTATGTACTCTGTAATGTTATTTCCATGTAAAGACCTGACTGCAAATTATTTTTGTCTGGCCTCTCTGCCTCAGGGGAAGCCACAAATACCCTACCTTGCCACAGTCAGACAGTGTGCAGCTGCAAATGCGTTTGCCCTCATTTTGGGTTCTATGTGATCCATGGCAGGTAAAGAGACATGATGAGCCAACCAAGGAGAGATGCAACATGTATTGCTTGACCAATCTAGGGACTTAGCAAAGGAAGGAAGTAGCACTGACAGAGAGAAGAGATGCAGAGGACACAGAGACTGTTTCTGTGAAGGAGGGATAGAGACCATGCTTGAAGAAGAAGCAGGCCCATAGGAGGAAAGCAAATTGGAGCACAATTTTGGTGAGTTAAGCCTTTATGGTTCATTCACTGATTTACACTTCAGACCCACTCTTAGCTTTGCCATATGGTGGTAGAATGAAGGTGAAGGAAGACAGATGCTACAACTTTGGGTGCTAGTATTCCTACTGCTGTGTGGAGGTGTGCAGCTTCTTGTTCTCTGAGACAACTGGTGAGGGTAACAGTCAGCAGTTTCTTCTGGAGCAGACCCAGCACACTAAAGGGCACATAAAGAAAATGTCTCTATTCCCCTTCCAAGCTCCAAATCAGGAAACATTAAGGAAAACACAGGTGCAAGATGCCCTCTCACCCGTAACACATCAGTCATTTTAATAAGTAACCTAAGGTACCTGTTATGTGATTGAGCAAAATTCTGTAGAATATGCTTTACTGAAAAAGACCACATTTTAATGAATTGGTTCTGTTTCTGTTTACTTAAAAGAATAAAACCTCAGGGATAATGGGGACTGCTTGCCTGTACGGAGTATTTTGTGCCTAATTAATTTTATGTATGGACAAGGGTTGCTTTATTCACTAGATTAAGTTCCAATGTAACATTTCTTGCTTGTAGTTCTGGGCACTGGTCACTACTTTATTAGCCGTTTTAGATTGCTTGTTGGATTTTTTTATACTTCAGTGGAACTTCTGGCATAGTTGCTATTTTCCCTTCTCTCATAGTTCAGCAGACAACAATGTAAAGTTTCCAAACAAAAACCCTGGAGGTTTTATTGAGCTCCCAAAGACATACAAAAGAGATGAGCACAGTCAGACCTGCCAGCAGAAGTTGTTTTGTTTCAATGATCACTCCACCAGCTAGATTTCTTACTGCATGTCAAACACAAAAGCAGCATCTCCCAGGACCAAGGTGCATACCAGAGCAGCATTACTATGCCACTGATGTAGGTGTCCTTCTGTGTTGTCCTTCCAACAGATATTGGAATGGTTGAAGTCCCCCACGAGGACCAAGGCTTGTGAACTTGAGGCTGCTCCTGTCTTCAGAGGGCCTCATCTGCTCAGTCCTCCTGGTCAGGTGACCTGCAGCAGAGCCCCACTGTAACATCACCTGTCCCTGTCCTCCCTTTGATTCTGACCCATAAGCTCTTGGTCGGCTCCTCATCCACCCCCAGGTGGAGCTCGATGCACTCCAGCTGATCATTGACATAGGGGGCAAAATCCGCTCCTCATTGCCTCTGCCTGACCTCTCTAAAGAGCCTGTATCTTTCCATTCCAACACTCTGGTCATAGGAGCCATCTCACCACATCTCCATGACGCCGATAAGATCATAACCCTGCAGGTGTGCGCAACTCCTCTTGTTTATTCCCCATGCTACATGTGTTTGCACAGAGGCATTTAAGTTGGGTCCCTGATGAAGCTGACTTACTGGCTGGAATTCCTTTGTGCTGCACTCCAGGTGCTCTCCTGCTGACCTGTGTTCCTTCTCCAGGCTCTGGGCATCTATTGCTGGCACTGGCATCAAACTGACCAAACCCTGCCACTCACTGAAAGGACTGACTAACTCGATAACAGCTTTTTCTTAAACTCCAATCCATGGAAAAAAATGTGCATGAGCGAAACCCAGTGTCCAACATCATACAGAGCCGGAGAAGAAGAGTTCAAAAGGGAGATCAGAGGAGGGACTGCTTGCATTCCAGCTAAGTAACAACCCACTCAGAGCCATACCAACACCATTCTACAAACTGAGCAAGGAAAGAGCTTTGACATCAGTAGAGCTTAAGGGTTAGGGCTGAAACTGAGCTTCAAATACTTGTCTCTCAATTGTGGGTGATAGGGTAGTTTGGGGAGAAATGTGAGCTTCAATATGCAGATATCTTATGAAATAGACATAATCTAAGAAAACCAGAAGAGCAGCAGAACTCCCACTATGTACAAATTACCAGTTCTATATATGCCAAAGTATGACCTCCAGCTAGGATATAATAATCAGCTTTCAGCAGCAGCGCTCATTATATTGTGTCCATTATAAAAGTGCAGTTACATGACAGTGCCATAGGCTATAATGTTCTCACTCAGAAGAGTTTCCATTTTCTTCCAAGAAACAATGTCTCCTTTTTGAGAGCTAATTTTGTGTGTCCTGTGCTCATTTTTACGTTATAGTGTGGGATGTGGGATTTTTTTGTTGTTTTGCTCCTAAAACAAGAAAGGAACTGCACACGAAATAAATCTGTATTGATTTAGGTGGCACAGCAGGGCAGGTATTCAGCCAGTGTAAATCAGTGTGATAAACACCAGCTGAGGACTTTTACCAGACCACTGTAAATTTGCTGGATCAAAGTGTTTGTCAATGACCCAAAATATCTCACAGAAATGACCTGGCTGACCCTGTGTTGACACAACAGAAGATATTGCTAAGTCAGCAAGAAAACTTGGATTTGTTGTGTGATGAATTAAATAAGGTTTTCTCAGTTATTCGCTGGACTCTTCTTCCTGGACTGTGAGATAACTCAAGGAACATGAGTATCCAACTAAGGAGTAGCAGAAACACCTGTCATTTTGTGTAGAAACTGCTGAATGGCACAGGCAGATCCAGGCAGAATCTGGCAGATTTTTTGAGCTGTGAGTACCCGCACTTCATCTGGTCCAACATGGCCAGGAAGACATAAAGGTACCTCCACACGTTGCTAGGCCTGTCCTAAGACAACCTACAGATCTCTACAATATAAGGAGCTACATCTGAGGAAGTCATCCCCAGCACCCTTTGTTCAACGGACATGTAGTTAGTAGAGACAGGCGGGTGCAGGATGCAACTCTTCCAATCCTGCAGTAGCTAAAGAACACTGAGAAGAACAGCATCCCCTCAGTGCCTAGTTCCTTCTAATTTGCCATAAAGGAGTCAGAGAGCAACAAACTCCAATAGTTTTGGTGTCTCCACAAAGGTCTGAGACCTGACAATCACTTTCACTCGAGAGGTGCTAGCCTGGGTGAGTGCACGGCTTACGTTTTCACAGAGGTATGGGGAAACGCACAGAGAAAATCACACAGGAATGTGCTCCCAGAGAGACAAGACAAACAGGTTTCCACTCCAGGTGCAGTAGCTATTATCTTTCAGATCATGCAGATATAAGTATTTTGTGATACGTCATACACTGAACCTGAAGAGCACTCCTGAGGACTCTCTCTAGGATACTAATGTTTTCCACGCAGCCAGGAATGTTTGTCTGAGGCTGCCTTCAGCACACGCTCTTGTGAAATCAAAGGCAGAGTTCACACCAAGCCCCATCTTGAATGTCACAGTAGGGAACTGGTGTTTCTCACAGCCTTCATAGAGATGGCAGTTGGTTTAAGTCTGAGGAACAAGTTGATTTCCCCGGGCCAGTCCAGTGTGATGTCACCTGCAGTCCTCACTCAACCTGTCTTCTCTGTGTGGTTGTACTCGGTCTTGCTGGGGTGGAGTTACTGTTCCCCAGAGCAGTCCTCCTGGTGCTGTGCTTGGTATTTGTAGCTGGCATGGTGTTGATAACACACCAATGTTTTGCTGCTGCCAAGCAGTGCTCACACAGCAACAAGGCTTTCTTTCAAATCCCCCCTCAAAGACCAGTCAGCTGGGCATGGGCAAGAGGCTGGGCAGGGACATTGCCAAGACTTCTGACCCAAGTTGACCAAATTGATAATCCATACCATATGACATTGTGCTCAGCAATAAAACCTGGGGGAAAGGCAGTGAGAGGAATTCATTATTAGGGCATTTATCTTCTGAAACAATCCCTGCACGTATTAAGGTCTACTTCCCAGGAAGTGGCTGGACATTGGTTGCTGATGGGAAGTTGAGAATAAATCTTTTTCTTTTCTTCTTTTTTTTTTTCCTCCTTTGTTTTTATGCACAGGCTTTACTTTCTTTCATTATCCCACCTTTATATTGACCCAAGGGTTTTTCATCTTATTTTCTCCCCCGTTACTGTTGAAGAAGTGGGGTGAGAGAGTGGCTGGGTGGGCATCTGACAGCCAGCCAAGGTCAACTACCACCATGGCTGACGCCGGAGATACTGGCAATCACTGGTGCCAATGTTACTGAATCACAGAATCACAGAATCTTCTAGGTTGGAAGGGACCTTAAAGATCATCTTGTCCAACCTTCAACCTAACTGAC
>JAOXNO010000013.1:151707826-151723711 GCA_028565335.1 Limnodromus scolopaceus | reverse complement strand
GGGGGGGGAGGGGGGAAGGGGGGAGATAGAAACAGGGAGAGCACACCGCCACAGGTGAAGCTGGGAAGGCACAAGGCAAGCTGTGCCTGCAAAATGTACACTCACCTGCCTAAGGAGTGGTGCAAAAAGGGTGGGCTAAGGTGAATTACAAAACCTGATTTGGCTGCTAGGATGTATGAGGTACTCAGAGCCCTGCACTTTGCCTGAAATGGTTTCTGCTTCCTGACTGCAAGCTGAACCTCTGAACTCTCCTTAGACACCTGACGTGCTGTGATCTGCATGCACGGGGCACTCCCTGCTCCACGTGAGCTCTCTGCAGCACCTTGTGGGGTTGCCAGTCAGCCCATATGGCTTCAAAGTGGTAGCAAGGGCTGGGAATCAACCTGCACTGGGGCAGTCTTTCTGTGGCAGAGGGTGGAATCTTTGCGTGTGTTGGTTTTTCTCTTGGGTTTAGTGTAGCCGAATGCACTCAGGAGATTCCAGCTGATTTTCACAATAATGCCAAATTAAAAATGGTTGATCTAGGTCATTCCAAAAGCTCCAAATCAATATTAAAATAACTCTGCATTCAATATTATAAGAAATGTTGGAAAGTTTTGATTTACCTTCTGCTTTCTGAATCTTCAGGGCACATTCAGTACATGTTCTTATCAAAACTAGAGATAGTATATATAAATCAAAATACAATTAATATACATTTAATTTATATATAAGTATTTTATATGAATATAAAACTTTAAATACATAAGTATTGTTATAGCTCATCAAAGCTAGAAATATGTTCTTTCTAAATTATGAGATATTCCCCTGCACTGGTTTCTGCTGGTATCATGTTAATTTTCTTCATAGCAGCTCATATGGTGCCGTGTTTTGGATTTGTGCCCAAAACAGTGTTGAAAACACAGGGATGTTTTAGTTGTTCATGATCAGTGCATACACAGAGTCAAGGTCTTTTTTGTTTCTCACGCTGCCCCACCAGTGAGTAGGCTGAGGTGGGCAAGAAGCTGGGAGGGGACACAGCTGGGACAGTTGACCCCAACTGACCAAAGGGATATCACATACCATATGACACCATGATCAGCAATAAAAGTAGGGGGGAAGAAGGAGGAAAGGGGGACATTCGGTGTGATAGCGCTTGTTTTCCCAAGTAAGGAGTGATGGAGCCCTGCTTTCCTGGAGATGGCTGAATACCTGTGTGATGATTGGAAGTAGTGACTAAATTTGTTATTTTGCTTTGCTTGAGCATGCAGCTTTTGCTTTACCTATTAAACTGTTCTTATCTCAACCCACAAGTTTTCTCACTTTTACCCTCCCGATTCCCTCCCCCATCCCACTGTGAGGGGCTGAGCTGCCTACTGGGGTTAAACCACACCACCTCCAAATCAACTGTTTCCAGAAATGGGGGATTTCAGTGAAACACCGATGCTCAAGATAGACAGCATTTCTATGCGCTGTGTTTGCTCAAATAGTGGCAGTGGTTTTTCTCCCCTTCAGATCTTGTTACAGATGAAGCCATAGCACAGGCCAGTTCTAAAATTGCCACAGGAATGCTGCATGTTACATCAGTAATTTGAATGCTGGATATTCAGAAATGACAATTCTGCTTTCTATGGAGACTCTGTCACTGGAGTATGCAATGACATGCACAAATCCAGTGACAGAGTTAAAATTTGAACTCCATAGTCTTTAATTTGCAGAAACACACTCAGCCTCTGCATATGTTACCTTGGGAGATGAAGATCCATCTGAAAAAGTCTATAAATTTGAAAAATAACTCTCATAAAAACTAATGTGATTTATGTAAGCACATTAAGGGGAAAATACCCTGAACAGTTGGTTTAAGTGCTTAGACTTCCTAAACTTAATATTTCCATATGGTTACATTGTAATTTTAGATTTTTAGTGGCTTTGTACCCTTCTTTGTTAAATTTGAGAAACAAATCAAGGTACCAGCACAAAGAAATTAAGGAACAAAGATGCCTGCAATGAGTGTTTGATTGCTCCCACATGAAGCAATGATTCTTTTTACAAATTCTCCTAATCCTCTAGGAAACATTATTTCAATTGTCACAGTGTTGTTTATGAGATGTTGTGAACAGATGATTATAAAAATCTTCAGATATAAATAGTAGAAAAATAAGGGAAGAAATTAACACCCTGCTTTTTTTTTTTTTTAATGCAGAATTATTTTAGCTAAGTAAAGATTTGTTTCAAAATACCAGACATTGTTTGAATTCTTACTGAATTATTTCATGCCTCTAACACTTCCACATTTATCCCACAAGATTTCCACTTCGGCCTAGTTTTTACTACCCTTGCGATGAACAGCCACTAAAAATCCTTGGTTTATCTGTAGCTCTCAAACTGGCTTATGTGCCATTTTTTAACTAAAGGTACCAAGCATTTAGAAAAAGATTATTTAAACCGGCACAACCCATTGTGTGCACCTTCTCAACTCAGTGGAAGCCCACAGTATATTGATTTAACTTAAGTTGAATCCTACCAACTAAAACAAAATGGATGCAAGTCACTTTTAGAGCAACATAGAGGGAGCTGCAGGGGGAGGTTGTGGTCTCACCTGAATCGTCTCAGCTCACTGACTGCAATAGCGTGCAGCAAGATTTAAGACAAATCAACTGTTTGGAGGAATCTCTTCTCTACCATGACTCATTCTTGCTTTCCTGAAAAGAAAGCCATGGTATGAGCATGTGAGAAGGCAAGATCATAAACGGCCGGCACGATCTGCCTTCATTGTCCATATTGGACCAGTTTATAGGTAAAGATGAGGTCAATGTGAGATGATACAGCAAGCGTAGGTTGGAACTTAAGGTTCTCTGACATTGCCTGTACATTTGTGAGGACACAGCCACAACTAAGAAAAAAATAGCAACACTTGTCCAAAAGCACTGTGCCTTTTCCCGAAAGTGTCTGCAAGCAGAGCTAGTACACATGATGGAGTGAAGAAGACAGGGATGGAGAGAGGATGGGCAAAACAGAGGGGAGAGAGGAACAGATGGGGACAGGGTATTCCTGAGCTGTTCCTGCACCTTGAAGTAGAAGACCCCCAAAGGGAACAGCAGGACTCTGACGGTAAAACTTCTCACTTCCCAGCCAGAAAAACATGCAAATTCCTAGTCAGCCGTCTCTACAGCTCAGGTGAGTTAGCAATATATAAATATATTACACCGATTATATTTATCAGGAGAGCATTACACCCAGCCATACTTAAAGCAGTGATAAGGTGTTGGGCAAGAGAAATTATTTTCATTGCAGTTCTTTCCTTCAGACCTAATAAACCACTGTGGAGTGATGGTCAACACACCAACACTTGGATACACTTTGTATAAATTAAAGGGATCCTGCCCAGATACATGAGTCCTTTGTCTCTTGTTGTAGAGATTGTGTAAATCTTGGCTTGTCTTCTTCAAGTGGCAGAGGAAAAAAAAAAAAAAGAGACATCAGGAATGTATTCATTGCTCTCCGCTTTATAACTCGACAGATGTAAGTATTTATTTAAAAATAAAACATCTGGCAGTTGTCTGGTTGGGCTAGTGGCTGAGCCTGGTATGATTAGATACAGAGGAATGGCTAATGCTGGAAACCAAGCTGGATGGAAGGAGCTGAAATCTGTGAATGCTGCAGGGGTCGTTAGTATCAAAAAAAATGGAAAACAGATATGGAACAAAAATATTAAGATTAATAGTTACATAATCTGATCTTTTTCCAGGGGAACCATAATTATTAAGGCATTTTCTCATCAGTGCCACATGCATCTCATTAAAAAGGTGCAATCAATAAAAAGTAAAGACAACATGTACATTGAAATGCACTTTTATCTCCCTAACCGGATTTTCAGTGAACTGCCCCAATGTGCACTCGCAGCACTTAAGAGTGACATAGTTGGAGTCATAGACTCCTCAGACATAGTCATTTAATGTCATGCATCTGCAGGAGATGCTGCAAAGTCTCATCAATGCGATGTGCAGAGGAGAAAGCCAAGGAAATGATTCAAAGTTGGGAAAATTACTTAGTCAAAGAGTCACATTCATCTTACCTAAATACAGACGCCTATAATGCAGGCGGTGGCATGAGAGGTAGTCAACACAGGCTTCCTTGACTGTTGTTAGAGAGAAATAAGAATGCTGCAAGGAACATTTATCTGGTCTGTTTTAAACATCCACTTTAAGATGAGATGAACTTCACCCTGGAAGGGCTCATTTCTCTGAGCTGACTCCAAAGGGATGGTGACAAGTGCTGTAGAGCCATCTGTTGGGTAGAAGTTCACATCTGGTCAGATATATCCCAAGTGAGAGATTGAAAAAACTCAATCTGCTTAATTCATCAGATGCAGATCACAGTGCTAACTTGATTACAGCATGGAGGACCTTCAAATGAAGACAATTCTGTTTTCAAGAGGCATTGTTATCCAGCAGAAAAGAAAAAAAAAACAAACCAAGAATTAACAGCTGTAGGCTGAAGCCAGATACATGAGAAGAAAATATAAAGTGAGGTTTTTTGGTACAATGAGAGAAATCATTGTCAAACAGTAGCAAGAGAAGAGGGAAGAGGTGGCTTCTTGGTCTCTGGGAACCTCTGATGTCTTTCTGAAACACGTTTTCAGTCTGATGCTCCTTGTTCCACTTAATAAGAGTTCACTGAATAAACATCTGTGCACTGTGTTGCTCCAGAATCAGTTCAGGCAACTTGTCCAGATCTTCTGGCTGATCCCAGTTTTAAATTTATTATAAAGCTTACATACTTTTCTATATATAAAGTCCACATACTCATCTGTTCTGCAGGGAAAACAAATAAAGAAAGAAAGACATAAATAAATAAAGACATAAATAAAATAAAATACAACAGGTTATTTTGTTTGCTAAAAAAAACCCCACAAAACCAACCCAATCCTTTTTGAACATAACTACACTTTACACAGTCATGGGAATGATCACAAGGATTTAGTCTGCTTAGATAGGAACAATTTTGCAAGCGAAGTAGGACAAATCTGAACTGCTGCCGCTGGAAACAATGGTTCTTCAGTCTTATGCCTCCTTCAAATCACAAATGGAGATTTGAAGGATTGACTTTGTTCAGCCCTTTTCAGGCGGTACCAATGTCTATAACCTTCTAGTTTCTGAGATAAAGAGAAATATTTGCCCTTAGGTCTGCATTTCAGGCTCAATTCAGATCTTGGAGAATTCAGTAGAACATGTTCTACTGCCTCATGTGAACTGCTGCCAACCAGCTCTTCTGAAAGAGCAAAATTAATGCATCATGGGGGCAGCTCAAAGGTGTTGAATGCACTGCACTCTGTCCTTGTGTCATTATATATATTGTTTCCTGCTTTGCTCATTTTCCTAATTTCCATAAAACAAGAAATAGTTCTGCAGGAAACTGCATCTCTCTTCTTGGTGCTCAGAGATGTAGGAACATCCCATAAGGATGGTATCTCAGCTCCTAATGTACTGCTTTTTGGGGAGGAATTGCTGGAATATAAGCCAGCTGCAGTAGGAAAGGTGCGCTTTTCCTTGACCCTTGGTGGGGCCTGCTAGGAATGACATCAGTGTAAACGATACAGATACTGTCTAATAATGACAATCCATAGGCTTTAATATTGTACAGAGAAAGGAGGTGGAACAGCTGAGAAACAGCATTCTATATGCATAAGAATAGGTGTATTTCTGAAATAAAGAGAGGCAGGGTATATCACTGACAAGATCTATGAAGATACCATAAAAAAAGGGACTGTAACAGCCCAGTATTTTGTTCCTCAGACAATTAGATATTTTCATCTCCTAGTCTACAGTCTATGTTCCGATGATGTATGCTTTACATAGGGTTAATACTTGGATGGAATTTTTAATGATGTGAATGGTAAAAGAAAGGAAAACATACTGAGTGTCCTACAAGATAAAAGATGAAGGTAGATCCCCAGATGATACAAATTAGCATAGACCTATGGAAGGAGTCAAAAAGCTGATTTATACTAGCTGAGGGTGGAGCCCTTGTGTCTGAAGCTATCAATAGATCAAGTTTCAATGGTCAGGCACACCATGTGGGAGAGTTCTCAACCAGGGAAAAATTGCACAAAATAACAGAATGGTAGGGGTTGGGAGGGACCTCTGGAGATCATCCAGTCCAATCCCTTGACAAAGCAGAGTCACCTAGAGCAGGCTGGACAGGAATGAATGCAAGCAGTTTTTTAATGTCTTCAGAGAAGGAGACTCCACAGCCTCTCTGGGCAGCCTGTTCTGGTGCTCTGGCACCCTCAAAGTAAAGAAGTTTTTCCTCATGTTTAGATGGAATTTCCTGTGTTCCAGTTTGTGCCCATTGCCTTTTGTTGGGTCACTGGGCACCACTGAGAAGAGCCTGTCCCTGTTCTCTTGACACCCACCCTTTAGATGTTTATGAGCATTGACATGTCCTCTTGAAGAAAGAGTAGAAGACTGTGACAATTGCAAAGGAATTGCAATCTTGTATGTATTTGTGAAGCTTTCTTTGAAACACATCCTTTCTAATTAGCAGTGATGAAACTGGAATGTCAGCCCATATCGCAGCACGTTTTTTCCCTCCCTGTATCTTGATCAAACTTATTTTGACTTCTCAAACTGCTCAAAGTACAATGTAAGTAAGGAAAAAGATAAAAAGTACATTTGATGACACAAACTAGCAGTAACAGAGGAAATGGAACAGTAGATCGTCTTATGCTATGGAAACACTACTGTGCTGTACCGGCTGGCTTCTTTTTTTTAAATGAAAAATCCTTCCTCCAGCCAAAATCAAACCTTTAGAAACTGCATTTGGGAAAAACTTGCCTGCGAGGAACTTTAATGTTGCATAGTATGTGACTGTGTGAACATATTAATAATACTAGATCTCAACAGCACTTCCCATGACAAGCAGCTCCCTATTTTCAGCCTTGTGGTCGTAACCTCAGTGCTCTCATAGAAGCAAACCTGGCATCCCTTTGTCCATCAGTGAGGTTAAGAATGGGTCCTGGATGGTGGCATTTGCTAGGGCCTGCAGAATCTCTGCCAGGTACTTAAATGTTTTTGTTTCTTACTCCTTTTAGCACAATACAAGTGGTGCCACTTGCTAGTAATGCATATCTTTGAGCATATGCTACCTATGAGCTACATTTCCTGATATAAGGAGAAGTAGGTCTAATTCATTAAGGTAGGTTGCTTTCTCAAGCAGGAAATCATATAAAATATTACCCAGGAATGCATCAAGCCCCATATGAGAACATTACAGAATTTCTTCTCCCTTCTCCACTAGAGGCTTTCCTGCATCCTTTTATCTTTTTGTATGATCATTAGGAACATTATTTTAATGTACAGCCTGAGTGCATCCACCTGCAGCTCACACTCACTCCTCCTTTAGCTGCTATACATTCCCCCCTTCCCTCACATTTACTTCCCAATCAATCGACAACAATCGGATTCCCCCTCAGCTTTCATTTTGCAACACTGAACAAATCTCATTTGCCCATTTCACAGCTTCATCTTACTGGCAGCTTAGAGTCATCCTGTACACCACAATCTTTCCTCTCCTTAATTGGAGGGCAGTAAAGAACTCTTATCTCAAGGCAGAAGGTTTTATTCATTCCTAATGGTAAGGTTCACCTCAGGTACCTTGGTCTACTGTTCACCGTGACACCTCCCTCATATTTTGCTGATGGCTTTCCAGCCATGAAGCAGGTAACTGCCCAGCCCAGGTAACTCTTTCTACATAGAATCATAGAATCATGTGGGGTTGGAAGGGACCTCTGGAGATCATCTAGTCCAACCCTGTCCAAGAGCAGTGATTTACTTGGCTACCTCCTCTTCCTAAGTGGTGGGCTTACCTTTTATCTTGACTTGGATGACAAGACACCTTTTTGCCTCTGTGATAGCATGGAGAAGTGCTACGCAGCATTTAAAACTACACTGAGCATACACCTTATTCCACAGCTGGAGAAGAGACCCATTTCTGCACCCTGGCTGCATGCAGAGCCTTGTATATCAGTTGAGCTGCTGCAGTGGTGAGGGTGAGCATTTCCATACCAGGTAACATTGATGCGTCCAGTGAAGTGGTAGGAGATTTGGAAAAGCGTAAGGGTTCCCATGCCTTCTTAAGAAGCTGCTTTGAATCCACTTTTACATAAAACAACACCTTTCAATAGTTCCTGCTCAGCACACAGGGACTTTGGACCACCAGTCTTGTTCCACCTTTGGTTTCCAAGAAAATAAGTCTGGTCTGAGTAGGATCAGTTCATATGCTTTGTCAAAGGCCAGATAAACACAATCTATTACATTAGTCTTTTCCTGAAAATCACTTATTGCTTCAAATAAACTTAAAAATTAATCTTGTTTAATCTCTCTCTGGTAAACACAGGATTGCCATTTTGTATTTTTCTCCAGATCTTAAATTAATTTTTCCTTCTAAATTTACTCTAAGAAATCACACTGTATTAAGCTTAGATTAATTTTTCTCTGGTTTTCTAATTAACTTTTTTTCAATTTCTTAGATGTAGGGTATTTTCTGAAAGTAGCACCTACCTAGTTTACAGAAAGGTCATCTTCAAGTCTTGAAAATCTTTTGTCCGGCTCTCAGCTCTAATCACTAAAACAATTCCTTAGTTTATACAACTACTCTTTACTCTTCTGCAATCGGGGGACTGTATTTGTAGACTTGCTTTTGTTTACCTTGCCATGTAACTTCAATGGAAAAAAGTCATGATCAGTTACTCCAAAGCCATCTTTGATGATAGGCTCTTTTCTAATCACTGATTTGTTAATACCAGATCTAAAACAGAATTACAGGTACTTAGTGCTGCTTCAGTGAAGAATTCTGCTAGCTTTAGCACACAAAAATAATGCGACCTAAGTATTTTCCAGTCTACATCTGGGAAATTTACTTCTAGACCTATTTTTTTTCTCTAGTAACATCTCAGATACTCTGTCCTACACCCGGCTCCAAGCTGTAGGTTAACAGCAGATCTTCAGCACTACCCCAGCACAACTGCTCACCACCCCTCCCTGGAGGGATTCTGCCCACACCGTTTACCCCTGCCCAGCTGATCTCACCAGCTGGAAGCGACAATAAAATGTTATTTTAACATACCTATCTGGCAAGAAAAAACTTTTCTACCCTATCTAGACTATTATATTGTTTTTCTGCCATTCAATATAAATGCATTTCCATGTTAAATTAAGCTATGTGACTAATATCTGCCAGGTGTGGTTCAGTGTTTTACTCATAATTTTCCCAGGGGATGACTTCCACATGCAATTAGTGCTTTGTTTTGTTAGTGTGTTTAATTTAATACAGCATGTACAGCCCTTGGTATGTGTGCGATGTCCTTTGAGAAAAAACATTTATCTTGAAAACTGCACGGTGGCACAGCTTGCGTGCTTCTGTGACATTCAAGAGAGATGAAACGGTTAGCTGGTGCTGATCAGACAAGCACATAAGCCTGACTTTGAAAAGGTTCTTCTGCGTTACTATATTTATTTTGTTTGAGCCACAAAAAATGCATTCTTGTCAAAATGTTTCTTTAACAGGCTTTGCTTGCCATTCTTCTTGTGGGCTGGAAACTCAAACACAAGCCTAATAGACACTTCAACCTAATCAACAACATTTATTTTCTGAGTCTAAGTCTAATTTCATCTTCCGGTTTATTCCTCACTATCCTGAGGGATAGCTGAAAGGAAATAAAATGAAACGATGCTAATAACTTCACAGTGATTTAATGCACACGTTTTCAAGTCTTTGCTTGGGAAAAGCTGAGGATTTTTAGCTGAAGCAGCTGGGAATAGGTGGTACCTGAGGCACTGTGCAATCAAGATGCACGCAGGTAAATCAGGAGAATTTTATTGTTTTTATTTTCCATAGGTGATGCCTGAACTGCCAAGAAGGGACATTTTATGTTGGGGAGATTGAACATGCTACATGTGTATGAAACACCTAAAAAGTACACCATATCTGTCTCTCTTTGCCATGTAGTTACTTACCTTTATCCTCATTTTATGTGCTTATGTCATTCATTTGCTCTGCAGTAAATTATTGATGGCCAATGAATTTCCTACATTAATTTAACTTCCTGTACCGTGACAGAAGTACTATGGGTTTATCTATGTTAATATCCTCGCAGTGTTTTATTCTTGTTTAGTGCTTATTATTCCTCTGAAGCTTTATATTGTCCTTATAGCAAAAAAATGCATTTATCTAAGAGTATAAAAGCAAAGAAGTATTTCATAGCTCAGGTTGTTTTTTATGTGAGTCTGCTTCAGCTCCAGATTTACTGAATATTTCTGCAAATTGAGCTTTTGGTACTTAGTGTGTGTTTTTATGTGCTGCAATACTGAAAAGTTTTTTCTGACTTTCTCAGATAGTTATTGAGAGCATGCTGTGCCATATCACAACCTCCACCCACAGCCAATGGTCCTGTATACAGCACTAATGAGTCTTAGAAGGTAAAAACATGTCTCTGTCTGATAGTTTGGCCTCAAAGAAAATCCCACTCTGATGTCAAAGCTATCTCAGCTGTGGTCCTGCACACTGGTGCTGTAGAGCAGATGCTGAGACCACCAACCATATGTCAGTACCATTGAGCTCTTGCAACTCCTCACCCTTGGAACTCCAAAAGCAACCAAGGAAGGATGTTGGATGCTTTTTTGTTTCTTTTCTCTTTGCTTATAACACACTTCAATGCCAGAGACTGATTCTGTGAAGCGCAAAGGCTGAGGATGTGATCCAAAAGCCCATTTTAAACCTCTGAGCTCTTACCAGTTGCCTTTAGTAGGCTTTGGATCAGGGAAGACTACCACAGTTCTGCAACACCTGTCAGAATTGCAGGGTGTTGCTTGCAAAAAAAAAAAAAAAGTGAAGAAGAGCAAACCAGACAAGATAAAACTGTCTAAAAATTATGGCAAAGTCCATCGCCATCAGATAACATGATAAAGTTTGTTCTCACTGTGTATAATGTGCTACTCTAGCAAGTTATGTAAAATAAGGGCAATGCCTCTTACACGTTCAAATACAGAGCATATTTTATTTCTTCAGTGGAGGTAAGATATGCATAGACCATCTGTCTCTCTTACCAGTCGGAATAAACAAATTACATAGAGTCCATTTGTGGTCAATACCCTTAGTTCCATGTTTATAAAGTTTTGTTGGAAGTATTTAATCTCTTTCACAGCTTGTTGTGCCAATCAATAGGTGTATCTCTGTACAATACATAATAAACATGAATGATTAGCGAGATAAAAATATATAGATTTACTAGTAAATCACTTTGCCTTGTAAAAGGATCCACCTTCATGGAGCTTGGTTGTGATATAGGGACATAACTGTCAACGACAGTAATCACTCTTGCTATGTTAATTGCAACAGCAGCTATCCAAAGACATTTCAGCCGGTGCAAAGAATGGTCTCTTTCGACAGAATTAGGGGAGGAAGCTGGGGATGGGGCATTAGTTGACCACACTCTTGGATCCTCTTCTCCTACTGGGAGCATGGTGCAAGGGTAGCACTTAGCACATCTCTTAGAGCAAGCCAACCATTTCTGAATGACAATTTATTTACACAGGCGAGGAGAAATAGCTTCTTGGCAACCGCGTACATGCCAAATGCTGATTTTCTATTTTAACTTTTTCTTTTTGGCCTAGACACAATGGCAATTGGCTTTTTTGAAAGATGACAGATTACCTACTGAAGAGAGAACAAATGAGGGGAGAGAAAACGCAAGCCCAAATCTGCACACTTCCAGTGTGATGCCTAAACTTACGTCTTGCTGAAATACTTGAAATTGGTTTTGGGCCCAAAGAGCTTTTAAAGTAATCAAAACGATTTCTTTTTCATTGCAAATCTGGAGTAACTGTAAAATAGAAGTGAAAAGCTGGACAATCCAGGAAAACAAAGAAGAGTGTGGAAACCAGTCCATAAGGCTGAAACCTGGGCTGATTTTGAGCATCCGCAGAGTAGGTGCCTCCTCCCTTTGCTGTTGCAAGGAGTTAGGAAGGGACAAGAAATTAAATCTGTAGAAGGTGAATCATTGGTTATTTGCCAGAAATTAGCATTGCCTACTGCCAAGAATGACTAAGCTGGCGTTCCTAGCACTACATTGTTTAGGAAGTTAACAGGAGGTTGGCAAAAAAATACTCCAGACAACCTTCAAAAAATAACCAAAAACCAACATGTCCTACACCTCCTTCTCCAACGCCACCCGGGTCCAGCCCTTTTGCAGCTTTAGGATAAACAAATTACAGCTGCTCTGTCTCTACCTCGGGATGAGGCTTTCTGAGATGGGAGAGCCGTAGTTCTGCCCACATCTGGCATACCAGTGTGAGTAAGAGGAAAAAGTGGTGAAATTGCTTCATTTCTCCTCTTTTCTGATCAGTGCTGGTGATAATGATTTCCTTGTTATGACTTGCAGACTCCAGCACACCGCTGTGTCAATGCATAGGAGGGCTCAAATCTGAGTCTTAAATAAAAAAGGATTTTGGTTCCAGCACAGCATGTTTGTATAATATCTACTGACAAGACAAAAAAAAAAAAAATTGTTCTACATGGCCTGTAAAACATATGTTAAAAATTCTGCATCATAGACCATCTTTAAATTATTCATTTTTAATCCCTTCAGCCTTGAAGGGCCTTTAAACATTGACTACTGAGAAACAATCCTGCCACTGAGGGAACAGCTCTAAAATAAAATACTGGCTACTTAAAAATATAGAGAAAAATGCTTTACCTAGACACAGTTTCTGCATTTTAAAATATGAATAAAGGACTGGATCCCAGCTTGGTGAAAGCTGATACAGCTCCTTTGATGTCTGCATAGCTATCCCCCATCAGCAGCTGAAAGCCTTGGCCCAGAGTTTAGAATAGATATCGTTTCTCTGTATAAGAAGACAAGTGAGATTTGCATGGTTAGTTCAAACTATTTCATATTCACTGAGCTGTTGAGGAAATACTGTCTGTGAAACAAATCCTGGATTTTTTTCCCAAAAGCATCTAAATGACACTTGCTAGGGAAATGCTACAGTATAAAAGGGAGCGTATCCAACCCTCCTGGTTGGACCCTGCTGTAATTACTATGGCATTATCGAAGAGCACTTGCTACCTGCACGCTCATTGGGGTGCATCAGTGAAGTTGAGAGCATCCAAAGGAGTTAACTGTGTGTAACACTGGCATAACAAATAGAAACAGGTTCCACACTTGCTGTTTCAGGAGGATTTGGTCTTGTTCTCTGCTCTTGGCTCAGCCTCCCGCTGCTAGAGGTAACACTGGTGGAGGCCTGAGGCACTTTTCCATGCTCCACCTGTACCTCTGTGTCACACCTCCATGAGGCACCCCTGGGGCAACTACCATTCTTTTCTGCCTCGCTCTACAGGAAAGTGCTTTTCTGACCAAAACCAGTCATTGCAGATGCCTCTTCCATATCTCCTCCTTGCAACTTGTAACCAAGGCCGATGTCACTGAAGGGATGCACGATGTCTTACCCCTTGCATACTCCAGAGAAATGGTGCAGAGATAGGACTGAAAATGCAGAGAAAACTTTATATTATCCTCTGGCTCCCTTTCTTCACTCACAGAGTTATAGATGCATAGAATCCTAGAACAGTTTGAGTTGGAAGGGACCATAAAGATCACAGAGTTTCAACCCTCCTGCCATGGGGAGGGACACCTCTGAGCAGACCAGGTAGTTCAAAGCCCCATCCAGCCTTGTCTTGAACACTTCCAGGATGGGATATACACAAACCTGTTCCAGTGTCATCTTGATTAACTATCATTAATTTGAACACTCTTGACTTTCCTTGGTACAACCTTGATACAACCTGTAGACACCCTAGTAAAACTTATATACTGTATGATGAGAATTCATTTGCTTTACTGGAGCCATTCTTTTTCTCTGTTAAGCTCATGGCCAGACTGGGTGTGGTACAACAGGTAGTGAAATGCAGAGTGCTCAGACTTTTCCTTCTCCAGGCACTGTTGCTTTTCTAGGACATTCTTCAGGGCTCTCGTCACCCTCTTATTCGCTCCATCACCTCAGAAATGCTTGGGAGAGATCTCCTTTTTGCTGGTGTGCTGTTCCCCAGTGATGTTTTCATAAACAAACCCACTCACCTACAATCATCAGGAAGGAAATGAAGCAGCAAATTCAACTAATTTGCCTGAAGGTATGAGACTATCAAGTCAAGTGGGTTACAGAAACTGTCACAGGTGATCAAATTGGAGCTCCTCAAGGGCCCTATCCCACCTCCAGCAACGTGGCAAGCAGCTCCTGGGAAAAAGCGGTGAAGAGCTATTTAATACACTGTTTCCCCCACACGGTAATTCCTTGTGTTGATACATTCCTTGTAAAAGAAACCTTTCTTTTTTCTTTCTTTTTTCTTTTTTTTTTTTTAGCCTCATTACTTTAGATTAAATCCCTTCCAAGCCCAGTTTATGCAGGATATAATACTATGTTGCTCTGCACGAATCCAGGGGCAGGATTTAGTGATGGGGTGAGTCCCTTGAAGGTTTTGTATGGGTTTATGCTCCTAAGCAGAAAGCTCAACCTGCCACGGGTGCTCACACCCGAATGCAAATATCTGCACGGCGCGGTACACAATGTGGCACTGGTCTGAATTCACACTTAAGCTTTTACTAATATAACTCTATGGAAACAAGCTCAGTGATGATTGATGACTTACAGCTCCTACGTAACGTGTTACAGTTTCCATTGGAACTATGTTGTGCTGGGTGTAATAAACCAACAACGTGGGCAGCTTCAGTAAATAGATTAATAACCTATAAACTCATAGGCTCCGCAAAGGGAGTGATGCACTGGCTGTCCAGCGCTAAGGAGCATGTTTTTCAGAGCTCAGGAATACATTCTCTCCCCTGACATGTGCTGTGGATGTTCACTGTGCGTTACACTGCCTACGGAGGGACTGGAGAGAAGACCAGCGAGATCATTTGCTTCTGTGGAGGTGCTATAATCCCCCCCTCCCCGCTTCCCATCTTGGCTCCACTCTTTACACATCGACACTAAAAAAGCCAGCATTATGTTGTTAAATAGTTTTAGCAGACACTTCATCAATTGAATGTATCTGTCTGGGGGATTCTTTAACGATGCTGTATTCTTTTTAATTCTACAGCATTTTATAGTCACCTTAAAAATGTCTGATGCCGGACCGACAGAAGATATGTACTTTTTTTTTTTTTTTTTTTAATTAGTATGTTTTCTCCTCTGAGAAGCACGCGATTTCTTGTCACTTTCCCTGCCGTGATCACCTCTGGGATCCACGCAGCCCGATTTCAGACGCGGGAGTTTCGGGGTGGGGGTGAGCTCACAGGTATTTCTGGGCGGTCCCCCACCCTCGGGAGGGAGGGAGCAGGGGTGTCATCCCGCCCCACCTCAGGGAGAACTTTGGGTTGGCGGCCGTGTCCCCCACCACCATCCCCGCCCCACGGCCCGCATCCCCGACGGGCGGTGGCGCGCATCTCTCCGCCGCGCAGCCCCCGCGGGCGCGCAGCCCGGCGCTCAGCGGCCCGGGAGGGTGGAGGAGAGGGGGGGTCCGCCCCGGTACCGCCCTGCCCGACTCCGAGGAGGGGCCGGCGGGGGCCACCGGCGCCGTCCACGTGGCTAGGGGCGCGCTATATGAGCGGGCAGGAAGCCCTGCCGGGGAGGGAAGGGGAGGGACGGGGCGCCCGGAGAGGCTCCGCGGGCAGCGCAGGCGGCAGCGGCAGCAGCGGCACCATCAGCGACCGACCGCCCGCCCTTCCCTGGCCATGGGGCTTGGCGGCCCCCCGCGCCCCGCCGTGAGTACCGCGGGACCCCCACCCCCCCTCCCTTCCTCTGCCTCCCTCCTCCGCCTTCGTCCCCGCTTACCTGCAAATCCTCCCGCTCCCCC
>JAOXNO010000013.1:151694341-151707726 GCA_028565335.1 Limnodromus scolopaceus | reverse complement strand
GCCCCCCCCCCTCCCCCCGCCGCTGCAAAAGGCGCGGCGGGAGCCTCCCCCTTCTTTCCAGCTCCTCATTCGACTGCTAAGTTGTGATTTTTCGGTTGTCTTTTCTTTTTTTTTTTTTTTTTAATTATTATTATTTAGAAGCAGGGGGCGGCACCGGCGCTGGCGGAGCTTGCAGCATCCTCCGGCGGGTTTCCCCGCACCCCAGAACAGGGGAAGCTTCGCCCCATCCAGCCGGGGTTTCCCCGGTGGAGGCGGGGGGCAGAGGGAGAGGCTGCGAGTGCCGAGGTGGGCTCCGGAGCAAGGAGCACCTTCGGGCCATCCCAACCAACGGGCCACCCCCGCAGGCTGCCACCACGGCATCCCCGGCTCCACGGGGGACCGGTCCTGCGTGGGGGAGCCGCTCCGCTGCAGGGTGGGGGGCAGCGGGAAGGATCAGCCTGGCAGACTCCTGCACCCTGATTTATTTTTTTTTTATTTATTTTTTTTTTCCCCTTGGGTAGGCTGTGCGACGAGCGAGGAAAGGCAGTATTACTCCGTTAGAGGAGGGAAAAAAGCAGACTAACTGTTTTAGGTACCTGCTTACATATCTCTGCTTGCAGAATTAATTTCCAGTGGAGTATAAATAACTAATCTTCGAGTTCAGCAGTTTGGTTGTTATGTGTGCTTTTATTGCAGTTGATATACTTATCTCTATAGCAAACATACATCCCAGGTCCTTACTGTGATTGATTTTAGTCTTGACATAAATGAAAACAAACCAGTAAAAAGATGCCGTGATGCATATTTACTGGTTTGAGACACAGAAGATTTTTCAACTCTTTGTAACGGTTGGGCTTGTATGTATCCAATACACAGAAATAACTCATTCATATAATTGTGAGTCTGAATTATATATTTGCCTGCTGGGCACACATGTTAAAGGAAAAACCTCCCTAATTATGGATCTTTCAGAGAGATTGGAAGGGTGACAAAGCCCTTGTAATCTTTTGGGTCAATTTTCATAAGCTCCAAAAGCTCTCTTTGAAAAGGAAATTAAATTTCAGTGTGGAAAAGAGACAGGAAATTCAAGGATATAAAAAAAAGAATCTATTCTACTTTGATCCTGTTCTCAGGAGTTCATTTACGTTGGTGCTCTTCAGTGACATAAGTTAAAATGAAGAGTCGCCTTTAACTGGAGTCTTCCTGCCTCTTGGCAGTTCGGAAGATACTCAATTAACAGCACACTCCTCCTGTGTATTATTTACACGGTTTTAGCTGGAGGGGTGTCTCTGTGTGAAGCATCTGCTTGGAAATATTTGGATGGCTACATCCATAGTGTCCTGTGCAATCCGTGCCAGCCAGTGCCTTCTCCAGCTGATATGTTTACCTCTCCCCAATTTTACGACTCAATCCAAAGCCGACGGTGCTCTGGCCACTGTTCGTAATGCCTCGAAAGAGCTGCTCTCATGTTAGAATTCGGGGTTGGCCCTGGGTCCTCTTCCCTGCTTTTGGCAACGGCAGGATGGTTGCAGGGCACGGCTGTTCTTGAGGTCCTTTCTGGGCTCAACTGGGAACCTGACAGTTTTTAATCTGTTTGAGCACATGTTCAGGTGGTGGCTGGGGGGGGGTGAGGAGGGAATGGTTGGATGTGAATAAAAAAGGTGGATTTGTTTATTAGTTAAAGACACTTGTTTTCTCAATTATCCTGGAAACAACAAAACTCCTGCATAGGTCTATGGTGAACTTGGTGCTCTGTTCCTCTGCCAATTTCTCACTTCATTTACTCTATTTTGGTGCTGCTGTAGGATAGCATTTCAGCCACAGCAGGTTTAAACCCTGTGCCTCAACAGAGTCCCGCTCCATGCTCCTGCCAAACCAGCTTTAAAACTAGCACTAGATTTTTAAAGTACATTTCTGTCTAATATACATTTATTTTACCTTTCTGCCAGCAGCATGTAAGAGCATAGTCTCTGAAAGAGCAAAAGATGAGAAAACCCCAATTCTTTATTCTTTTGGCTCACTCGGTGCACAGTCTGATTGTACAGCGGAGAGAGCGAGTTGCCCTGTTTGTATGAATTTTTCACATATCCCAGTCAGAAAGGAGTTTGCAGCTTTGTTTGTAGTTTTTCTTCCAAACTTGATGATATTAATAATGGTGATGGCATCTCAATTGAGGAGAGCAGCTTTTACAACTAAACATCATTTTATATATGACTTTGTGTCTGCTTATCAATTTGCTTTTCTGTTTATGTAAAAGGAGGAGTAATCTGAGGGGAAATTAGGGTCATGTAGATAGAGGTTCCATCTTCTAAGTTATAACAGCATCTTTTATGCCAAATACATTGCAAATGCTGCTGTTAAATTATAGTAGTAATATGCTATTATTAAGAGCTTCTTTTAGAAGTATTTTCAAAAGTGTGGTGAAGCAGAAATGTGCTTTTAAAAGCAAAGGAGTAAGAGAAAATCCAGCTCCATAGCGTATTTCAAGTGTTGTTAATCCCACCACCTGGTGGAGCTTTTCGTGGCACTGGCTGAGGGAACTCTGAATGAGGATTTTTTTTTTTGTCTTGTTTCAACACTGTCAGATGCTACATGTAGAGTTTCTTTAACTTTTTTTTCTTTCTCAAAGCAGACAATTAATTTTCTATATCCTACATATTCTGTACTTTGCAGAAGGTAGCACAGAGCTATTGGTGTCTCATCTGAAACAGCACTTGTCTGTAGATAGATAAATCAGTGAAGTAGGAAATAATTTTGTTTTTTCTCCTTCCTGTCCTTGTCTTTTCCTTGCAACACATTTTTTCTTTTTTTTTTTTTTTTTTTTTCTTAAAGGCAATATGATGCTGGCATAGAGTATGACTGTGACTTGGGCATCCAGGAGCTATTTTTTTCCACCTAGGAGCACTTCTTAAGTGGAAGAATTATTTTTAATAGCCAGCCCTTCTTCCAAGATACTCCGAAATCTTGCACTTCAAGCTCAGTTTGCTTTGTATTAGTAATTTTGATATAAATATTGCTATAAAATATTTGCTAAACAGCCTGCATATAATCAAGCTTGCAAGCAGAAGAGAAGCAGCCACATTTTTGACTGATCGCAGATTATTAGTGTGGTTTAAAACATGGACGTAAATTCCACTGAATAAGGCAAAGTGTGGCAGAGCTACCTTTGCCCCGCTCTGAGGTATGTAGTCCTGCCTAACTGCATCAAAGCCTGTCTGTCATGTTTATGTTATGCCAAAGAACTGCTAAATGAAAATCTAAGTCAGATCTATGCAAGTTAAAAATAACTTTAGGACTCTCTGTCAGCTCACACCTCAGAATGGAATTATTTAAAACAGCGAGAAACTTCCTTGTCCCATACAAATGTTTTCTGATCACTGTGGCTAATGCAAAAGACCCAAACTTGCAGACAAATTGCTGTTGTAAATGTTTGTATTAATTTTATGCAGACAACAGACTAATGGAGGCTTTGGCTAGCCTAGGAAGCTGATCCCAAGTGGGGGTGATATCTCACCTGGGTGGCCCCAGGTATGCTTGGTCCCACCAGTGAGATGGATAAACACCTTTGCAGCCCATCCAGAGCAGGTGTGCATCCCTCTCTGGGCTAGCCTGGTATTTGAAGATTGATTCAACTCATTGCCCAGTAGGTATCTGTTGTCACCCAACAGGTATCTGCTCCAGGGAGCTGTGAATCATCTACCAGGCTTCAGGGATCTTTGCTTCTTAACCATAGTCACTTAGTACCACCTGAACTGCCCTGAAATATCAGTTGTGGCCTTCTAGAGCTGGGCCAGAAAGATGTGAGTCTCTGTCTCCTTGTGTCATATTTGAGACCCCAGAAAGGTGGCTTTGGTGTCTAGGGCATTTCCAGTGGCATCTGAAACCTGATTTGTCAGCTGAATTGACCCTGTGCGTGCCCAGAAAGCACATATATCTGCAGCCTTTAACTTATGATAATGTTATCAACATAAGCAGCCTCTCTGTAGGAGGTAAGTTCGTTAGAGAGTTGTCCCCTGCCTCAGAATTCATAGAAACATAGAATTGCCTAGGTTGGGAGGGACCTTTCAGATAATCTAGTCCAACTAGTAACCTAACACTGACAAAAACCACCACTAAACCATGTCTCTAAGCACTACATCTACCTGTCTTTTAAATACCTCCAGGGATGGTAACTCAACCACTTCCCTGGGCAGCCTGTTCCAATGCTTAATAACTCTTTCAGTGGAAAATTTTTTTCCTAATATCCAATCTGAACCTCTCCTGGCACAACTTGAGGCCATTTTCTCTTGTCCTATTGCCTGTTACTGGGGAGAAGAGACCAACCCCCACCTCTCTACAACCTCCTTTCGGGTAGTTGTAGAGAGCATTAAAGTCTCCCCTCAGCCTCTTTTTCTTCAGACTAAACAACCCCAGCTCCCTCAGCTGCTCATCATAAGACTCGTTTTCCAGACCCTTCACCAGCTTCATTGCCCTTCTCTGGAGCTCATCCAAAACCTCAAAGTCTTTCTTGTTGTGAGGGGCCCAAAATTGAGCACTGTACTCGAGGTGGGGCATCACCAGTGCTGAGTACAGGGGGACAGTCACTTCCCTAGTCCTACTCACCACGGTGTTCCTGATACAATCCAGTATGCTATTGGCCTTCTTGGCCACCTGAGCACACTGCTGGCTCATATTCAGCTGGCTGTTGACCAACACCCCCAGGTCTTTTAACTGCAGGCAGTTTTCTAGTTACTCTTCCCCAAGCCTGTAGCACTGCATAGGGTTGTTGTGACCCAAGTGCAGGATCTGGCACTTGGCCTTGTTGAACCTCATCCCGTTGGCTTTGGCCCAATGATCCAGCCTGTCCAGATCCCTCTGCAGAGCCATTCTACCAACAGCAGATCAAGACTCCCACCCGACTTGGTGTTGTCTGCAAACTTGCTGAGGGTACACTTGATCCCCTCATCCAGATCATTGATAAAGATGTTAAAGAGAGCTGGCCCCAGTACCAAGCCCTGGGGGATACCACTCGTGACCGGCCGCCAACTGGATTTAACTCCATTCACCACCACTCTTTGGGCCCAGCCCTCCAGCCACTTTTTTATGCAGTGGAGAGTACTCCCATCCAAGCCATGGGCAGCGAGTTTCTCCAGGAGAATGCTGTGGGAATCTGTTATCAAAGGCCTTACAAAAGTCCAGGTAAACAACATCCACAGCCTTTTGCTTATCCACCAAGTGGGTCACTTTGTCATAGAAGGAGATCAGGTTTGTATCGCCTGGGTGTCCTTCATGTGCTGTATAATGTCACTCAGAATGATCTGTTCCATGACCTTCCCAGGCTCTGAGGTCAGACTCGCAGGCCTGTAGTTTCCTGAATCCTCCTTCCAGCCCTTCTTGTGGGTGGGTGTCACGTTTGCTAACCTGCAGTCAACTGGAACCTCCCCAGTTTGCCAGGACTGCTGATAAATGATGGATAGTGGCTCAGTGAGCCCTTCTGCCACCTCCCTCAGATGAGTGGATCCTGTCTGGCCCCATAGACTTGTGTATGTCTAGGTGCTGGAGCAGGTACCTCACCATCTCCTCTTGTATTATGGGGGCTTCATTCTGCTACCCGGCCCTATCTACAAGCTCAGGGGTCTGGGTACTCAGGGAACAACTGGCTGAACTACTGAAGACTGAGGCAAAGGCGGTACCAAGTACCTCAGTCGCCTTCTTATCCTTTGTCACCATGCTCCTGCTCTCATCTAGTAAAGGATGGAGATTTTCCTTAGTCCTCTTTTTATTACTAAAGTATTTATATAGACTTTTTTTATTGTTCTTAACATCCAAAGCCTAGTTAAGTTCTAGTTTGACTTTAGCACTTCTGATTTTCTCCCTGCATAACCTTACAATGTCTTTGTAGCCTTCTGGAGTGGCCTGCTCCCATTTTTTTCCCCTGAGTTGTAACCATATCTCTCTGTTCATCCAGGCTGGTCTTTTTGCCCAACAGCTCATTCTTCAGCACACGAGGACAGCCTGGTCCTGCGCCTTTACAACATCCGTCTTGAAAAACATCCAGCCTTCCTGCACACCTTTGCCCTTCAGGATTGCCTCCCAAGGGTCTCTGTCAAGTAAACTCCTGAAAATACCAAAGGCCACCCTCTGGAAGTCCATGATGGCAGTTCTGCTGCCCTCCCGCCCCACCCCCCCCCTCCTTGCTTCTCTTAAGAATTGAAAAATCTATCATTTCATGATTACTATACCCAAGAGAGTCTCCACCCGTCATATCCCCCACAAAGTCTTTCTCTGTTAACAAACAACAGATCCAGCACTCCTTCCCTAGTCGGCTCCCTCACCGGCTGTGTAAAGAAGTTATCCCCAACACACTCCAGGAACCTCCTAGACTGTTCTCTCTCAGCTGTATTGTAGTCCCAGATGATATCTGGTAGGTTGAATTCTCCCATGAGGACAAGGGCAAATGACCTTGAGACTTCTCCCAGCTGCTTGTAGAATATTTCATCTAACTCTACATCCTGGTTGGATGGTCAATAACAGACTTCCACCACGATGTCTGCGTTGTTGGCCCTCCGCCTGATTCTGACCCGTAAGTACTCAACCCTATTGTCACCATCATTAAGTTCTTGACATTCATAACACTCCCTAACATACAGAGCCACCCCACCTTCTCTCCTTCCTTGTCTGTCCTTTCTGAAAAGTTTGTAGCCATCTAACGCAACACTCCAGTGGTGTGTGACACCTTTTGTTCTGATAAGGTCTTTGGGCCACCCTTGCACCCATTAACAGCAGCCACAGAGGAACTGCCATCCTCCTGCTGGTCACCTTTCCCACTCTTACCCAACCTCCTATTTCCACCGGTGCTGAGAATCCCATGCTCTGGTTTGTAAGCAGCAAACTCAAGTCACTTTGTGGAAAATGTCCAATAAGGCTTTGAAAAGCTCCTGTAAGTCAGGGCTGCACAACACCCACTGCTGTGGCATAGCTGTCAAGTGTGGAAAATGGGGGGGCCTTGAGGGACAGGGAGCTCTTTTTAAAAGAAACTCCTGCTAACACCCATAGAAGCTTCTTCTGAAATGTGAGTTAAGATTAGAGATGTCATCAATTGTAAAGACTGTAGTAATTGCTAAAATGCAGTTTAAAGGGGAAAGGAGGGTGGAAAGGGTGAGGCCACAACTGGAATGCTGCAACCAGTTCTGGGCACCCCAGTTCAAGAGGGACAGAGAACTACTGGAGACAGTCCAGCGAAGGGCAATGAAGATGATTAAGGGATTGGAGCACCTCCCTTACGAGAAAAGGCTTAAGGAGCTGGGACTCTTTAGCCTGGACAAGCGAAGGCTGAGGGGAGACCTTATTTATGTTTATAAGTATCTAAAGGGTGGGTTCAAGGATGTTGGAGCTGGACTTTTTTCAGTGGTTTCCAGTGATAGGACAAGAGGCAACGGGCTCAAGCTGGAACATAGGAAGTTCCATTCAAATATGAGGAGAAACTTCTTTACGGTGAGGGTGACGGAGCACTGGAACAGGCTGCCTGGGGAGGTTGTCGAGTCCCCTTCTCTGGAGATCTTCAAGACCCACCGGGATGCAGTCCTGAGTGATGTGCTCTGGGCATTCCTGCTTTAGCAGGGGAGTTGGACTAGATTCCGTGAAAACAATTTGTTCCTGGCTCTACGGGCTTTGAAGTGCTCTCAGTTAAGCTGCTTTGTCTGGACTGACGTGCGTTTCCTTCCTCTGGGAGAAGACTTGTGTGTCGAGTGCAAGAGGACAAAGCCTTTGGGCAGAGGGGATGTTTTATTTCCAGGGGCAGACAAAAAATCTGTAAACCGCATAAAATGGTAGCAGTTTCTGTCAGCTGATCACTGGGTATCGCAGAGTGCAAAAGAGGCGCAACATAAATGGTTGGACCCTGCATCTGGTGACAAATGTTTGAAGTGTAGCTTTCTTGCTCTGAGGACACCATCTCAATAGAGCCTTTGGGTTTTGTGCAGTATCTTTTCCATTTCTTTGCAAGTCCTTTCTCCCAGCAATAGTTTTTGATGCAGGCTCAACGCTCTGTAGCTTTCTAACCCAAAGGGTTTGAGTGAAGGTGGAGGGACTGCCTGTGGTAGGAGCCACAGGGTCCAAACATGATCTTCCCCACCTTCTTGGTGCCTGACACAGTACTTCTGCTGGCATGGAGGTGATCATGTATACTCTGGGTATCCCTAAAAATCCCCTGAGCCAGATCAGTCCTTATCTATCCCTACGGAGGATTGTTCTGCAGAGCAAAAATCTGCACAGTGAAGCTGAGTTATTAAATTGGATGCAATTTTAAAATGTCTCTAGACCAGATAATTGCTACTGACATTTTCCCAGAATTGGTAGATTCTTTAAGTTTTTTTTATATATATATCTCTATGTATTTTTTAGCTGTGGTACACCAACACAAAACAAAGGTTGTTCCTTTTAAAGGACACTACATTATTTCTGGAGTCTGGATCTTCAATCAACGACTTAATCTTACATATCTGAAATGCTGTGTGTGCTGACACATCACAGTGCTGTACCAGCTCGACAAAGAAATCTAATTCTATCAAATCTGCCAGCTCAGTTAATATGACCCTGCCAGGGAAGCATAAGGCGTCACCTCCTCTTTTTTTAGGTAGGAATCAGGTTCCCTGTCTCCAGCTCAAATTAAATGCATGCTATGTGTGGTCAGATTTGGATTTAGAGATTTTTTTAGGTACGTGCTTACATCCTGGCAAGCAAAACCATAGATCAAACTGGAAGGTGTCATCTGAATATTTGGATTGAAACATACCAGTTTGAGTCCTACAGAATGTCCTTCTTTGGGATTAATCTTGAAGCAGAGACCTGTGTAACTTCATCCTGAGAATTCGACAGTGTCGTATGTAAAGAATGGTACAGGGCCACCTGCAACTTGAATCGGCGCTGACCTTACGGTTTCTGTCTCTTTTAGGTGGCACCATACAGTGCATGTGAAGTTGTCATGATAAGGCCATCCATGCCTGTATCTTAAATTCTTTTTGTCTGATGGGTTTTGGTAATGCCTTTTACATGACCTGCCCTTGGGCAGGTATAATGACTGCAGCCTGCATTAGTGCAAGACTTCAGCTGCTAACACTATTGCCCCATGCACCTAATGCTTTCTCTTACTAGATGATTTAAATCAGTTTGTGCAAATGATCTGACTCAATTTTTTTTGTGGCAAAATTGAGAAAAATACTGGTTTACGTTGAATTGAAGCAAACATTATTTAACAAAGACAGGTCAAGATAATTATGGTTTTGATCAAGTTAGGCATACTTGCTTTTTGGTGTACTTAATCTTGATTCCAGGTCCATTTCAAAATCTCACGTAGCCAAAATTACTCATTTTGAAAGAGCCAAGAAGAAAGTTTGCCTTCAGAAATGTCCGAATGATTCCTCTGAATTTGATGTGACCTGCATCGACACAGTTTATGTCAGCTGATGGCAATACTGATATTATACCTGAATTTGGAGTTTTGTTTCTTGTCTCTTTGAAACTATTTTTGTATTAAAGTTGTTATTCTTCAGAAGGTTCGCCCAGCCTCTTCAGGGGCAATTCTGTGCATTTCAAGTAAAGAAAGGATCTCTCCTGCTTATCTATCTGTTACTTATTAGAAGAATTAAAAATCTTTCTTCTTGATCCCTCTCTTCTCTTTCCCCCTCCCACATCCTCTGCTTTTCCCCTTCTGATAAAATTTGCTCTTATTTATAAGCTGTGAGTGTGTGATCATATCTCCTGTGGCTTCACTCCGCATCTTACAAAAAGGCCTGCTGCTCTTCCCAAACAGTTGGCTTGATTCTAGCCTAAAAATTCACCCTGAAAAGTAAAAATTAACTTTTGCTTGCCCTGTATGCTGTTAACAAAAGTTTGGCATCAAACTTCAAATGTGAGCGCTGAGAACTTCTTAATATCTCTCGGTGGCCAAGCAGTAGGGCGGGTGGGAGCAGAAAGTGGGTAGATACTAAGTTTGCAGGCAGAACATTGGAGGCTCATAAATTCAGCAGCTGAGAATGCCATAACCCTTGCAATAAAGTTATACAAGTTATGGTGAAGTTTATTTCTCATGCTCTGGAGATAATGCTGTAATGGCAACATAGAAATGCAAGGAAAAATTGCATTAGCCTTTCTAAAAGACCATTGAAAAAACTTCTCTTGCTTAGAAAGGCCATACTCATTGCCTTCCTGGGGTGCATCAAGAAGAGTGTGACCAGCAGACGGAGGGAGGTCATCCTCCCTCTCCAATCTGCCCTGGTGAGGCCCTATCTTGAGTACTGTGTCCAGTTCTGGACTCCCCGGTTCAAGAAGGACAGGGAACTGCTGGAGAGGGTACAGCAGAGGGCTACAAATATGATTAGGGGCCTGGAGCATCTATCTTATGAGGAAAGGCTGAGGGCCTCGGGTCTTCTTAGTCTGGAGAATAGAAGACTGAGGGAGGATCTGATCAATGCCTATAAATACTTAAAGGGTGGGTGTCAAGAGAATGGGGCCGGTTTTTTTTCAGTGGTGCCCAGTAACAGGAAAAGACGTAATGAGCACAAACTTGAACATAAGAAGTTCCATCTAAACATGAGGAGGAACTTCCTTACTTTGAGGGTGGCAGAGCACTGGAACAGGCTGCCCATCTCTGGAGACATTCAAAACCCGCCTGGATAGGTTCCCATGCAACCTGCTCTGGGTGGACCTGATTTGGCAGGGGGGATGGACTAGATGATCTCCAGCGGTGCCTTCCTGCCCCATATCATTCTGTGATTCAAATGTAAACTGGCTCTCGTAAAATACCTCTTTTATGGTGCTAAGAGGAGGAAAATGGTTTGGAAGGGTAGTGTGGGCATCCTTTATAGATTTGCCAACAGGCAGCCCCCTTCTTTTGGGCTGCCTGAAATGCCTATGTTGTGGTTTACCCATGTAACTGGGACTCTGTAATGGGGCCAGAGGATATGGTTTTGTTTCAAGGTCTCATCTCCAGGTGAAAATCTTACCTCCAGTGGCATTAGTCTGATGGCTTTAATGTGGTGATATCAGGTGCCAGTGTGTCTTCAGAGCACCAGGAGTTTCCTAGTTTCATCTCAATTTCTCTCTTTGCTGAGTAGACACTGAAATCTCCTTCAGTCCTGCTGTTCTGGTAACCTTCTGTGCTTTTTGTCCCTCTTTTGCATGTGTTCGTCCTCTTACCAGTCCGGTTTTCCACAACCCTTCCTTGCTAGAGGAGAACAGACTATTTCTGTGGCTCCCACCACTCCCTTCCTCTGTCGTGTTTTGTTCTCTGCATGCGGACATCAGAGCCAATCAAGACACAGGGACACTTAAACTTTGCATCTGAGGTCAAGCACATGGTGGTGAGAGGACACACTTGCGGCTGAGAACCTGGAGTCAGCTTGGAAAGCTGAACCCCGTCCCGTCTGTAAATGACAGCGTTTCGGTTTCCTGGAGGTTGAGCTCAGCCTGTGAAATGTGTGGAGTCTCCAGTAAAGATACAAATATTGCCCTTTAGACCAACAGCTTGAATTTGAATCAGGAAAGTAAAATAAAATCTTCAACCACGTGGACAGAAGAGCTTTAGGGATGGGACACTGGCAGTAGCGATTCACTGTCTGTCACTCCATTGAGTAGTGCAGTCATCAGAGATGTGCAAAAGCACTGCTGATGCAATAAAAATCACCTGTATTTCTGCTTTATCCACTACAATGAAGTTATTACTGCAATGCTGCAAGGATCATGCAGTTTGGTGCTTTTTCCATGTGGCTGTTGGTGCACTGCTTTTGCTTGCCTGGCTCCTGAGACCTTTCAGAGGAACATAAAGTGTTGACTCACTGTGGCTGTCGCAGCAGATTTTCTGTGAATATTACAAAAAAAAATGCAAAAATAGATAGGAAAAATTAAAAACTGCTTCAGACCAGAAATGATAGAGGAAAAGCCTGTATTGGGGTAGCAGGATGCATGAAATAGCAGCAGCTAGCTACACAATTCTGTGATAAAACTGCAGGGATGCTGGACCATAGCCATCCTGCCGTCTCAAACAGCCACTTTATTAGCTTGCTAAGGCAGCAAGATGTATGGGTAGTCTGGGAGACAACCTAATAAAGCAAACCCATTAAAAAGCATACTGATTACAGACAAACTTTACCCCAGGCCACTTGTCATGGTTTAACCTTAACTGGTGATTAGGACCAGCCTTCGCTCACTTCCCGCCCCACCCCCCGTCGGATAAGGGAGGAGAACTGGGGAAAAAAAGGAAACCTTGTGGAGTGAGATAAAGACAGTTTAATAGAACAGTAACAGAAAATATAACAATAACAATAATGATAAAAGAGTATACAAAATTACTCATGGAATACAGTTGCTCAACACCCAGTAAGCAATTGCCCAGCTCATCCGATCATGGATTTCTGCCCCTCAGCCAACCCCCATTTATATACTGAGCATGACATCTGTGGTATAGAATATTCCTTTGGCCAGCTTGTCCTGTCTGTGCTCCCTCTCAGCTTCTGTGGGAAGCTGAAAAAGTCCTCGACTTTTTATCGTTTGGGCTTTATATCCTAATATAAGGATTACTTAATGTGTTATCAACATTGTTTTCATACTAAGTCCAAAACACAGCAGCTACCAGGAAGAAAATAATCCTAGCTGAAACCAGGACACCGCCAAATTAGGTTTGATAAGACTTGTTTAATTACATACATAGTTATGTGCAATAGTCAGGTGCTTTTTAGCCCCTTTGAGAAACTGGAAGTGTTTCATTCACCTGTAGGATATGTGGACTGTAAAATATTTGAGGACACTGGAGAAAAAATGGGGTGATTTAGGTCTCTTACAAGTGGGATTCTCACTCAAAATAAATGTGATCAAAATTGAGACATGTACTTCTACTTTTTTCAATGGTCCTTCATAATCATTGAAGTTTTCGGAAAAAAAAAAAAGATAAAATATTGATCAATATGTATATTGGTCCTCCCAAGTGTTGCTGTGATTTGACATAATGCTTACCAGTCAGATATAGTTAAATTACACCAACAAGAGTTGGGTGTAAATGCCTAGCTGAGACACTGATTTGTGCCCTACCTGGGCTTCTCCTAAAGCACTGTAACTCTGGGGTGCATAATGGCCAGTGCTCCAAACAGAAATAAGCCTCAAGCAGCTACATAACTGGTCATGAGGCCAAAGGGCAAAAGAACAGGAGATAGATGCTGGCTGTTTTAAAAGTACAAGGTTGTGGAAAAATGCAAGGTCATACAGTGATTGCGGAAGTGGCGAAAACATTTGCTAGTAACAATGAAACAAAGGAGTTTAGAGTAAGTTTCTTCTCTGCAAGGTGAGTGTCTCCTGTCGTAGAATCATAGAATCATAGAATCGTCTAGGTTGGAAGGGACCTTAAAGATCATCTAGTCCAACCATCAACCTAACTC
>JAOXNO010000013.1:151652906-151694241 GCA_028565335.1 Limnodromus scolopaceus | reverse complement strand
ATCTAAACCTCCCCTGGCGCAACTTGAGGCCATTTCCCCTTGTCCTATCTCCTGTGACTTGGGAGACGAAACCGACCCCTGCCTCCCTACACCCCCCCTTCAGGTAGCGCAATAAGGTCTCCCCTCAGCCTCCTCTTCTCCAGACTGAACAGCCCCAGCTCCCTCAGCCTCTCCTCATAAGACTTACTCTCCAGACCCCTTACCAGCTTCGTTGCCCTTCTCTGGATAACCTCTGCCCAATCTCTGTCGATGCTGAGTTGAGTGTATGATGATGTTGTGCAATTGGAATTCATTTTGGGATTTTTCCTAATAGGGGAAGAACTGTGGGTTTGGGTGGAGAGGAATCGATAGGTTAGAATTGCCATCCCAGCTCATTTGGAGGGGGATGTCTCTGTTTCACAGAGCACCAGGAGCAGAGGCTGCTCGTTTCTTCCTCTGCCGCCATCTGACCCACTGCTGGTGTAGGAGAAGGCCTCATTTGTTGTGCTTTGTTTCTGCTGGTTTAAAAGGACGACACACACTTTTCCTTTAGCAGGATGAAGAATGCAATTTAAAGCTGAAATTTTACCAGATTAAGCCAGAAGTGCTCAGTGTGTCACTGCCTCTATTGTTTCTTGTAGAACTTCCCCCACCCCAGTTTAGACAGTAGCCCTTTGTCCCTGTGGCTTAAAATGCCCAAGTCCCATCTGTGGGGACTGTCATCACACTAATTGACAAACAATCCTAAGAAGTGTTCCCCATTTAAAGTTATTATTTTGGAAAAAGGACAGTTCCTGTGGAAACAAGCCAGACCAAGAGTTAGACGTTAGTGCAGCAGAAAGCAACCCTTAGATCCTACTCAGGCGAGCTGTTAGGGCCCCACACATCCAACTTTTCTTCTTTTGTGTGTGTGTGTGAATTCTTAAAGAAGCTTTGCTCCAGATGTAATTTCCCTGATTTATCTTACCACACACAAACTTAGAGGTTCTCTGCATTCTATGAAAAAAACCCCAGCACAGCTTCATTTTGGAAAAATAGCATTTCATCAAGGTGTAACTCTCCCCTGAGGTTGTTCTTAGAGCCACTAACCACACTTCTGGCATGCCTCTGAATTTGGAAAATAATATTATGAGTCTGGCTGTTGTCTGCCAGTAAAAATTTTACACCCTTACTGTCTTGCTTGGAAATTTACTGGCTGTGATACACAGATGCAGAGTATATCCGTGTGTGTCCTCAGTGAGGAGCTTCTCATGGAACGGCCTAAAGGTGGAACAAGAGTCCCTGAGGTAACCTACTGTGCTTCCTATGGGAGTTCCAGGCTTGCTTGGCAGAGGTGCGCACACTGGGAGTGGGATTGCCAGGGTGGCGTATAACCCTTCCCACTCTCAGAAGAAACCATCTGGCTTCGCAGGACAGCTCTTTCACAAGGTGGAACTTGGTGCCATTGAAACTGGTGACCTCTGCTCCTCTGCTGCTGGCATCCTTCTTGCTTAAACTGTGAAAGGTGGCATTCTGCCATGGGTGCCCAAGGGTCATGTTGAGGGTAAAACCAGGCAAGACTTGCTCGTTTTGGAAAGCATCTCCTTCATAGTCGCTCACCTCTACAAAGAGAACAGTTCTGAATTTGTCAAAGCCTGGATACCCTTTTTTACTTTTGTATCTGATCAGGATTCATTTGACAAGTGTAGCTCTTCGAGATGGAAATTCTGTTATTAGGACACTGACACTTTTCTGAATATTAAGAACCCTCTTGCTTTTATAGCTGTCAGAATCAATCTTTCAGATCTCCTCTTCCAGCTGCCATGCTCTCTTCTGAGCTGATTGCTACTCCTGAGCAGGTATGTGGCAGCATCGCTTTGGCTGCCACCAACAATTTTGACTTCCAAGGAAATTAAGGTGTTTCCATATCTCAGACCAAGTGCTGTATTTTGTTTTTAATCCTCTTTTCCGTCGGTAACAAATGCTGCGTGTTGGTTTCACCTTTCTTCAAGAGAGAAAGGGGTCGTGCACAGTAACCTTGGGTATAGACTTGTCATATCTAATGAGCTCATTAGGGCTTGATCCGCTCATTACCTGGAGACTGTTGAAGGCAAGACCAAAATATCTCACGGAGACAGAGTGGGTAGCACGCTTCCCTCTGAGTCAGCAGAGGGATGTTCCTCAACACATGTGTTGAAATCGATTGCTGAAGCTCTCATCTGCTTAATGAGACTTAAAAAGCTTGTGACTTCTTATAGTCTTTAAAATACATGGCACTTGTATGAACAGGCTTATTGATGGTGGTTTATTTACCCAAAGCCAAAAGGACTCCTCAGTTTGTATGGCAGAGTACTTTTCTTAGAGCCAACTGTCCAAGAGTCCAGTTGATTATAAAAAACATTTTCTTTGTTACAAAGTTACTCTCCCCTTCCCAAAGGAAATTCTTTTGTAGATGTGGCAGCCCTTGACAATCCACTTATAGCTCCTATTGAATTTCAACTTCCTGTCCAAAGTTGCTGGGACATGAGATTGTTACAAGACTTTTTTCCTTCCTCATAGAGCTCAGAGTAAGGGATCCTTGTCAGCAATACACAGTAAAAGATTTCAGACCTGATGAGTGATCTTTAAGGAACACAGCAGGAACCTGCAGAGTGTCTTGGGTGTTGGGAGAGTTAAAATTGGGTTTTTTTCGGAGGTGCAGAAGAAGGGAACACAGCTGGTATCTAGAATTAAAGGTGTCCTTCATAGGCTGTTTTGGGAGACATAAATGATGTAAGCATCATGGCAGAGAGACTGAGCTACTCTACATCAAATGAGAATAATATTTAATAATATTTATGCAGGCTCATGCTTCCTTCTCAGCGGGTATCTTCGTAGTTCCCCACCACTTGCGATATTTGTATCTTGATCTAAATAGGAAGGAGACTTATATCTTAACCTCTTTCATCAGGATTCTCTAGGTGCGCACTCAAATTGGTGTGTGAGCAGGGATGTACCACAAGCACAATGAATGGCAAAAGATATATCCTTTTGGTACAATTGCACAGTGATGCACTGATTCATCAAGGTGACTTTTGATCTTACCTAAAAATAAACAAGGTACTCACTGGTATGTTTATCTTGTTAATGCCTGACCCTTCAAAGAAGACAGTGACAGGGGAAAGACACAAGTGACTTTCAGATGACATTGCATTCGTTCATAAGATTTCTGGAGTTCCTATTGAGATGCTTCCTAAGAATGCTACATGCGTCTGGCAAAAGCTCTGCTTGTGTTTTGCTTTGGTTTATACCCAGAACCAGAGACAGATGCTTTAAATCAAAGTAATTAAGTGTGTTGGTTTCTTCTAAAAGATGGTTACTGTGGTTCATTTCATGGTTCAGAGTTCAGGAGGGATCTTTAAACACAGCTTTGCTCTGCCGGTGTAATTTGAAGGAGTTTTCTTTGTTTGGTTTCAGTTATTTGTTTGGGTTTTTTTTTTTTGGGGGGGGAGGGTGTTTGGTTTATTTTGTTTTTTGGTTTGGTTGGGTTTTTTTGTTTGTTGGGTTTTTTTGTTATGTGTTTTTGTTTGTGTGTTTATTTTTAATTCCAAGGTTTATTTAATAACTTTGTAGGCAAAAGTATTTTGTGATGACAAATGTCTTCTGTTAGGTGTTATCAGCTGCACTTCCTTTGCTCCTCAGCTCAGAGAGTGCTTTAGACAGAATGGGAGAGGGACATGCTGAAGGAGAATTGCTTTGTACTTAGCAGAATTAGAATAAGCCCAGCAAGCACATGGTTTGTGCTTAATTCCAAGAGCCTGAATCTGATCTCGCTCCTACTAATCTCTAAAGGGATTATTCCTGATTTACACCATGCCGAATGAAATCAGAATCTGGTCCTGAGAGCCTATTTGTACTTCCAGCATTGTCTCAAGGCAGCTGACCTGCAAATATGAAAAAGAAGCTTGGCTTCCCACGGGTTAATTGTTTAAATTTGTCAAGTGAAGTGGACTATGGCTTGTTTAGCGGGGTTTATTTTAAACTCTTTATCCAGGAAACTGTATTGCAAAAACTCAGGGTAGAATCCATTTACCTCTATTGGACTAATAAGAGATGGTAATCAGAGGACCCTCTTTGGTTCAACACAGTGCTTTTTATTTGTGTAGTTAGTACCTTTTGTCTGATGATATTAAATACCTACTGCATTGCCTTTCTGGAAGCTGTTCAGCCAAACAAGTCTCTTTAATGACCTGCAATGACTCTAGTTGCTGGCCCTGAAGCAAAAATAAGCTAGTACACTAGGTCTCTGGTCATGAGTGACATCTGTAAGAAAAGGTCTGCAGCCTAGAACAGGGTGAAGCTGTTAGCTGAAAATACTGGGGTTTCTGGAATAAAGGCTACAGCTTACCTATCTGCTGTGAAGAAAATGGATCTTTATTAGCACAAGTGCAGCTAGTGTTCACTGAGACAAGTACCAAAGGCAAATGTACAGTTTTGGAGTGGGAAAGCACAGGTTGCCTTTAGATAGTAATATCTAAATCTTTTACAGCCTCAAATTGATATATTTTTTGTTTACATTTTGATTGTCTATATGCTCATTTTTAAGGCTGTTTATATCATACCTGTCTGTATCACGACAAAAGGAAAGCAGAACACACTTTTTCATAGGGCTGCTCTAAAGGAAACTAGTATGTTAGTATATACCCGTGTATATTCTCAAATGAATAAGTCACTTTTGTCATTGCTGCAAAGCACAATTTTGCTGTAGCAACACACTTGCACTGTGTTTGAACGACCTAAATGCAGACATATAATGTCAGGGAGCAAGATGGGTGGCTTCATGCGATGGCTGGCCTTATTCCCTTTGAAAATTTTGTTCTTGAATTCTGTTGTCAGCTTTGATTTCCCCATAACTGTCTCTTTGCCATGACTGTTTGAGATGTTCCAAGCTTTAAACTACAGGAGTGCTATATAGCTATCAGGGTCGTTAATATTTATAAACACTAAAAGCATGGGGGACATGAGTGACTGAATCAAATGTCTTAATTACTGTCTTTGGGAAGAGATGGTAAATGGCTGTCTCAGCAGACTAGCAGGGTATATTCGCAAAGGGAAATGACAAGGCACATACAAGGTTGTTTAGATGACTGTGGAGGATCCTGTGTTTATGGACCATAGGATACCTACAGCCCGTGATTCATCAGCGTAATGAAAAAACCACTGAATTCTGGGACACTTGTCCAAAAGGTGCAGCGTGGAAAGATTTTACTCACACTGGTTCTGTTACCCCATACAAACATCTGCTCCTGCCATGGAGCTGAGCCACCTTTTCCTGGCTGAAAGCACGTCTATGACGTTAAATATATTGAGCCAAATTTGACACGCACAGCCATTTGACTGGATAATACCCCTAATTTTCTTTACAATGAGTAAGGAAGTCTGCTACTTCATCAAAGGCATAATTTGGCTTTATTGCTAGTTGCTCCAAGTTGTTTGCTGTGACAAATTTAAGCCCTGCCTGTCTATCAGCAGAGACTGGAGGAGCTAACAACTGTATTCCTGGAGAAGAGACTTCATTGATTCAAACTGAAATAACTGGTGAGTGATGCTCTAAGGAGTTTGCATTAAGAATAAAAACCTGGTTGGCTTTGAAGAAGGAACCCAGAAAACCATGCAGTAAACTCTCAGTGTTTTTCTCTGTTTTCCACAAAAAACCAACATCATCATCTCTGCAGGTCTATGCCTCTCTCTACTTTTATATATTCTTTATCAAATATCTGAATGAGGGGATCGAGTGCACCCTCAGTAAGTTCACAGAAAACACCAAGCTGGGTGGGAGTGTTGATCTGCTTGCAGGCTCTACAGAGGGATCTGGACAGGCTGGATCAATGGGCTGAGACCAATGGTACGAAGTTCAACAAGGCCAAGTGCCAGATCCTGCACTTGGGTCACAACAACCCCAGGCAGCGCTACAGGCTGGGGGAAGAGTGGCTGGAGAGCTGCCTGGCAGAAGAGGACCTGGGGGTGTTGATTGACAGCGGGGTGAATATGAGTTAGCAGTGTGCCCAGGTGGCCAAGAAGGCCAACAGCATCCTGGACTGTATAAAGAATAGTGTGGCCAGCAGGACCAGGGTAGTGATTTTTCTCCTGTACTCGACATTGGTGAGGCCACGCCTTGAATATTTTCTTGAATATTGTGTTCAATTTTGGGGCCCTCACTGCAAGAAAGACATTGAGGTTCTGGAGTGTGTCCAAAGAAGGGCAGTGAAGTTGGTGAGGGGTCTGGAGAACAAGTCTTATGAGGACCAGCTAAAGGAGCTGGGATTGTTTAGCCTAGAGCAAAGGAGGTTGAGGGGACACCATCGTTCTCTACCTGAAAGGAGGTTGTAGCGAGGTGGGAGTTTGTCTCTTTTCCCAAGTAACAAGCAACAGGATAGGAGGAAATGGTATCACATGCACCAGGACAGGTTTAGGATGGATATTTGGAAAAATTTCTTCACTAAAAGGGTTTTCAAGCATTGGAACAGGCTACCCAGGAAGTGGCTGAATCACCATCCCTGGAGGTATTTAAAAGAGGTGTAGAAGCACTGCTGAGGGACATGGTTTAATGGTGGTTTTGGCAGTGTTAGGTTAACAGCTGGACTCAATGATCTGAAGGGTCTTTTCCAGCCTAAAGGATTCTATGATTCACCTGATATAAACCAGAATAAGTGGTGCAGCCACGTATGCAAATGTACAATTTAGTGGGGGAATGAAAACTTCTGGTTAACTCCACACTGCTTGGCAAAGCTCTCCCCTCCTGCATCCTCTGCCCTGTGCATCAACTTGGGTCCATTTCATCAAAAAGGAACAATGCTGGAGCTTCCTTTGCAGCTTTTGCCACTTGATTGAATCAAATTGCTCTAAAAATTCTCTCCATCTGAATCCCTACTGGAGGGTAAGAGACATTTTTTCCCTATTTGTCTCTGCTCTCAGAGAAACTAAGGCTGTTTCCACAGCAGATGTAGAGGTGGAGAAACTTCCAAATACACCATGTGCCAGATATAAACTGTACTGCCTCACCGAACTGGTTAATGTTGTTTAGCTGACAATTCTGTAATGTAGGAAAATCTGCATATTATTAGCCAAGCACTTCAGAATTTTCTAAATTTCTAAAATAGATGCCAGCACTTGGAAATATTGAGTAATTTTTAATTGAAGAGATATGATCAGTAGGTGATTAGTTTGTGAAGTGCCTTGGATGTATGCTGTGTTGTAGAGACAAGCCATCTGGAGCAAGCCTGCCATTTAGCTTCTGTAATGAGTACCCACAGTGTGCGATGCCAAAATGACCAGCTTTATTACGTAGATGAAGATCTTGAGTAATTCAATTCATTTTCACAGATCTAAATGAACTAAAATGGAAACATAATTTGGCCCAAAGTTTTAAATGAACTAAAATGGAAACATAATTTGGCCCAAAGTTTTCATTTCATGCTCTTAAGTATTAAGCCAGGATCATTATTGCATCTTCCAGTATCCTTACTATAACCAGCCACCACATATTGGCCTATTGCTTTTCTTTCTCTGTCTATAGCTTTTACCAAATTCGCTGTGGCCAGAATTTCATCCCATTTTGCCTGGATGAGCAGTGATGTTCCCTTAGCTGTTTCTTGTATTTGCTGCTCCTCTAATCTGCAAGCATAGTCCCCTGCCTCTGATCTTGGGGGTAGGCTGGCATGGCAGAAGAATCATAGAATGGTTTGGTTGGCAAAGGGACCTTTAAAGGTCGTCTAGTCCAACACCCCTGGAATGAGCAGGGATATCTTCAAATAGATCAGGGTGCTCAAATCCCCATCCAACCTGACCTTGAATATTTTCAGGGGTGGGGCATCTACCACTGCTCTGGGCAACCTGTTGCAGTAGTACTGTCTCACTGTGGGGGTTACTGGGCAGAAGAGTCCCATCATAAATCTGTCTTAGTTACAAAGCCCATAGCTTGCATTGCTGCAGGTACCTGGGCAGTACTGTTACTGGGTACCTGCAGCAGCCTTGTAGCTGCTGGAATTAAATACTCTAAGATGGAGATTGATTTGCAGTATCACACCAAAATTAATTCTCCCTCTTTCTGAAATTATTACACAGTCTTTTTGCTGAAGTCTGATCAATCATGGTGATGTACAGCATTAAAACTCAAATCCAAAGCGCTGCCCTGTATCCAATGTATCAAGGGGTGTAGGAAGGAGCGAGGGTGACTGGAGGAAGTGACTGGAAGTAGCTGAAAGAAAAAAAATCCTTGAGAAGGCTTTGATCTGAAGTTGGATATCTGCGTACTGAGGAGGGAGTATGGTTTTAGGAGAAGGGCACAGTCTGCATGTAAGTAGATGTATTCTATTTGATGTGCCGAGATCAAGGTGTTGGAGACTTTAACTGTTCATCTGTCCATCTTATCTTTCGTTTTCCCTCTTAATTTTTCCCTTGTGCTTAAGAATAATTTTTCCCTCTTGTCCTGTGAAACATTCTTATGCAAAGCTAAATCTGCTGCGATTCAAGCAAGCTGTTTGTAGCACAACAAGAGCAAAGAGGTGCAGGAGTTTTGCCTTTGCATAAAAATGCATCTTTTTTTTTTTTTTTTTTTTCCCCTAAGCTTGTTAGTAAGTGAGCAGTACTTTAATGAAGCATTTCATGGAGGAAAAAAAAATGCAACTGCTATGTCCTGTAGATTGTTCCCAGGTCCCTAAGGGAAAGATTGTTTACAGATTAAAAACCTTACTGTTTCCTGTGTCATTGCAAAGCAAATAATGAGCTGGACTTGAAAAGCTTGGGTATCTCCTGGTTTGGAGTACTAGCCCCTCTCAGAACATCAAACAACCATGCCAGCGCTTTTTCATAGTACCAGATGACTGAATTTCACAACAGATTCTCCCCCAATTTAGTGCTGCTAACGATTGTGTGAACAATACTTAAAATGTAAGCACAAGTTGAAAATCTCAGCTTCAGCATTTGAACTTAAACAAGCCTGTCCAGGAGGAGTCCATTGGAAGCGGAAGCATCTGTTTAAAATCGTTCAGTTTTCCAGTGTTTATTGCAATTTCCCCAAAGCCATGCAATCCACGGCAGACCCAAGAATGAATTGCAGGAATCAGGTTCTTGCTGGGAGCATGGACAAGTGGCGTGCTCTGAACGCTGGCACGTGATGAACAAGCCAGCGGTCTCTCTCTCAGCAGGAGGTGAGTCACTTGGGTAATTCCCTTTTTAAACAGCAGAACTGGATTCATGCTTCAAGCAGCCTCAGACAGCCAAAATGGAATAAACTTCAGGTTAAAACCTTGTGTTTCGTGCCATTACCTTCTCCTTCCTTTTTCCCCTGCAGTGACAATGTGTCAGTGGATAACAACAGGAGAGGGAACTACGCCACATGTGGGAATAATAAAAACTAGCAAGGTCTATGTTGTGAGGTCCCAAACTACAACAAGAAAAATGGGAGCACCTCTCTTGCCTTCTAATGTACAGGAAAGAAAAATAGAGGCAGGTTTATATGGGGCATTTGGGCAAACTGAACACAGATTTCCCCGACACAAGGTACCTCTTCGAGTGGGTGAAGATATATATACATATATATATATATATATATGTACACCTACACATCCTTGAGCAAGGGAAACCACTTCTGGTTGACTGAAGTCTGTTATTTATGAACGATTCAGACCATGTCTGTAACACATTCTGCTGATACGAGCCTGAATCACTAGCCTCCCAACTCCACTTTCCAACAACATCTGGCAACACCTGGCCCCTCTATCTGCAGTGCTGCTATAGCCACTGCTTCAAAAAGATGGGTTTCAGTGACAATATTGATCTCAGTTTATTCTTAACTACTGTATAATCGTAGGCTGGACACTGGTGACCTACAATTTCAGGGAAACGAGATAACATTTACTTTATCTTTGTTCCAACAAAAGCCTGTGATAGGATCTCTGATTCCAGCCTTTCAAGGGGTTCTGTTCATAGAGATTAGGTAAATAGAAACTCTGCTCATTTTTAAAGTGCGCAAAAGGGGATAGACTTTAGACAGGACACTGGAGTGAAGACAGGGTTTGATTTCTATCTGTGCTGTAGAAGAGCTGGGAACTCCACTTTTGGGTGGTTTTGCCAGCAATAGACTATAACTGCTACTTTGCACCTCTTTTAGAGCTTGTCTGGTTTTAATTAATATTTCTTTTCTATCCCTTTTTTAAATGTGCTATCACACTACAAATTTTTGGAGCTGAGCTGGATGGGTCTGCACAGTATACTGAAGTACTGACAATCCTTAGGCATCTACTGTTGAAGAGCTGAAATGCAGATGGCTTATTCCGTGGGGTAGTCACAGATGCCAAAAGTTTAAAGTAATGAAGACATATGGGGAACCTTTGAATTTGCAGTATAAGGAGACTCCAGTAGCATAAATAACACTATGGGCTCTTTTTTTTTCTTTCTAAGGGTTCTCCATATCCTGTGTTATGCAAACTTGACTGATGAGATGTTAAAATGTGCCAGAGTAATATTCCTAGAGACTCCACTGTTGTGGATGGGGAAAGGAGAATTTAATGCTTACTTAATCCTAAATACACCTAATTATAAAATAAAAATGTGCTTCCTTTTGCTGGATGGGTAGTTTATGATACCTGAGCTCTCAATATATGAGAGTTTTGACTTCTGGTTTTGTAAGCTACAACCTTGTAACCCTTAATTTACTAGATGAGAAGAATGAACGTGGCTCATTTATTTTGAGGGTGGTGAGGCACTGGAACAGGTTGCCCAGAGAAGTTGTGGATGCCTCATTCCTGGAGATGTTCAAGGCCAGGCTGGATGGGGTTTTGAGCAACCTGGTCAAGTGGAAAATGTCCCTTCCCATGGCAGGAATTTTGGAACTAGGTGATCTTTAAGGCCCCTTCCAACCCAAATAGGTAGTATTGATAGGTAGTAGACATGGTTACAAATGACAGCATGTGGTTGGTAGTGCGGTGAGAGTAGGTGTCCTTCAGCAGGATTTGGTGGCCCTGGTTGGCAAAGAGGTGGAACATCCTTGGAGAGGGTATCAAAACGGGATGCTGCTGGTTGCCTGCCTGTGAAAGCAGAGGTGAAATCCAGCCACAATGGTCCTGGAGCAGTGAAGAGGGCATGGGTACAGGAGTGAATCAGTCCAGCTGCATAGTACTGCCCCATGGGATTGTAGTTTGGATGGCTGCCAGGCCCAAAGTAGCTGAAAAGCTTTCAGCCTTTCAAGCAGAAAGTCTAGGTGGGCGGCAGAATTATTGCTGTCCAGGCAACTCCATAATCTGAGGTGCTGTATGGACTGCAATTACTCTGGTACCTACTCAGAGATGTTACTCTTGTACTTCGCTTGATGTGCAGTGATGGAGAGAGGAGGGAGCCACTGTCACAACACTCACCTTTTCTTCTCTGGCAGGATGAAGCCTGGAACAGAGTTAAATCTGTCTTATTTTGGTCACAGCACTGGGAAGGGGGATGGAAATGTGGTGATTGTACCTGTGCCAGGGAAGGTGGTTTAGGGTTCACAGGGCTTCCCGCATGTGGCAGCACCAGTGCATTTTGCTCAAGGCATGTCTTTATTCTTCACTTCTGCAGCTTTTCAGGCAAGGAAGCGCTGAGAGCACTGTCCTCCTGGGTGTCCTGGGCTGGCAGTAAGGACAAAAAGGGACGAGGGGAAGCCATCAAACAGAGACAGTGCTCAAAAAAAGATGAGAAAACAAACAGCTAGAAAAAAAGCCTAGCTTCTGGGACTCGTTTCCTTAGGAAGTACAGCAGGGAGCAAAAACATGTGGGATGACTAAGATATGAAGGCATACCATGCCTGTGTTTGGTGACAAGCCCTGCCCTTCAGCACTGAGGGTAGGGCTTGATTTCCCCATTTCTCTCCAGGTCTAGCACATATGTGGCTCTCATGAGCAAGACTCCTGCTCCATCTGCCCCTTCTCAGCACCGCCGGCTGACACAGCTATTGTCAGAATCAATACTGGGAATAATATGCTGCTGTGACCTCGTAGTTTAGAAATGACCTTGCAGAAGGGAGTATGTTCTCCAGCATCGCCAAGGGATTTGGAGCTTCATTTTCTTTTAAGAATACTCCGGTTTCTTTAAATTGGGAGAAAACTGCTCACCTCATGAAATGAAAGGGAGTGCATGGAGAACAGGCACAGGGAGGGGGGAAACAGTTTGTGCTCCTTTTGGAGCAGAGACTGTTTTCCCATGCTGAGACTTTGCTTAGAGTGCAGAAGATGGGTTTGGGATGCATCCGACCAAGTGCAAGCAGCTGCAATGCATGTGCCACTGTCAGAGCTGGTTGTCTGTCCTCCTTTCACAAGGAGAAATAGGTACTTTAGCATATGATTCATCTCATTTTAAGGGGAACCATCCTAAAAATAGGCTCTTCATTCCTGTTGACAGTTAAAGAAGCCTTGATGACTAGCTCAAGTGTTGAGGTGTGACATTAGATCAGATGGGTCCTGTCCCGACATAGGTAGGAGTGAGATCTCATTAACCTTTTTGCTAGGGATGCAGGTGCTATAGAGTAGAGGTTGGGGCATCTAAACTGATGGGGCTAACATTATTTTTGTGGTTTTCTTCTGTATCGAATTGAAGCCCTAAGGCTGTGTCTATCAGGTAAGCTGATGGGAGGCTTAAAATAGATGGAGCCCAAACAGACTGAGCTGTTTGCACCTTAATGAAAATCAGTGAGAGCTGTGCCTGCTTGCTTCTTTTATGCTGTTTTAAAAAAAATAAATTGAAAATTTAGTTGTTTTCTATTGAAACATTGAGCATGTAAGTGTTGTAGATGAGTGTGTAAGAGATGGAGAAACTTCTTTATGGTCCTAATTCACAGCATCTGCTTCTCTTTCTGTAGAGAGGAATAAAACATTACTGGCCTGATTGAATCGGAGCTGCCCTGTAGATCCCAGGACCCAGACTCTTTTTCATGAAAGCCTAGTACATATAAACAAAGAGTCAAAGCCCAAATAATCAATCTTGTTAAGAAGCATGGCGTAGCTGACATCTAACCCAGACAGTGACTTCCCACTGCATAACCCTCCTTGTACCCTCTCATACATGAGAGGTCCAGACTGACCTCATCCCAGGCACCCACACGTGCAATGAGTGAAGCATTTTGCAAAGTGTTTGTTTTCCACATGAGAAAACAACTTCCTCAGGTATTTAATTCTTGGCCTTGTCCTGTGCATAAAAAGATGCCCTGATCCCTCTGCCACGGGAAAACCTTAGAGTTTTGTGGTTTTTTTTCTGAAATGAAAAATAACAGCACTTAAGTTCCACTGAAGCGTTGCTGCTTTCTCAAAGTCTAGTTGACCCTGAAACTTGCCACTGTGCTACAGTTTTGAGTGAGCCAGAAAAGCCAGATACTGTATGTCCTGCTTGGGTTGCATTGCCTCCTTCGAAAGATTAAGGGGAGATGGCTTTTCCTATCTTAAAGAGTCTTTCACAACTTTCTGGTGGTCTTCTGAAGCACCAAGTGCTGCAACCTGGGGATGGAATTTCTCCTGCACAAATGTCTGACCAGTTGTAACTTCTGTGGCAATTTCTCCTTGTTCACACCATTCAGATGCTTTTCTCTGTTGTTTTGTAGCAGAGGATTCATGACATCTTTTTTCAGTAGGCTAGCTCTACTGTGTATGCAAGTCACTGTTGATATTATAATGGGTTTGCTTTTAATTTGATAGCCCCATTGCTCTTACACATGTTCACATAAAAGTGCTTTTATGGGCTTTTCTCAGGAAGGGATGGGGGATGCAGAAGTGAAATTTCTTTAGAAATTCATTTCTGCTCTCTGTGAATAACTAAATATGTAAAAGAATAAAGCTAAAAATATTGGTCATTCTGTAGAGAAGTAAAAGGATCGCTGCCTTGCAAATGCAGCTGTGGGATGTGAAAACATGGTTCTTGTTCAGAAAATTTTAGATTGTAATTCTGTATCACACTTCTGCCGCCTGGTGCTCTGCTCTGTGTCTCTCTGTGTGTTCAGCTCATAATATTTTGAGTATTTGTGACTAGCTGGACAGCTATAGCCTTAGATATGATGTGATCTAAAATCCTCTGAGACACTGAAGTACTTGGAGGCAAGGAAAGATGTTGTTAAACATGATGTAACTGGAAAGTCTGAGCACAGAAAGCCCAAATGTCTGCTAGAGGCACTATATGCTTAATTACCTAATTTCAGACATTTAAGGAACTATGTTAAAAAATAAACAAAACAGACTAGGTTGTGGGCAGTTCTTCTGAGATCTAAAATGACACTGATGGATGATCCTTAGACTTTTAAAATATAGATTTTTAAAATTTCGGTAGCTTTTAAATAATATTAAGTGGCATTTCAGGTTGCTGGCAATGCTGTCTGCTTCGCGGTGATGCTTTCCTTGTTTGTGCTGAACCTCTCGTGAGCATCTGATTTCTGAGAGTCCCCCAAATTACTATCTGCCCGCATATGGCTTTGCACTGAGATGGCTCTCTGGTGCTCTCGCCACTGCTGTTTCTCAGTGCCGCACGTCAGGGAGTGACAACTTCCCAGCACAAAGCATTTTGCCCTTTAGATCTGCCTTTGCATGGCCGTATTGCAATTTTTTTTTAACTTTTTTTCCCCCTCTGACTTCTTGTTGTTGACCACACTGAACCTGTGTCCTGATACGTATCTTATGCTACCCTAAAATCTCATGCTCAGGAAGCATCTGGCTGTTCCCCTGCTGTATGGGGCATTCTTTCATCGGATTATCTCTGTTTCATTCGGCTTCATTCTGGCATAAAGCCCTGAAAAAGTCATTTGACTAACCTAAGCTCTCTGCAGATCCAGATCACCCATCTCTCGCCACCCTTAAGACACAAGTGATTCCCCCTGTGTCCTCTTTTGCGGAACTGGCTGTCTTGGGGATGCAGGCATTTGTCAGGCTTGCTTTTCCCTCTTCTCATTGCTTTATCGTTCATTTTCCCTAAAAGATGAAGTGCAAGTTGCTAGGAGAAGGTGAATCAAAATATGCTTTACTTCAGGAAGTGAAGCCTGGGATGGGGATAAGTTTTTTAAACAACCATTTTAAGTATTCACAGTGCTGGGGGTGGTTTTCTCCCAAGGCTATACATTTTCAGGTTTTCCATTGAGAGAAAAAGGAAGTTAGCTTCGGTTTTGCAGGTGTAAGAGAAAACAAGTGTTTGTGGCTTCCTTCCGATTTTACACTGGCTTTTTTTTTTTTTTCTTTTTTTCTTTCTTTTTTTTTTTTTTCCATTTGGCGCAACTGCTCTGCAAAGGCTTGGCAGGTACTCAGCCCTCTGCACTTTCCTTTGTTGAATCAACAATAAATCCAGCCAGAGGAGAACAGCTTAATGGTCTATAGTAATCATCTAGCCAAAATCCTGGCTAAAATATCCTCATCCCTCTGATCTGTGTAGCTCCTGGGGCTGCCTCCTTTCATCCCAAAGGGGACAACATTTGTGTGTGTGGTGGAGTATTGGAGGGTCCTTGTTACTGGAGGAACCTGTGTTCAAGCCCAGGTTGGATGAGGCTATGAGTAACCTGATCAAGTGGAAGGTCATCCTGCCAATGGCAGGTGGGTTGGAACTAAGTGATCTTTAAGGTCCCTTTCAACCTTTTGAAATGATTTCAAAATGATTTATTCTGTGATTCTATGATTCTGTGCCATGAGTAGGGCAGGGGATGTTAATGCAGCAAGAAGTGACTGAGATGCCTGGCATCCTCACATCCCTGGTGAAGTACCTGCCTAACGTGGCCTCTTTAGGAAAATCAGGAGAGCCCTCAATTGGGATGTAGTGCCTTTTCCCAGGGTAACAAATATTTTACTTCATTCCCGACAAATGGGTTTCACTTTGACTTTGGAGCTGCAGGTTTTAGTCTTGCAAATTGTTGCTGTGTTGATAAGATTAATGATGTTGTCATGGTTATTTTAATGGTGTTTCACTAAAACGCCCCCTTTCCAGGTTGGGTAGGAACATGGAAATATCTTCCTTCATGTTTTTAAGTCATTTTCTAACTTTCCTATTAGCAGGAGAAGCTTTGAGGTGTGATTCCCAGTGCTGAGACCAGAAGGTCTATTAAAAAAATTGAAAACCTCATGATTTCTGAGGCCTGACAGAAGGGTATTTAATGGCTGGGGCTGCTGACATGCACCAAACCCCTCAGAGTACGCCTGCAAGGAATAAAAGCCTGTGAGAGACATACTTATTCATTACTGTGTACACACATACATTATAAAGCTTAATGTTTGCTTGAAGCCTGGGTGATAGGGACTCCGTTTATGCTGTGCTTGGCTCTTAATCATTATGATAATTTATTATACATCATCTTTAGAAGGTAGATTAAGTCCAAGCATGACAAAACCTCCTGTTGGGCTGCTGCTGAGATCTGCCCAATAAAACCAACGTTAGGTTTGCTTTAATTTTTTTGAAGCAAAGTTCTTATTTACCTATTACCAAGCCATGCAATTACTTAAAGACATTATTTTTCCGCTCAACGATGAAATAAGCTCAAAAGTCGTATCAGTGGGGTCACCCAGCTACCTGCAAATGAGGTCTCTGAGCTTAGCAGCAGTTTGCTAATTACTGCTGATAGGGTGCCCTGTAAGCAGCAATCGTTAGCAAGAAGCTGTTTGGCTGCTGGCAGTTTCCAGCCTGGATGAGCAGTGCGGGTGGCTTTGCTGTTCTCAGCGTTACGGAAATCCTGAAGTTAATGATAACCCTGCCATCAGCACGGAGCAGTGTAAGCAGAGCAGATATCCTGACGGAGGCCAGGCAGTGCTGTTGGGTTCACGGCGCAATCTTTTCGAACTGCAAGAATTTATTTTCCCATTTGGGGCCCCTGGGCTTGACTTTCAAAACGAGAACCGTATTCTGAGCTTTTTGCTCCAGCAGAAAAGCAGCGCGCTTGTTTGCTGAAGGCTCTCCTAGCACCGCGAAGGTGTAAAAAGAAATCAGGTTCTGGCTCATGCCTTACATTTGATTTTTGGCATTTGCCAGATCGGCTCTTTCGGTTGCCCCTGTGTTCCCCCCATAGGCTGTGGTTGTACAGGGAAGATCCCATGGTATTAGCACATCCTGCTGAATGCAGACCTGCTCCTCGTGTGAGGCTGCTCTCGCTGCCTACAACTGTTTCACCTCACTTTGTGTGAGATATCTCTCTTCCAAGTGAGTAAACCACAGATGCGACTTCCCGCATGATTACCAACTTTTATGGAAAGCTTATGGCTCCCTACAAGGTCTCCTCCTCCGCTCCCACTGTGCTGCTGCTTTTCTGAAGGCAAATTAAACAGATCTATTCCTATCTGACTGAAGCCATTGAGTTACTTAAACAGATTGACCTGACTTAGGCTTATCAATTTCTTTAATGAGGTATCCTCTGCAACTTCTGCTTGGCTTTTGGCCATCCTTCTCATTAAAAAAGTATATTTTGGGATCCCTTTGTTCCAGGTGGAGACATTGCCAGCCAGCTGGCTGGGTACATACCTGACCCTTAGCCCCTAATAATGCTTTAATTTTCATTTTTAAACCTAGCAAAGGCACTGAGAAATTACCTTGCTTATAAATGCATGGTTTGGAGAGCATTTTAACTCTACCCGAGGAGAAGCTCCATGGAAATAATCCTGCAGAAGAGAAAGAGTTTCAAGATAAAGAAGGTGTTTCTTGCAGCCTGGGTGAGATGCCTTCTCACAATTGCCTTTTAAAATGACAACAGTGACAGATGCCATCCAGGCTGGAGGATAACCACCTCCCACTGCAACTTCTTTATGAAGTTGAACCTTCAGGATCAAATGGTGGGTATTTGTGAAGGGCTTACCCGAAGTGTAGGAAAAAAATCATTATCCATGCATAGAGAAACTGGTGTGTTTCTCTGGGAGGAGTATGCACCAAAAGTGGCTAAATTAATCCAGATTGACTCTGATAAAGCTGTTCTCTGCCCTGGATCATCTCCCTGTGGCCCTATATTTCTTGATGCTGATCCATCTCCTAAAGCTATTAAATTGGCTGTTAGGAGATATTGTTTTGTTGGTTTTTTTCCTTCAGCCACTAAGTAATATTAACATATCATACATCAGTAAGGGCCAGATCCTCCACAGAAACTGAGGCATGAAGACATGCCTTTTGAAGGCTACAAAGGAGGCTACTTTTCCTGTGCTCCAGATGCTTCACCTTGAACCTTCACCCAAAAGTATCTGCCGATCTCTTCCTCCCTTCTAAATAAAAAACCCAACAAGCAGTACTGGCTATTTTCTACCGGGGCACAGATTATTAATCCTGCAGGTGAGATATGGTAGTTGAATTCCCCCTCAGGTGGAAGAAGAGATTTAACCTGCCTGTCCTACCTGAGCAGAGCACTCAGTGGTGGGAAGGAAGTATGTCCCTCACTCTTCTCAATAAAACTGATGGCTGTGACTGACCTTTCTGCAAAAGCCCATCTTGTCCACATGTTTTGGGCACAACACATACGATGTGGAGACCCCAAGGAAGCACAAGCAGAGGAATGCCTGATTTTTGGGTGGCTGTCATGTACAGCCATGAGACAGACAGCAAATACTCACCCTTGCCAAGATGCAATGTGCAGGGACTTCACCCCAGGTACCTCTGGGAACATTTTTATTACTATTGCTACTGCTACTACTATTATTATGACTTCTTTTTTCCTTTAAAACAAATTCCATGCAGAGTTTAGGTGCCAGTGTGGGAAGAGGGCTGCTATCCAGAAGGGGTTAGATGTGTAAATTTGCACTCAGGCATCCCGTTTTATCTCTTGGTGTTGTCTCTCTGACTCTTTCCTAGAGCAGAGTCTATCAGAGCTGACCAGGTTTAGCAGGGACCAGTTTTGCCTTCGTCTTACGACATCCTCCATATATATTGTCAGTGGAAGCAGGATCCCAACTCCAGTGTCTTACCAGTTTGCTCATTTACCTGGGTAGAAATAAAGCAAATTTAAAACAAAGTTGCTGAAGGAGAAAAGCCTTCTACTCTGGCAAATAAACCACCTCTGCTTTTGCCCCTCCTGCTTCAGACACCCAGCCTAGGCACTGACAGTATTTTCATCTCAAATGCATGAAGAGTGGGGCAGGGAAACCCGAGATAAATCTTGCATAATAGAAGTCTTATATATAGAGACACATCTTATGCCCAGAGAGAGAAAGGAGGAGGAGTGTGTGTGGCTCTCGACCTGGGGAATAGAGTGGGATGCAGGGAAGCAGAGACAATCCCACGGCACTGGTGCGGACACTGCGTTACAGATGCCAGCAGCGTGCTCCAACCTCCTGGCTCCGGAGCAGAGATTGCTCTTGTATGTCACAGTATTTATTACCAACTGCTATTGGATTTTTATAGACCTGATTCAGCAGAGCATTTGCATCTGCATTATTTAAGTGAGTGGGAAACCCACTCTGTCTTTATAAAGTTAGATGTGCGCTTAAGTGTCTTGCTGAGCTGGGATTAATTTAGAGAAAATAAATAGCTGCTTCCTGGCTTGGGTAGCAAGCAGGCTGGGGCCAGCGTTTGCAACCTGATTAGATTTAGGATGTTTTGGTTCTGAGTGCCTGACTCGAGATACCTCAGCACACAAGTTTATCAAAAAATACAAGCACCCGTGAGAAAAGCAGAGCCTTAACCGCATTGAGCCTCACTCAGCAGCCTGAACACTAATTTACAGAGTGTTTTCCAAAGTGTGCGGTTCAAAGAGTTGGATAATGAATCTAAAGCTGTCCAGAGGGCCACGTATATTGGATTTGCAGACAGTATTATTGAGCTGTGGTCAAACTGACCACAGATAGACCTGTTCTGATACAAGTAATCAGGCAGCAGTCTGCGTGTGAGCCACAGGAGTTTGGAGAAGGTGTTTCTTGTGTCTTTGTGTGTGCCCAGTGGCCCTGACCCTGTGTTCCTGTGCTGGGCTCTGAGAAATCGCCCATTAAAATCAAAGAGCTTTTTGAGTGAATAAGGAGTTCAGACTGTATTGCTGTGGATTTTAGTTCCTTCCATTCATTTTCCTTTGATTATCAGTACAACACTTTATTTTTGCACAGTGTAATATTTTATTAAAGGCGCATTTGTAGCTAATAACATTTATGAAGAGGCAGCTTTGACTGAAACTGCATCTGAATGTCACTTAAATAATGAATGGGAATGCCATATATTCATTAAAATTTGAACAATGATAACTGTATGTCTGTTAGAGTCCCCTTTTTGATGGATATGGCCAGCAGCCATTAAAATACAGTGGGAATTCTTGTTCGCAGACTCACAATGGCTGATAATAACACTCTTGATAAGTATTTGCAGCTCAAGACACTGAATCTACAAAAGGGATCCGTCGCAGCTAACAGCAGCTTTGAAAATTGAAATGTTACCATCATCCAGCTCTATTTTTCCTTTTCTTACTTCTTTTATTTTTTTTTAAAGTCTCATATGTATAAAGAAAGAATTTTACTTCCCTATTAGTCTGTAGAGTTTGTTTTCTGCTGGCCCTTATGAGAAGTTACTCACTCTTTGAATTCAAAATATTAGCTAGTATCCCCAGCTGGTGCAAACTGGTCCCAACACTGCAACAGGAAAGGTGGAGACCCATGCAATGCACCTTCTGTAGGTTTTTCCTTTCTTCTTCCTTTCAGAGCAAACCATGTATAGACAGAAGAAAAGGCAGCATGTAATATTGGGATGTTGTTTCAAATGACTTGGCCCTTGATTTCCAACCACTGTGACTATGATGTTTAATATAAATAAAAAGTCTTTAATATAAATAACAGGTCTTCAAAACATGCCCATTCTCACCCCGAGGACAAGGCAGTGTTTAACACCCTGTCCAGGACACTTCTCTCTGCACAGAGGGAACATTTATAGTTACTTATGACCTTCTAATTACTCCTGACCCTCTCAACCTATAAGATAGCACTGGTTTAAAGAAAAACAAATGCATCTACTTTTCATCCTACTTTTAACCCAGTGGGTTTTTAGAATTTAGAAATGAAAGTGACCTACTGGGTCATCGAGTCCATTTTCTACACCCCGCTGCTTTTTCTTCCAAGCCTTCATGTTTCTTGGCTTTTTAACATTTACAGACGCATTGCTTCTGTCGCTGTGTCTCCAGCTCAGTGATGTGTGGCTGTCACTTGGCTCTTAACAAGGAGACTCACATGGTACTTTGAAGTCAGAGGAAAATATGGAAAAATCCTCTTAACAGCTTCTATCCCAGAAACTGACTTTGCTTTGCTTACAGTAAATATGAGGTATTTCAAAAAATTTATTAACTACAGTCTTGAAACTCTTTGGCTAGACCTACAAAGCTGACCCAACAGAGGCAGTGTAGTACAGTGACTAAGATGACTGACAGATTTGTAGTCTTCATTTTGACCTTGAAAAAGTCACTTAATAGAGCTTTTCCTTTCCAGCCTTGTCCATTCTTCAGGGCAAGGTTTATCTGAGCAAGAAGTACTTACTAAGCACCAGTAGAGCGTCTACTGTGCCAGCACCCTGAGCTTTATCTCTCAAGCCTGGTCAAATAAAAAATAATAAGTTGATCTTCTGAAGAAATAAATCTGTGAAAAAATCTTGTAGGGTTGGGTTTTCAACTGGCAGAAAGCACTGGAGTTCTTCTTAAGGATTTGGCAAGCTGTTTAAGCTTAGTTTTTCTTCTGTCATCAAGGATGTAGTCTGTTGACTTTGCAGATTCTTTCCCCCATCCCTCTGTTCAGTTCCGATCTGGCAGCAGGAGCTGCAAAGCTCACATCCTTGTGCATTAAACAGGATGCATCGCCTAATTATTATCTTCATTAAATTTTGTGATTAAGTGGTCTTTAATTGTTTGTAGGCTTAGACTTTCCAAGATATTACTCAGAACTGCATTGACTGATCATCTGGTCAGGGTTGGGTGGCACTGCGTTGATTAAATTTTACTTTAAGGGGAAATGGCACACATCTCTACGTGCGCTTAAGCTCTGTGGAATTTCCTTATATTTCTCTTCACTGAGCAGTATGTAAAAGTCTATCAAGTGCAAGGCTAGATAGGTGATAAATTTCGAGAAAGTATCTGTAGAGAGTGTAAAATATATTATGTGTAAAATATATTAATGACTCCGTTTTTAATTTAGGAAGACAGAAAAATACCAGATTCCTGATAAATTTCCCAAGTATGTACAGAAAAGTGAGAAAATAAATACACGATAGCAACATAACTTCCCCTTGATGATTAAAGCTATTGCATTTTTAAAGCTAGGGAAGAAGCAATTTTAGGGGTGATTAAACGGAAATTTCTGTCTTTCCCTGTCCTCTTAGAATAAACCATCTATGCATATTAAATTTTGCTCCTTTAATACACTATTACATATTGAATAACAACAACAATAACAATGATAATGATAATAATAACAACAATGATAATAATAATAACAATAATAATACAATGCTCCGTTTAACAAAGAAAGGGCAGTCTGGAAATCAAATGTTGTTTTTCAAGCTTGGTGCTCCTTGGACTTAAAGACTTGAATATCACCCAGCAATAGGAGCGTGGAGATGAAATCCACTTGGATAAAAAGTACAGAGCAATGCAACTTGACAGGCTGAGTCCTAAAGGGCAGCAATCTAGGATCCAATAGTCTCTCTCATTTTGAATAATTGCTGTGCAACACGGAATCAAACATTTATTGCTGAGTACAGGCGCATTTGCTCTCCCTGGTGACCCTCTATAAGCAAATGTGCAATACGATTTTATTACCAGGAGTGCATTTCACACAAACTGTTTGCTTTACAGAATTAAATAAACCCGGACAAAGGACAGTCAATACTATTGTTTTGCCTTCTTGCATTTAAATGCTGTCTCCTAGACAGTTCAATAGCAAGCCAGGAGAGAGAAGGGTTCTGTCTAAATAATTCACGTGTAGAAATTCACCTTTGAAGAAAAGCTCAGTAGAGCACCAAAATCAAGGGGTTACTTCTCTGTAGACAAAGCACTCAGACTATTGCCTTCATCTAAGCAGACCGTTGGGATTGATGGCGAGGTAGAATTAGGTTGACTGGAGAAATCTTAGCCAAAAAATTTGTTTCCAAACTGGAAAGGCCATGCAGTGGCGCAGCTTTGATTTTCCTGCCAATGCAGCGTTTGAAGAGCAAAACCATATTTGTGGCTCTGGCTGAAAGAGCTTCTGGGAGACATTTGAACCCACGCCATGAATTTATGAACTAGAAACATTTTTCAGTGTGGGGGAAAATGACACCTCGGAGCAGCACTTGCCTGGGGAAGGGCTGTGACCAGTCTTGCCGTTGGGCAGAGCCTGCGATGAGACTGCTATCTCTTCAGTGCAATTAAAAATAAAGGCATCTGGTGCCTGGCTTGTCATGATGACAGCACATTGCCCTTTTGTGGAGGGACATTAGGAACCACTTAAAGTGCCAACTAGTGCCTTATTTGTTGCGCTAATGTATTCCTGCAGTGTTGACTCTCCCTTGCTAGGACAAAACCAGGCTAAGCAGAGTCAGAAAGGTTAATGGGTTTGGCTCTTTTCTTTCTACCAGGGTTATGGGCACTAAAGGGCTAAGGCATCCCAAGGCATGGAGCAGGGGCTTTTTTGTCATCTTCATAAAGTCTTGAGAACTCCACTCAGAGATACAGATCCAGCCCAACACCCTAAACTCTAAAACCTTGCAATTGTTTCTATTTGGATACATGCTGGTGTTCTCCTCCTCAACACTGTGCTTTGTACAATGATAAGGTTAAGTCAGAGGGAAGCACTATAAAATATATATTGGGTGTGATTGATAGCACTGCATGGAAGCAAGAGTAAATTCTGAAATGCTGATTTATCATCCCAAGACCAGCAATTGGGCTTTTTATGAGAATTGAACTAAGGAATATAAACACTGGATGACAGGCACAGTGGGACTGGCTATTCAGACTATACCACTGGTTACTGAGAGCCAGCACAGAACTGCAGAGAGAAGCCCAAAAAACCTTTCAGAAAGTCCTCAGCTGTTTCAGATCTGTCAGTGGTTCAGGGATGAGGTGTCCTGGGGCCCAAACCCAATCAGGGTATGCTGGGGAATTTGTCCTCTGCCTGGTCCAGGGTCAAGCCTCCAGTTCCAGGGAGCAGAACCAGCACAGGGTGTAGGATGATGGCCATTTGGGGACCATTTTCTGAGAGTCTAACTCCAGCTTTGGAGCAACAGGTTTTGTCCTGAGCAAAGAAAGGCAGAAGATACATCATCTCAGCACTCCGAGTGCGTGATCTGGCAGAGAAGCCCTCTCTATCAAAATTATCTTTGTAATCATTTGTGAGATAAATAAACTGCAAGTATCACACACAGCCAAATGAAATGGAAGTTATGGAAAAGCTGGTCAAGGGGACTTTTAAGTTAAAGGGACTTTCTCTTTCAAAAAGTTGGGTAATTGGTGAACCAGACTTTTGAGATGAAATTTCTGGCAAGTGAGTTTGATCTGAAGAAATTCTCTTATTCACTTAAAAGCTCCTGCATCTTGCCAACTCAGTAATGTGCTGTTGGGACAGGTAGAAAGAGCTGCTTTCCAAAAATAAGCAGATATTATGCAATAAGCTTAGTTATGTTAATAACTAAAAGTCGGATGTACTATTTATTATCTGCTTTCAAATCCAAGTAGGCAGTTTTACTGATGATTACTGACTTTTTTTTTTGTCTTATAAAGGAAAACATGTGAGGAGGGGCAGAACTCGGTATTTAGTGTTCTACTTTTGCTTCCACATTGCAGCTTGACAACTGATGAAAGATCCTGGCACATGTTGCTAGCTTTTCTGTTGGCTCTGTGCTTTGAACCTTGTCTGAAAAGCCACATCAGGAGTCCTTCACAGGACCCCTGCTCTAGCTAAAGGAGAATCCTTCCTGCAGGACCTGCTTCTGGAGTTCTCATTGAAGTGAATGGAGTAGATCTGGGTAGAAAGTGCCCGTCTTCATTCTCTTACTTTGTATTTTTTTGTCCTAATTCGGTTGAATATAGGAGTTGCCCTGCAGGTAATGTCCACTGTTGTAAACAGGAGCAATGTTAAAATTCATCCAGAATTTTTATAAAAGGGACTTTGGATAAAACAGCTGGTGGAAATCATTTGGAAGACTCAGCTGGCTTTACGTGAACTTGGAGCAGGCTCAAAATACACTGACAAGGCCAGCACTGAAAAAAATCTCTGTTTATTCTCAACTGGTGTATCCTTCCCTTGCATGCTGGGTCATTCACATTGCCTCTCCTTAGGCTTTTGATTTTGATGTCTAAATTAGGAGCCCAGTAAATGAGAAGGCGTGACTCCCCACATTGCCAATGGAGGGAGTGAGCCTCTGCGCCGTGGTTGCTCAGTGGAAGAATTTAACTTTGAAATAACGAGTGTGAGTTGAAAGTGTGAGACTGAGGCATGTGTCCCAGGGCCAGGCTGGAGCTCCATCACCTGGCCCTCATCCCAGCTGTTGGTGGGGAGCGACCCAAGAGCTTATCCACCTCCATTCACCTGCTCCATCATTTCTAGGTGACTTACATTACTCTCTGCGGGAGCACCACTGTCTGCATAAGGAACCTGAGGGTAATATCACACTAAGCACCAGGTTCACATCTCTACAACCTCAGTGACCTGACAGAGATTGTGTAAATGTGAGTAGATGCACATGGCTTCCCTGCCCTGGAGAAAGTCAGCGTGTAAAATTTGGCTTATATGCCTACAGGGAGATACCTAGCTAAAAAGTAAATACATAAACACCTTGGGCTGTTAATATACCCGTGTCATACTCAAAAATGCTCTTGAATATGGTGTGGGTGACAATAGCACAGTGTCTCCTAGATGGAGGTGGAGGCAGCAGATAACTGTGGTGCTGGGGCTCAGCTCCTGCTGTCAGGACCCAGCCTGGGACCCTGCGGCTCCTTTGCAGGCATCGCCACAGGTCGCTGAATCGCAGCCAGCAAGCCAGCTGGTGTCTCTCTCCCTGTTTACTTTATCCCTTAAAGTGTTTAAAATGATTTTTTTTTTCTTTCTTTGTCTCTCCTTGCGTTTTAACAGATGGCGCTGAAGGACTTCTACCTTTTTTCCCCAGTCTTTTTTAGGCTCTCCCTGCCTCTCGTCATGTCATGGGTGATACCCCTGACAACTGACCACTGACTTCTACATTGTTATGATCCTTTTCTTGTCCAGAAACCGATCAAGGCTGGCTAATAACCCCTCCTCCTTCCACAGGCACGCCAAGCAGCTGCTCCATCCTTCTGCTGGAGGCATCAGGGATGGGCCCATAAAGACCCTGGGAGCAGCAATCCCTGCCTGCCTGCTCAGCTCCTGGGATGTTGCCTTTGCCAAGCAGCACAGCAATCCGGGCTAAATTACCAAAGCAAAACCCAGCTGAAGCTGTGCAGTGTTACCCTCTTCAGAGACCGGCTGCTCTCACCTGGCGTCTCACAGCTAATCATATTGACAGGAGCCATTGTTTATTTTCCTTCGTCCTTGTCTTCCTTGTTTTATGGTAAATTAGAGCAGGCAGGCAAGCCATCCATCAGCCTATAAATGCTGCAGAGTATTTTGGCTTTGTGCTAAATAATTGTGCATTTTATTGCTATTTACACATTCATTTTCCTAGGCAATAAAATGTAAACTGCAGCTCCCAGTACTTTTTATATTACGTATCTGTATCACAGCAGCCACACAGGCTTCAGCAGCAACATGCAGCCTGCTGCCATAAATTCACTCTCTTATTTTAGTAGGTCTAACATTTATTTATAATTAATGTCAGAGACCTTACACAGTAATACCAATTATTGATTTTATTTTACTTTTTTTTTTAAGAAGAAGGAATGACTTTTTTTTTACTACTGCCATAGCAACACAATCAAGTTGCAGTGGCTAATCTTGTCCAGAACAGTGAAAGAAAAGGCTCTTGAAAACTGAGTTGGTGGTAAAGTTATATATAAAAAAAGCATGTGACCCCTTAACTCTAAGGTTCATATAGATGGGGATTATCATATGGGTGGGGGGCAGTAACTCAAATTAGCAGCTCTGTTGGTGTCAGAGAAGGTGATTGGGAATGGGAAAGCTCTGCAGCAGGAGCTGTTATAGCCACTGCAAAATGAGCGCCTTTGGAAGAGACAGTAGCGTTTAATGTCCCAGCACAGCTGGGGAAGAGAAGGGCACAGCCTCTCTGGTGGATCCCCAGACTCCTGTCATTAAGGACCAAGGAGCGACCTCTGTGACTGCAAGTTGTGCACTGCCTGCAGTGCCGATGGGATGCAGCACTCCACGAATGGTGAACGTAAATGAAACACAGTTTGAGTTGCTGCAAACACACTCACAAGGTTGTGAATGGGACCAAGGAAGCCTTAAAATACTTTTATACTTTGAATCTCCTATTACCTTCTGGTGTTAAGATAGCTAGCCGTGGATTTGCAAACTAAATTGTCCTTATCGGTAGCCTTTGCGTGGCTTGTGCTTCTTTTTTCAGTCTGACTGTGGCCCCTTATGCCAGAAAGTTTGCTGAGGGTGGCCTCAGATCTGTCAAAGAGCAATAGGAACAACAACCAATTCCATCTTAAACTAATTTTTACCCCTGCCAGGGATGGCTGCCTAACAAGTGCTCGGAGGACCCAGGCTGAAATAAAGCCCTGAAAAAGCTGCGGGTCAGAGGCATGAAAGGGGCTGCAGAGGGCAAAGTACTATTTCTATTGCTGCTCCAGCTTCCTGCTCCTAATGATTTACCTTCAAATGCTGAGCAGCCGTGGGAAAGGGAAGGAGCGGAGCCAGGAGCAGAGTTAGGAGCCGGGGATGAATGTTGCATTCCTGCCTTGAGCTCTCTAAGGGTGAGAATGAGATGGATGGCCGCAGGCTCGCTCACCCCTTCCCCATCTGTAAGGCAGAGCTGGCAGCAGCCTGCCTTGTGCACAGTGTTATTTGGAGGGATCACAGAAAAAAAAATGCATGGTGAAGAGCTGAAAAAGTTGGGGGTTGAATAACTATTTGAATAACCGTCACGTTGTGTGCCACCTCCTCCTCTGAGGGTTTGGCTCCAGGTTAATCCTCCCACAGCAAACCAGCCTCAGTGGGTCAGGAAATGAAAACAGAGACGATTAAGTCCTTTTTTGTGACACCTTTCTACTGTGCTTCGAAACTGGTAATGAAGCCCTGTCTCGGCTGGGGTGTGTGCAATGTCTGTGTATGAGCATGGGAAGACACACCGTCAGACCAAAGCTGGGTGTTGCTGAAAGCAGGGGTAAATTGGAGGTTTCTCAATCTGATGAACAGCAATCTTGTGAGCCTCGTGCTCTAGCTTTTTGGGGGTGTTTACTGGCTAAAATTGTGGAGATCAGTGAGGATTAGATGCTCAGCGCCCCTGCAAACAGACCCTAAACATCTTCAGTGGAGTTTGGAGTAAATGAAATCAGTGAGCGCTTTGGCCATTGCTTGTTTGTCATCATGCAGCCAGAAATGCCACCCAGATTTTGGCACTTCAAGTCTGGCATTGATAGGGTTTATTTATTTATTTATTTTGTCTAAAGCTATTAGAGTTTTGCTTTTTTTTGCTTGCACATCAGGAAGACAGCTCTATTTTCATTTCTTAATTAGCTTGGTATTCCTACAGTCATTTCAAGATGTCTGACCAACTTGAAGTAACATGCAACACCTGTCATGCCAAGGGCTTTACACATCAGGGCTAGATAGCCTAGAGTTGGGAGAACATGTACACGCCATGTGTGCTCTCACAAAGCCGTATTGTCTGGGCTCGGGGCAGGTATTTCCTGCAGGAACCTCACCTGCTTGTGGGGAACATTGTGCATCTGGGCAGCAAAAGGGCTTTATTCCTCCAGAGTAGCACTGGTGGGGCTGCGAAAAATTCTTCATTCCCTCCGTCTGCTGTGACAATGTTGTGAAATCCAACCACCGAATGTGAAGCTCACCTCCGTGGTTTTTGTAAAGCTGTTTTTGAAAGCAAATCCCATTATTATCTTGCCTGTGTTGAGCAGATTGAGCTCTGAATCATGTTTCACCCCATGGATGCTTTGCAGCCCTAGTCCTGCTTGGCAGAGGATGAGTTGGAGAGGGTACTCGTAATACCTTAGAGCCTAAAGCTCTAGGAGAAGGAGTAATGGTTTTAACTAAAAGAGGGAATATTTAGACTAGATAAAAAAAATTTTTTACAATAAGGATGGAGAAACACTGGTCCAGGTTGCCCAGAGAGGTGGTAATTGCCCCATCCCATAAACACTCAAGGTCAGGTTGGATGGGGCTCTGAGAAACCTGATCTAGTTGAAGATGTCCCTGCTCATTGCAGGGGGGGTTGGACTAGATGGCCTTTAAGGTCCTTTCCAACCCAAACCCTTCTATGATTCTAATACAAACCATGGGGAGGAAGAGGGGCAATGTTCTTCTCATTTGTTTCAGTCCTTGCTGTAGAAGAGGGTTTTTATCACAATGGGAGGTTGGTTGGTTCAGACCAGCAGAAATTTGGAGAATGGATACATCCTTGCATGCCCCCACCCTCCTTACATGCAGCAGTGTGACCCATATGAGGGTTAATTCCAGCTGTAAGCCCTGTCAGCAGGGCAGTAAACCTGCTCCCTGCCCCTTCCTGCTCCCAGCTAATCCAGGCAAATCCTCTTTCCTGGTACCTTCTCCTCTTTCTTTTGTACCTTTTCCTCTTCTCCCAAGTAACAAGTGATAGGACAAGAGGAAATGGCCTTAGGTTGCACCAGAGGAGGTTTGGGTTAGATGTTTGGAAAAATTTCTTCATTCAAAAGGTTGTCAAACATTGGAACAGGCTGTTCAGGGAAGTGGTTGGGTCACCATCCCTGCCGGTATTTAAAAGATGAGTAGATGTGACAGTTATGGACATGGTATAGTGTTGGACTGGACAGTGCTAAGTTCACCTTAAAGATCTTTTTCAACCTGAATGATTCTATGATTCTGCGATTCTTACCCCCCTGCGTCGCTGTGCAAGGCAAGGTGCAGCTTCAGCCGCAGGTGGATGCTACAGGGCAATGCTCTGCTGTTTTCTCAAAGAGTTTGGTTTTGATTCAGGGCTGAACAGTTGCAGCACAGTGTTTCATCTGGAGGTTGGGCTTGTTTCATTTTCTTTCTTTAAGACTGTTAACTCAAATGAGAGTTTGAGGAAGGGCATTTTTTTGCTGCTGTCTGAGCCACGAGTGGTCTTGTGCTGATAATAAATTGCTCAGAGAAGCAGGAGCATTTCCTCTACTGGCTGTTTTCAGAATGAGCTAGACAAACTTCTATTGAAATGGTTATGTGTAACTGCCTGGTGCCGCCTTTGCACGGGAGGAAACGTCTCAGCACCTCACCCAGCTGAGCCTCCTGTGAGTCTGTGAATGAATGTCCAGAATTAAAGCCAAATCGTCTCAGTTGCGGGTGTCAGCCAGGAGCTGCACCTCGCTGAGTGGCTGCAAGGGGTAAGCAGTCCTCTCCTCAGCTGCCTTTCTGGCTGATAGCTCGGTGAACAGAAATGACTTCATATATTTGTAAAACTCAGGGAAAATCATTTTGTGTTCGCATGCCATGTGCTGTCACTGTAAGCCCTGTCGCCGTCTGTCTCCCACACTTTCCTCACTGTTTCTCATACAAATCAGCGATGCACCAAATCTGCCGTGCACATAAATCAGAGCAGGGTCAATGAAATTCAGAAGTAGGAGGTACAAGAGGCTGTAAAATGAGAACGATTTCCATCAGCTACAAGTTTGGAAATGTCTCTGCAGCAGAGATGCTGGTCCCTAGAAACTTCATCTTTTAGACAAACATCTAGGAGCGGTCTGGCAATCTGTGGGGGCACAGGGTGCCCTGGTATCAACGATCTTTTCCTGAGGTTTGGAACACCCCAGCGACAGCAACTACCACGTACTGGATCAACTCTTTGTAGCTGAGTGTGACAACGGTTGTGGGGCTGGGGACTCTTGTCCCCTTTTAGAGGAACTTAAAAACAAGCATGCCCTTCAGCCGATGCTACATCTCCTCCATAACAACTCATAGGCCAGTTCTCCTCTGGGAACGTTTAAGCTGTATTTGTAATGACTTCCCTTTGGATGCAGTCATTATTTTTCAGCATTCACTTTTTTTTTTTTTTTTTTGAGCAAGAGAGACATAATAAAATAGACTAGAAACTCATCTTACCCCGTTTAAAATCAAGCCAAGCAGAACGGCGTATTTTCAAGAGTTTCTTGGTATACAGTTGCCAGCAAATCCTTGAGAGGTTTTAATTAAAGGTGAAATGACTTTTCTTTTTTTCTTTGCTTAATAAAGGAAAAACACAAATAAAAATCCTATAGCTCCCACTTGGAAAGCAAACTATTTGACACAAATTGGTGGCTCATTTAAAAGAAAACTCAAAGCCCCAGGGCTCTGCTGCCTTCGGTCGCTGGGGACTGTTAATTTTTAACACTGTGCCCATTAAAACTTGCCAGGAATTATTGCTACAGCAAATGGTGACATTTTTGTTAGACCTGTTTTAAAAGTTATTGTGAAACTTTTCATAGGAATTAGAATGGGATCCCACATCCATTGTAATAGTAATAGGCACAAAAGTTTGCAACGGATAAAAAAAGCTCCCTGTCACACTGAAAAGGAGGGTTGTTTTAGATGGGGAAAGGACATTGCAATGAATATGGGGTCTCATTCTCAGCATCTGAATAGGAGACATGATCTTGAACCCAAGGATGGGATTTAGCTTTAGATGTTGCTCCTCCGTGGGGTTTGTGCTGACATAGTGCTGATACGGTTATGGTCACTTAAAGATAGTGACCCCAAGGCTGAAGCTGAAGTTTCTGATCAGCACTAAACCAGCTCTTGTAGGACTGGTGTTTATCTTTTGTTGATGCAGAAGAAAAAGTCCTTGGTTTTCTAACAGACCACCAACTGGGCAGATGGTGGAAATCACTGCTGGGGAAAAGAAAGCAGCAGGGGCTTACCCATCCTGGTTCAATAATCAGAGCCCAAGGACAGAGATCTTCCTTCTTCCACTCTGTCATAGGTAAAAGTGTAAATCCAGGCTGATATTTCCAGCGTCTAGCCTGCTATGGCTTGATTTCTAGGAAGGATGTGGTTGACAACACTGCAGAGGGCAAGACCAAAGCAATATTGAATTGATCACCACTTTCTTGTCTTAAAAATTCTGCTTTTACAAAATCTATGGATGATAGTAGGATGCCATTTGAGAACTGAAAAATTTAATAATGGATAAATTAAATCTTCCTCTGCTAATTATTTCTGTATGGATAAGTGATACTTTGAATTTCTCTTTGAACCAGAAAGCCCTTAAATATTCAAGGATTGCTGGCTACCTTAGCAGTCTCCCTTTCTATGTTTTAACCATCTAAGTAAGACAAGTGGAAAAGATGCCATAGTTTTGTGCATGTCTGTGTGTGATTCTCTAGCATTCAATTATCAGCACCCACATAATTCAGTATTAACATTTTTAATGCAGTTCAGGATGCCCAGTCGAGCAGCTGTATGTGAGCTCTGATGTATGCAAATCCATTTTGCATGCAGCTCTTGACATATTTTCGTATTCAGGATTATGGGATGCCTTTTCTGTGCCACTCTGATGTATGCTAATCTTTGTTTCTCTAAAAACACTTTAAAAGTCCAGAAAAAAAGAGAAAATTTCTTCTTCATTGAAATCCTATGGTTTTTCCATACCCAGGCTACCTCACAGTCCAAAGCAAAGCTTCCCCTGATAGAGCACCAAAGGTCCACATTCACTTTACCTTTTCTGGGCAGCTACTCCTTTCCATCAGGTATTAGAGATAACCTAAGGTCTGGCAGTCCTCTGGATAAAAGACAGTCTGAATCATTCATTTATTTCATGACTGTCAACACAGTTGTAGATGTGGGCCAAAAGCTGGAATGGGACCATCACCATATGCAGAGGGGCTGATGCCCAGGATGGGAGCAAGAGCAGACAGTGCATTTGGTTTAAAATAGGTAAAGGGCTCCTACTAAGGACATGTAAATGATCAATCAATTAAATGAGCTGCCTAATGGTTTTGTAATTCTGGCTTGTAACACAGTATCAAATTTGTTACTTATATCTGTGATATAATTTCAGTGTATTATTTATTGACTCCTTATAAACTTACTATGGCTGCCAAATTCTCATAAGTGTGCACAGACTCAAAGTATTATTTTGTCTTTGCCATAACTTGCACTAACTGCCAGGTCCAGACAAGGCACAGATGCTAAAACACTGCTGAATTTAATTGTCAGCAGTTTGACACCTTCATAGCACAAGAAAGACTAAACGTAAATCCCAGGTTAATGAAGGAGAAAGTCCCTGTGGTATCATTAAACCTTCTCCAGAGTGAATTCAGTTTGTCTGATGAATAAATGTTTAATGCAGAGCCGTATCAGTTGGTGTCATCTATTGTAAGAGAAACACTGTCGGTTTAACGAGGAACCCATCAGTGTGAACACGAGTTAACAACCTCACAGCGCCAACAACTGCTTGGTATTGCTTCAAGGCAGGAATCCCAGTGAAGAGAGTCAGAGATGCTCGCATGGGCCCAGAAATATATTTCCTATGTCTTGGGGATTACTGACACACCATCATATTATCATTATCATCTAATCTTTCTCTGCATTTGGAATTATAATGTCATGAAGGTCCCTGCAGTGTGTTAATCACTTTCTTAATATCAGAAATCAGGGTTCTTCACAACATATTCTTTGAAGTCTGTTCCACATGAACAACTGTATTTATAGTAACATACATTTCCCTACAGTTTTAACTAAGAAATAGATTGGTGAATGTTTTTGAGCTGGATATTCATAGACAGGCTAGGAAAACACCTGCTATCAATGTGATTGAGTTCCACCTCTAGTTTAAAGTGTCCTGTAATCTGAAATAATCCTATATCCTCTCCTGTAATCCTATAAAACTGAAACTAATGCATGTACAGGAATTGACTTCTACAATACTTTTAGCTTGCCTCTGTATCTGCTTCTACTGTCGCCACCGTTAATTTGTCTTTCTGTATTTGGATTACCTGACAGTAGTGTTCTTACTGTCTTTGGGGAACCAAAAAACCCACAGTCAGCCCAATATGAAGTAAAACCAAAAAGGAGAGGTGATAATTTTTTTTTACCCTTCTCCTAGCACAAGTGAAAAAAGAGGTTTTGGTTTTGTTGTTTTTTTTTTTCTTCATTTTAAACTTCTAAATGTTTTGCTTTTCTTCAATTACCATAAATTACACATTTTCAGAAGAAGATTTTTTTTCAAAATGAAAAATAGAATTTTTCATTTAAAATGTCAAAGATCTTTCTTTCTTTAAAGTTTCTTGAAAGAGAAAATCTATAGAAAGATTCATTTGTGATGAACTGATAAAAAAACCCCCAACAACAACCAAACAAAAAAACCCCAAAAAACTGTGCTGGAAAGACGTGCCATCTTCAGCTCTAGGGTTGTCCTATTATGAACCTTTAAAGAATTATGCTAGGTGCAAACACACATGGATGTCCTGGAAATGCCATTGATAGCTCCTTTTTCCCAAGCAAAGGGTAAGCAGGACTTTGATCCCAGCCTACAAATCACCTAATGGTATGGGAAGGATTTGAGAGTACAAGGGCACTCTGTCCACCATGGACTCTCTGATGTCAAAGGTTGTCAACAGGAATCAAACAGCAATTTTTATGTATCCAGTTGTCTGCTTGGATGCTTTTAAATAACTCTTGAAAGTAGAGCAATTCACAGAGATTGAGCGAATGGATTTTAGTGAGTGAATTTTAGATTAGGATTTTCACCAGAGTTGTTGTTTTCATTATCCCAGCTTGCAGTGTGCCAGCCTCTATAAAGACAACACAAGAAGTCCCATCCCAACCCATCAGTAGATATTGTCCCACCACAGAAAAGCTCTCATAGTCCAGCAAGTTAATCCTATGTATCTGCCCAGCGTTACAAACTGCAGGATTAGGAAGGAAAAGACTAATTTTTAAGAGCTTGTAGTGATATATTTGCTATTCAAAACATCAATGAGTCTGTGGGGAAGGGGATTTGGAATACATGAGAGAAAATGAAGTACCACCAGGGAAGCAGACGTGTCATTTCTTGATTAATAGAGTATGTGCAAAGAGGAAGGGCTCCTTCAAAAATGACTTTCTAGCAAGACAGAGGATGTGGAAGATGTTACTACCAGCAGATTATTTTTCCACTGCTGGTTTTCAGAACATCCCTGGTAAGATCTGGCAGCCTCCAGCATCTTGGCTGTAATCACTGCTGTTCATGGCTTGGCTAAACAGTGCTCTTTGTCTGGTGCTCATGTTTTGTCCTGAAAATGCTTCATCTGAGGATTCAGTCAAAGGAATTGACCATAAACAGGTCGGTAGTGGAGCTGCCCCTTAGATTTGAACTAATTGCCCTTTTCACTGGTCTTTCCCAGTTTATCCCATGAAGAAGACACCCAGGGGCAGGTTTGCAACAGCCTGCTGATCCATTGTCTGCAGACGTGGCTGAGTTCTCCCTTGGCACCGTAATAACCTGGAAGAGTTAAGATTTGGCTTATATTGGCAAATTTTGGTACATTATCAGTGGGCTTTTTCACCAAGCCTGGCATAATACCAACCCTGGATGCAGTAACAAAGAGCTGTTATATAAACAGTGATTTATTTACATTAATTACATTCCAGCTCCCACTGGAAATAAATTGATCGTGGGTGTAGCTCCACAGTCACAATCATCCATGTGTTTCCCAGTGATAAGTGATACACAGGTGAATGGTGTCCTTGTATAGCTGCTGCCACCAGGGGAGGGAGCCAGGCTCCCCCCAGCCTTGCCCTTCACCCCAAACTCAGTTTCACTCCTCTCTCAAGGCTGAAGACCAGGTGCTGCATGAAAAGTTAGCAGCTGGGGACATGGCATTTATCAGAAAGGTGACAGGCTGGTTGGGATTCTGGAATTAATTTGCAGCATCAAATGCGAGATTTGGGATCAGCCAGGAGAGGAAAAACTTAAACCCAGGGTGTCACTTTTTTCTGGATGCTTCTTCATTTAAAGGCTGATACAAGCTCCACTGGTTGGAGCAAACTTTGTTTCAGACACATTGCTGACCACATTGGCTCCCCAGCAGCGTAGCAAAATTGTCCTGTAACTCCACAGGAGAGGTGGTTGGAGCATCCAGCACTCTCTATGCTCAGCACCAAAGACAACCTCTGCCATAGACATGGTGGACAGGCAAGGGCAGAGATTTTGGAGCCAGAACATCTTTTGTGGCACTTCCAGCCCCATTCAAAGCAAAAATTCCCACTTGACCTGAAGACACGAGTAAGAACTGTAGCCCAGGGAGGACAGCACAATTAATCCTGGGTATTAAAATGGCAATTTGTCTAGACCAAACACCCCTTGCAGGAACTGGCTCTTGGTATGCAAGGGAAGAGGAAGCTTTTGCTGCGGCAAACCCCTCCACAGCGGTGAAGGACAAAAGGTCTTCACCCTGGTGGGAGGAGGCAGGGATGGCAGCTCTCAGCACCCAAAGGTACAGGCAGAATCATGACCCTTTCCGAGCCAGAGCCTCCAGCCCTTTCCTCAAGTATTGCGGGGGAGTTTTCATTTCCAGACCACTCAGCAACATGCCTGATAAAATCTGCCAAGATAAAGATTTATTTCGAGGCGGCAGAATGCAACTTCCCCCCCAAGTTTCTGTTAATCTTATAGACATCTTGCATGAAAAGCTGTTTGCTTACCCTGACTGCACAGACCTATTATGCACGTAGGCAGGGCAGGCTGTGTTGGAGTGTGTTAGAGTACCAGGGAAATCTCCTATCTACCTGGCCAGCCCGAGCCTGCCAGCAAACCTGCTCAATGGTAAGACATAAATACATAGTGATTTTTTTTCAGATTGCTGGCACCTAAAATGCCATGCAGTTATGCTCCATAAAACACCTCCAGTTTTTCTTCAGTTCACTGTGATGGATGAAACGCTGCCCAATAGCTGGCTCCAAATTCAAGAGGCATGGAGGAGTTGCTGCCTTCAAATTTGTCTAAAGCTACTTTTTCTCATGGCTTAAATGTTCCTGATCGGTTTTGTTTTGTAGGCAGTGTTGACATGATTACTTGGAGTTGCTTAGGGTGAGCATTTTAATCAATCCGAGAGCGATATAGAAAGCAGCTTGCATGACTTGGATGCTGCAACCCTGTTTGACAGTGATAGTCAAATAGATTTACGTTCACAGCATGGTCAGGGATGGGGCAGAAGAGTTACACATCATGGAGTTCAGCAGTTTTAAGTTCATGGTTGGACTTGATGATCTTAAAGGTATTTTCCAACCTAAAAGATTCTATGAATCTATAATTTTCTCCCTGATTAAAAGGCAGGTCGGACTTGAGGATGCTCTTCTACGGCTATAGGCACACAAGACAGCAGCACCTACGGCATCCCTGTGAGGATCTAAAGATGGACAGGAGAGAGGCGTCACTTAGCTCCAAGGAACAAAATCCAGTCTGATTTTAATTGTTCCAGATGGAAAAGAGCAAAGTCATGTGGCAGCTGGTGCTTTTCCAAAACTGCAGCCTGTGGTGGCTTTTGGTGAGAACGACGGAGGCCGCTTTTGCCTGCCAGTGCCATGGGGCCAGGGAATGTCAGGAGTCACACCATGAAGAGGCTGAAGTTGCAAAGGCTGAGCAAGGGCACAGGGAGCATTCCCTCCTGTCTCCACCCTTTGTATGGCCTTCAGTGCCTGCTGAGACTGATCTGCTGGAGCTGGAGGAGATGGACCAGAGGTCTTGCACGGGCTCCCAGCGTTGTCTGGTTAAGGGAGATTCAGGTTTTTGCCCCGTGTTTAACTCCGACAGGCTGACAGGCTGTCTCGTAATTGCACAATCCATCTCACGTAGCAAAAGCCTCATGCTCAGAGGTCTCTGGCAAGGTGTCAGACCAATGAAGTGTTTCTTTATAAATGTCAGCCAGCTCCGGGCAGTGGGAGGTAGCCAGCGATGAGCAGAGCAAGGCAGACAAGCCTGTGGTTTGGAGAGAAACAGTCCCCTCTGTTGTTCCTCTCCAGGCCTAAGCACAGACCTGGGGCGGAAATCTATGTGTATTTTTCCAGAGACAGGCTTTTTGCTGCTCTAGGATGACGTCTTCTGAGACTTCTCTGGGCATTCGTGGGTGCAGTAAAGCAAGATTTAACCTTCCGTCCTCTCCCAGGCCAGGGCTTTGAGACCAAGGGTTGCTCAAGTAGTTACTCACAAGAAGTGTGGATGCGAAGGAAGTCCCGAAACAGCAGGAAGGATGCTTGAGGACATACTGTTTGTGTTGCCAAAATGCTTTATAACAATATAGCTGTCAGTGGCTTAGCTGGGAAACTAATTCATCTTGGGAGGTTTTGGGGGGAAGGGAGGGAAATCTGAGCTGTGCTTCTGAAAATGGGCATTTGCAGTTCTGCTACCGAGACCTTTCTAGCAGAGCACAGTCTCTTGAAGTCGAATTGCAGCAAATCTCTACTCCTTGAAGTATACAGTTTCCAGCTGGAAAATACTGTGAGCTGTAGAAGGGTTGTACAATGGCCACCATCAGTCATGAGAGGGCTGGAGTAGGTCACGTTGTCCTTCCCTAGCTTCCTCCAGGGCCAGTGGGTATGTGGCTTTTGAGTCTAAAGAACTTCAGGACCTTTGAACTATTCAAGAAGTGAATAGAAAGCTGGAAATATCTCTGTACGGGGATGCTGTTCCCTGTTGCCTTTGTGCTGCTCTGCCCGACACGCTGTGTCTCGAAAATGCTGGTGACATCAAACTAGAGAAGTGTGTTTCACACTGGGGTTTTAATGTGAGTTACAGACCAGAAGGCAAAAGCTGGATCCCAAAGAGTCAGCATCTAATGCAAGCTAACAAAGATCTCCTCGAAGTGGTGCTGGTACTAAGTACTTCTTTGGTAGCAAAGTAGGCATCAAAAAGGGGTCAAACTCTATAATAGTGAGACATTTACAGCTTGGGGGGGGATGAGAAGAAGTACAGTGATTTTTTTTTTCTTAATGTTTTTTCATTATTGATTTTCACCCACTTTTTGTGAAGACCCATCTTAAAAAAAATTCAAGAAACCAATAATTCTGCTAATATTGTGTGGCTGGCCACACAGATCTTATGCAATCTCCAAATGCTCTTGCCTTGCACCCCATGTGTCCCATGCCCCCAGGCAGCAACCCGGGCTGGTCCCAGAGGTGCTCTGGTGTTGATTTATCTGGGTGAGTGTCATGCCTGGGGCTGAGGCTCCTCTGGGCCAGCCCTGGGAGGGTCATAGGCAGGGTGTTCCTTTTGAGTTGCTAATTTGGGTTCCCACCTGCCTTTGTGCAGTGTGGGAACAGTGCTTCTCTGTGCTTAAGGAAATGGGCCTTTGTTGGGCTGATGGTTCCTGGGATGGACCTGGGAGCCTTCAGGACAAGGTATTATTTGTCCCGCTCCTGCCATTGTCTCTCTGTACTCCTTTGTGGGTGTGCAGACAAGCTTTTGTCACATGACCTAGCAAGTGCAGTAAGAATACATTGCATTTGTAGGTGGATTTGTCAAAAAAAATATATTTCCTTAAGGTGTTAAGAATTGCTTTATATTAGTCCATTGAACTGACGTGTTTTTATCCTTGTCTGTTAATTGCCAAACTGGCAAGGGACCAGGGACATTCTTCAGATTGTGAGTTTACAATGCAAAAAAAGATCTACCCTGGGCGAAAAAAAAAAAAAAAAAAAAGGAAAGGAAAAAAAAGATCTTTTTATTCCTTCTTTCTAAAATCCACGAAGACAATGAAGGCAAACAATCACAATGGATTGATCCCGGTATATTTTATAACAGAAAATATAAACCAAAGACAAAGCTCTGCTCTCCTTTATGACTACACTGGACCCACTCCTACACTCAGGGCAGAACTTGGAGGAACCTGACCCTTCTGCTGAACCTGCCCCTCTGCTCTTGCCCAGGAACGTCATTTCACATTTTCCCTGCATTGCATGTCACTGAGTGTTGGGAGTTGGCAGCATAAATATAAGTTATCCTGGCATGTACAAGGGTGTCTTACACGGGGACAAGGGTATAGGTAGGAAGGGGGTGGAGGTGTGAAGGTAGCAGGAGAAATCCAGGCCACAAATAAGACCTTAAGCACCTAATCACTTAAGGTAGCTTAACCTGCTGCTCGCTTGAGCTGAGCTGGGACAGCTGCCCACAGGCACAGCCGCACACAGGCTGTACTTAAACTCTGTTTAACTCTGAGGGGACCGTAGCTGGGACAAGGGCTGGGCATATAATTTAGATTTTCTTACCTGAAGTCCCCAGAAATTACTTCTGGGTTTGAGGCCAAAATACCATGTTCACAGATGCACAAGTGCCAAGGTCATGCCGAGGAATGTTGATAAGGACTGCAGCTGGTATCACTCTATTTACTTGTAATGACTTAAATTAACTATTGCAAATAGTATCAGGAGGTAAAGCACATTCCTAACAGCTTGGGTTAGCAGCCCTTCGTGGTTTCCCGTACTAGCTGCTGCTTCGGCATCGTCCCTGCCCTTCCTGCTTCCTGGCACCTTGGCAAATCCTATGGAAACCCTTTTGCAAAGATTTATGAATACATGTGAGCAGAAGAAGACTCAGGGATGGCCTGAGATGCGGTGCAAGATGCTGGGAAGAGTGAAAATACTGAAGTCTGGGTTGGATGTAACTTGTGTTTTAAGAAAGGAAAGAAAATGGGCCAGGTCCAAGTCCCAGTGGACTTGATGAAAGTATATTCCATTCATTTCAGCTTTCCTTTTCCTCAGGCCCTAAATCACATTTATAGTCCCCAGAGCCTTTCTGTCAGGTTGTGTATATATACATGTATATTGTGGTTTTTTTTCAATCCTGAGTATCCATAGGAAACACGAGCATTTATAGGAAATGATAAATAGTGAGAATTAAAATAGAGTATCTGGTGTATATTTCCACAACAGAAAAGGGCCATGGGAGGAGTTCTGGTTTCTCACCTTCCCATTACGAGCTATAAAACACAGGGTGATTAGGAGTTTGTAACACTGCAGTCCACTGCATAAATACTAGTTTGGTTTTTTTCTTTTCAAATACTAAATACAAGTTTAACCTTAGCTCAGTTGCAAAAAAAAAAAAATAATCTTGTGAAATGGGTGTTTGTTTTGGAGGCCAGAACTGTTTCTTTCGTGAACAATACTCCATTTTATAGGCTTTTCCAAGAAAGGCTGCATAATCCCCCTCTCTCCTCCACTTAAAAAAATAATAGAAGAGCAGGAACTGTGTTTACAAATATTGAATTGGCCGAGTGTTAACAGCAGTAGGGGTTTGACCCGCCAGCATTGCAACACTGGAATTATCTGGTCCATAAATGGAGAATCAATCTGCTTCTGGGATCTGGTGTATTTTGGGGGCACCTCTGCATGGTACCACCTGCCAACTAATTCCAGGCAGCTCCCTG
>JAOXNO010000013.1:151616302-151652806 GCA_028565335.1 Limnodromus scolopaceus | reverse complement strand
CCCCCCCCCCCCCCCCCCCCCCCCCCCCCCCTAGCGGCTGTGTTTTTGTTTAGACGAACAACTACATCCAGGCTAGTAAAGCAAACGTGTTTGTGGTCGCCCTCCAACGCAGAGGGCAGCTGGCATGGACGGGGCCATGCATGGGGGGCCCAGGCTCTCAAGCTGCTTTTCTAACTTTCCAAGGCACAGCAGCAGCATCCCTACTGCGTTTTGGGTTGAGATTCCCAAACTGTGCCCGGCAGTAGTTTGGAAGATTTCTGGTTAGCTCCAAAACTTCCCTCTGAAAAGTTAAAGCAAGCCGCAGGGTTGTTCCCTGGTGCCGTTTAATTTACTGGTGCGGGTGAGCCCGAGCAGCTGGGGTTAATAAAGCCTTTTGTTATCCAGCCTGACCCACTTGTCAGCCCTTGAGCTCCTGTAAATGCATTTGTAGGGGCCAGACTTAAAATAAATCTCGAGGCGTTTGGCAAACAGTGGCTAATTGAACAGCACACACGACCCATCACCCATCACGTGCTGCAGATGAGGGACCTGAAGCAGAGCAAAGGCTTAAGACCACGGTCTGAGGCTCCTGCCTTCGGATTTGGCTTTACGGGACTCGGTAAATATTTACACATTGCCTTTAAAAAACAGGCCTGTTCTGTCTCCAAGACACCATGTCAAACCCTTTGGAAAAGCGTTTTGGCCTTGGGCAGCTTCTCGCAGCTCCTCAGGAGAAAAGCCAGTAGCAAAGCTGGGGATGCTGCTCCCAGCCCAGAACTGTGGCCACCAGATGCGCTTCCCTCATGTCTGGACAAACAACAGATTTGGGTGATGAAATGAGGAGGATCTTGCATCAATGTGGTGCACAGAATGGGTTGAAATGATTTTTTTTTAACAGTAATAGTTGCAGTTTTGCTCTTTGTTTGCTGGCCTGAAGCCTGCAGCTGGCTGAGACTTCTTTTGCTGGGCTTTTGCTTGTTTGTAAATTGCGCATATTCTGACAGAGATGCTTCTCTGATTTTTTTTTTTTTATTCATTTTTATTTTTGTTTTTTAATCAAAAGAGTGATATTTAAGCAATGGCACTTTTGGGGCTTTTTGCAAACATCCAAAGTTTTAAAAACCACAACACTTTTTTTCTTCCCACAAAACAATGGCATCTTGGGAGGAAGGGATCCATGTTTTGGCTTTTAAAAACTTGTTTAAATCACTGCTGCCAGGCAGGGGACACCAGGAGGGGAACAGAGAGGAGCTCCAGGTCCCCCTCTTTTCCCTGACTAGCTGAGGTGAAGCAGCTCCCAGACTCTCTGCCTGGCTTGGGATCTCACAGGAACTCTCTGAGGTCCCTCACCTACCCTTCCTTGGCAGCAAAAAGAGCAATAATCCACATGAAACAAAAGCCATTTGTACTTTGATTTCCCGTATCAGTCCCAGGACGTATGAGCTGTTCTTGCTTGGCTTTCTCTGAATCTCTGAGTCCAAACTTGATCCTTGAAAAATTAAGACAGTTGGGGTGAGGAAGAGAAAGGAACCGATTCCTTTTTCTCCCTGTTCTGCTCCTCCTTTCTTTGCCAGGTGCTTTCTGTTCAGCTGGTTTGAGTTATGAACACTTTCCTGCATATCTTGTGGCTATGAAGGTCAGCCTAAGGGAAGGAGGTCAGTCATTGCCATTCAAATGGCTACAAACTGTAATTCAAAGGTGGCCAGGGCTGATTCAATAGAAGGGGACTCAATGTCCACAGGTCGATGCTCTGCCCTTTCAGAGATTTCGCCCTGAAACTTCTTAGTATGCAAATGCCACAGCAGAAATTGCAGCTGTGTTGAGGGCTCTGAGCTGATCAGAAGTTTTGGTACGAGGAGAGAAAAGCAGAGAAATTAGGTTGGGAGGAATGCAAAAAAGTTTCTGACAATATTTTTTTGTGTGTGTGTATTTCCAGGCTGCAAACTGCTCTCCATGGCTTAAATGGACATCAAAGCACGTCTCTCTGCTGGAATATACATCTCTGGATGATTTGATCCTTCGTGAACTAACTTCCAAGGAAAAAATATAACTACCCTCTTCTTTCTACAGTTTGCTTGCTTTAATTTATGGCTTGGTCCCACATAGAAAACCTAAATTTTAATGCTGATATTGTTCTTCTCTAAATCTTCTGGTCTGTGGAAGGGCAAGAAGGTTCAACTTCATTGAACCCTCATCAGGGGAGTTTAGCAGCAGGTCACGGAGAGGTGGAAGAGACTTGGAAGCACAGTGAGAAGGTGAAAGGAAATACCCAGTTTTGCCTTTTTTAAGACAGGAAATGGATCTTCTTCCCTTATGGATGGAGGTAGTGGAGTCAGTATGTGCAGCCTAAGCCCAGGGTGGTAACTGGCAGATGCCTGCAGCACCCTTTCCTTTTTGCCTTACGTTGGACCCTACATCGTGCTTGGCCAGCGGCGGCGGCAGAACCCGAGTGGAAAGATGGTCGTTGTAAGGAGGAGGAACGTGAAAGTGTTTACCTTCGCCTTTTTGCTCATCACGGTAACGTCATTTCTGCTGAACTACACGCACCAGGTGACCACGACCACCTGGGATCCGAGACATCTCATCATGCAGTTTTCAGAGCAAGTCCAAAAACTCTTCAAGTACCCCAGGAGACCGTGCAGCTGTCGCACGTGCATTTCTGAGCTGGGACGTTCCCTCTGGTTCGATCAGAGATTTAATTCAACTATGCAACCTTTCCTGACCTCACAGAATGCCTTGATCCCAGAAGACAGCTACAGATGGTGGCTGGTGAGTGGGAGGTGTGGATACGGTCCGGTGTTCGTGCGACGGTTGAGGTGCCGGGCTTTGAGTGATGCCGAGCAGATAGTGAGAGACGGTTCCTGCTAAAAGCATTTGCCATCTCAGCTGACAAGGCAGAGGCAGAGGTGGAAGGAAGTGGGCGTTCGTGCCGCTGTTTAGCTCTCAGGCGCTCGGAGCGCACGTTCACTTGCTCCAAGTTAGAAGAGTCCCTGGCAGAGATAGGTGGTGAATCCAGAATTCGCAAATGGCAATATTGCCTTTTTTTTCTGTCTCCCTTCTCTTTGAAAGACTAGACTTCCGAAACTGGCTTGTTAAGCTTCAGATGGTAAAAAGGGCTTTTGCTGTCCATCGAGGTAGCAAAGCAAACTCATTGTAAAGCGCGTAATTCACCTTGGGCTCTCCCTACCATAACACATGTGAATAATTAGCAGGATTAAACAGAAAATGACTAATTCCATGTGTATGAGAACGGTCCCTGTTGTGGCTGGTGATGTAAAACATGTCTGTAAAGCTCATGGGTAGCCATGGGTTACTGAGAAGGAGCAGCCCCTGTGCATGCTTGAGCAGGGTGGTCCAAAGAGCCCTATCCTAGCATCATGAAAGCTAATGGATACCTTGTTCAAAAAGCACAGGCGGGAAGAAGGCACATCTTGACATTTTACCTAATTAAATCCCCTTTTATGTTCTCTTGAACAAGACATTGATTAAATGAATTGCTTATGGCTGCAGCAATCCCCATCAAATCCCAGTTTCATTATGAGTTGCTTTCCCCCTCTTCAGAAAAAAATAGTCTCCCTGTGCCTTCCTTTGAACACGCAACTTCCTGCACCGTAGTGTCCTGGAGCAAGTACAACCTTTGATGTTGAATTTGGGGCTTTCAGCTCTTCCCTGGTACTTCAGGAAGTTCCCTCCAGCAGGCACCCACTTTTGCAGCGGGGGCATTTAGGTTTTGGAGGAGGTGTCAAGTGCTGTGGGAATGTTTGATTTATCACTTGTCACTCCATTGGCTGTCACATTTACTGGTGAAAAAGAGATGCCACTGAACAATGTTGTTAACTACTGCATTAATGATATCCTCATTTTATGATGCAACCCTCCTTTTTACCATAAGTCCCACATATTCTAAGCATCTCATCCTTTCACCTCTCCCTTGGCCATGACTCAGATTTCCCATTGCTCGTGTTTTTTCTTGCTGCCCCCGGACACTTTGCCTTCTGGTCCCCAAATTTCCTAGCTGGGATTTGCTGGAGTCATGAGAAGGGAAGATGATGCTCAGGTCCTGCTTCCCCTTGTCCTGGGCTGAAGTTTCATCAGGGAGCTGAACTGGTGGCAATTTTCCGAAGAGAGGGGATACCCCAAATCAAGCTCAGTAGATGAGAGGACGAGGTTGCTCATGGACACCATGTGTGTTGAGGCTGGTTGTGAGGTGCCTTCCGATTGCCTCTCAATAAAAAAAACGGGAGCACTCATCACCTTGAGGAGGTGCTGAGGAGAGAGTGGGCTGATCAATCCTAAATCCTGGCATCGGTGTTGGGGTGCGCTCCCGCAGCACCCAGGCTGAGGAGGAGTCCTGCAAGACAAGGCTGGGTGGATAGGGTGCCTGTGCTAAGGGTGCTCTGCCAAGGTCTTGCACATCACCCCTGAGCGAAGCCATGCTGCATTCTACACAGACCCCACTCTGATTTGAACATGAAGTTTCAATCCATTCTCTTAAAAGAAAAAAAAAACCACAAACAAAGAATACAACACTAAAAAGGAAGAAAAAGCTCAGGATGTTCAGTGCAGAAGTCTGAATTTCTGATTCTCCTTCTTGTAGTGAAACTAAAAAAAAAACCGTAACAAAACCCACAAATATCTTACTTCAGCTCAACTCGAAACAGATTTTTTTGGGGAGTAGAGTTGTTTCTTTTTCAGCTAAATTAAAAAATACTGACTTTCAGGACAGCCAAAAGTCTTTTTTCTTTCCCTATTCCCCCACCCCCAGCCCAAATAAAAGCTGTCCATTAATTTTCAGGGCTAACCCTATTTTTAGTGTTTTCATTCATTTTTTTCAATTCAGGTCAAGTTCAAAGGGAATATACCACTTCAGAACACAAAATCAAAGCATTTTTTTTTCAGATGGTAAAAATAAATCTTCTAAGATTTCTACACTTTTTCCACCATATTTTTTTTTTCAGCTAGAACTTATCTTCAACTAGAACATGTGAAATATTTTGATGTCCCTCAAAACTGTATTGTTTATTGGAAATTAGTTGCTTACTGAAAATACTTACCCTAATCTATAGTATGTGGAGAAGGTGCCCTGACTCCTCTGAAAGATGTTCCTGGGTAAACCCAGGCATCATGTGGCCTCAGGTCCTCATTGCAAACTATTTCCTATACACATGTTGCTTTGAGTAAGCCTTTCCGAGACAGTAAGAGTCATTTCTACAGTAAGTAATTCCCAGGTGCATCCTGTTCATTTTTAGGCTTGGCTTCAAAGTGATTCTGAGATTTCTGCCAGTTTTAAAGAAAGCATTGCTTATGGCCATGCTTTACTCTCGTTTGCTTTGCCAACTCAATAATTTGTGACTTTTTACTATCTTTGTTCTTAAAAAGATGAAGTTTGAAGAGCGCTGAGATTGCTTAAACTTCTTTTCCGGGGAGAAATGACTGTGTGTTCACTCTCAGGAACTGACTTCAGACAGCGTGGTGGTTTCGTTATGCTGTAACTGAGACGACGGTGACTGCACTGGAGCTATTTATTATAAGGCTGTGACTTTCCTGTCACGGGGAGACCCATGTGATGTGCTTGGGCTAAACACAGGCAGAGCCGTTGCCAGAGAGCTGTCTGTCTCCCAAGCTCAGTCTGCCCTCCCTTCCCATTAACCCTGTTGCTGTATAACCCTATTGTTGAGTGGTGCAGTTGACAGGCCCAAGGGACGGGATGCCATCCAGAGGGACCTGGACTGGCTCAAGAAGTGAGCCTATGTGAACCTCATGAGGTTCAACCAGCATGGTCCTTCACCTGGATCAGAGCAACCCCTGGTACCATCACAGACTGGGGGATGAAGGGATTGTGAGTATCCCTGCCAAGAAGGACTTATGGGTGCTGGTGGATGAAAAGCTGGACATGAGCTGATAATGTGCACTTGCAGCCCAGAAAGCCAACTGTATCCTGGGCTGCATCAAAAGCAGCGTGGCCAGCAGCTCGAGGGAGGTGATTCTGCCCCTCTACTCTGTTCTGGTGAGACCCCACCTGGAGTACTGCATCCAGCTCTGGAGCCCTCAGCACAGGAAAGACATGGGCATGGGGTGGGTCCAGAGGAGGGCCACAAAGATGATCAGAGGGCTGGAGCACCTCTCCTATGAAGAAAGGCTGAGAGAGTTAGGGTTATTCAGCCTGGAGAAGAGAAGGCTCTGGGGAGACCTTGTAGCAGCATTTCAGTACATAAAGGAGGCCTAGAGGAGAGATGGGGATAGACTTTTTAGCAGGGCCTTTTGCAATAGGACAAGGGGTAATGGCTTTAGATTAAAAAAGGAAAGATGTGGATTAGATATATAATTAGATATAAATTTTAGATTAGATATAAGGAAGAATTTTTTTTATAATGGGAGTGGTGAAACACTGGCACAGGTTGCCCAGAGAGGTGGTAGATGCCCCATCCCTGGAAACATTCAAGGTCAGGTTTGATGGGGCTCAGAGCAACCCGACCTAGTTGAAGATGGGATTGTTGATTGCAGGGGGTTGGACTAGATAACCTTTAAAGGTCCCCTCCAGCCCAAACTGTTCCATGATTCTGTGATTCTGTGATATGTGAATGAAAATTATTCACCCAAATAGTCCTGTAGCATAACTCTCCCTCCACTTCTAGGAAAGCAAAGGCAGATTTCAGAGCCTAATGACCAGCATTTGAGTTTAAGTGGCATTTGGGGCCAAAGGATGGGGTGGTTTCGTTTGCCTGGTTTCACTTCACATGGCTGCCAGGCTGCTTCATGGTTTACTTGCAGAAGATATTATTTCAGCTCTTCTAGTGTGGTGGGATGTAGCTTTTTGGAAGGCAATATTCCTGGCTGCTGTGAATAAAATTACATTGTCCATACTGGAGTTAGCGGTGCCACCTCTGCAGTAGGAAGGAGCAGGGAAGGGAAGGGCAGCATCCCCCCCATCCCTGCAGCAGCTCATCCTGCTGCGCAGGGCAGGGCTGCTTCTGGAGAAGGAATCTGAAAATATACCTGGCTGTTTTGTGTTCACAGAAACAAGGGGGTTGTTGTTTTTAATTCACTTAAATCTACCAAGCTAATAAACTCTCCCTTAATTACTTTAGTCCTGTAACAAATAATGGCCCAAATTCTCCTCCTGGGTATACCCCTGGGGCTGCTCTGTGCTTATTGTGACTTAAAGATGGATTGGAGTCCTCCTCTCTCAGAGATGATCTAGGCATTAGTAATACTGTGAACTGTAACCAGCTCATTAGACCTTCCTTCCTTCCTTCCTTCCTTTCTTCCTTCCTTCCTTCCTTCCTTCCTTCCTTCCTTCCTTCCTTCCTTCCTTCCTTCCTTCCTTCCTTCCTTCCTTCCTCCCTCTCTCCCTCCCTGTCCGCCTCCCTCCAGTCCTCCCTTCCTCTCTCCGTCTCTCTCTTCTTCTCCTCCTTTTCTCTCTCCTCCTCCCTCTGTCTCTTCTCCTCTACCTGTATGTCTCTCTGTCCATCCTTCTGCCTTCCCTCACAGCACACTCAGGGACTGAGAGTCTCAGTGTTTTAAAACTGGCACTTTATGTTACGTGATGCATTTCTTTCTGTTTATTTTTTCTTTCCCACCTCCCTGAGCTGGTTCACCTGCAAGTTTTTCGTTGTTGTTCCATGACACAAATGCTGTGGACATTTCCACAGCATGCTGAAACACAGCATAGCATTTATTTATAGCTTTCTTGTTTTATTCTCAGGGAGCTTTGGTATTGTTTTTGGTGGTCAGAAAGTACAAGAAATATGAGATCAGAACCTGCTGTTCTATATCCAAAATAACCCTGTTGAGGTTGATGGACTAAAGCTGTGATAAGTAAAATCAGGCTCAGAGTTCCCTGGCAATCTTATCTGTAGCACATTGTTCATAAACTACCATGTTATAACAAATTTTATCTCAAGTCTTACGATATTTGAGGGTTTTGCTGTCGGTTTTTTTTTTTTTGGAAGAAAGCTCAGCTCTTGGGGCCATGTGATTAGCATATCTAAAAGAAAATGTTAGTTTTTAGTCCTTATGTTTGCAGGAGAAAATGTAATATGTGCCTTAAAGATTTGCTCACCAGACAGCAAACAAAAGGGCATCCCCAATACATGCGCTGGGGAAGTCATGGAAGCTGCACTTATTTTTAAGACAGCGGCAGAGCTACTTGGCACCTGACTCATGTGTTTTTGAATGCTCTTTGTGGAAAATTTGCCCAAATACTTTGATCACCAGAAGTCTTCCTTAAAACTGGGGCACTGTCTGTGATATTTTGAAAGACATACAAGGGGCTCACGGCTCTGAAGGTAGTGTGTTTGCTGCAGAAGGTGATACCAAATCAAGCCCAGGTTCCAGGCTCTGGTCCCAGTGCCTGCTACATGCCCAGTCCCACATGGTGTTGTACCGCTTGGGTGTGACATTTAGACCAGCCTTGGACATACTGGGAGAACCTGACTCAGGGCTACCTCTTATCCCCGCTGGCAGCCCCCATGTATGACCAGCTGGGCTGCAGCTTCAGGGTTTCCTACGGCAAGGACAGACGGGTCTGAAGGTGGTCCAAGCTCATGGATCCCTCTAAGCTCTGCGATACACTCTGCTGAGCTGCAAGCATCCTGCAGCCGGAAATGAGGGCATGCAGAGCTGGCGGAGGCAGGGCCTTTGCTCCTCATAGTAGTGTGGACCAGCCATGGAAGTCAGAAATCATATCATTTGGCATACACGTATTATGGTATGGTATTTACATAATATATGCACACTACATTCATATTTAAGAATGCATATTTTTTGACAGACAGAAATCATTAAACAAAGCATAAGCTCTTGAAAACCCCTATATTTTTCCCCTTAATCTCTTTGATGCATAGTAATTGCAGGACATTAAATACAACAATAATAAAGCCATATTTTCCAGACCAAGGAGGCATTTTTAAAATTGATGGTTTCCTTTTAACCTCTCAGTCAGTCTGCAAAATGGAGATTACCTGGATTTGCCCCACCAGGCTGTTGCTAGGATTAATCTTTGTACAATGTCTTATAGCTGGGAAGTGCTGCATGAGTATTAATGCCTCTGAACTGCTGCAGCAAGGCAATTAGTAGCTGTGCAAAAGAGATTCTTATGGGGCTTTATTCCCTCTTTATCTTTTAAAAACAGTTAAAAAAATTAGAAAAGCCACAAAACCCAGTATTGCTACACCAGTTTCCCCAGGCTGCCTGGCCGTGTGCCTGCAGGGATGCCCCAGCAGTGCTGGCCGCTGCCAGACCCACAGCTATACCTGCCTGTCCACCACGAGGGTTGTCTCTTGATCCATGCTCCATCTGCATTCACATTCCACCAGTGATTGCAGGTCAAGCAGGATATTTTCTACCTGCTAATAAATTGGGGTTTTGAAGGTGTATTTAATATGCTGTCAAACTTGTCCATGGATGTGGGATGCACAGGCACTAGGAGAACTTTACTCAGAGGCTCTTCTGACTGTAGCTGTGTCCTCACCACTCCGGGCTATTAGCTCTGAGCAGCCTTGGCTGAACTCACATCCTCCCACCTTGCATCCCCTTAGCTGAGTTTTGAGTATTGCTTCTTGGTGATTGCTGGTGAAGTGATGGTACTGGAGAGCCCAGGGAAGCCTTCCAAGATGTTTATAAAAGCAGCAAAAAGTCCTTTGTCATTCTTAATGGAGGTATGCACACCGTGGTTCGAGAAGGAGGAAGAGCCTCTCCCTCGGAAAGCCATTCATGAGTAAAGAAAGGAAGTGCATAAACTTTGAGGGCTCTTTTTTCTTGCCTTTTTTTTTTTAACTTGCTTTTTTTAAACTAAGATGTAAAACCAGCTAGTAAACTTCTGCATGTGGAGAGTTTCTGAGTCTGGGAGGACAGGGTAGTTTGTCTTCCCTGTGAAGACGATTAGGAAATTTCTCAATCTGGACCTCCAATTATAGTTTCTAACAACCTAAGGGGAAGAGTTGACTCTCAAGAGCCAGAAAAATATTTTATGGAGGGGAGCTGGAGTGTTAAGTGACCTAGTGATATTTTCTATGTGGACACAAGGTGGGTTAAGATGCTTTTTGTACTTGGGCAAGAGGTTAAGCTGCATCATTAGACAGGGCTGTTGCTTGCACAGACTTCCAAGAAAAGCAACCACTTCACTCAGGACACAGGGGTCAAGTATTTCAGTGTATTTAAGCCCACTTCTAGCAGCTACATCCACACACCTATCCCTGGCACTCATCTATGGCAGTTGGAGGGAGGATGTTGTTCCAGCAGAGCCACGTGGCGCCGACATGGCTCTGCCTTGCACGACATGGACAGACTTTCACCCAGTGCTTTTGTTGATTTATGGGAAAGGCCAGACTTGCGGGAGCTTGTTAAAAAAAGTAAAAAAGACAACATTACTCAAAAAAAAGGGCAAAAGTTTGCTGTGGGAAAGTGAACTATAATTGGCTTGTAATTGTAATGCTATTAAAATGGTCTTTTTCAAGAAGTCAAGTAAATGTTGTGCAATAAGGAACTGGCTGCACATTAAGTCTGAACTTTCAGAAGCTGTATCTGCCTTGGAGTGAACCAGCTTCATTGCCTGTTCTCTCTGTTTTGCTGAAATGTCAAAGATCAACCAGCGCTGATTGAAGATTAGGCCTGAAAAGTGTAGTCCAATCAGATAATCACTGAGGAAATTAAAACAGAGCAGTTTTAATGAGTTAAGGACGGAAGTCTTATTGTATGGATGTTCAGCACACAGTGCAATAAGGTCATCGTCCTATTTAAGATCATTGAGGGATTCTCTAATGTAAGTAATAATCTCTGCAGTGGAAACTGTGCAAGCGAGGGATCGTAGGACACTGGTGTCCTGCTTTCTCACTGCTGCCCACGATTTAACTTGGTTTCAATAGAGTTCATCTAGATTGATAGCAGCATAACAGAAAGAAAATGGAGATCATTGTTTTGTGTCAGTGGAGGCGCCTGCCCACGATAGTGTTTCTTACCATTTTAATGCACCAAACAGAAGTCGATGCTCCAGGTCCTTTCCTTTCCAGATGCTACCATTCTGGCTGAAAAGGCAATTTAACTTAAAAAGGGGACTTAGACACATAGAATTTTCTGAAAATTACCTTCCACACCTGCATTTTCTCAGGCAAACTCAGTTCAAGCTAGGTTTTTGTTTGTTTATATTTTCCCAGAATAACTTACTTTCTTAAAAATGTTTTGGTGCATATTTGGCAGTTTTCCCTTTCATTTCTTAAAGCCAGTTAAAGTCAGTTCACCTTTCAGAGAGAGAGAGTACACATGGGTATATACTCATTCATGTTCAAATAACTCAAAACAAGTTCCTTTTTTAAAAAAAAGTTGGATTCTTCTACATTAAACACTTGATATTACACTCTAAGACACCTATGAAGTCTCCATTTATTTTGAAGGCTGCTGGCTTTCTAACATAAGGTGTTTTTCATATATTCAGAGTAAAATCAGGTTAGATTGGATTCATCAAGAATACACAAGGGTTTAGATATGTGAACATGTGTTTGCAGCGTCACACACAAATTTAGAAGATAACCTTTTTCATTTAAATAATTGACCCATCCACTGAATAGTGACATAAGTGGTAATAATGACAATGCTTGTCTGGGCATCCTAATTACCTTGCATCCTAATCACCTTGTACAGTCCATATTTAATATATCGGCTAGCAAGGATTTGCAGGAAGATTAAGCCTATGTATGTAACATTTCTTCATTTTCTTTGTTTCAAGTTTTCCTGGCCCCAGTGTCCTCATGTAGCTCTGAGCTCCACAAACTTGTTGTTCCTTTACATAGGTCTGCAAAGAGCATGAAATTTAAACAAAACTTACAGTGATACACCTGTTTGTTTTTCTGTGAGAGAGATAGATAGCAGGACAAGTTAACAGTTCCTGGTGCACTCAAGGGAAACACATGGGAAACTACAGCCAAATTGCCTCAGGCCATTGCTGGGAGTCGTGGGAAAAGGTGTTTCTCCTCCCTCCCTCCCTGTCTCTCCTTGCCCTGGGCTGGCAGAGCAAGGGCTGAGGCTTTTGGCAGATTTTGTGTTAGGAACCATTCTCCCTTTGTGAACTTCCAAGCAAGCAGCACCATGAGGGTGGACAATGCTTTCTGTGAGCCTGCCAGCTTTCCCAACCTCTTCAGTAGCCCTCAGAGAGCAGAGACCCAGAAAGGGAGTGTTTGGCCATCATCTGCCCTGCACCTTGCCTATACCTTCCCAATCCACCCATTGTTTCCACCATGCACCACAGAGCTGCTACAAAAGAGTTTCCCTCCATGGCAACAGACACAATGACCAAGGTCCGGGTGGTTTTCTTCATCCTGGAGAATTTTTCAGATTATTTTACATCTCCAACCCTCAGGGCTAACTCTACCATAATTTCCTATTGCACTAGCAGCTGATTCCTCTACAGTCCAGAACAGTAACAATAAGATCTCCCTCCCACTTCCACTTCTGGCATATAACAAAATTCATGGAAGGGGTGTCACCCACTTCTGTGCTCCATCAGGTTCACTGAGACCCTTCTGTCCTTCCTAGGAAGGTTAAAAGAGATCTTATACTTTTCCTAACAGAAGATATCTGGCCCAGGGTAGGATTAGGCTTATAGATACCAGAGGAACATTTATTCTGCTAAGGTCAGCCTTGGGGAAAATGAATGATCTGTTCCACTATGGCTAGACAGAGACTGAGTAGGTGAGGGAATACAGGGAAAAGGAAGAGAAAAGGGGAACCAAGTTTAAAAAGTTAATGGGAGGGAGACAGTGTCTGCAGGTAGATGCAAGAATGGTCTTTGAGAAGATATTTGAAGCTACGTCTTGCTCACAGAGAAGTTAGCAATATTGGTAACCTGGAGTGATTTTTCTCCCTAACAGAAACTGCAAGGAGAGAAAACTCCGAAGAATATTAATGCTACTCTCAAGGATTTGTTTGAGATCATTCCTGGGGATGGGGATCCACTGCAGGAGAGAGGCACCTACACGTGCAAACGGTGTGCCGTCGTGGGCAACTCTGGGAACCTTCGGCAGTCTCAGTATGGCCAAGATATTGACTCCCATGACTTTGTCCTCAGGTGAGTAGGCACCACCTCAGCTCCAGACGCCTCTGTTTAAGGTTCACTGGTATTTCTGGGGACAAGTGAGCAAACAGGATTTCAGGGGCTGTCTAGTGAAATATGGTACTTAGGTCAAATCTAAATTCCAAGGATGTAAACTGTAGGTATTGGAGACATGACCTCATGTTTTAGCTTGGGAAAAAAAACATGAATAGGTGTTGATACTGTAGTTTGTTCTGCACTATCATAATTGTCTGTGTTAAAAAATATCACTGAAAAACTCTACAGTTTTGAGTAAAAGTTATTTCTGCAACTAGTACAAGTGATCTCTTACACACTTAATTGACTGTTTCAGATTTTATTTTCTTGCATTGATTCATTCTTAAGCAACGGTGGGGTGGGAAAGACAAAGTCTCTTTGCAATGGACAGGAGACAACTGGTTGGCTGCAACTACTTTGTGAAGGGTCACATTGCCTCTTCTTCTCAAGTCAATGAGGGCTGGCTACACTGTCCCAGTGAAACACAAGCGGGAACTAGGTAAGCAGAGCAAATCACGTAGAGGGCAGCCAAGATATCTGGGCTGACTAGGTTAATCTCCGAAGTGTTGTCCAGCTTTCACACCACAGCTGCCAGTACAGCACAATTTCAGGAGCAATGCAGGGCAGGTCAGAGGGCCTGGAAAGGAGGGATTGCTATTGAAAATACCACATGTGGGATTATACTCTCAGAAGCAACATAACCTTTAGAAGGTAGTTGTGCACTGAAGCCAAGAGTGAATCGGCAGAAGATTAGTGCTATTTGAACTGTTAAGCCACCTTAGGCCACTTGGCTTCCAATGTGGCTTGGACACACTCTAGAGTCTTTAGATGACATCTAAACTTTCATGATAAATCTTTTCAGGTGTTGCTTCCATCAGCTGCATGCCTTGTCTTCTGCCAAAAGTACCTCCCCAAAGGCAGAGGCAGCCAACTTGGTCTTCAGATCCAAGAAGGGAAGTGAAGACCCCTTGATATTAATCCCCCATGTTGCAAATGGGAGGCAGCTGAGGTGCATTTATGCTTAACTCCATGTCCCTTGCTATGGAGACAGCCCTGTTCCTGTGTGAATTTTCTTATCTTTCCTGGCCTACGTTTCTATGTTCATGCAGAAAAGGCTTTGCTAGGCTCAAAGGCTATTTTTGTAGTAGTAACAAAAGAGTAACATACTTGGATGCAGGTTTCTGCTTTGAGACCTAACCCTTCCCCATAGCAGAACATCCTTGGAAAGGGAGAAACTCTCAATGATTCAAAATTGAACCTTCCAGGCTCTGATTTCTATTTTAGGGATCTCAAGCCAGATCTGAATCGATGGCACAAAGTTTTAAGATTCACTGTGGAAACTTGTGCGGAGAAGGTGACTCCTCTATGGGTTAATCAACAAACAAAATCTTTGGTGACCTGATACTCATTTGCATGTGCTCTGGCAATACACCCAAGCACAGGGAAGAGCCAGGATGTCTGAGGGGGCACCTTTCCTTCCAAATACAGTGTCCCAGCCCACTTTTATTTGCTTACTATCTACTTTCATGATGTAAGGAAATTCCTACTTGGTCCTTCCTGCTTAGACTAGGTCTGAAATCTGCCTTCTGCCATGCCATGCAGGCAGCCCCACTACAGATGGTGGGGAAGGTACACAGACCTGAGGGCAGGGTGTGAGTAAGATAACTTAAGATGCCACCCTTGACTTTGTCCTGATGGAAAAATACCACCATATTTTGTACCTCAGACTGACTAATCTCAAGATAAAGCATAGTAAGTCTCATGCTTTACTGGGTATTTCCTCATAGTATGGCGTGGGTTGCTGCCAGGGAAGAGATTAACTCAATAACAGGTCCTCGCAGGCTGGCAGGATAGTCTGCCTACGCTAATAACTCCCTTTGAGGGAGTTAAACTTAACTAATTCACCTGGGGGAGCATTGCAATAACATAGCCTGGCATAATCTTGATAAACAGATTTTACCTCCCCCATTATCAGTGACCAGGGCAACGTGTTGTCTCGCAATGTACAATGCTTCTCATCATCTCGTCAGCTACATCCTTCCTTGTCCTCCCTACACTTCTGCTATGAGCTGAGCTAATGTCTCTGCAGGAGACTCCACTGGGCTGCAGAGAAACCCCATTCTGCTCAGAGCCAGCTTGGGGGTTTCTCCACGGTGTTGCATCCTTTTCCTGCTTCCTCACTCTCACTTCTTACTTTTGGGCTGCAGAATGAACCGTGCCCCCACCACTGGCTACGAATCAGATGTTGGGAGCAAGACCACTCACCACTTCGTGTACCCTGAGAGCTACAAAGAGTTGGCAGAAAACGTGAGCATGATCCTGATCCCCTTCAAAACCCTGGACCTGCGCTGGGTTGTCACCGCTCTCACCACAGGCACCATCAACTTGTGAGTAAGGGCAGCCCTGAACGGGCTGGCTGAAGGGGTGGGAGCTCCCACATGTTGCTGTAGGACAGAAAAGCCCAAACTGGGCAAAACTCCACTTCTGATAAGGCCTAGAGGAGCTTTACAGACCCTCTCAGATCAGGGTTCAGTCCTGAACACTTGCTTTCTAGGAAAAGCTTAATGCTGTGGTGCACTCTTTGAGGTGAAGATCCAGATACAGCTCTTCGCAGCCCCACGCAGTGGTCTCAGAGATATGAAAGGGGGATTTTTTGCTGCTGAAGGTGGCCAGTTTGAGCAGAGGCTTCCTGGGCTTTGGGGTTCAGTGCCTCATTTTGGGCTCCTGCTCATCTTTCCTTCTCTCCAGTCCCTTGGGAGTAGAGTGGGTACAGTCAGAATGCTCGTACCCAGACACACCCATCAGAAAACCATCTGTAGAATCAAGTGTTTGGTTGGTTGTTCATTCAGCAGTGGTTCTAGAAACCTGGATTATCCCACCTGAGACACTTGGGTGGCCAAATGGTCCTCCAACATATGTTAGCCCACTTGCAGAAGAGGACAAGGAGGAGGAGAGGGACGTGCAGGCTGCTCACAGAACACAGTGAGAGGAGAAGCAGATTGGGACATTTAGTTCCCCATCCACAGCATCCTCCCATGGACAGGTCGGTCAGGAATTCTGTCCATCTTTCCTGGTGGAAAGTGATTGAGAGCCATGCAGAGGAGACACTGTTGTGTCACCTGTGTTTCTTAGATTCAAATTGACATGTTTTATCTGGTAGTAATGTGCCACACTGGTATTTATTCTCCATTTCTTCTTCTTGCTTTCAGAAGTAAATGTTGTCCTGCTTAATATATTCATGGCAGCACTAGAATTAGAAAAGTGAACAAAACGCATGTTTCTTCTGGTTGCCTTTTAGCAGATTCTCTCTCTTCCTATAAGCTGGCTTTTCCTAATCCAGAGAATGAAATACAAGACATTTGTACTGTGTGTGAGGTTATCTGCTGGATGTAAAGCCACAGCCTGGTGGGTTTGCTCAGTGGCACCCGGCTACACATGGATAGCAACAGCAGATCAGATTACTTTATTCCAGAGAGAAGTATTTCAAGACATTTAAAATTTTTGCCCAATTTCAAAGTCTCAGAGGATTAAAAATTTGGAAAAGTATGTCCCTGTTTTCTGGGGATAAGACCTGCTTCGCATTTTTAAAGAAAACTTCTTGATGGGACAGCAAATGCAGTTTTATTTCTTCTTTTCTTTTTCTTCTCTCTCTTTGCAAATGCATTTTAGATTATTTTCACTTCTTATTAAGATTCTCTTCACTTGTAACAAATCTGGTTTAGTCTCACTTACTTTGTTTGCCACCCGCACTTAGAATATACCGTCATATAAGTTTTCTTGAAAAAATCCATCTTCAGGACACACTCATATCTCGGAAAAGTCAGCCCACTTAGAAAATTGGCTTAAGTATTTTTTGTAAGGCCTAGGCATTTTTTTCTTATAAAAACTGCATTGATAAAAGAGATTGAGAACCTCTGCCCTTAAGCCTGAACCCAAATCATACCAGAAGCAGTGAAAAGCTCCCAGCTGCCTTCAATAGCCTTTGAATGGAGCCCCTTGCTGCATCTTTGTTATATTTGTGCCTGCACCAGGAAGAGGAGCCCATGGAGAGCCAGTTGCTGCCACTGTCACCCATCCATGTTTCCGTCACTGTCACTGCTCTGTGCCCAGATTACAAAGCCGTTCACTATTTTTTATCAAGTATTTACCTTCAGAAGTGGCAGCAAGTAGGTTGTAGTGGTAAACTTGAATAAGCCTTTAACCTGTCAGGAAGATATAACTGTCTGACTACAAGGCAGTCACAGCACATGAAAGGAAAAACAACTTTGCTTAATAAATTACAGGATATATTATATATTTATAATTAGATTGTATACACGGGCTTGGTGAGCATCTGGTATAAATTAGTGTGTGAATATTTAACCCCACGGAAGAAATACCAGTATTTTAAGATTTTTGTGGTACTCGAAGCAGGGAAATTGCATAATTAATAAGCTGGCACATGCTGGAGCAATAAAACCAGAAAATCATAAGCACACAAATCATAACAATATATTTAACATAATTTCAGGCTAGAAGAATAAACCTATAGGCATACATTAAATACACAATGTCAACTACAGTGTATAAGGAAATTATTGACTGTGCGTTTGTAAAGAGGAGAAGGCATCAAATAAAAGTAAAACCTATCTGAAATTCAGAATTTTAGAAGAGAAGAAATATCTTAGTGCACTCATAGTTAAAAACGGTAAGCATTCTGTAGTACGGTTCAAAAGAAAAGCCAAACTGCAGATAGCTTTAATATTAAATTGAACTGGTAGATGAATGATTGTTTCAGATGTGTCCCATATGACTGATGGATGTCCCATTTCGAAGAGGGTCTCTGAGACTGAGCATTGTCCCAGAAAAAAACAAGAAAAGCCTTTTGGGACTGAAAACCTTCAGGCCTGCATCTGTCATATATTTAGCCTAGTTGCCTTAATTTGCCTTCTTCAAGTCTTCTAGGAATCTCCATAGTGTAAAAAGGTCCATGGATGTCCACTTGGTTTGGCAAAGAGCAATAATTTTATTCCTTAAAATGTTCCGCATCGTCCACTTGGGTCAATAGCACAGTAAATATCCTGTACAGGTGGCCAGTGATGCTGCCAGACTTCACTAGAGCACTGCCAAGAGGCTCATAGAAGATGCTTTCCAGTTAATATGAGTTCCATCTGTAGCCACCTTCATCACAGGCTTCACTCTTTGTCCTGCTCCTGTGTGGTATTTACTGGATCGCTAACTCCCTGGCTGCTATGCAGCCCGGTTTTTACATGGTCATAACGGTGTAGGCCTCCATTTGGACTTAATCAGCGTGTCAATTCTTTCCATGTGGTTGTATGAAATTCTGCAGCCAAGTGACAGCAGGACCTTGGTATTGCTTCTGCAAAATGAAATATCCCATGATGTAAATGACTAATACTGTCATCTGACAAGAGCTACAGTAGTGTCCTGGTTGGATTAGCTGTGTGCAAATACTGTCTTGCATATTGCATACTGTTCACTTTGGTCTTCTACTGCAGCTGGCTAGAGGTTCATCAAATATGGTCCTCTTGTTTCCTTCACATCACCTTCTCAGAAAAGACTGGCTCTTTATTTATATAATAATGAAGAGCTTTTACTAGCAAAGAAGCCTTTTAAGTCTTCATAACCACAAAAAGGACATGGGATCACCAAGCCAACTTTGCTAAGCGAGGTCAGGCGTGGGAAGCAGATGTAAGGGCAGATTTGCTGAGGGCAGATTAAGAAGTCCACGCCTACATCCCTTTGCCTGTTAGCATCTCGTGTCACATCTCAGGGGGCTGTAACCCACCCATCATGCCTTCCACTGCATCCACCCTGGAGCTGGGATCTAAGGTCAGGGGTGGCCAGAAGTACCGAAGGAGATGAGGACATTGCCAGGTCACCATTGGTTTGAGAAGACTTAAACTAATGTTTCAAAGTGCTGATGATCCGTGGTTCAAAGAGAAATAAAACGTTGATCACAGGAACCTTGTTGTGACCAAAAATCAAGCAAAAACCAATTAGATTGAACTAATGGAAGGTTTTGGTGTTTTTTCACAACCTGTCTAAAATGTCTGCAGGGTATATTTTTGGGATATAGTCTAGTTACAAGGCCAGTCCAGAATTTTCTCACTTGAAACAAACTCAGGGAGATTTTTTTTTTTTACAGCACTCTTGATGAGCTGTACAATGCCAGCATGCACTGTGCATGAGATATGGGGAAGAAAAGATTTTTTTGTTTTCAAGACATGACTCGTGATTTTGACCCAGTCATAAGAGATGACTTGGAAGTTTGATGCTGGGAAGGACAGGAAGCCTTCAGCATTCCCTGGGGATTCATCCTCCCCTGGGGAGGAGGGGAATAGCTTGCTGGTGAGGGGCTGTGTATTGGAATGTCAGAGTTGCACAGAACCACAGAAATTATGAACTCTACTACCACCTACTCTGAAAATCATGCAGTAGCTTCAAGTATTAGGAGGTGAAAAGTCTCCCCCTGGTGGGAAAAGATTTTCCTGCCATGAAATTAAATGGAAAGCCCCTCCTGTCATCAAAGCACAAAGACTGCAACGGTCATGATACAAGAATTAGAAGTCATGGGCTTCACATAATATTGAGCCTACAGTATACTGTCAACTCAATCTTTGGTTTCCTATTGTCAATAATTAACTTGAAAATTTAAAAATGTATTGGCTTCCTATAAACTTACTTCAGCAACAGCTCAGTTTTTTCTTGCTATATTACTTAATTGTGGCCTCATTTTCCAACAACTTCTTGAATTTATTACTTTAAAATAATTTGAATTTCTTACTGTACATGAGGAATATTCTTTATTTCTTTGGAAACACATGAAAATATTCATATGTTGGGCTTTTATTAATCTTGTTGTTTTTTTTTTCTTCTAACAGCACATATGTTCCAGTTCCACGGAAAATCAAAGTCAAAAAAGAAAAGGTGAGCAATGCTGGTTTGTGAATTTGTTCTACTAGTCCAGTTGTAGGTCTTTTGCTTCTTTGGGAGACTGCAAGTATCCAAGGAGCCCCTTGACATTCATAAAAACTGCAACTAAAATACACACAATTTACAACACTCAGCTAAGTTAAAAGTTTAGCTCCTGTGTGCCATCCAGGCCATAGATCAATTACTAAATAACTGAGGTTGAAAAGAAACTACTCTTGTGACTCTGCCATTGCATTACTGCTGTTCTGAATGTTGCATTGCTTCCTCTGGTACTGCTCAGGGAGATTTAAAGTGTACTGTTGGCCAATGGTGCTCACCCTCTGTTCACTGTTCAGTGGGAACAGTTGCTCTTTTCCCTCCAGTTGCAGTCATTTGGATGTAACAACACTTTGAGCTGTGGTGTTGGTTTTTTTGGTTTTTTTTTTTTTTTAATAATTTGACTATATGAACACCAAGAGTGTTTCTCACTCTGGGTCAGTTCCTTGTAATAAGGAGCTAAATGAACTCTGAACAAATAAAGCTGTGTGTTTTCAAGCCGGTGGAGAATTCATGACAGTATCAATGGCTTTTGGGGAAGGCTCTTAATCCACAGCTCTAATAAATGCTTGTACCCAATTATGGTTTAGTGACGGTTTTTCATCATTGTTAGTCTGATGGTTGGACTCGATTATCTGAAAGGTCCCTTCCAATCTAGACAATTCTATGATTCTATGAAACAAGCCTGGAGACTGGTCTTAGGCCAAGTCCATGCTGATTTTGTCCCAGGTGTATTAATACTCTCCCAGGCAATGTTCAAGCAAGGTTTGGCGGACAGCTCAAACCAGGGAATATTCCCTGTTCTTCACAGGGACAGAATTGAGCAATGTGGACACAATCTGTGCCATTCCACTTCCCTCAAGGCTAACAAAATGCTTTTGACCCATTTTACTTTATAGTGTGGATGTGTAGAAGGCAATCATTCAGGGGACCTAACTTCTCTGAGAAGGTTGAGGAAAGATGGACAAACCTGGTGCCTACCCTACAGCAGTCAGAAGACAGTCCATGTCATGAATACTGACTCATTATCCAAGTGTGCTGTGGTTTAATAGACATGTTCTGCTGCTGGAGGCAGGATTTCCCAGGGGGCAGGATGGTTACTCCCATGTTGCACCTTTAGCCACCATGCCAAGACTTTTGCTGTAGCTGCATAGTTGCAGGACATAACCAAGGCAGGCTATGTAGGGAGAAGTAAAAGACAATTCCTTTTCTACAGACCTTCCATCAAAATAAATGTCTCATTCTCTCAGCTTTTGGAGAGGCCAATTTTCAGAGGAGCTCAGGCTTCTAATGTCTCAAGGGCTGGTAAAGTATGATGTTAGCCTCAAAGCATTAAAATTACAGATTAAAGCACATGTCCTTCATTCAGGATGCCAAGTTTTGCCACAGGCTTCGGAAGAGATCTTTAACCAGTATCAGTTTATTCCCTGTGCTTCAAACCATGGACCTCTGGGGGTATTAAACAAACACCTGTTGTGAGGAGCACATTAACCTCTACAAATCCCTTGTGAGATGCACTACGGCAGGTTGTTAAACTCATGTCACAGTTGACTAACACCAGCCCAAGGTGCTGCTGGTGATACGCAGCAGCTTCCTGAGCGGGGAGATGAGAAGCTTGTATTTCTTCCCAGCCCGCGCAATGCAAAACACCCTGTGAGAAGTGATTATGCACAGATACAATATCAGCAATTAACCTCTGACTTTGTAAAAGGAAAAGCCCTGCATCTAACTAGATACCACTGAAATGCTGTCACTCTAATTACAAACGCAACATAGAGGGAAAAGTCTCCCTTTGCCTGCTTCAGGGAGGGGGGTTGAAACCAAGGGCTCCCACCAGTCCTTGGATTTATTGTACACTCAGGTCTGATGTTAAGTGCTCTGTCTCCATTAGATGGCCTCATAATTTCCCCAGGAGATAAACAAGTGCAATTTATGGGTTTGGGTTTGTTGTTGTTGTTGTTTTTGTGTTAAAAAAAAAAAAGCTGTAGAAAAACAGGATGTTTGGGAAACAGGAGAAATGCAGCTGATAAAACCTGGTAGACTTCCTGATAGTTAACACCCGGCCCCTGGTTTCCTTAGATCTGTACCAAGACATGGTACAGATGGGATACATGGGATACCAAGACATGGTTTGTGTATTGTGCAGAAGATGCAGTTGCTGCTACGTTCTCACCCAAATTACAGTTGGACTCAATGATCTTAAGGGTCTTTTTCAACCTAAATGATTCTATGATTCTATTAAATCTGGCATGACATCTTATGCTTGCCTTCTCCATGCCTCCAGCTCCCCAGAGCTCACCTGTGTTACAGCAGGATGCTGCAGGGAGAGTTGAATGCCTAATTTTCTTTTCACTTTTGCCGTTTCATACCCGTTGGTTTCAGCAGGAATCACCCAGGATTTACATCCAGACCAAGGAAGGAATATTGATGTGTAATTGCATATGTGAAATAATCTTGAATGTGCTTAACTATGGGACTTTATTTTTCCCTTTTACCTGCCCTTGGGGAAAAACTATTATTCCCCTCTTGCCCTCTCCCTTACCCTGGTGTCTTTTAGGGATGACATCCTGCCATTGTTTTTTCCCAGGGTATTTTACTAATGAGTTTTTTTTCTCCAATTTTGCCTAGATCCTGGTTTATAACCCAGCTTTTATGAAATACGTCTATGAAAACTGGCTCCAGCATCATGGGAGATATCCTTCCACAGGTCTTCTGTCTTTGATATTTGCACTCCATGTATGCGATGAGGTAAAGTCTGATTCTATTTGGCTACATGGATAAAAAATCAGGATGTTTCACACTGAAGTGCCAGGAATATGCCCTGACCACTCACTCAGCCCTTATTTCTCCCTTTCCATTTTCTCTGCCATTTGCTTATTCAAATGGGAGAGGAAAGGCCATAGGAGTATACGTACAGAGCACATGATGTCCACCTGCCTCTGAAGTGACTGCAAATTTCAGAGCACATAAGAGGGGGTTGACATGGGTCATTATTTGGAAGACTAGGAACAAAACCAAAATTTTTCCACTCTTTGTGGCCTTAATCAGCTAAAGAGGAGACTTTCATCCCAAGCCACTGACCTCCTGAGGTCAAACATCATGCTTAGGAGAAAGGAATGTGTTTTTCATATTGCTAAACAAGAATTCATGGATAGAAATTTCCTTTGCATACAAATACTTAAAGGGAGGGTGTCAGGAGGACGGGGCTGGTCTTTTCTCAGGGGTGCCCAGTGACAGAACAAGAGGAAATGGTCACAAATTTGAGTATAAGAAGTTCCACCTAAACATGAGGAGGAACTTCTTTACTGTGAGAGTGGCAGAGCACTGGAACAGGCTGCTCAGAGAGGTGGTGGAGTCTCCTTCTCTGGAGATATTCAAAACCCGCTTGGACAAGTTCCCGTGCAATGTGCTCTAGGTAGACCCGCTCCAGTGGGGGGGTTGGACTAGATGATCTCCAGAGGTCCCTTCCAACCCCATATGATTCTATGATTCTATGATTTGCTGTCTGGGTTCAGGTATGGTGGTGATCTCAGCATAGCTTAGGATGTAATATCTGGGCTGTTTTCTGTGATTGTGTCATCTCATGCAGTAGAATAGCTTGGCATGCCACCGAGGTCCTCAGATGTTTCTGCCTATAGATAAATTGAGTATCAAGGCAGTTTCTTCAACATTTCATAGCTTTCCAGGCCATAACACTAGTTCTCTCTTACTTCCTAGGTGAATGTGTATGGTTTTGGAGCGAACAGCAAAGGACATTGGCATCACTACTGGGAAAACAATGCTTCAGCTGGGGCTTTCCGGAAGACAGGTGTCCATGATGGGGATTTTGAGTTCAATTTAACTTTGACTCTTGCCTCCATTGAAAAAATAAATTTTTTCAAGGGCAGATGACCCTGGCCATGGGGAAAAATGGAGGCTGCAATTTCCAACATGCAGCAGAACAAAGCTCAGTGAAGATGATCTGAGCGCCAGCCAGGTTTGAATGCGTGAATCTGCAGTAGATTCGGAGCATCTCACTGCTGCAATGCTCACCGCAGGGAGCTCGGCTGAGGACCAGCTTCAATGCTGCACGTGTTTTTCTATCTACAGATAGCTGCAAACTACCAATTGGTTGTGGGAATAAACAAATCTCTGCTTAGCCTCTACGGCTTGATTTCTGAATTACTGATGAAAGATCTCCCTGTTGCAACTAGGGGAAACCTGGGCACAAGAACTGCAGTTTGTGTGTTCATTCTTCCCTTGAACAAGGCAGGAGATCCTTGAAGAAGAGTAAAAATGACTTTTGGGACCTGTAACCCACTAGGGCAGCTGTGAACATCATAGTAAGGATTACCTCAAAGAAATGAATTCACTTCTGCTGTTGATCTTCATTTTGAACTGTCTCTTCTGTTTCCTCTATTACTTCTGGTTTCATGCTGTCTTAAGCAAAAAAGTGATGAGGTTGCCTGGAGTAGAAAATATTTCAGCCGTTGCCTCATTCTGCATTGATAGTGTCTAGAAAATACAAATCAAATCATCTCTGATCACATATTATTTAATATTGGTTCCTATACAGCCATAATGAAAGAAAAAACAATACTGAAAACTCCAGCAAAAAAATGGCCTTTTTAGCCACTTGTTTGTTTGTCTTGTTTGGTTATATATAATTCTTCTTTCTTTTTTTTTTTTTTTTGGTGGAAAATACTCTGGAATGCTCCTTTTTATTTAATCAGTTTAAGGTTGGAAAGTGGACTTTTTTCTTTCAGTCATTTATATGTGCCTTTTATAATTGTGCAACAGATGTGATTTTTTTTAAAAAAAAGATGACAACTCTAAATTAAACTTTTTTATAAAAGGGGGAAAAATTAACCAAAGTTTAGCCTCCACGTGGTATACTTTTGTAGTCAAAAACAATAATAACAGCTCCTATATTGTATTTGAGAAAATGCAAACACGTCTAATTTCTAAAGGTAGCTTTTACCTTTTTTATGGGAAAATTTCCAAAAGTTCCAAGGAAACTTTTCCTCTTATTTTTTTACAAATTTAGGAAGTGGTATCTCTTTACAAGGTGTCTATTTGAAATGGAAGAAATATCATGGGTTGGGTAGTCAGCTAGTAGTAGACTAGGAAACTTTTGCCCTGTAGCAGCATCTACAAGGACACAATCTACGCAAGCTATACTACAGTGTAAGCCAGACTTCAAAATTATGTGCATCTCTGGAGAAATGAGTGTATTAATGTCAGTACCTCTACGCAGCGAGAGGAGGGAAGTGACAGTGGAGATTTTATATCCACAAATCTTTGCTGGAGTCAGTGCATTTAGTCCTTGAGGACAGATAAAGTATGAATCCAAGAAAAAAGTTCAGGTAGTGAAGAATGGAGAACAGTGGCTTTTTCTTCCTGATACCATGAAAATAGGATTAATGGATCATTGGGCCCATTCTCAGCTCTGGTGAAGCCAATGTTGCTCCTGACACAGACTTCAAGGGACTCTAGATCAGGCCCAGAAAAAATGGCATATTTCATTTTTAATGGATTACAATGGTTGGGGTTTGTGGCAATTTAGAAATCATCATCTAAATGACTCATCTTTCATGCACCAGTTATGGCAGCAAGTTCAAGCAGATGAGTATTTGAGTTCAGAGAAAGCCTAGCCCTTCAGCCACCGAAGTGCTTCAGTCCAAGGTTTATCTCCTTGTCTTTCCATGATAGTTGTTAGCAGTGAGCTTACGTCTAAGGCAGCAATTCACGGCACAATGACACAGTCAGCTGGAATATCCCTATTTAGGTCCAGAGCACCATTCACCAATGCGGACTGCTTTACCCACAGAAGTATTACTGGACTTGCAGCATATAAAGAGCTGAGGATACCAAAGGTCTGTGCAGCGAACTGAGCTCCCTTCACAGTACCTACATGACCCTTCAGTTTAGCAATATGAAAAGGGCAGGATTTTCAAATCCTCATGCTGAGACCCGTTCGTGATCCTGATGTCAAGAAGCCCTTTCCCAGCATGGTGGCTAGCAGAACTACTCACCTGCGGGTCACAGGTGCAGCAAATTCAATGGGCTTACTGTCTTCTCCATGTACTTTGTAAAAGAATGAAACATTTCTACCTGAACCATGATTATTTGCTTGTTTTAAGCATTTAAGCATTCATTGTTTAAATCGTTGATCAATATGCTTCTGGTGATACATCACAGTAATGCAAGCAAAGCAACTTAAAGAGGAAAAAGACTCCATGGATATCCAATGGTATCTTTATGCTGTGGCTGGATTTTAGAGATACTTTTTTCATCATGATCTTCAACTATTTTAATTTTTTTTTCTCATGGACAGACCTCAGCAATTCAGAAACATTTCATTGCTGTTTCCGTCATTTTTAGAAAGACTTGGAAGAAAAACCTTGGGTTTTGGTACCCAAATCCCCTTTTCTTTTAATCAGAAGTGGCAGTTTAGAATCAAAAAAAGTGGCAAAAAAAATCAGCTCCCTTCTAGCGTGTGTTGTTCTGAAAGTTTCCTTTTGCTGTCTGTATTAAATTTCCAATTTTCCCCTGAATATTCTGCCTCTGATAGTACATATGAAACACCCTGGCTCATATTATTGTGGATAGATTTGGTGTCTTCATCATGCAACAAGATACAATTCACCTTTAATTTTCTTGCCAACAGCAAGCAGTAACTGTGTACCACTGATGTCCATTTTTCAGAGTCTGAGGAGAGTAGAGAATGGACCTTTCTATCTGTAGGATGAGCGGTAGTCTGTGCCATCAGGTTTCTATTCCAGAGGAACTTTTTCTAGAGTCCTTTAGACAACTGACTGTTGTGTTAGATCTTTATCTCAGTTTCTCTACAATTTTGCTGCTCTTTCAAATGCCTTCAGAATAAGAAGATACCAACAGATGATGCTGAGGAAAGAATTCATTCCCACTGCCACTGTTGAAGACTGACTGTGTTCCTGCTAGAAACTTCCTGTGTTTATTTTGTTCAAAAAAACAACAACAAAGGAAAAAACATTTAGCAACGTGTCAAGGCTTCAAACCCTTGAACTCTATTTGCCACCACTGCAAAATCTCTGAAGCACTCCTTGAGTGTGTGCTATGTTTTTTACCAAAGCCAAATCTCTCGAGCACTTTTTTCCTCCCATTATCAGATTTTCTTCCTATCTTTCTTTGACTACACAATCAATTATTATAACGTTTTTTTCTCCAATGTTGGGGAATCTCACTCAATCATTCTTTGACATTTTATTTATTTAATTTTTCAGTATGATATGAATCAAAATAAAATTTTTATTATAATCAAATCAAAGGTGTTTCTCTTTCTCTCTGCACACACTTTTCCTCCACAATATTTCCATTGGCTCCTAGAACCTCTTCTGTTACACAACAGTGTAATGAAGCCTTATTCCATTTGCCTCCCACCCATCCCTTGGGTGACACTGGCACGTTTCAGGCTGCTGGAAAGCTTGTGGTCATGGGCATCATATTGCTCAGCTTATGGCAACTCCAGGCCTCTCTGGGGGAAAAAATTAAACTTTATTATGCCTGTGATCTCTTGATGGATCTACATTGTATTTAGGTGAAATATAAGGGAAATTAAGGCAGACTCAGAAATCAGTAACTTGGTAAGAGACTCAACTCACCTATTCTCTGGGATTGACTGACCTGGCTCCCTTCACAGGAGAGATGCTGAGGATCCACCCCAAGTTCCTATTTTAAGGGCCTACTTTAGCTGCTATGATCACACAAACATTTCAGTCATGAATGGCCTAGGCCGTCTATTAGAACGGTCCATCTAAGAGACGGACACCTTTGATCAGGTATCACATCAGCATGCCACACCACCTCATCTGCATGACCATGTCTTTACATGAGGATACTCCACCTTAACTATTTCTTGTGGACCTCGTAAGCTGCTCAGTTTCCTTGTGTGCCATTTCCATTCATTGCTGAAGGGAGTGAGAAGGGTGGACCACCTAGCAGTGATGCAAGTTGCCCATTGAAATGCACCCAACATGGTTGCTTAGTGGTTGAAGCTCAAGAAGTCATCACAGGGCAGCTCAGGAAGCTACCTTTCAGATACAGGCAATGGTCTGATGGTCACAGTAAGGAACTCAGGAAGCTTCTTTTCATATATAGGAAGTGATCTGATGGTCACAGTAAGAGATGCTTTCCAGTGGTACCTTCAAAGGACCAAGTTCTCAGGAGCTGCTTCGCACTTTGCTTCTCAACCCAGGCTGTAGACGTGCTCCATCAGTGCAATATTAACCACTGTTAATGGATAAAGTCCAGCCAGCATCATACTTGTTGAAAACGAGTGGGAAGCAGAGGCACAGAAGTCAATATCGCTGTCACTTCAGGTCCCAAAGTTTAGTTTCTACCAAGAGCTTCAATAACCAGTCTGGTCACAGGATTGTTCCAAACAAAAGAAAGTAGGAGTGCTAACTTGGGATGGCTATCAAACTGGACTGTCCTTCACAGTAGCTCTGTACCTTCATCCTTGTGACTGTGCAGAGGAGATGCAAAGCGTTTGCTCCTTTGACATCCTCAGCAAAGCAAAATAACACTAGGGAACAGCTTGCTCTTGAAAATGATTTTGCTTTGTGTCCACTCACAAGAAGCACACTGAAATGCAGCTTCCAGGTCTGAAATGATTTTGTCAGGAAAGTAATTTGCATAGAATTATAATCTGAAGACCCCCTGAGACCAGTAAGACATGCAGCAGCAACAACAGCTACATCCAGACAGATGGACCGACCACAGGAGTTGGACAAAGGACTTTGCTTATACCATCAAATGAAGAAAGGACGTACCCACAGGGGAACAATATGGCTTCAGTTCATGGCATGGGTTCCTTTGATAGCTCACATTCAGGGTAGCAATTAAACCCAACAAATGAAAACACAAGGGAGTCCTTTGTCACCTCTAAAATCTCTGTTTTCACTGGTCATTCCTACAGACTTTCAGGGAGCAGATCTCATTACATTTTGTTATCTTTAGGCGATGTGAAATAAAATGTGGTTCACAGAGTGAAATGTTCTCCAAGGTTAGGTATTTTTATGCAGACGTAAATCTTCATGTTTTCAGTTTCTTTTTCTCCTATAGGAAACGTAGTGTGTTGCTTTACTCCTTAGTTTCTACGGTAACCTTTGGCTAACAGAATATAAATATACCTATATAGGAATTTAGCCAGACCTGTGACACTAACACTCCTACTAAGACGGGACATTTCCCAGAATAGTTACTTTTTCCACATAATTAGAGACTCCAGTGTTACACAGCATGCCAATAGTCATGACTACCTGCTGCCTCCCTGCCCACTCAGACACTAAATCCGTAAGAAAAGCAACCTGGCCTATCCCACTAATTCTGCATCCTACAGCACCATGACATTGCTCAAAGGATGCCTCAACCAAGCCTCCAAATCAAGTGTTACAACACGGAGCTCCTTAGGGCAGTTTGTCCCCATGTAGATTTTGTGGATTTTTGTGTTCCCCTCCTCACTCTTCTGGGGCTGGGCTCAAAGAGCTGTCCCCATCCAGGGGAGGTGCACGTTGCTCCTCCAGCCCAAACCCGCAGTCTGGGGCTGGGTGTTTGTATGGACTGGCCATTCCTGAGCTGTGCTTTGAAACATAGAATCATATAGAATCAATGAATCATAGAATTGCCTGGGTCAAAAGGGACATTTCAGATCATCTAGTCCAACCATCAACCTAACACTGACAAAAACCATCACTAAACCACACCTCTAACCACTACATCTACCCATCTTTTAAATAGTTCCAGGGGTGGTGACTCAACCACTTCCCCAGACAGCCTGTTCCAATGTTTAACTACCCTTAAAGTGTAGAATTTTTTCCTAATATCCAATCTAAACTTCCCCTGGCACGTCCAGTTTGCAGCCACATCCTGTGTTGAGCCTGTATGCATATGGTAGAAAATAATGGAAACAGTGATTTCCACTCCTATTTCTCCTTTAAGTGTTGAAGGATTTTGTATGACGCGTCCTCAGGTTCAGATATCAGAGGATAGGCAAGTTCCCCAAGAAGCTGATGAGGCATGGAGCTTCTGCCTCATCAGAAGCCTCCACTTCTGGTGGAGTCACAGGCAGAGTCATTGGAGTGACTGATGACTGATGGTTCATCACTGGGAACATCAGAGTTGCCTGTGGGGAGAAGTTCTGCAAGCTGGCAGACTCTGTCATTTGAGGCTTTGATTTGAATAGGTAGATAAGGAAATAGAAATAAACAGAAGTAAAGGTCAAGACAGGCTAAATAAAAATAAAGTCAACAGACCTTCTAGAAAACCTTTGGAAACAAAGCCGTGTTTTAACTATTTGTGTGGTCTGCCAAAGTAGGCTGGTGATGCTCTTCAGCAATGTATGTTGTTGCGAGTTGACCCCAGCCAGCAGCCACACAGCCGCTCGTTCATTCCCCCCCAGCCAAGTGGGACAGAGGAGAGAACAGAAAAAGCAAAAGCAAGGAAACTTGTGGGTCGAGATACCTTTCAATCAGTAAAGAAAGAAGAAAACCCAAGCTATGTAAAGGCAATCAATCACTCACCACCACCTCCAGCAGACCAATGCCTGGCCAGTGTCTGAATAACAGCCACCTTGGAAGACAACCCCCTATCTCCTTGTCCTTCCACTCCAGTTTATTGCCAAGGATGATGTTTCATGGGATGAAATAACCCTCTGGGCAATTCAGGTCAGCTGTCCTGGCTGTGTCCCCTCCCAGCCTCCTGCTCACCCCAACCGAGTTGCTGGGGGAAGGAGAGTGAGAAACAGAGAAGGCCTTGACACTGTGCAAACACTGTTCAGCAGCAGCCAAAACTCTGGTGTGTTATTAACAGTGTTTTAGCCACAAATCCAAAGCACAGCATCATATGGGCTGTTATGAAGAAAGTTAACTCTATTCCAGGAGACTAAAATAAACTAGAAACATAAAGAAGTCTATGGATTCAAGGGGTACTAACACCTTTCCTGAAGTATGGGAGCAGGTAGTACCAACAACACCAGAGATAAAATTTTAGGACAAATTTATGCCAAACTACCTCAGTTACAAGCTGTTCCCAATTACTTACCTGTTCTACAGATAACCGACTGGAATCAAGTGAGATTGTTACTCACCACTAGCAGGAATGGCATGATCCAAACAGAAAAAAACTAGAAACTGCTTCAGGAGGAGCGCAGCCAGGGGCACTGGTGGCAGTTCAGTTCAGCTCTTGTTTGTGTAGGAGCTGGAATAATATTTTAAACCAACAGCCAGGGGCAGTGAGAAATCACTGTTTTATGTGGCTGTGTGCATGGCGTTTGCTTCCCTCTCTGGGTCATCACAACACTTCCTTCCCGAAGGTGTGTGCTACCCCACCAGTGATAATCCTTTCTGTGGTGGCTTCTTGTGGGGCCAAAGGAACTTCGCTGCTTCTCACTGGTTGCAAGTCTGGCCCACAGCTACATGACTTTACAGTTGAGCAGAGAGATCCAGCAGATGCAAGTAAATGAAGCTAGAATGATGTTTTTATTTCCTATAATAAGCAAAGGAATGGGAAACATCAGCATGCACTCAGATTAACGGGTCTCTGAGAAGCAAGATGTGATTAACTCATTTCAGTCAGCACTAAGGATCTCAGCACCTCATTAGCTTTTTCATTAATGGTTACAACTAATATCTGATTAGTCTCTCTGTTTAGCCAGTAATGAGTTCTCCTTCTTAAAGGAGATGGAGTTTTCCACTGGGTGACAGTGAAAGGGAGAGGAAGGAAGCCCTTTAATTATTTGCTAATGGAACACCTCTCTATCACTGTTACTGACCTGACTGTCCTCCCTGCCCTGTTGTAACTGGACCTGCCTCCTTGGCACAGGCACACATGCGATGTGCTAAACATACTCAGCAAGATGAGGGAGAAGACCTAGTTCTGGCTTTTGAAAAAGAAATCAGCCCATGCTGCATGACAGTAGGTGGGACAGCCTTGGAGGTACCATCCCTGTGGGGCAACAAGTAACCAAGATGCACAGGGAAGGAAGAAGAAACGCTGGATAGAAATACAAAGCAACAGCTGCTTTCACATGGAGCACTCAGTGCAGTGATTTGTTTTCTAATAGTTTTTAATAATTTCCCCACTAGAGCGTGCTGTTCTCCTGTTCCCATGAGTTATCCAGTGGCTTCTGAAGCACAAGCTCTCTTAAAGCAGTGTGTGTCACACCACGGGCTCAGAGTGTGTTCCCTCCTGACACTACTACTACACCTTCTTAGATGTAGTATATAGACAAGTCTCAGTTATAAGACTTGGGATTTATTTGCTAAATCTATGTATTTTGGCCCCTGGATGAGAATTAAATGCAGGAGCCCATTGGCCAAGAAAGGGATGGGGGAGCACAAGATGGGAGAAGTCCTGCAAGGTTTCACACCCTGAGGGTTTACACCAGTGCTGTTATGCAAGCAGTTTTCCTTTCCTGCTTTGAAAGGGGATGACACTCTCAGCTATGCATGTGTTGTCTTTTGTACTGACCCTTTAGAAATGCTCATAACTGAAAAAAAAAAAAAATTATTCTTCCTTTGAAACTTAATTCCCTGATCAGGGACAAATATTTGGGACTCCTGGCTACGTGGTAATGTGCAAATCTTTTTAGTTGGGGATGTAAAATGCTTTTGTTATAGCAGATCAAAGTGTCCTTTGTGAATCATAAAGGCAACTCGGTTGTTTCTAACAGGACTTGTATGTTATGCTACCAATATAATCAACTTGCTTACTTTCGGATTTGTTTGTTCCCAGCTGTAGCACCCAGATGTTAAATGAGGGGCAGATATATTGTACAAAGAAATCAATGCTGCAAATTAATTAGCTGGGTTCAATGAAAGCAGAAGCCCTATCTAGCTGCTGACCGCCAGCAGTGTGTATACTCATGTCTCAACCATGCTCATATCTGAGACGGGTGCACTCCACTAATTCCAGTAACTCCCAACTCCCTGGCCAGATCCTCATGACTGGCCACAGGTGATGCAGGATTACAGCTCAGGGCAAAATTCACCATCCTGGCTTGCAGACGCTCTAGCAGCTATTGCTTTGCTCAGATTTCAGTCGTTTTCTGTGGTATGGTATCTTCTCCCTTGTCATAGCCCATGAGTAACAAAATCCCAGAGCAGGCAGGCAAAGGATGTGCTGAGGCTTGTAATGGGACTTTTCCCTTCTGAGTGTATACCTCTTTGAGAATAATCCTGCCCTAGGTCACCTGCATTAAGGAGCAGCTGGGGTGCGTTATGGTGGTCGTGCTCACCTGCATTGGCAAGAGTAAGGCTGAGCTTCTTTGCCCAAAGCTTCCTTCATGATAACAGAAAGGCCAGTAAGGCTCAACTCACCGATTCTAGACACCTTTCCATGAATAAACCACTCTTCATTTCTTGTGGCTACATCAGGACTTGTGATACTTCATCTCCTGGGCATGGCCTCACCTGCAGTGCTAAGGACTAGTTCTCATCACCTGACTAACTATACTTCTTTACTAAGAATATATACATATTTTAGGTAAAAGTAAGTGAAATGACTGTGCTGCAGCAGCACCAGAGTGTCACATCATGGGATTCCTATGACACAAAGCTGAATGTTTATGTTGTGTCCCCAGAAGTGTCACGAAGGGAGTGCTGGTGAGTGCAAAGGGTGAACTGGCAACTGGCATTTAAGAATAGGCCTGTTTTGGGAGATGTTTATATATGTAGATATATAAACATAAAAATAGAATATAATAAAATAGGTCAAGTCCCATTCTTGTGACCAAGGACAGAGATGTACCACAAAATACGTTTGTACAGCTAAACCTCTGTGTGTTAAAAATACTGGATGGCTTCATTTACACTGCCTTTTGGGAGTGGTCCTTGGCTCATGCTGTGCTTCAGGCAGAGCCTGGGCATTCTTTGGGAGGGGATGAGAAACCATGGGGTAAAACTGCCAGGAAACAGACTACAGACTAAACAGTATGGGTGATTTCAGAACACAGCTTGGTCCTAGTGAGTCCCCAGACTGCATGTATACCACGTGCCTTTTTTTCTACAATAAGGGCAAGCAATGAATAAAGATGCTGAGACGTACTGTCTGGCTTTGATGTCCTTGCCCTTATGTCAAGGGGAGGTGAAGATGGCTGAGACAAGTTCATTTCAGTAGTGCCAAATGTCAGTAGAAGCAACAATGGCCATGCATTGCAGCTTGGGAGGTTCAGACTGGATGTTAGGAAAAATGTCTCCCTCACAAAGAGGGTGAGAAGGTAATAGGTCAGCCAAGAGAAGAAATGGGACTTCTGTCTTTGGAAAACGTCAAGACTTGGCTAGACAAAGCCATGGCTGATCTGATCCAGCACTTGGGCTTCCCACTTGGATTAGAAACCTTCAGAGAGCCCTTTCAGCCAAAGCTTCTAGGAATCTCTGGTGAATTGCAGATCTGCAGCATTTTTTCTGTTGATTTCCAAGGCTGGGGTTATGTCTGGGCAGCACGCCTTTCCAGGAGTGGAATGGCTCTGCTGAACTAGCTGAAATTGCAGAGTTTTACAAAGAAGACAGAAAGATTTCTTTAAACCCATCAGCAAAGATTCCCTGGCATCCAGCTCTCTTGGGAAAGTATTTTGCAGGATTTTGCTGTATTTTGCAGGAATGACAGAAATGTTACTGTGCTTACAGCAGCGAGGGTTTGCCTCACAGCTGGTACAGAACAGCTTTAGCACTTTGTGTTTCAGTTATTTGCTTCCTTTGGTAACAGCGCCCGTCAGACCCTCCTCTCCTGTGCAATCATACAGCATGCCTAAACCAACCCCCTCAACAAACCAAACTCATCAGCTCTGCAAACCTGCTCAGTGCAGAGCTCAAGGCAGCAGGTTATTACTTGGCCGTGTTCTCAGTGGATGTAGATCAGCTCCACTTCCCAGAGGTCAAAGCTACATCAATTTACACCAGTCAGCGGGATTCGCCATTATATCCCAGAAGAAAAAAAAAAAGAAAAAAAAATGCCATTTCTATCATCCGCTGAACACTCTCTCTGTGAATTTATCTTTCTGGATCTTATGTTTTGGATTTATGGAAATGTCATGTGACATTTATGTCAGATATGCCATACTCTGGCATCCTTTCCCTTCGACTCTTTGAGTTTGTCTTCCCTCACACCTCTGTATAATGCTTAGCATGTGAAGGTCTGGGTCTTGATCAGACTTTTGATCTGCTCAGTATCCATAAAGAAAACAAAGCCCAGCAAAACTTGTCTGCTGGTAAAACATTTTGCTGCACCTCAACAAGTTCCTAAAAATCATATCACTTAACAGCCCGCAGCAGGGTCACAAGTTGTCACTAAAATGATAGTGACATAGTGAGTCCTCATTACTGTAGCATAAGTGTCCAGAAGCTTCAGGAATGTAGTGCCTGTCCTTGGTACCAGGAGATGTACAAACACAGAACAAAAAAATGATTCCTACCCCCAAAATATTAAATATTTAGCTAGCCTCTATATGTCCACTGTGTTACTACGAATAATCAAGAAGTGGCATTTATGACAAGATAATTTTCAAAATTATCCTATACCTATTTTATATGTATATATAGAGTGAGACATATAGACATAAACATGTATTTACATGTCAAATATTCATCTGTCTTTTGGGTTTGGTTTTTTTTTTTTTTTTTAATATGTTGTCCTAATCTTTTTTTTTCCCCTTCTAGGAGTTGTGAAAGAACTTTGAAAGCTAGAGAAAAATAAAAAGTATATACTTTTAAACATAGCAAAAACCACTGGTGCAAAGTGAAAATTTTCCTTGGAAAAATTACTGGTTTATGGTGTCCCATTCCCTTTTGAAAGAATCCTCATCTGTGGAGAGAGTGTACACCAAGGCTGCATTAAGCATGTGGTTAACAGATTTCACACTACAGTAATTTATTCTCGCTCTGTATGTCAGTCATTAACCATTATCCAGGCCACATTTCTGAACCTTACCTTCACTGGACTGTGTCATGCTCACAGTTATAAATTCATAGACCCGACAGGAAGTCCTCACCCAACAACACTACCCCTGCTGTTGAAAATTCGTATCAACAGCTCCTCTGACATCAGTCTAAAGCTGCTTATGTGAAGTTGGTCTGATCCCATGTTGGCCTGAATTCAGTTTAGGACATGACACAGAGACTACCGAAGTCACTGGGAGATCTTTCTGTTTTCTTTAGTGGGTTTGGATTAGCGCTGCAGGTGATATCCATGCCAACAAACAGAGGTCACAGACCTTTCCCTGGCATTGGTGCTACGACAGCACAGTTCACATCAATCCAGCCGGCTGCGTTTAGCCCCACATACCAGGTACTGCCTCATGGGAATGGCCCCCAAAGGCAGGCCAGCAAATGTGAAAGCATCTAAGCAGAGGGGACAACTGTGGGACAGGCTTTTAGTCTGTGCTTTATTTTACTTATTAGGATGGGCCCAACTTAAGGCAGCTCAAACCCAAATCCCAGCTACATAGAATCATAGAA
>JAOXNO010000013.1:151552643-151591504 GCA_028565335.1 Limnodromus scolopaceus | reverse complement strand
CCCCCCCCCCCCCCCCCCCCCCCCCCCCCCCCCCCCCCCCCCCCCCCCCCCCCCCCCCCCCCCAAAACGAGGTTTTATGGAACCTTTTCCCTGGAAAAAATGCAGTTATCTCTACTAATAATAATACCTCCACATGCATGGGACGCCCTTTTCAGGAACCACCGCTGAGGGGAGAATGGAATGAGAGAGAAGGAGCACAACCAGACCTCCCCTCCCTCAGCGGAACGATGTCATTGTGATGGCAGGTTTGCAACCCCCTGACAGGTCTTGCCATCACTTGGAGCACTGGCTGCCTTCTCCTGAGCACATGGGCAGCCAAAGCATTGCCACTTTTAGTGACAATTCAGCAAGAGGAGCCTGGTAGACAATTAGAGAGGCTGAATTGTCCTGTTTACTCACAACCTGTTCAGCAGCCTCCTGCCAGCCCTGGCTGAGCTGGCCATCCATGCCATCAGGAGGGGAGCTGTGTGCAGCCATGGGTCTGCTTCCACTCAGGTCTTTGAGCAGAGCATCTCTGGACACCTTCCAGCATCAGTGGATGTTGTCTGGGGTGCTCTGCTTGGTGTACCTCTCTGACACCTTCTCCATCTATTCTCCTGAGCCATCAGTCTTCACGCCCTGCTCTTTTTCCTGGGGTTGTTCCCTGGAATTAGCAGTTTTTATTTGCCTCAGTTTCCTTGCAGAAAGGTTTGATGGAAGGTGCTGAAGGACCCACTGCAGCACATGGGGGACAGAGCCACGTGGTAAGTCACATATGTGAAGGTCTGGCTCATAAAATGGCCTATGTTGGAAGGGATAGGTCTTGCCTGCAGCACACTGCCCTGGTCTCCCCCAGCTTGAAGAGATGACACCCTGCATGTGCCTGTCTACCTGATTAGTCAAGTGTGACTCCCTGGGGGGGCTGAAAACCTGATTACAGGATCCATTAGCTTGGTACATAGGATAAAAGGATAGGAAGAGTGTACAGCACTGCAGTTCATGGTGGAGTATGGGACATTGTAAGGGAGAAGTCCACGATCTTGGCCCAGGATGTGAGATTTGATCATTTTGATGGAGGATGAGAAATACTTAAAGACCACCAGCATGCAATGGCTTTTACAGTACACAGCATCTGCTGACAAGACTCCATGTGCACAGCCTTATTTTTACAATGTGTATTTTGCATGGACACAGACATTTACTAACAAACCACAGCTGCCTCTTAGACTGACAGCTACTGGTCTGCAGCTCTGGAGGAGTCTTTGGTGGGATCTGTGCATTTAAAAATGAAACAGCCTCAGAGCTGTTTCTCCTCTTGTGGAGAGGAATTGTGGTGAAAGTATGGTGAAAGTGTGCATTAGTAGGGAGGTCTGCAGGCGTGTTGCCTGTAAATGGAAGTATTTTTTCCACACTTAGTAGGATCTGCTTTTCTGCTCTGTGTGTGCATTTGTATAAGCGTGTGAAATGTGATCACAATATATGTTCAAGATAAGAAACCAAGCCACTGATGTTCAAATGATTAGCTTTGACCAGTTAATAAGTACCTACATGACAAACAGCAAAGTCTGGTGGAAAGGACTGTTGTATATGAAAAAAACTGAAGCAAACAATAAGTACAGGATGAGAGTGATAAGGTGCCGAAATGAACTGTCACACTTTCTGCTTCAGCTTCCCAAGTAAAATTAGGCAGCTTGTGTTCTGGGTGATCAGACCCAGGAGAGCAGGCATTTCCACCAAACTGCCTGGAAACAGTGATGGGTCAAGCTGGGACCACTTCTGTTTGTTCACACTGACCTGGCTTTTTGGCTATAAAATGTTCTTTCCAGTCACTGGGAATGCTGTTAAATTTCAGGGCATTGGGCTGCAGTTTTCTATGGTTTTTTCTATGTATTAAATGAGCCTGAACCTTGAGGACTGAATCTTGAGACTTTTTGTTTGTTTTCTTGGGGTTTTAAGTTAGCTTTGACTTCCATGTAGAAGTCTTCAGCCAAAATTATTCTCAAAGGCCTCAAAAAGGGAAGGAAAGGAACAGAAAGAGAGCAGAGAGGGATAGGCCCACCACACACAGAAAGGGGAGACACCATCAAAAAAACAAAAATAAGAAAGATGACTGCAGTGGAGCAGAAGACTTGCTGCAAGAAGAGGCTGAGAAGAAACATGGAGTGTGGTGAGACAGAGGAAAAGGATCTCCTACTTCCTCCAGCTCTGTCAGAGTGATGGAGAAGATGAGGCTCATGAAGAATAGAAATGACCTGTCCTACTTCTTTTAAACAAATCAGTATCCAGTTACAACATTCCCTTACAGGAAAGATTGCATTAACATTAGGAAATAAAGCTACCTACTTAATTTAAGAGGCAAAAGAATGTGTGTCCAGGGCCTACAGTGAAGAGGAGAATGTGGGAATAATAAAGCCTCTGTTGTCTGCTCCAGCATGGATGTGTAAGATGATCTTGAGAAAGCCATCTGCAAAAAGAAAACCATAACCAAAAAATTTCAGTATCTCGCAGGAGGGCTGTGAGGCCTTATTGTTGCCAGTTTTCAGTTGTTACCATGTTAAACTCTCTAAGATAACTTAAAGAATCATTTTCTCACATTTATTCTATACATTTTTTTCTGAGAGTGCTTTTTTCTGCTTGACCCTATGGCCCTCGCACCGCAGCAGCTGTAGGATGCCAATTTATATCAGAGGATCACTTTTGTGAGGGCTGTGGTGTCCTGGTATCTCTGGAGAAGATCTGAAGAGCTGAGGTTGACTCACTGAAACGCTCACATGGTACCTTTATTACAGAGCACTCAGTCCTGACTCAGAAAACCTTGGCAGCAAGTGCAACCCACTGCTTATTGTGCAGCAATGAAACTTGCTGAAGCATGGAGAACTGCAACAACACTGCAGGTTCTTCTGTTGGACCTGTGTGGTTTCTGACAGTGACCATGGGCCTGAGGCACTTCACAAGCCCTTTTTTTTCTCTGGCTATATGGTAATTTACCAAGCAGCCTTATTACTCAGAGGCAGGTTGACCGATTTGGGTTTCTTCAGGTGTTCTTCAGCCTTCTGGGTTGCCCAGCAAACTGTATCCCACCAGAGACCACTCCGGCTTGGCCAGGTCACAGGTGCTTCATCCTGGGACATGCAAAGTGCTTCATCTTTGGCCATACTAGACCACATGTGGGCACAACTCTGGGGCAAACACCTACATCCAGACCTGGTCTTAAGACACCAGTGGTGTATAGGAATTTCTCAGATGCCCTCCGCATGGGAGTTTGCCTCTTTTTCCTCAGAAGACTGCTTTAGTTAAAACCGTTCTGAGATGGCTGCCTGTCCCTTCCCTCCCCAATCAATGCAGGGCCTGACCCTTCCTTCGAAAGGCATCAGTGGTGATGAGATGTCCAGCTGGAAGTGGGATTCGGTTGCTTTGTTAGGAACAGAAACAAAACATGCTTCATTGCACCTCATGAATTCTTTCAACGTAAGCATCTTCGGTTCCATGTTTCTGGAGCTGGACATATGTGTCTGTCACCACGGTAAGGGAGAAAAGAATTTCCACCGATGTGAAAGTGTGGTGCTCCCTTTTGTCCTGATCTCATTGTAAAACAAATGAGCTGCCTTTAAAAGTACTTTTATTTATTTGTGCCTCCAACAGGAGCTATTTTCACCCCTGTCTCAGTTTACACTTTAAGTAGTAACCCTCTTTTTATGGCTTCTGTTAATTAAGGGGAATAATCTTAATTTCAGTTAGTCAAATTGCTTTGTGTGCATGTGGGTGTGTGAAAATAATACAGTATCTTATTTCAAACCTCATGGGGTTTCAGCAATTATGCCTTTAACAGAAAATCTGAAAAGTCAACAGCCCTATAATGTCTAACTCCTGGGAACCAGTGTAAGGGGAAATTAAACATTCATCTTTGAGCTTAATGGTGTAAAAATATGTGTGTAGATAACTGCCATTATGTGCATAATTCCCTCCTGCTGAAATACAGGTCCCAAAAGGCACACCTCGCCCAAGCAAGGCAAAGCCAGATCCCACAGCCCCTGCTTGCTTGTGTCAGCCTGCATGGGAATATCACACGTGGGGAGGAGAGTGGGCTGTGCCGGGGCTGTGCCCGGGCAGACATTTCCAGGTGCAAAGCAGCACGTCCCAGGGGAGGAAAGCCTCACCCGCTTCTGAAAATGCCTTTCTTCTTCTTGGCTGTTCCCTAATCATCCCGCCCTCTTTCAGCTCCCCGTCCCTTTTTTATTTATTTTTTTTTTCTCGATCAAGGCTATGCAAATGCTGCTCTGAGTCACGGCTGCTGCAACAGGAGTTTCACCCCACTGGTTACAGCAGCGCTGCGCGAGTGTGCATTTCTGCTTTACGTGATCGCCTGCACGTCCCTTGGCAGACAGCAAGTACGTCTCCCAAACCACGGCTCACATGTCTAATCACTTCCACTCCAAACTCTTGAGGCTGAGTTAGGGACAATATAATAACCAGTTTCTTTGCAGGCAACTGGGCAGTGATCCAGCCTAAAAGTAGAGTGAATCTGCTGGCTGATGTCTAACTCATCTGAAGTTAAGGTCCACAAATAATCTTCTGCAATCTCTTGGCAGAGCTAAAATTCAGAGAGACCCTGTCTTCTTGGACACTGTTGCACTTGGCTTTGCAGCGGATCCTGCCCCAAAATTTGTAGAGAGTAGTACTGGCAGGCTTGGTTAGGTACTACGAAAGGGGGTCTGCCCACTTTTGGAGGTAGAGGTCTTGTATTTGCAAACCAGACGTCCATCGTTTGAAATTCACAGTTTGTTGGCAGCAGATGACCCTGCATTCATGTTGGCAGAGATTTCAAATTCTTCCAGTCCTGAATTGCTGTTTGTAGGTGCTCGCGCATAGCCCAGTATAAGGGGATCTGGTCCTGCTTAAGGCTGGTTGTAGTGCACGTGGTAAACAAGAGAGAGAGATGGCAACAAACAGACCTTTTCAGGAGAGCCACTAAAGTGAAACAGCATCATGTAGACAACAGGGACTTTGGGACAAGGACTGGTTTTGAAGTCCTGGCCTTACCCAGTTGGAGGATCACCAAACAGACAGGGAAGAGGACTAAAATGAACAGAAAGAGAATCTTTTCTTCCTTCCCCATTCCCCATTTTCTGGGTTCACGGAGTCCAGCAAACAGCATAAAGCAGACATTTGTCCAAATTTGGCACATTGCCCTCAGAAGGAGTTTATTTGAGCAGGTAATGCAGGGGTGAGCCCAGTGATGGACTTTCACGTTTCAAGTCTCTCCAATGTTTTGAATTTCCCGTTCACTGCCAGCCAGCAGTGTACCTGCCGCAGGGCGGGTGGGTCAGGTATGGCAAGGTACACGCTGTGACATGATTTGTGACTGTTAGAGTCACACATTGCTGAGTGTTTCTAAGCAGAGGGTGTGGGGCAGGACAGACTCTTCAGGCAACAAAGCTGGTGAAGGGTCCAGAGCACAAGTCTTATGAGGAGCAGCTGAGGGAACCAGGGTTGTTTAGCCTGGAGAGAAGGAGGCTGAGGGGAGACCTTATCACTCTCTACAACTACTTGAAAGGAGGTTGTAGCAAGGTGGGAATTGGTCTCTTCTTCCAAGTAATGAGTAATAGGAAAAGAAGAAATGGCCTCACGTTGCGGAGGTTTAGGATGGATATTAGGAAAAATTTCTTCCCTGGAAGGGTTGTCAAACATTGGAACAATTTGCCCAGGGAAGTGGTAAAATTGCCATCCCTGGAGGTATTTAAAAGACACGGTCCTTAGGGACATGGTTTATTGGTGGTTTTGGCAGTGTTAGGTTAATGGTTGGACTCGGGGATCTTAAAGATCCCTTCCAACCTAGTCAATTCTATAATTCTATGATTCCATGATTATAAGCACAGACAGATGCAGCTGCTGTGCAATGAGGTTGGCACTAGTCATGAAGTAAGAAGATTCAAAATACAGACAGAAAAGCTCAGGACTAATTCACTACTTACCTACTAGCAAAAAGGGATTAAATAAGTCCAAAGATTCAGCAAAAAATACTTGGAAACTAGTTGTAAAAGCCTGTTGCTGCTTCTCTACAATGAGCAGGGATTGGCTATCTGTGGAAGTAATTTTGTTTAAGGAATTACTGGACATCAGTCAAGATTTCTTTTATAAGTTTTTTTTTTTTAAAGTATTCCTTAATGACTGAAGTTGGGATGCCTTTTGAGATGGGGGAGAGAGTGCGAGTGAATTTGGTCTGGATTACAAACAGTTCTTTGCTGGAAGAACAACAAATATTGGTCCGTGGCAGCACATACAGATGTGGCTCTGTGCATGCATCTCACTCAAGCCGCCCGCCTCGGGCAGCCCTGGTTTGCTGTTCTGGCACAGATGTCTGTTGTTGAACAGATGTTGTCTTGTAAGCTCCCCTAAGCAGCTCCATTTTCCAATCAGAATTGTAACTGGAATTATGTACAGCAGATAATTGCAGTGTTTATAAAAGGGAAGTCTAAAAAACTGGCCTTGCAGCTCAGCGTATTGAGGTCACCCAACAAGCTGCTGCCCTCCCCTCCTGCTTTTATTCAAAAAAAGCCAGATGACTTTATTAGAGTCAGCCGCTGAATAGATACCATTGGCATTACAAGCCAGGAAAGACAGCTAGGATACTCTTTTGTCAGTAACTTATTTTTTGACCAGAGAACAAACCAATGCTTGCTGTATCGTCAAACAGGTAACGGCCTATTGTGTAATCATAGCAAATTATTATAATAGTTATTATAATAATTTATAGATATTTGTCCCTTAAACCAGCTCCTTCGTCATGTTTTTCACTGTCTGCTCTGTGACTGTCTTGTTGAGATCATAAGCATTTTGAGCAGGGACTGTCTGTGTCATACTCAGCGCTGGTCACCTTAATCATCCCTAACGAGAGAAGTTCTGCTTTAGATAATTATATTGTAGCACTGAAATCAGCTGTTAGTAACAGGAGAAAAAACTGTAGCATCTGGATCAGTATATAATAACTGTAAGGAATCACAATATTATTTTAAATTGGAAGGAATCACAGTATTATTTTCCCTGCCCTTGCTTTCAAGACCCGTGCAGACACGTGCACCAGGACTGGATTGTCTATGCCGTTGTCTAATGAGACACTGACAATTAGTTTAGGCCTCAGCTTGTTAGATGCAATAGCCCTGCTAGTCAGCAGGTGTAAATCAATATAAAATAGCTGTTGAAAATCTGACAAATAGATTAAAGAGAGCTATATCTGAAGCCAAGAAATAATCTTTGGATATAGCACTTCCTGAATAAAAAAAAAAGTGGTTTGGATTAAATCTTCAGTCTGAAATGCTAATATAATTATAAATTCAGAAAAATAAAGCATCAACCTGCTTAAATAAGCATCTCTGTGGCACAGAGAACAGAAATTATAAATAAAACAAAATACATCTGTAAGCCAAACAAAAATCTCTTAAAAGGCAATCCAGAGTACTTTTCTTCAAACAATTTAAAAGATTCTTCGTATTTCCCCATTTCTTTTATGTTCTAATCATTACAGGGAGACAATTGTCTAATGTCAATATCAGAGCATGGCAGACAGATGAGATATTACACTGTAGATGTGCTTGTGGTTTGGGTAAGGTCCACTGCTTTTGTAGATCTTCAGCTCTATGCCTTTTGATACATAGACTTGATTGCAAAATGTCAAGAGATGCAAAAGTGTGTACATAAATGCCAATGTTAAGATCTAAATGGGGCACCAGAAACCCTTGGATAATGGGCCATGAAACTAAAATGTGCAAGTAGAGACTTCAGTCTCGGCTCTTCAAAGAACCTGCAAGTGGCAGAAATGTCCACCTCAAGTTCACTGCAATAACCAGATCCACACCAACACAGAATGCCAGAAATTCTTCATGTTCAAGAAATAGATTTTGTTGTTGCAAATATACAGTGCAAATCATACATGGATATATTTATATGTAATTATTTACATGCATATATAATATACATGCATGCATACATAGAATAGACAGATATATATAATTGTAAGGAACAAATATGTATGGAAAAAATTATGCCTTCATCATCCTGGTAAATTTTCAGCTTCTTTTAACTATAACTAACTTTCTGACACTTTTGACGTTATAAGCGCTCAGACACTTAAAACAGATGATTTTTGTTGCCCACTTTACACAAGCTGATGAAGGATGATGTTGGTAAAAGGGTAAGTGGTATTCCAAAATACCGGAAAGTCAGAGGAATGGTGGATGAGTTGTGGAAGCAGGGCATTCCCAGCAGAAGGTGGGGAGCAGGGGTCTGTCAAAACAGGTCTCTGCACCCTTTTTTGTGTGCCTGTTGAGCATTTGGGTTGATGATAGCACACACGGCTCTGTGTATCCCACTGCAAGACAGACATAAGGGACAAACATCCTTAAAATCCATGTAAAATCATCTAAGATCTGCAAGTGACCTGAGGGATCTTTTTCCCCTGAGATCAGAGGGAGCTGGGGCTGGGATTTCACCCATGCCTGTTGCTGTTGCTATGGGCAGCAAGGGGTTAAAGCAGTCAAACAGACAAAACCATGGAATAACAGAAATCGCAAAAATGGGTGATAATAGAAGGCTGTGTTTGTGATGTACAGCAATTTTGGAAGCACCGGGTATTTAAGCCTTATGTGATCCCAGCAGTTTCAGAGCTGCAGCTGGCAATGTTTCCCCATGGTCAGCTCGGTAATCATCTCCCAGCTCGACAGAGGAGCCAAAGCAAAAGGCAGTCCTGCCATGTCCCTGCCCTGGAGCCGGCACTGGGGCAGGCTGGCTGCCCTTGGCAGGGCTGGTTTCCTTCCCCTGCTGTGTCCTGGGAAGAGAAATGACTTTGGGGAAGGGAGAAGGGAGGTCAGTCCACCTGCTTGAAACAGAAGGGAAACCTTCTTTCTCTACGTGCATGGCCAAGCTGTCTTCTCGAGATGTTGGCCAACTCCTGATTCCTGAATTGGTAAGGCTGTTCAGGTGGCCATCATTGAAAACCCACTCTGTGCTTCCCTGCCCAGGACAGTGCTTTACCACTGTGTGGTGATGTGTGGAAGCCCCTTGGGGTGCGTACGGCTCTGCAAGCCTGCTCTGTAAGATGAGGGGGGCTCATCTGCAGGCAAGAAACAAGAAATCAACGAGAAATCAGTCCCAGGCTGGCCATCCATGGTCAGAAAGAAAGTCCTGGCCTCAGCTGACAGCCTTGAAATATGTCAAAGCTTCCTTTTGCCAGCCCAAAGAGGCCTGGGAATTATAGTCCCATGGCCAGGGGATTTGTTGCCCTCCACAACAAGTCATCCTGGACACAATAAAAGCAGCCTCCTCGCCAGAGCAGTCAAGGCAATTGAGAAGGGCGAAGGAAGCTCTAAAACATTTGCTCTCTGGATTTTGACTGCCAGATCTCTCCGGAGAGGCTGGACTCCTCACAAAAATGCTTGACGGGAAGAAACTCCCTAGGAAGGGATTGTTCTGTTTTGTTTTTAACTTGCAGGACTCCAGTTGACTTGGGACACTGCCACCAGCCACCTAAGGAAAGCTTCAAGCCTTCCTACACAGGGTGGGGTAAAGTCCTACTGTGGGTGTACAAAAGGCCTTCAGAGGCATGACTTTCCCTGGGAAATAATCTTCTTGCCACACTGTATTTTGTGGTTGAACATAAACTGGGTGTTTTGATGCTTTTAATGACAAAATTCTACTGAGGTTTCTCTTTCCCCTCCCGCCCCCCCACCCCCCCTGTGGCTTTTACTCTAGGTTAACCTGGGGTTTTCCCTGGAAATCACTTTCTATGCATTCTACGTGCCTGCTATCGCCTCTTTTTGTGCAATGACTCCTTTTAAAAAAATGCATAAACAATCCAAAAGGAAACAGAAAACTGCTCAGGGATAGGAGACCTCACTGGCTTGAGCATTTCCCTTTCTCTCACACTCATGGTTCTTCCCTGAATCTTGCATTTTAGGCAGTATATCCTCAGGCAGAGGGGAGAGACTGTTTTTCTCCCGTCATTTGTTTCTTCTGCTCCCAGCCTTCATGTCCCTTCGCATAATGATGCCCTCCCCACTGGGGATGCTGGAGTCCTCTTGGGCTACAGGAGCAGGGATGACCACTAGTCCCTCTGCACATACTCTGACAATGGGATGTTGGGCAAAATAGGGACTCATACATGTCCAGCTTGGTGCTGAGGACTCCTGGCTGTGGCTGGCACAGCGGGGGCTCAGCAGTGTCACTGTAGGAGCAGTTGTGCTGAGAAGGCTTTGGTGCTTGCTGCCTGCTGCAGATATCCTTAGTGCCGTCCGTAGCGGCAGCTTTGCAGGGACAGCTGCTGAATGTTAATTTTTAAGGTAATTTCATGGAAATTCTGAGCTCCTAAGTATCAGAGTGATTTGATGGCTGTTTTGTGGATACCTCCCTGGGTTTAACACACAATTTCTGCCTAAATTCTCTTTTGAAGAGCTAAGTACTACTTTGGAATACTGTTGCTAGACTATTCTTGACTCAGTTTCCTCAGGTATATAATGGACGTTACAATATTTTCCAGTCTCACAAGTTTACTGTGATGATGCATATCTTTAAGGCACTTAGCTTAAAATGAGGTGAAATGAATCTGCTACGTGTTTGTAATAAATAACCAGAACCCTGGATATTTTGGTTGTTTACTAAAAGACACTTCTCATCAAAAAGCTACAGCCTGAGCAGCATCTGTAGGAGTCTGCAGATTAATTTAATATGAAGTGCAGTAAAACAGAACAGGTACAGTTCTCAGACTGCTAAACCTCTAGTCTAACTACCAGTTTCTTTAAAGGCATCTTCATTAAAGATTGAAACTGAGCTAATATGAGAGATTGCAATATGCTATGATGAAATTTTCCCCTCACTATGGAAGGAAAACAGTTGATTTGATTTATTAATCCAGAGATACAAAATAAATCCATACTCTGTTTCCTACTTATTTGGAACTCCCGCTACTCCCAGGGTCATAGCAAGAATTGCCCTTAAATTTGACTAGCACTACAAAATGCAAACACAGAAACAGGCAGAAGAGTTTAGGCAGAGCTTGCCCTTTTTTTTGTGTAGTGAAGTGCCAATGGAAACCTGCCTGTAAGATGTACCACAGCAATGAAGCTTCAGCATAGAGCTGGGAGCTTGACCGCTCCAGGTTATGGTGTACAAACTGTGCCCATGTCCTATTTAATTGATGTTCTGCTTACCACTCTGTTAAGCACCAGATTTGGAAAGTCTCCAGCTGGTGTGGAGGAAGGAACGGAGTCTATTTGCCCCTATTCATCCCCCCACTGCTCTGCAGAAGGCGGCAGGATTTGGCTCTGTTGGGATTTTAATCATTACTCTTCCAAATGGGAACTGAGCATTTATGATTTTCTTTCTGCCTGTCACATGCTAAGTGACATTAGGACTGAGCGAGGTAGTGGGGAACTGCTCTGCTTGCAACCCTGGAGCCAGTGTTTCTCGCCCAGCCATGCTACCCCATGGCAAACATGCTGGTGACAACGCAATTTTTAAATAACATGTAAATGAAAGGATTTGATCTACTCCATGTTAAGCACATCCTCCTTTTCAATTACAAATGTCGTCTTTCCCAACCCCCCACTCCCAGGGTACCCAAGAAAGATTATCTTTATATTCTTTAACTACAGAAAAAATTGGAGTAGTGGGCCGGAATAGTTCTGGTTATCAGTGTTCTAGTTTCAGATAACAAATACTGTGCTTGCAAACAGCACGTGTAAAGAAATGTATTGACCAGTGTTGATTTACATACAGAATCAGGCTGCTCATGGACAGCTTGTGAATGGAAGGAAAAGCAAAGTTTTTAAAATACGTTAGTGTGCAGATGTTAGCTCTATTTACAGGTAGATGAGCTGAAACTCACAAAGACTAAATTGTTAGAAGAAGTCAAAAGAAAAGACAGAAAAAGGCAAAGGCAGGTGTGGAGAAAGACTTTGGATCTGCTGTCTCCAAATCATCAGCTCTACCAAACAACAGTACCTCCCTTTAATTGATTATCCATTGTTAAACATTTGGACACAGCTGAGCAACAAGCATATTACACTAAAAGATGTCTCATTGGCATCTTTTTGGCCGTGCAGGATGTGAGTTAATATTTCTCCATTTTGGCATTGAAAGCGCCTGTATATGGTAAAGAGCAGCTGTGCCTGATCTTCATGAGTGATTAAAGGTGAACAATCGATTTATTATTTTTGCTACAGATCTTGTTGCCAACCATGCAAGATGTGAATTGCCTAGTTGTTTTTGTCTCAGTAACTGTAGTGTTTTCAGCATGATAAATAACATACCTCTCTTCTGCCTTAGCTGTGTTTTGTTAAACCATCACTTCTCTTTTCAATCATCTTGTTTCCCTTTCACAATCCCTTTCACAGAGGAAAGTTTAAGACTTTCTTTTCATTCATAACCAAGAGAGGCGGGGAAAAAGCCTTTTGATTGCTTTCCATCTATATAGATCTCCACATCACTAAAAATAAAACCCTGGACTGTGCCCTTAAACATTTCCTTTGGTAAAGACTCTGCCTCCTGCCTCTTGGCATTTGACTTCAGCATTGTATGTTTGCACCTTCTCAGGCCAGCTCCTATGAGTTATGGTCTCAGCTGTTTGTGTCCACCTCAGTCAGGCTATTTCTCAGGGTATGCCAGGTGCCTTCAACGGGGACACTCTGCAGCCATCCAGTGTGTAAATGCAGAAGCACTTCCCCAGCTGGAGTTAGATGCCACCTGAGTCTTTAAACTCATCCCAGAAAGGAAGGGAAGGCTTAATAAGGCTTCAGGTAGCCTGGGTGCTGCTAACCTTGCTGAGGCACAGGCTCTGCTGACAGTCCTTTGAACAGTGTGATGGCCGGATGCTCATGAGGCCTCCACATGGAATGGGGTGCCTTGACGTCACCCCTGAAGTAGCTCTTTAAGAAGGGCACAAATAGTCCATGTCTTAGAAGCTCCTGCTTCATATCTAGTTTAGTTGTGTCTATCTTACACATGAACACTGAATAAGCTGCATCTGCCCACTAGACCTTATTGCTTGTGCCTTTGCTTACATAGCAGTCTTGCTGCTTCAGCAAGACTAAATATTTTGAGCATTTATTTGTTCCGAGTGTTGTTTCTGTGCCACATTTCCATCCATTCTGAAATTGCTGTCCGTGAGTCCACTTATTCTCAGCCCTTCCGAAGTCCACATATCAACACCCCTCTGCCAGCACAGAAAACACGTCCCTGTGTTGTCCACCAGTGTCAGCTGCCCAGATGCCTGCACGTGTAAAATATTTCCAGCAGTGTGCTCCCAGATACACAGAGAAATGACACACATCCTCAAATAATGCCAATGGACAAAGTCTAAAGGTTTCCTCCTTTTTTACCATCCTCCCATCCCTGCACACAAAGCTCTTGCTCCAGTTAAGTTCACTGACCATGCCAAAGTCTTTCCTTCATTTCCACCCTTGCTCAGCTCATGCTTACCTTCTTTTTCCTTCTGTCCCACCCTTTGCCTCCCAACACAAGAGTTCCACTGCTCTAGGGCTCTTCTAAGAAGCTCCATTTTTTGGACACTGACCAGTACTATGCTGCGTAGGCTCTGATTTTAGGTTGCCAAAATTGTCTTCCTTCTTTACCTGGGCTTCTTCACCCAGGTTTCATCCTTGGCAACAGCAAACAATACTTCATGCTGTAAAACAGCTGGTGGCAAAGGGGGTGAATGTCCTCTCACTGGAGTAAATCAGGAGTAACTCTAAATCAGGTGTGTTGCCGTCCAAGTGGAAAAAACCAGGCCTGTGCACAAAATACTGCCGAGCATGAAAGTTTAGCGGGCTGTGCCACTGCAAAAACTATGACCTGTGCACCTCATGTGATAGCGTTGCTAAATGAGCTTTGAAAAGAGAACATTTTTCTAGTGGCCTCTTAAAGAACGTGGGTGGCAAAACAGCGACAGTAATCAGCAGTTAATTGCAGTCACACATCAGTTTTCATTGGCGTTTACCAACTTTCCATATAAAAGACATTGTTACACTTGAAAGCTGAGGTCAAGTTAGCTAATCATTCATAGCATGTTTACTTTCTCTCAGGATTGTCTAGCAGGAATTGTACCTTGTGTTTTGAAGTTATTTCAAGCAAAGAGCCTAGAGTGAAATTGTTTAATTGATTTAATGATCTTTATAGCTGACCTGCCAATGAAAGTGATCCAGGTAACTAGCTGGTGTGCTGTCTGGTGAATTAGACTCGAACTCTGCATTACAGTGATTGATGTGCAGAGTATCTCTGAGGAATTGATCTGCCTTTTTCCAAAATGTTGATTTCAGTGGGACAGTGTTGCTACATATTTAAAACCAGCCACGATGTCTGTTGCTAAAAATCATGGGACTGTGAATCAGTCGTCTTGGATGACTTACGGTTCTGTCACTGATTCACCGAAAATGAATGTCTACGTTGCACTCAGAATTAACCTAATGAAAGCTCAGACGCAAAAAGCAAGCTAACCAAAGGGCCAAAGGGTTTGTCACTGGCTGATTAACGTAAATTATACAGCTAAAGTTTTATAAGGCTGTTTTATAAGGCTATAGTGTTTCCAGTTGTCATGCATAGCTGTTTAGAAAGGACTAACAGTTCCTTTATAATCCTGTGCCCAAGGTTATCTAACTGCACAATGAGTGAATAATGTATTTTCCCAACTGAATAATATACAAGCATAGTAAAGGGTTTTGAAAGGAGTATTTTAGTCATTATGCTACAGTGAATTTGTTTTCTTCAAGTTATGGAATATATAGATATATTAATAGATATGTGAGGGAAATTAAACTTTCAGTCACAGTATATCTGTTTATAGGCCAAATGTAGAATGGATTAAAAAACAAAGAGACAACTATAATTTGTGTTTAGCTATATTTACTATATGAACTATACAGTGCAAGACTCTGTTGTGAAAACAATTGGTGATTCAACTTTGTCAGTAAATTATGCATTTTCCAGCCGCATTAATGACCTGCCTAGCTAATACCACCTTCTGCACAGAAAGGTCTTATGTTAAATTGATCATTCAGTCATTAACAGTCGTTGAAGGTTGAGAACTCCTGTCCCTGGGGCACTTCCAGGAGCTCAGCATCAAACCTGACTGCTGCCCCTGCGGAGGGGAGAGCTTTATCCATCATTGCAATGAGGCCTCCCTTCTTCAGGGTCTACTCTGGCTCCTGCCTGTCACCCCTCTCCCAAACGCCTGATGCTGTCTCCCACCAGACCACAGCCCTGTGCCAGAGGGACTTTGCCCCGGCGAAGCCACCCAGGGTAGGCAGGGGACCCTTGGGTGGCAGCAACAGCAGCGGCAGGGAGGCAGCTCTGCGAAGTGGTGGGCAGTGAACCAGTGCCAGCGAGCTCCTGCTTCTGCCCCGACAGCTCCTCCGTGTCTGCTGCACTTGCTGCTGGCTTTCTGCAGCAAAGTCATCATGATTTTATTTTTTTAGATGCACTGGCACATGACCCCACCTCATACATCCAGAAAAATTAAACCCTTAGGCACTGCCTTACTTTAACCTCCATATAATTTGCCCTAGGGCAAATTTTCCCCTCCATGCCTCATCATGCAACACCGTGGTTACAAACATTCACAGACAGAGACCAGGGACAGAATTTACATTACATTTTGTAGAGCTGACTCCTGAGAGGACCCAAATAAGGACAACCTTTCTCATCCCTCGTGGAGTTCTTGTCACACACTGTAGCTTTGCTTGCTTCCATGCTGATAACTAGGTGTGACTATGCTGTCGTCTGTTACGTACCTCCTGTATGGACGGACCACCATGATTGGTGGAGCATGTCCTCCCATGTGTCCCGGTTTGAAGTACTTCGAACTGGGACACCATGCCATGAAGGAGCAGGGATCTCTCTGCTAGAGATTCTCTGTACTGAAAATCCCCAATGCAAAGGGAATCACCTTTGGGTTTGATTGGGATCCATGGCAGGTTGGAAGGACTGGCGTCAAGACAAGGTGCCTGCCAACTAAATGGACACAGCTGAAACGTCACGTGCTTTCATACTCAATATTGTGATAAGAACTTTCCTTATATGTTCACGTTCGACCTTCAGTGATTGCTGCTGCCAGTCTCGGGTTTTCCCAAGGCAGCGTGTGTTGCTGTTGAGAGCGCTGTAGTGCTGATAGGGGACTGGTTATTTACAGCCTCTGTGCTCCCCTGCTCTTTCGCAAGCATCAGCCACTGAACAAATTCTGTGGTCAGGCTGATTCAGGAAGCAAAACATTGCTACTACACACATCTGTTTGTGTACGTGTTTGATACCGTCTTGAGTCAGCCCTGACTCTCTAATCTTCTTTTCTCTACACCTTATTTTTAATGCATTTTTCTCCTGTCCTGCCTTCTCCCTCCAAAACCTCTGTTCCTTCATTTCCAGAGCAAAACAATAACTCATATCTTGAACTAAAAAGATACGTTTCTGATTCTCATTTCTCATTGCCAAAAGTCATTATAAAAATCATGGAGATGTTGGAGGTTCAGAGGGAAAACCAAAATACAGTGCTGATGTTACAGGAATCCCTTATCACAGGCAGGGAGAGGAAATCTACAGTGCTACCAGCTCTGGAGACTGGCAGAGAAAATGGCATGAACACTCATTTCTTCCCTCAGATAGTTCCTCAGGAATGTTCTGAAAAGCAAATTATATAGGACAGTGCCATGGGATGGTCCCTTGTGTTCACACTGGGCTGGGAAATGGACTCCAAATTGCAATGGGAGAGGAGCTGGGGGCTCTTTATGCCTTGTGGTTCCCCTCCTTGAATCATTTTGGCCACAGGGATACAAAAGGCTTTGTTTTGCTCAAAAGAGGCGGGGGAAGTCTTTGAAAAAGGCAAGTTTAGGCCAACTGTGCTAGTTTTAGTAGCTGGTGCAGCGCACAATGCAGGGCTTTGTGCAGGCTCCAAGGAGAAGAACATATGTGCTTATTTAAATGGGAAAGGAAAAGAAATGCTCTGTCAACTGACCAGGAGCTGGGATGTTTAGGGATCAGTTTCCTTAGTGAGTGTAATGGCATGAGAGCAGTTAGGAGACGATTAAGACCAACACACAGAGCAAAGCTCTCTGGAAGATCACTCTACAGATCTCTCTGCTGATCACTCTACATACGACCTGTAGAGTGGATCTCAACTGAAACAGATCTCTTTGTGTTTGGATAACTAAAGCATAAGCAGGAAAGGATCTCTTTTAGGTTTTAATTCTCCAGGAAACACTCCCTTATAGGCAGAGCAAAGGTTGATAGGGACTGAAACAGAGATGTCCACCTAGCTAGACATACTTCCGGGATGTGGTTGCATCAGTAGCTACCCCTTCCAGTTGCTTGACACTGACAATCTACTGGATGAGCCACTTCTGAGGCTGTTTATTTTCCTCATGGAAAACCAGATGGATTACTTTCACTGCTCAGCTTGTTTGACTGAGCTGATTTGCAGCAGCAGCTGACTGAAGAGTGCTCCCATAAATTGCCCTGCCTGCAGGGTGGCTGGCAGTCACTGACAGCCAGGATAGCAGGGGAAGAAGATCAGTCTAGCAAGAAGAGCTCAAAAAGGTGTAAGACCACCAGCCAAAGCCTAGAAACCCTATATTGTCTCAGCCTAGTGCACCAAGCTGTGAACTGTGAGCCTTGATAATTGCCACAGTGAGGGGAGACAGATTCCTGGGATATAGAAACTAGGTAGGTAGAGGGACACCCCAAGTTCAGTATGGGACACAGTGGAAAAAAGGATGGATTACACAGGCAGAAGCTGTCTTCTACAGTTTCACAACTCTTCTGCACAATTCTTGCTTGCACCAGCAACATGATATACCATGAATAATGGGAGAGATCTTTTATATGGAAACACCTCTTGCATTGCACATTCCCTACCTGTCTGGTAGTATCCTAAAATAGGTGACAGACACTTGTGAATGGGCCACTGCTCCAGTACTCCTCTTGAAGCTGGGTCATGGTACAGACAACAGCAGAAGATTCCTGGGTCCAGAAAGACAGCCCACACACAGCAGTCATCTGGCTCTCAGGAGAAGGCTCTTCATCCCGAGCAGACAGTGATACCTCCATTTCTCTTCTGCTTCAGGCATATAAATCCAGAGTAGGACAACAGCGCAGCAAACCCATGCACCTCATATTTCCTGTTGGGTAGGCAGTTCTTGTTCTGCATGCTTAAATTATGTTTATGCACCGTTCAGGGAATCTTATCTTTGGATTTCATTGTGAGGATTGTGTATGTAAAGCCTAAGGCTTGGCATTCCTGAGGTCTGGCCAATGTCTGGCCACAGGTCCTCTGAGAGCAGTTTGTTTTGTTGCAGGGTCACCTCTCACTGCTTGATGAAATGTGCTTTTACTGCCTTGTGTTCAACTCTGGAGTCTTTAAACACTGGTCCTACCATGGAGCATCATGTTTTTGATAGGGAAAACACTGTGATTGAACTAAAAGTAGAGCATATCTCAGTGGGTGATTACAGTTAGTTACTTTCCGCAGTATTTCTGCTGCACATACAACAGTCTTCGTCCCTATGCAACTGAAATATTAAACAGACTAACAAGCCACTCCTGGCCTTTCCTTCCATGTAGGCACCCCTGCCCACCACGTCACCCAGCAGCTAACCATTGTCAGAAATGATGGGCTTCTTTGCAGAGAGCCCAGCAGAAGGGAGGCCAACCTCTTCCCATTGTGGCTGAATGAAGGAACCTGCTCCTTATCCTTTTCGTAGCAGCAGGGGGTGTGTATATCAAAAAGAGATAAACTAAGCTGGCAGAAACCGTCTTTCACAATTTCATAACTCTCCAGAGCAATTCAGTTTGCTTGCAACCCTCACCACATCAGTCACGCTGCCGGATTGCTACAGGAGCTGAACGAGAACAACATCTTCCATTTGCTGCCCACCTCAGGATCGGGCTTGGCCCCTTTGTGTTGCATGGGCCAGTGACAGTCCTGGTGGAAGGATAGCACTAAGACCACTGATCCACCTGATCACCACTGGTGTCCCCACCGTGTCTTTACACCAACAAATGCTGAGGCCTCTGGGCCACAGTGCTGCTGCACTACTTACCTACTCAGTAGGTACACCACCAGCTAAGGTATCCATGGGAAAAGGTATTTTTAAACCCCTTGTCATCTGCTCTTCCTTCCCAGACTAACATGTTGCCAGTTAAACTGTCCTGAAACATAGCTGAGAAAAACATGAACATGTGCTCCGCATGTGTATCTAGCAAATAACAGAAAAACACCCCACTTTAATCTGTTCCATCTTCTCTCCTGTGCCTTTGGAAATCTGCCCCTGATTTCCATCAATTTTTCTCACAAACATTTGGAAATCAGGTCAGCCCTCAGAGGTTTTGCGGTCACCTGGTTTGAGTAACCCAAGGAGCTAATGCCGGACCCTGTTAACCTAGCACATAAGGAGGGCCTTTGTGAGTTTAACACATAAATTTGTCCTTAGATGCTCTCCATAATTCTGAATTTATGTTTGAATAGAAATTTTAGGCCCACACTACCTGCCTGACATATTGCTTGATTTTTAGACAAACCTTTTCCTTGCCTCCCTCTTAGAGATTCTGCTGTGGCTGACACTAGATGGACAAGCTAGTTGATAGGATTCCTCTATCTGCCCTTAAAATCTACAACGGGCATCAGACAACCACCGTGTCACCCCACGGTGTTGTATTTAGACCACTGAACACTTACCCATTCTAGGAAGTGATCTTTGGCTCCTATCACAAGGTCCACTACGGTGGTGGTTTTATAATATGAAGGTGAGGGCACATCCCCAGGACAGCACAAGAGCCTGGGGGTTCAAAGACAGCAGGGATGGTGACAAATTTAATGCAAGGTGTCTGGTTTGGTCTCACCCTCTCTGCTAGAGGGGAAGGGTACCTGGGGGCGATGTCACCCACACCACATCGGGGTTTTGTCTTGGGCAGAGCTGGTTGGATTGTTCCAAAACAAACCCCAGGAGAGAAGTGGTTTTGTAGCGTGGGCAGTCAGGAACTCATTGCCTCAGTTTCTTCTCTGGATGGTTTTTATTTAAAAGGGTAGACATAACCCCAGAACACAAGTGGGACATCTCACTGTGCGGAGCCTATTCTGTAGTCCTCACTCTCAGTGACAGAGAAGATATAGTCCTTGGTTTTTTAAAGAGGCTCTCCTGCTGAAAGTAATCACCCTTCATGTTTTTTAGCTACAGAAACCAAGCAGCAGGTGTGGGCTACAGAAAAGCCCACCCTGCATGCTGAAGATGCCCTTCACCAAAAGCTTTTCCTTCCCTCCCTCTTCTGCAGCTGGTTGACAGAAGGCCTTAGAGATTAACTGCGTTTCTGTGAGCTATTTATACTGAAATATTTTGTGTTGAAAGATGTAAGCCCTTTGTTTCCTCTGTATGTACACAGTGATCCCTGAGGGCAAGCAAATCCTGCTTTGTTTTGGTTCAGATACGTTGTGAATTACTGTTGTAAAATGGCCCTGAGCGCACTTGTATGAGTCAGTCTCACCTTTATACTTCCACATGTCACCAGGCACTCTTGGATGTCTGTATAGCTTTCCAGTTCCAGATTACCCTAGTTAAAACAAGTCTAATACCCACTTGGGATGATGCTTCCAAAACATTTTCTCAGAAACAATATTTCTTGATAATTTTTCCAGGCAGAAAGAGCATTTAGCTCCCTGGTTGACCAAAATAAGAAAACCCTCCAGTAACACAGTTGGCCAATTTGCTTGGCTGATGTGTTGAATTAGGCAATCCTCATATGTAATGTAACCCTCATATCCTAAAATAAAATGCACGGAGCCATACAGTATTCTCGGCTCCTGTGAATGGAGAAGGACTGTGCTTCCACACATCCCAGGTGAGAGGATCTAAAAAAGAAACATGGAGATGAAAGTCGTAGAAAAACCCAGGCAGGCAATCATATGGGTAGATTTCACTTTAGACATCCCTCCTCTTCCTCACAGCCCGGAGCAGAATAGCTTGTCTGCTGGAGGATATGGTCAGGCTTGCATGAGAAGAGCAGGCTCAGAGATGCAACCTCACAGACAGGCCCTGGCACAAATGCCCAGGTCAGGATTTTTCTGTATGTCTCTGCATTGTGTGGAGCACCTGCAAAGACGGGGATCTGAACAACCAACCAGCTCCACACCAAGCCAGCTTGATAGGACTGGAGACCCTCTGACCAAAACTCCCACAGGCTCTCCAGTCCTGTAAGCTATAGGGAAAAGAAGTATGAACTCTGAATATTGGGCTTGGAGGAGAAGTCAGCTGGCAATACAACATTGCCTTTCTTGTCTCCAAGCCAGCACATTTCTCATCCTCCCCTCAACTCTGTGGTGAATCTGACAGGGCCACAGGTAATGGGTGCAAACTGAAACACAGGAGGTTACCCCTGAACACCAGGAAACACTTTTTTACTGTGAAGGTTACAGCACTGGCACAGGTTGCCCAGGAAGGTGGTGAAGTCTCCACCCTTGGAGATATCAAAAAACCACCTATACATGGTCCTGGGCAACTGGTTCTAGGCAGCCCTGTTTGAGCTGGGGCATTGGACCAGATGACCTCCAGAGGTTCCTTTCAGCCTCCACCATTATCTGTGGTTCTGTGAGTCTGTGAATCCACTGGAAAGGTCTCTTCCCCTGAAGCGTCCTGCAAGCTGTGTGGTAGCAGGAGAGCTCAATGTTAGCAACAGCCCTCTGTTACAGTCTCTAACGGGGAGACAGTTTTATGTGATCCAGTATGAGTCACTGGAGTTGCAGGTCAATGGCCAAATTCTTCTTTTTGTTACACCCATTTGTTCTGTGGGCTTCAGCGAGTGGGAGGGTAATGGAACGGGTCCAGATACATTTTATTAAGCAAAAATGCATTTTGGTCCAAGCTGTTTCAAAAGTGCTCAATAAACAAAGCACACTTTAATATGATGCCTTGGAAAGGTCACCCAAATCTTGTCCCTTTGGGAAGAGAATTAATTTAAACAAGACCTGATTAAGGAATAATACCATCCTAAAGGGGATTTTGCTTCTTCTTGGACAGTATAGGTGGCCATCAGTTGCTGAATCCTTCCTTGGTTGCACAATTTAGTGATACAAACACAAAACGCTGGTACTGGGCACTATTTACACTGCTAATTCCCCCGAAATTAGGTTTTGTGCTAACTGCTTCCACACTTCACTGGCACTCTGTTTTTAAGACTTTAAATGTGAAGACCTGTCTATTCACCTTAACTTTGATTTGAGGACTTTATTTTCCATTACTTGCAAGTTATCAGTACCACACTTATTAGGTGTGCTGCAACCTTAAAAGGCTTCTTCAGATCAACTCAAAACACCCTGAACATTTTCCCACTTTTTTATTATATCCTTTGGAGAAACTAAGATGATTATTTTCCACATTGAGATACCAACACTTACCAAATACTCCCATCCACTCCCAAATAAAAATCTCAACCAAACAAAAAAACCTGTTTATAAATTAATTTTCATTATATGGTCTTTATGAAACTTTTCTAAGACCAACATGTATGAAGAAGGATAGCAGATGAATCTGGGCTGCAGTGTAGTTTTATTCTGCCCTGTAAATCAGCGGTGCTGTAGGAAGAAACGTGTTACAAATGCTGCTGCAAATTAAAAGAAGTTAATTGTAACCAATAGGTTTGTTACAATCGAGGTTTTTTTACATGGTAAAAAATTCTAGAGTATTGCTGATTTTTTTTTTTTTTTTTTAACCAAACATATTTATGGAGAGTAAAACAAAATATATTGGTGATTTGCAATTTTTATTTTATTAACTGGACTATTCACACTCATTACATTTCTGATTTCTATCACCAAAGGGAAATCCTCCACTTTTAAAGATAATAAAACAACCAGTTGTATTTACACAGAAATTAGATAACAACTCCACATTTTTCCTTTATTTTTTTCCTCTGGCTTCTTCCTACCTCATATGCTGCACAGTCTCCTAGTCTACCAGCCCTGATTGCTGGGATTGTGCCTGGCATTAAACATTTAACAGAGACCTTTTGTTGCTAACTGCATGGTTATGACAAATGGCAGATTGTTAAAGCAGAAGCTGTGTTATCAAAAGTCAATCAAGGGTGTGCCAAAAACTCTGGCTTCTTGTACAGAATTCAAATGTGGAATAGGCATCATCTAGATTGGAGAAAGAGACAACTCCTAAACACCGGCCAAACAAAAACCTTAAGAAGAGAGAGGTGCACAGGGGTTTGCAACTAGAACCAGCAAACATGCCCCCAAGTATATTCTTGTTTACCTTCTTTTGCTAGAAATATCCTTAAGACAGAGAACCTTAGCAATCTGACCACGGTGAGGTGAACCCTGAGGACTTACAGAGGGTGAGTGTCCTATCTGCCTTTGTGGAGGTGGAAACAAATAAGAGGCTGCAGGGGTGGCTTCTGTGAGAAGCTGCTAGAAGCCTTCCCTGTAGCCGAACAGCCAGTGTCAGTTGGCTCCAAGACAGACCCACTGCTGGCCAAGGCTGAGCCAGTCGGTGACGGTGGTAGTGCCTCTGTGATAACATATTTAAGATGGGGGAAAACTGTAGCACAACAGCAGCTGGGAGAGAAGAGTGAGAATCTGTGAGAGAGACAACTCTGCAGACACCAAGGTCAGTGAAGAAGGTGGGGGAGGAGGTGCTCTAGGTGTCAGAGAAGAGATTCCCCTGCAGCCCTTGGTGAAGGCCATGGTGAGGTAGGCTCTCCCTCTGCAGACCGTGAAGGTTGATGGTGGAGCGAATATCCACCTGCAGCCCATGGAGCAGGTGGACATGCCCTGAAGGAAGTTGCAGCCCATGAAGAGCCCATGTTGGAGCAGGGTCCTGGCAGAAGCTGTGGCCTGTGGAGAGGAAACCATGCTAGAGCAGGTTTTTGGGCAGGACCTGAGCAGGGCGCAACAATTGCTACCCCTAACAGGGCGGTAGCACTGTTAAACAGAATTCCAACTTACTTGAGCAACTGGCACCAACGTGTGCAGGCAGTTTCAACACTCAAAATGATCTCATAGAATCATAGAATAGTTTGGGTTGGAAGGGACTTTTAAAGGTCTTATAGTCCAACCCTCCTGCAGTAAGCAAGAACAACATTGACCAGAAGAAATGACCTAAATGAATTAATTTATTAAAAACACAGAAATCATAGATGAAATAGGAGAAGAGAAACTCACAAAGCAGCAATAGCAGAGAATAGGATCTACAAACTGACTATGAAAAAGTATGATACTTATGCAACTAAGCAAATATCTCCCTGAGACATATTAGCAGGACTAGTGTAAGGCAAACACAGAGGGTAAACTTTGCCATTCATTTAGTCCCCTTTCAGTAACAAATCTATAGACACACTCTTCAGCACCTCTGACTCCCAGATTTCAGTGCCAGCTTTGGATACCACACATTAAAAAAGATGTAAAGAAAACAGAGACACTGATCGAAGAACTATGCACCTCGCAAGCACTTTAGGAAACAAGATTTATGAGGAAATGTTTTAAAAATAAACTTTGTTTTGCTTTTCAAAATACTTAAAGGGGGTGACAGACAGTGGAAATGCCACAGAAACACCGAGAAGGAAAGCCCCAGAACTGCTACCCTTCTTGTATGGAAATATTATAAAGAGTGTTGCATATTAGAAGGAAAATTTGTTCTCCAAGTGCCCACAGTCTGTGATAAGAAAGAACTAACAGGAAGAAAAGATACGAAGTAATTTCTTAAAGTGATATCTCTCAGAAGGCATCACCTAGAGAACCTCCAAACTCCAATGCTGGATGATTTCAAAAGAGATAAAAAAAAAAAATGATAGGGAATGGCTACATTTACTTGATCCTTTTTCTAAAGCAGATTCCCATTTCACATCACCTTCAACTCTAATTTTTTATAATTTGATATGAAAATACAGGTTCTGTTCTTTCCACGAGAAGCTGCTTGGCAGCCTTCTCAGTTTAAGGGGAAAAAAAAGGAATATTTGGAAAATGCTGAGAATTGCTTTCCAACTCTGGTTTCCTGTCAATAAAGTAAAGCCTTGATTCTTACTCAAAGCCTTGAGGCTAGTAGCTTCTTTTCTCAAATATATAGAGTGGTATTTCCATTTAGTATCTTCTTTTAATCTCTTTTTATGCTGCAGTGCAGTGCTTTAGGTAAACCTTTTTTGATTTTTTTGAAGTCTTGTTCTGTTTAAATGGTTACAAATACAAGAAACTGCCTGAGCTTCTCTAATCCTCTTTCTATAGGAAGTTGGCTCAAAACCTTTCTTCTAGCCTCTTGCAGGGTCACATCCCCTGTTTTCCAGGATGTCCGTGACTCCCTTCTCCATGTGCTCCTGTGATGTTTATGCTGTTTTTCTTCTCCAAATATTTACAGCACCAGTAGATTGAGCGCAAAGCAATAAACAGAAAAAGACATGTTCAGCTTCCAGAGTTACTCGGTTTGTGTTTACCTCGTGCAGCAATACACACCCATCTTGAGCCCAAAGCCCTTATCATCTTGGCTACCTGCTTCCTCAGTAGAGTTTCCTGGACTTAAAAACATCTTAAATGCTGCTAAAGTTTCTCTAAAACAGCAGCTATCTCTTGCATTTATCCTTTAAGTGAGCAACAGTCTGAACAACAAGAAATCGATTTTTCTGTTAACGACCAGATCTGTTCCTCCTCCTCCTTCTCTTTGGGTTTTTTGTTGTTGGGTTTTTTTTGCTTCCTGCTACTAGGTCCCTCCCTCTTACGATCAGGAAAACAGGGATCTGTCCTCATCCGAAATAAAAACAGACTGAGCAAAGTACCTGATGCAATGTTCAGATTTTCCCTCCCAGCTGTAAGCACCTCAGATCTTTGATCAATCATTCAGGCTAGGATACATATGTCGTTCCTTTTCCTCTTCTATAATCAAACCTTAGTCCTATATTAAAAAGCTGATTTAAGTATCTAAACAGAAACACATATCAATGAAAATAATGAATCATTACTGTTATTTAACTGCAGGCGTGACTTAGGGTGTCACAGCATGAGCAAATGTTTATCAGAAAAAGGTGTTTTAAAATAGCAGCTAATCCTAGCCTTAAATATTTACCAGATCTGCAGACTCAGTATCACACCTCTGTGCCCTGGCTCAGTGTTTCTGCAGCACCAGGGAACACACAAACTGAGGCCCCTTAAGATTATTCCAGGGCCGTTTGATACTTTGCCAGGAAAACTCTTGAGTACATAGCTGCTGGATGTTGGCAATGGGCACGCAGATGATGTGGCTCTAAAAATGTCTAGTTCAGTACATGCAGCTGCTGGGAAAAAAAAAAGAGAAGTTTCCCCTTTTTGTGAAGAAAGTTCTGTTTTGACAAACTTCTAAGAAGAGGCACTGGCAGCTGCTGAACCCAGGACACTTTTGGTACCAGTAGTTAACATGCATCACGTTGTTTGTTTTGTTTTTTTTTTTCCCTTGGGCTTTCAGTGTGCTGCTGGCTCTGTGTGATCATCCAGGCAGGGAACATAAGTTACTCTGCAACACTGGTAGTTGCTGGTCCCCAACAGCCAGGCACTCCTTTGAGGCCACTTGGATATAGGCGAGGATCCATTTTCTGTAGCACCTTCCCTAGACCAGCAACTCTGAGAAGCTGCTCCTGCAAATCTGTGTGAAGGAGGGTCCAAGCCAAGGATGTGGATTTTCTCATCCAGAAAGAGCCCTGAAGGATGTAACCTTACAGTGAGGTTGCTGTCCAACAGATGAGGTTACATACCTCCTCTTTAGCGGGGAGAATCCACCAGATTCCCCCACCCCTGATCCATTAGCACTCTAAAAAAAGTTTTTTCACTACGAGGGTGGTGAGGCAGAGGAACAGGTTGCCCAGAGAAGTTGTAGATGCCCCATCCCTGGAAATATTCAAGGCCAGGCTGGATGGGGCTTTGAGCAACCTGATCTAGTGAGAGTTTCCCCCCACCATGGCAGGCGTGTTGGACCTAGATGATCTTTAAAGTCCCTTCCAACCCAAACCATTTTGATTCTATAAGTTTGTTTTTCCATGAGGTCTCTCATGAAGAGATGGTGGATCAGAACTGGAAGTCTTTGAGACCCTCCCTGGAAAATCATCATACCCACAGAAAGAAGACCTGAGGTTTGGCTTCCATGTCTGCATTTGGAGCTTTCTGCTTGACCAAGACTGGGGTTAAGCTAAAAACACTGACATGATGAAAGATCAACAAATAACGGGTCTCAGCCAGCTCAAGTCTGCTTTTGGCCTTTGTTTTGGATTTGTAATAGTGACAGACAGAAAGGACCTAGAAAAACTTCTTTCATCACTGAAAATAAACTGCTGTAAAGCAGCTCCACAGCTGGCCAGTGGGATGAGATCTGTCCCTCCTCCCAGCCTGCATCAAGTGCCACAGATAGAACATGAGATTAAATTTGGCTCCTGTGGGCTTTTTTGTCTTGGAAATAATGACAGTGATAATCCAGTAGGAAGATTCAGATGTGCCAATGGTTTTTAGACAAAGAATCCAGTTAAAGGTTGTTCACTTTGTCCATGCTACATAATAGTATTTTTTAAAGCATTTTTCCCAGTTTACTGTAATTCAAAGTTTTAAATACTGCTGCAGAGAGAGTTTTATGCTTTTCATGATGTGTTAGCTAGCTATGGTTAAGGCTTCCTTTCATAGTTAAGGAATTTTTTCATGATTTATTTAAGTTTCTAACAAGATGGCTTTGAAGTTGACCATACAAACTGCAACAGAATTTGTTCTCTTTTGTATACTGACAATTTTTAAAGAGCTGCTTTGGAGATGAAAATAACCTGTGATGTGTGGGACAACAAAGCAATAAATGCATTCCAGGAGGGAAAGCACGCTAAACAGGAAATCTTACATTCAGTAAGAAACGTTCTTCATGTCATCCCTTATCAGTTTGCTCAGGGTCTTTCTGAGCTGAAGGGACACAAAGCGTTGTACATGCAGTTCTTTCAGATACAGGGCCTCAGAGCTCAAAATGTTTTGTTTCAGTGCATTCATACTATTCTCCCAGGGTGAAGTCAGTATTAATCATCCTGCTCAAATCTATGATCACGAAGCTCAGATATGTTCATCACCGAAGTTGAGGCAACCCAGAGAAAGCTTCATGGCACAGGGTGCTGTTTTCCGGTGGTTAGATTCTCCCTTTTTGCAAGGCTGCTACAGACCATGCATGGGTGGATTACTACATTCAGGCCTTTCTACAAAGTGTATCTACATGCACACAAAATCTACTCATCCCACAATACTAACATTTGTGCTAGCTCCAATACTTGTAATGACTAATAACCTTGAAATATTCAAGACACAAACTCTGGCCTTATTCCAAATAATAGGGAGATGATAGGGAATGTCCTCACCATTTCAATAATGAGCATTTTTGCCACAAACTGTCTCTGCACATTCATTTTTAGTAAACTGTAGCAAAGCAAGGTTCCTAACCTTAGCTCTATGTAGCAGTATAATACCAATACTAATGAATAATAATTAGGCATGTTTGTAAAGCTTTGCTACACTCTATTAAACAACCGTGGCCTTGCATCCATAGATGTTGCATCTCGGTGCTGGGTGATGAAAAGCTGAATTAAATCATCAGTTATGCTGGCAGGCAAAGGGTTCAATGAGGTAACAGGGCTAAACACAACCTTGCTGTCCAGCCTTTCTGAAAATCTGCTTTTTCAATTTGATACCGTTGGTGATCAGCCTACTGGGCTGAGGTTATGGGGAAGCAGCAGCAGCGTGTGTGCACATTAATTTCACTACAAACTGTGGGAGCTCATGCCCACAGACCTGTGCCCGCTGCTGGGCATTACCAGCTATGTAGTACACTATGTAGCAAAGAGAAAGGTGATATGACTGAGTACTGTATCTTCTACCAAGGTTATCTTAGGATAGAAAGTAGAAGGGCTTATGCATCCTAGCTAGTAAATGCAACTAGGCATTTAAGATGCTAAGATGCTTTTTTTCCATTGCTACTGTTAACAGTGGTTTCAGTTGTTCCTTCTTACTCTGCTTGGCCCGTACTCTGTAACAGTGACAAGCCTTAGGACTTTCTCCTATCTCTGTTCTCTGGATAGCCCTCAGGGCAGCCCTGAGAGTCTTCAATGGTTGTGATGTCCTTTTCCTTCTCAGCATTTTCACCTGAATTCCTTCCCGCTCCAACTGATGTTCCCTAGTCCAGCGACTCTGAATCAAGTTCTATTCACTAGTGAGCTCTTCCATTTCCAGTGGCAACTGGAGCTGGAAATAGGCTATGCAGACACAGCCTACCAATAACTTTCATCAATGTTTTCGGACCTAAAGTCCACTCTTAGCTGTAGCTCTGACAATGTGGATCACCTATTTGTCCAAAAAAAATACAGTGTTTGCAGGTTTTAAGTGAGGTTGACCTGCTCGCATTAAACCTCAGGTGTTTGCTCCATTAGATACTTGATCTAAGCATTAAAATGTGGGTCAGCAACATCCATTGCTCTTCCAAAATTGCCTTCGATTTTTAATTCTGAAAATTATTTTCTGAATTTCTTGGTAGGGTCTAGTTTGCTCAGTCTAGCAATGACATTAAATGTCATTTGTACTAGTCTCCTGTAGACAAAATCCTGGAATTTTCCACACCCAGAGCTAAACCCAGATCATTCCTCTCTTTTACTATTAAAACCCTATTTGTTCTTGCAAGATATACATCTTTGGTCCTTTTTTAGAAAAGCACTAAGTCCATCTGCCCTTTGGGCATGGGATAACTCCATTTACTGCTAATTGAAATATTCTAGTAACTGAGACATTCTGCCTCTTTAATTTGTTCCTTGGGGTTTTTTTAAAACTCTAAGCCTATATTCCATATCCAGGGGAGATGCTGCACTAGCATTTCAGACCAGCAATTGGTTATTTCGGCTAGTTAGATGAAGCCTCCAGAGTTCAGCTTTTTAGGCCTTCCTATGTTGGCTTTTCTTTGGGCCTGCTACTTCCACTGAGGAGAACTTATTTTTGTTTCTTTAGCTTCATGTTAGTGTCTTAAACTTCTGTCTAATATCAAACTCCCAAGCCACAATTTGTAGCTGTTGCCTCATTATGTTCTCTGCCACTACTGAAAAGGGTTTGGCCTCATCATACCTGCAGTTTACTTTCAAATAGATGTAGGCTGTTATTAGACCACCTTGAGTCTCCTCTTGCCAAGATGAAACAAGCCCACCTACTTTACCTTCTCCTTGAAGGTCATGTGCCCAAACCCCCTAACCATCTTTTCAGCTCTTTGCTGAGCTTTTTAAGGTTCTTGACATCCTGGTAGGTCCAAAACTGGTCTCACCAGGGATGAGTAAAGGAGGTAATAATTTTCCTGGATCTCCTGGGCACGCTTTTCCTGCTGTAACTCAATGTGGAATTTCCACTACCTGTAATGAGAGAAAACTATTGCCTCTTACTCATTCTAACAGCGACTACAAGCCCTAGAATCCCTTTCATCTAGTCTCAGCCATTCAGTTCCCAACCTGTGCTGATGCATGGGGTCATTTCATTGCAGGCAAAGAACTCTGCACTTTTTCAGGAAGTCCTTGTTGGCACAATTCTCATGTTTCTCAAAGTCCTTCTGGGTTAAAGCTTTGTCACTTGGTATATCAATCCTTTTTCTTCATTGACCATCATCTGGAATTTGCTGCAGGGTGCACTCCCCTGGTCCAATGACCCAAATCTTTGATTAAGACATTGAACAGTACTGTATCACTGTGACTGTGAAACTCCACTTTATATCCACTGGATATTATGACACTGATTATTACGCACATTAATCCTGGCAGTACCCCCATTTTTCAAGCAACGTTCATGCATGCCATACTTTCTCAACTGTGGGTGATGGTGTCAAAAATGTCATCAGAAAATGTATATTATATTCACTACTCTCTCTTCATTCACATTGGCAACCTTTTTCCAATTGTCAGGAACTTCCACTAATTGACATGGTATTTTGCAGATAATAGGCATCAACGTACCAATCACTCATGTCTGCCAGTTTCACCAGCTGGAGGATTCCTAGACCAAAGAGCTGCTCCTTTTCGTCTTAGGCTGAGGAAAGCTTTCTTGGAGGTGTGATTTGGATTGCAGTTGCTTGCTCTCTACTCTCATCTGTGGTATCTTGAAATCTCTTTCACTTTCATTTTGCTTTTCCTTTCCTATAAAAATACAATAGTTATGTTTTCTTTATGGGAGTGTCTGTGTATTTCTTTGAAAAACTTTTAGAGTTGTTCTTGAGTTAACTGAAAGCTGTTTAACACATTAAAAATTTCAGTTGCTGTGAGAAATAAGGTTACTATCTTCCTTTTGGCACCTAATTTCAGGCAGATAGGAGGTGAAATGCTGCTGAAATTTTCCAGTGTTTTCCACCTACCCAGAGACTGCCAGCAGAAGTGGTGTTTTATCTGCTGCAATTCTTCACTAGTGAGAAGTTTTCAAGGAGCACTCAGGGATTCAGATGTTTTCAGGGGCTGTCCTCTGTTCAGTATCTAACTCCAGCTGGATGCATGTGGTGATAAAACCTACAGAAGAGCCTGCTCAGTTTGTCTGCATGTGTTCAGGCTAAAAGGGAACAGGGAAAGAGCTCAACATCCAGATCCATGACTGCCCACACATTTAATTGCTATTTGGCTCTCTGGCTCTGGTCTGGCCTCTTCCCAGGAGCTGTCACCAGGCAGTATGGAGAAGACCATGTCCCAGCCTACACAGTCCCCCAAGGCTGTCCCATCAGGCTTCACATCCTCCTGCACGCTCGTATGGCCCCATGCATACCCTGGGGTATGCAACACATCTCTTAAGCTTTGTGCCATAAAAACATCAGTCTTGTGGGTTGCAATACCACCCTTAGATTATTTCAGAGCCTTTGAACTCAAAAACACATTAAAAAAATAATGGTCATGTTTTAGGACATGGGGACACCACTTGTAGCACAGAAGAGCACCAGGGCTGAGGGCCAGACAACATGTAGGGGGTCCATCTGCTGCAGAGGGCAGGTCCTAAGACATGAAGCCTGAGCTGGGCCATGCCACTTAGTGTTGGGGCCTGAGACTGGGGTTTGGCCCTTTTATATTTAGTAATGGACACAGCATCTGTTTGAGATGCAGCTTGTACAGGCCAAAACTTCACACCAAAGTGGGACTTTTTTGTGACTCATTTGATTTGTTAATCTGAAACAGATTAACCATGTCTTGTATAATAGGGAACAGCCTTTCAAGTTATTAAATGAATGAATTGCTGATTTAGTGCTGGCTGTTTGATTCTGAGCAACTGTTTTGAAATGGTTGGCAAAAGAGAATGTCCAGTTTTGCTGCAAGAGCTGCAATCAGCTCAGCTATTGCTCTCTTCTCCTGTCCCCACTCCCTGCATTACTTTGTCTTAGGGCAACACACCTGGTCCTTGTGAAATGATGCCAAAAGAGACCACTTAACCAGACTGCAATAAAACTTCCGTAAGAAGTGAGCCAACCTCCATCTCCTCTGCCTAAACACAAGACAAGGGAGAAACCTGAGTTATTTCTTTCACAGGTGTTTGCATTTTATGTCCAGGAGCCCAAGTCCATGAACATGTTCCCAATGTGAAGCAGGTGGTCCCAGACCTGTTGGTGTGGTCAGCTCTGAGCACACAGCGCCAACCAGCAAAATCACTTTGTGCTTCTTTGACTGCGGGTTCAAAGCTGTAAGAGCAGCCTTTATAACCAAAAGCCTTAGAAAACAGCTGTAGTCATCTAACTGATTGCAAGTGATGCATGTCATTTAGGGTCTTCAGAACCAGACTTTCTTTTAGTTAATTGCTTGGCTGTGTTATTGCTATGTAAATGTGTGCTCAGGACAAAAGGACATATACTACTAAGTGCATTTGCAAGCAGAGGACACATGACATTACTATGTTAGGAAGATTAGACAATGATCAGGACTTCTACCAGCTCTTCCTTATCAGACCCAAGCGAGGACAGCATTCTGGCTTGTACTTGCCTAGTTGCTCCTCAAACCGATAGGCACTCACCAGCCTGTTTGGCTTGAATTCAAGCTATCTATGTCTCAGTGGGTTCAAAAGTTCAGCTGATATGTGAGTTGGATGCTCCTTCAGAGAGGCTGTGAAAAAGGGAATGGGAAGGATTCTGGTACACACACATGTACCTGTGCCTCTGTATTTGTATAGCAACATCTCAGGCAGACCGAGTGGGAAGAGGAGGTGGGGGGGACGGAAGTACTTTCCAGATTTCTAGCTAGTAGAGGAAATTCTTTAAAAGTATAATAAATAAAGGTGGGGCTTAAATGGAGAGAGTGGAGCACTTGCACTTCAGTTTTGGAGCAATTTTGCCAATCAACCAAATAATGATCACAGGGAATCAAAAACATGTCAAATTGTATTTGGTGTCTTCTCCCCTGGTCAGTACAGGAGTTGCAGGCATGTTGGCTGATGTGACCCATGCCAAAGTATTTGGAATCAGGAGATTCCACAGTGGCGTCCAAATTCTGTCATCTCTTGCTTTGAACGGCCTAATTTATCAGAGCACACACTCTTACCCAGCTCTTCCCTGATCGCACCTTTCTGCTAAAGAACAAGTTGCTGAAAAATCTGTTTCACATAAATGACTTAAAGTCTCCTTCAAGTTCCTTGTGCAGCACCCAGATGAGTTCTGTTTGACCATCCCTAATGCTGTGCCTGTAGGGTGGATGTGAGCAGGGTTTTCCTCATAACACTCAAATATATAGAACCCCCATTTTTCTAGTATCTGAAAGCAGCATTTAGGAAAGTTTACAGCTTAAAAGTACTTTGAACTTGTCATTGAATTTGCAGCAGAGGACAGCAGTTGCAATTGATGGTCAGATTCTCGCTTTTTCCCTTTTTTTCTCCCTTCTTCCAATTGCAATTTGAGCCTTTTCTGTTTGAAGGAGGAATGGAAGTATGTGTCAAGTCACAGGTCACCTTCCAACTGCAGTGGGGATATGAAACCATGTCCCCGCCTTCGCAGTGGCATCTGTGAGCTGCGAACCAAATTTTTCCTTTTTCCTGTCTGGCTTGATGGATTTTTGTTGTTTTTACAAAATGCATTATTTCTAACAGGAGAAGTTGCGGGCAAAATATTGTGCAATGAATATATAACCACCCACTAGACTGCAGTTAAGACTTTTTCCTGGTAAGCAGAAGAGCTGTGATCTAACACAACTGAGTAAGCATGGTATATGAAACCGAGTCCTTCAGATGCCTGCATTATCTGTGGGTTATGGACTGTGAGGCAGTACTAGAGAAACACTCACTGATTGTAGGTATTCATCTCTCAGAGAGAACTCACAGTCGAAAACCTTATGTGGAAATAAACATAAAATCTATTTTAGACCTTGTCCCTCTTGGCTTTTTCTCCTGGATAGCTTTAATATTTACCACTCATCATGTTGACTTCTCAGAAACCCGGTTCTTAGGCACTTAGTTGTCCTCAGACATTGGACTGAAACCGTGAGTGCCGAACGCGGGCCCAGGCAACCCTGTCACTCAGCAGCTGAGTCCTGCTGTGAATTCAGCTCACAGATTCCACCCCAATTAACACAACTTCCTGCAAAAATGTTCCCTCTGGTAAAACGCCACACCAAAAACCTCCTGAAGGGACATACCCACTCAAAGCAAAACAAAACTAAACCCCCATCCCCTTCACTCACCGAATTAATTCACAGATAAACCCTGGTCTTCTGAAATATATTTTAAAAATCTACTTCCTTTGCAAAAGGCAGGAAGTTCATATTGCAAGACCAACTAAATGACTCACCCCACATCTATGCTTTTGCTGAACCAGATAAACCTGCCAAAAGCAGTTTCCAAACTGGAAATAAGTACTTATGTGGGGATATGAATAACATCAGGCAAATCTCTGACAAGGGCATGTGAATCTGCAATCTGTGGTGTTATTTATTTATATTTTTTATTGAGGTCAGTGCCCTTGGTTCAAAGCTGCATTGGATAATTTTTGGAAAGACAACCGATCCATATGGCTACATGTCAGCATCATCAAGGGATCCAAAGGCAACAACAAAAGGCTATAGTAGAACAAAATTCCCGGTGGATGGGGTGTGTTATTTGATGGGTCACACGGGGAATTCTTTTGACATGAACCAGCAAACACCAAGTATATTTTTCATAAAACATGTAGCTTAATCCAAAATTATCCCTGCTGTATTGTTAGCAAGAACAAGGGAACACCCAGTTACTTTTGCAGTGACTAATAATATTACCACTGCTTAAATTTAAACAGTGTGCAGAGATCTTTCTAAAGAAATGCACAATATTATTTACAAAAAATAATGCTGTGCTATTACTTTATTCAAGTCTTTTTCCTTCTTTGCTGCTCTAGTACAACCACTGAAATTTCCTGAGTTAATGCTGCCATGGCAAGAAATACAACGCCAAAGGAAAGAAGGATTGCCCCATAATTAAAATCTGTTTCCATAGCATTGAAATAGATGGAATTGCTACCCTTCATTGGACTTTGGATCAGGTCTCTAGTCTGGTGGTTCTTCATTTGCACCACCCTCTTTCCCCTGGAGCCTTGTAAGCATTGATTAGTTAATGGCTTTAAAGTGCCATTTAAATGCTGAAATATTGTTACTGCCAGGTACTGGAGCACATAGGCAGGTTTCTGCTCAGCAGATATGATTAGTCTTTCTCTAGCATGGAAGTATGCCATTTCCCTTCGTTGTGCAAACATGTCTTTGTGCGTATACCTACGGTAACCCAGTTTAGTAAAACAAAATAAAGCAGTTACTCAGGGACTTGTTTATTTTAGTCTTAAAAATCTTGGACACCTATGCTGCAATCTCAAGTGAAAGCTGTAGATAGCACTGGAGAGGGTTGATGCTTTCAGGTTAGTTTGAACAGGATGGTTTGTACCTTCTGCTGGTACAGGAATGGACATCTAGGGCTGGGCAGCCACCCCCTATAGAGATGCTCTTCTGAAAAGGACAAGTGCATTCCAGCTGTATAAAACTGGTTTATTAGTTAAAATAATATTTATAGTAGGAGTTCTCACTGGATTTTCAGTGGGGCCATGTGGGTGGCAGCCTGCCTCATCTCCCTAGCACAGTGGTCCCTAAAGCACACACATCTGTACATGTACAGATACTGGTCCACGAGCCACTCAGCTGCTATGGGAACACGGTGCGAGCAGTTGTGCAGCCCAGCATGGGGTGAAAACTCACTGAGGCTGTGGCTGTTGCATTGTCAGCGGTGCTGCTCTGGCAAAGTAAGCCTTGAAATTCCTGTTTTCCCAACCTGTCTTCTAAGCAGACTTTTTCAAGCAGAGGGGAATGGCGTTCCCCAAGTTTTCAGCTGTGCTCCTTTCTGGCACACGGCAGAATTTGGATCTCTGACTACAAACTTTAGCAATTACATCTTCACATAGCAAAATACTTCCTAACTTGGATTTTTGGAATGACTTCATTTTATTTTGCAATCCACCAATCACCCTCAAAAGACCCTGTAAATCACCACGTTATTCTCAGTCATAACTAGCAAAATAGCTGGGAAGAGTGCTTGAGCTAGTGATGGCTCGGTTTGGATGCACACATTCCTAGGCTTTCCTGCTCACGTGGGCTTGCAGCTACTGACTTCTGGGGACTTCTACCTGCCTGGCTCCAACAACCTTCAGGGTGCAACTCTACATGTGATCTAAATAACAAACAAACTGCAAAGGTCAAAGTAAAATGAAACTTTTCATTCCCGTTCTCCAGTTCATTCCAGCCTCACTACTTGTTTTTTACTGCAAAAGTCTGCATTTAGTGCACAGGGAACAGTTCATTCTATTTGAATCTCTGGAACTTTCAGCCCCTTCCCCAAAAAGCAGCCAAGCACAGCAGACTGAAAAACTGCTTGAAGACGGGCCAAGCCACACAGTTCAGACACTGACCCAGATCTGTTTTCTGAAGGACTGAATGTTTCTGAGCTAGGATTTTGTTTCATAGTCAGATGAAGGAAGGATTAATCCCTTGGAAAATTAGTCAAGCCCATCTTCTTGTTCTAGCATTTGCACTTGTTCCATAACTTCAGAAGCCATTGCGCTAGACAGATCTTCCATAACAAACATAGGAAGCCAGTGATTGGATGACATAAGTTTGAAGATACAACTTCAAAATAGACTCAGTTGCTAAATAAAGTATTTGTGATGGTTTCATTGGTTTCCTGGCCTCACAGTTTAAAATGAGTATGAAAAAGGTTAGATCTTTTATGATGAAAAAACCAAACAAAGCACACACAGAGCAGTACTGTCTTAGAATGACAAATGCTTCTCTTTTGTTGTTTTAGAAATACTTTTCATTCTTGCAGCCATTAACTAATCAAAGGTAAGAAAACATGATAAGAAATTTCCTTTATTCTACACTTAGTAATATTTCAGAGTTATTGCTGCACACCATGGTCTCCCACCATTTCGTGGTGAAAAAGGAACCAGATTTCCAGGGTTCTTTTTCCGAAGACAGCACTTTCTGACTCAGGTGCAGAAGCTGGGTTAGGAGGAGAGAAACTAATATGCATTTGAACAGCAGCAAGCTTTTATGGACTGGACTTAATAAGCTTATTGTATAGCAGAGAAAACAGAGACAGAGAGTTGAACAGTTTCAGAGTTTCAGGAATTTCTGATTTCCTCTTCATGAGGGAGAATGATAACATATTGTGGATTTCATCAGTTTGGGTCACAGTAACCTGCCATAAAAGTGAGGTAGTTAAGTGAAATCACACACATGGGGCAAGTGCGCTTTACAGAAAAGCCGCAGAAAAAGCATCTCAGGCTGTCACAGTTTAACCCGCCCCTTAGCGGGTGGCTACACGCAGAACTGTGTATATAGAGATATTCTGTACACAGTAGGCTAGGGCCTCTTTTTGGAATAAACAATTAGCTGCGCTTCTTGCCAAAGAGCTGTTTGCTGGGAAACTTACACAGCACTTGCAGCACCCACTGCTCCCTCTGAACTTCATCAGAAATTATTTTCTTTTTACTGCAATCAGAGTTCCTTCCTAGTGGTCATGTTAATGTATGAGCATAAGATTTTGCAATTCAGAGTCTGGTAAACAGACTTATTTTTATACAGTAGTACATATATCCGCACTTTTTTGACCATATGTGCCAGGACCCCGCTGTTGCTGTCCTTTGCTCAGTCTTTCCCAAGACTGCTACAAGTTCGGTCCTTGGGTAAACCCTTGCACGTACTCGTCTCTCCTCACCAGATTGTGTGAAACCTCTTCGTACCGGCACAGTAACGCTCGGGAAGCAGGGCGGCAGGTCTCGGCCGTTCACTGCTCCCAAAACTTGCCCGGAAAGCAGATGTCAGAGGCGAGCCTCCCCCCGGCTGGGCTGCGCGCCTGGACGAAAGGGGGATCCGGGCTTGTGGGTGTGCGCCGGGGATCCCCCGCTGATATTTAGGGATCCGTGCAAACCGGGCATCCGGGATGTAGCCGCCGCAAACATCTGCGGGCGATGTGGTGGTGGGGAGCCCTGGGCCGCGGGGACGGGCGGGCGGAGCCCTGGAACGGGAGGCGACCCGCCCCGTGCTCCCGTGGGGGAGGCGGTGGCGGCGGTGGCGGCAGGCAGCGCCGCCCGGCGGGCGGGGCGCGGGCTATAAATCCGCCCCGCGGCGGCAGGCGGGCGGCGGTCGGAGCGCGGCGGTGGTAGCGGCAGCGGCGCAGGGAGAACGGTACCGCAGCAGGTAAGGGATGGTCCCTCCGTTCACCTACCTAGCCATCCATCCTTCTAAGTACCTGTCCGTCCATCTACCTACCTACCTACCTATCCATCCATCTGTCTACCTATCTCTCCATCTGCCTACGTATCCACCAGTCCAACCCCGCCGGCTTCGCAGCCCCTTTGAGGGCGCATCCTTGCATCACCTCCCTCCTTTTTTTT
>JAOXNO010000013.1:151528226-151542706 GCA_028565335.1 Limnodromus scolopaceus | reverse complement strand
TCAGGCAGGAGTCTTTTCCTGTTCTTTGTTTTCTATGATAGAACGTAAATAGCAAACAGTTGGGTATGAAGGCAGAGGTAAATCCTGTAGTGCTGGTAGCGGTTCCCCCAGCCCTTCGTGGACGTGAGACTGTCACACATTATGATGCACCCTGTGACACAAAGTCAGACAGCCGTCTGTGTGTCTGCAGCAGAATAAAGTTTGAAATGTGGGTCCTTTGAACTTGTTTCGCTTCTGTGATTGGAATCAATTCGGTCACGTATATTAAGATTACCTAATGTTTGGTACTTATGATGGCAACATTGCTGGTGTTTGAGGATGGGTGGCCTGATGTGTGCCGCCTTAGCTGCTTTTCACACCGTGCAAAGCCAGGCTGCCCATCCATCCTGTATCCCCTGCAAAGTCCGCAGCGATGACTGTCCCTCCAGTGATGATGCTCTGAACCTTTAAGAGCAAAGTAATCAGGGTCTGTAAAGTGATTCCTGAGTTACTAGCCTTGCTTACGACACTCGCTTGGGTGGTTTTGGAAGCAGTGGGTTTGGCTGGAATGGGTACAGAAAAGCCTCTTTGAATGAAATTAGTGAACACAGTATTGCACAGATGACTTCACCCTTCCCCACTTGCTTCCTTGCTTCCCTAGAGGCTGGTTTGATGCCTTTCTTGCTGGTTGGCAAAGGTAAATACGTGACCCGTTTTAAAGCACTTTTTCAGCTGCAAAGGTGCCTTAAACCTTTCTTTTTTTTTCTTAGTCGGAGGTATGATTCTTTTAAAACTTAATCCTCTGAGCAGAAATTGTTAACTGATATCTGGGTGCAGGGTGGTGGGTGTCCACTGGGTGGAGGTGGCTTGTCCTGGAGAAGAGAACTTGGACCCTCTGAGCAGGCTAAATTGGCCAAGTGGAGTGAAAAAAAGTTGTTTTTCTCCAAGTTGGCAACTTTACACTACTGCTTGCAGATATAAATGAACTTTGTCTTTTGAAGACTTCTGTGAGGCAAGTGCTTTGAAATGCGTATAAAGGAATGGTTGTATGGTTATCTATTTAGGAGAATTATGCAGCTATATTAGCTTCGAGCTACCCCGTCACATAACGGGGCGGAGGGGAGCACAAAGCACCGATTTAGAGGTTATAAAATTTGTGCTGAACATGGGTGGTACAAAAACACTTCCCCAGAATCTTTCTCTCTGGAAAATAAGATGTTTTTTACAGTGCTGTCAGATAGCGGGGCTTTGTTTGCCAGCTCTCGTGAACAAACAGCATGTTGTTGTGCCGCCTCATCACAAGGTTGTTTCTTGGTAAGAATGTTTCAGGTGTTCCTGATGCGGTGAAGGAAAACCCAGAGCTTGGAAATGCCTGATCTGAAAACATGATGTGGCCTCAAGATCTGGTATCTTTCCAAAAGAGAGAACTTGGTACATGTCGGGCTTTTGTTCAGCAGACTTTATGGCAGTCGTGTAATCTGCTGGTCAGCACTTCCTAGTGCTGGTTCTTTCGGAAACATAGAGCAACAACTTTGAACTATTATGAAAACAGGATTGTTTTTTAAGGCTAAAAAAGGCATCCATCGTGTTCTTTTTGGCAGAGTTTTTTTTGGTCATTTGTAGTCAATGCTCTGAGTCCCTGAAAATCTGAAACTACCCCGTGTAAACAACTTTCTTCCACAAACACTAGCTGTGGCTTTGTTCCTTGAGTCGCTTCTTACTGGAAAACTGCAGGGGACTTGGCTTCTTGCTTTCCTCCCCTATAGACAAAACATGGAAAAATCTCTTCCACTTCTAGTCCCTATTGCAGAATTAGGTGCAAAATTAAGGTGCTATTTCTGTCTTAACAGAATTTGCTGAATTGGAAAAAAAAAAAAAGAAAAAAAAGTTAGGTGCAATTGCATGTAAATGTTCTTGACCTCCAAATACTCCGGCAGCATTTATTTTCCCTCTCTGCCATGCACAATTGCTCACTGTGTAGCATGGCAGATTACGTAGATGGCTGTGATTACGAAAATATGCAAGAGTATTTCTAAACTGTCACTTGCAGTTGCTTGAAATTCTGGCAAATTTGTTTTTCACTTGTTCTTTGTGATTAAAATCTGTAACAGGCAAAACTTATTGGAAAACCTGGAGAAAAAAGGTGAATCAGAGTGACTGCTGGAGAATTAACTCTGTCTTGACATTTCTGACTATTTAAGAATCTCCGGTGCCTTGTTGTAAATTTGGATTACAAATTACTGACAATGGGCTCAGTTTGTTCCTGTCCCCATGCCTCAAGTGGTGGGGTTAAATATTCATGAAGCATTTATCTGTGCTTAAAATCCCCAGCCTAATTCGTTACCAAAAACTCACCCAATTGCATAGCTAGCAAGAAGGGTTCCTAAAATCTGAAGCTGTTTTTCACGTACATAGACACCAGTGTTTTTTCAGCATTAACTTTCTTAATCGGTATGTGCCACTTCATAGCTTCCTGCAACACCCAGCTGTCTTGCAAGCTTTCCCACTGGAGCATCTTTGCCTAGGGAAAAGCACGTTGAGTTAAACCATGAGACAGATTAAAAATGCTGCAGCTTATGGCTCCTGAATACTCCTGTGGGCTTCGCAGACCTTCTTGAGCACCAGGTCATTTATGTAGACAGGGTTGATTGGCTTAAATCAGATTTAAGTAAGGAGGTGGGAAATCATGGTTTAAAGAATCAATTTTGTTCTGTAGTTTTATGCTAATCCGCAGGAAAATTGTTAATAATTAAAATGTTTGCAGTTGCACTTAGTCAATAATTCCTAAACATGTTTCAGCCTTTTGGCTTGCTTTATAAATACACTTGTATGTTTCACTTGAGACAGTTCTAAACTTTTCTTAAAAAGTAAATAATTTATTTGTTTTATAGTTGTGTAGTTAATGAATTTCCAGGTTTTTTTTTTCCAAAGATGCCCAAAACCCACATGACAAGCATTCCTCTGGCAGGCCAGAGGATATGTAACAAACATACTTCGACTTTTGTATTTGTCATCTTGCTGTTGAAACAGTTTCAGTACCTCTTTTGAGAACTGTTTCTGGTCATTTATTAGAGCTTAGCAGGGAACAGCCCTCTGTCTCTGGCACCTTATCTTTGTTGAGAGAATGAAAAAAAGTCATTGTTCTTCTTTTTAACTCCCAGTTTGGCTGATATGATCACTGAACTGAGCTGCCTTTTGGTCTAAATGCAGCAGGTGCCCTGCACTGGCAGCACAGCTGGCGGCTCTGTCTAACCCAGCGGTCACCTCTCCTGGGGTTGCAGCGGGTGCTTCGGCATTTCAGCATTCAATTTCTTCAGGTTTTAATTTAAATGCAACCCCTGGCCAAGATTTTTCTAACACCAGTTTAGTTTAAACGGTCCAATTTTAAGATTAAACAGGTGTCTGTCCAGTTTGGAAATGGGGACAGGAATCTGGGGTCTGTGGACTCGGGGTGGTGTGACTGTGCTGGGGCTGGGGGTGCCTCTTAGCCAAAAGATCTCCATGGGCAAAATACATTGGTCATCTTCCATCTGGCTCCACATAAATTAAATGTGAAAAACAATTTCCTCAGCTCTGCAGTCCTTCAGGTTTGGCTGCATCCATGTTCCCAGTTAAGGTTCCCGCAGACAAGTGCTGGGTATCGTGCTGCTGATCCTTTCCTAGAGCAGGATACAGTAGTCTCGTTCCTTACATTGACAGTTTTGGAAACAGCATTATTGTATAGACTTTGTTGGTCTCCACTTAAAGAAGTACTGATTTTACTTGGTATTGTTTGCTTGTCCAGGTCAGGGAAGGTACTTCTGTCCCAAAGAATGGAGCACATTGGTCTGAGAGTAAAATGCTGCTAATGAATGTCCAGTTCAGTTTTCTTACAGTAAAGATCTGGGGGATAGAGGGGGAGCCTGCATCAAAATGGAAAAAAAAAAAAAAAAGGAAGAAAAATAAACAAATTTTAGAGACCGGTATTCAAGCTAATTAAGCTAATTTCAGGAGAAGGTGGCTGTGCAGATTTGGCTGTGCTGCCTTTCACCTGTAAAATGACAGTGACCATGGCTCGGTCTGCTGGTCCCTGCCCCGTTTCCTTCGGTATTCTCCATTTTGAAGCTGATAAATTTTTGTTTGATCTTGCAGCCTTAACATTTCTTTAATCTCGTATTGTGTGGGGGTGTGTATATAAATAAACCAGGGAGGCATTTTACAGGAGATTCACAACCTTCTTGCAAAGGTCTTTTAAACTATAACTGGAGAGACTGGGTCATTGGTGGGGGGGTTGGGTGGAGCAGGATCTTTATTTGTTCCTGTATTTAATCTTTGATGCAAGCTGAGAAGAAATCTTTTTTCATCTTTGCAGATATCAACTACTGACCATGTCAACAGAGTTCCAGGATGCTCACCTTGCGGAGGTGAAACCTCTGGTGGAGAAGGAGGAGGTAATTATTTTAGAGATTTTTACTGTTTATGTGTTTTATTTCAGGGCTGCTGTTGGAACTGCATATGTGTTCTTTGATTAATTCTAACATATCATGTAGGAAAAACAAGTAAGAGGAGCTGGAAATGGAATAAGAGGGTGATTTCTTAAAATATTGCAAAACTGAACCTTAGTTCTCAGTCTTTGGTTTTACTTTTGTCTAGTGCTAATCTGGTGGTGAAATTTTTTGTTTCCTGAATAACGACAGATCTGTGTGTCTTCAGTGATTTTGTATGGTGTCAATTGGGCGATCCCATGTAGATCCATCTATACCTACAGACTTATCAACGTAGAGATACAAACTTGGTTCCACTAGCTACCTTTTAAGGAAGCACAGAGGGAGCCATTGCTTTTCCTCTGGGCACACCTGAGTCCAGAAGTGCAACTCTGCCCCATCTGGTCCTCTCCGGTTGCACTGAGCTATGAGTTACAGCCAAACTGCTGTGGGGTCTGCAGCTGGGTGGGTGTTCACAAGCCGCAGCCATTCCTCTGGGGTTGCAGCATAGAAACATCGTCAGCCTTTTTTTTGCTTAACCCTGTTGTACTTCCCTCCATTTGCTTTTGCACCATTTTTCTCCAAAAATCTGCCCACAGTTTCTGGGTTCATTGGCTGTTTGACTCTGTTCAATGGTACCAATACTCTGTGCTTTGGTATATTCATGACAAAAAATTCACTGTAATATATGAACCTCTCAGCTTTTTTCTTGAATCAAAACTAAGTTTTTTCTTTTGTTACCAAAGACTAATTGTTGATAATGATGTATATAAGTATGTTGGGTTTTTTCTGTTTTGGTGTTTTGGTTTTTTTTTACACTATAACTATTCATTTCTCTGACTGCTACTTTCTTTTTATTCCCTCTTTTGTATAAACACTTCAGAAAATCATTTCCACTTGTGACTGCAGTGAAATGGCTAGAGAAACTTTTAAAACACAGCTCCTTTGCCAAGGACATTGTATGAAAGCAGAGCTTGTTTGGATACCAGTGAATACAGCACTCAAACTTTTCAGAAACTAAGATCCCAATATTGTTCAGTAGTGGCAAAGCGAAGCAGATACCAAGCAGAAGTTTTATGGCTACTGAAATACCTTTGCTTCAGAGTTCAGAAACATCTTAAAACACTAATTAAATTCCTGGTTTTCTGTAGCATGCAGATCAAAAGTTGTTGTCTTGACAATTAAACTTATGTGCTTTTATTCATGATGTTAACTCAAGTTTTGTCTGTGTGGAGGAACTGGCTGAGAGTTTGATTTCCTCTGTGGCCATTCTTAACCTAGAGTGAAGGAAGTTATTTACTATATTTTGAGAAAGTGGAAAAGATTGCCCTGAAGGACATTCAGCACATACTATGGATAACAGTCCCGTCCTGGCTTGTTGTGCCTATGTTTCTTCTACAGCTGAGTCTTCGTTCCTGGGCAGTGCTGGAGCTTTATTTCATATACTGTCTAGACAGCTGCCATATCTGCGTATTCCTTTCAACTCAAGACCCCACTGGAACATGGGTGTACAAAACTAGCTATGTTTAAAAGGTCATGGGATCAACAGTGCAGTAAAAAGAAAGGAAGATTGTCTAAAACTAAGACTGTGTAAAATGACTTCCACAAGCTCAGTCAGCTCTTAAGATAACTGTTTGTATATACAAGGCGTTGCCTAATTACCTAAAGATCACGTCTCAAGAGTCCCATAATTATGGGTTGGACTGCAATGTTTTGAGGTCTGCCAGCTGAGATGATATTTCCCAAGACAGCAGCTGTATTGCTTCTGATGTCTTCCATCCTTAATTTACCTGGGTTTCTGGGACTGTGTGACCTCCCTGCCAGGATCCTAAGCTCTATTTTTTATCTCTATACTTCTGTTTCAACCTTTGGCTTCTCTGTCGTCCTCTGCAGTGTAACAACTGCTGGTTTGGATGCTCTTCCCTCTGTTTTCAGCCTCCCAGTGGAAATATGAGCTGGATTTCTTCCTTGTCTTTTAATAGAAGGAGGTGACTTTAAGACACTTCTTCCTTTGAAGTTATAAGCCTGTTAGGGTATGGGGGATGGGGATGATGTCACCTTATTCTTTCGCTGGTGGAGATCCTCGACAGGTGTAGGAGCTTGTCAGTAATAGTAGTAGCTGGGCACAGGTTGGAATGGAATGGAATAGAATAGAATAGAATAGAATAGACTATTTCAGTCGGAAGGGACCTACAGTGTTCATCTAGTCCACTGCCTGACCACTTCAGGGCATGTTAAGGTCATTGTCCAAATGCCTCTTAAACACTGACAGGCTTGGGACATCAACCACCTCTTTAGGAAGCCTGTTTCAGCGTTTGTCCACCCTCTCGGTAAAGAAATGCTTCCTAGCATCCAGTCTCTGTGTCCAACCAACCTCCTAAACATAACAAGGCCTAGTTTTATCTAGGGTAAAACTCTTCTCACCTTCAACATCGTGTAATCAAATCCCAGTAACAACTGTGTAGCTGAGTTGCAGGACATGCTCAAACAATGGCTTTCCACCCTAGGTAGGACTGAAGTGGGCTGTTGGCTGTCCCATGGCTACAATAAGCAGTGGAGAAAAATTCAGTGCTTTACTGCTCTGAGTTGTCCAGTGATTTAACAATAACTGCAAATGCACCAGTTTTTGTGCTTTGTTTTGCTGGTCTATAATCTAGCATTTTATTGCTTTCATATTCTCTGTGAAGATTAGTGGGCAAAAGCTCTGGATGAATTTTCGTGTTCAGCAAGAGAGCTTTCATTAAATGAGGGGACAGAAGCTCTCAGCTGCAGAACCAGTGGGTTAGAGTACACATGTCCCAGCACAGATTTCTATATACGCAAAAGCTACCTGCTTTAATGCTTTAAAATCTCTTCACAGGCTATCACTCGCCTCCTTCCAGACTTCGATGTTCAGGCAAGTAAAGCTATTCTTATCTTTTTTTCTTTTTTTTTTCTTTTTTTTTGGTAAAAGGGGAAACTGAATTGATGTTTGAGAAAACAGCAAAATGTGATCAGAAATGACTGACTGCTCACCAGAAATACTGCTACTGTGGGAGTGGGGTCTGAATGGGGCTCTGACAGCAATGGGAAGGGGACTGCGGGAGGTCTTTTCAGATCGAAGCTGAAAAATTTTCATCCAAAAGAGGTGGCTGGGTTGCAGGCGGCTCTATTCTTGCTGAGAGAATGAGATTCTTCAGCTGTGGCAGTGAAAGCAACATGTTCCCCTCCCACACGGACACACACTTTCCCCAATTAACTTGCTTTCATTAGCACTGTGCATGCATTTCCTCAGAGGAAACGTCCCTCTCAATGCATCCCGTTTTGCTATTGAAAGTTTCCAAGAGATTCGTGAAGCCCATGGAGTGGTAGAAGGCACTAAGCAATCAGTTTTGTCCATAACAAGAGCAACGGTAGTTTATGTATGTTTATTTACAGCCAGAACATAAGAGTTCATAAAGCACACCACTAGGTCAAATGGTGAATTCCCATTGCTGAGGACAAGGAGTATGTGTTGGGACAACAGGCTCTCCAGGTGTCTTATTTTTACCAAGGCATGTAGGGAGGGAAGTAGGAGGTTGTGCAGGAATAAGGAAAGCTATTAAATTGTTCTAGTCTCTTGAATGTGCAGATGGAGGTGCTTGGAGGAAATAACTTTGTACTTTCTAGCATATTGCACTTTTTTTTTGCACCTGTCTATATTTTTATTCAAAGCTGTGCAAATGGGTTAAAAATCCAGCAGAAACTCAACCGTCTTTTCCCTGGAAATGGAGACAGTTATCTCAAATATCTTTACCATCTTTCAATGGCTCTTACTTCCATAGTAAAACTATAGTTTACATTAATCCTGCATCTTCCCCCTTATCCTTTTTAACGATGAAATCTACTGCCTGAAATCTTGATAAATGTAAGTTAAAGTTGTCACCATGTGGCTTCCTGCAGGACTGTGCACAGCATGGGAGAAGCTTTCCGTTTGGGTACAGATTGATCACTTGTTCTAAATACATCTGAATCCCAGATTAAGTCTGCTAACAGGAATACTGCAGCATTTTGATTAAGAATCCAGAACTGACCCATATTTCATTTCTATTCTTGGAATAAATTTGCTTGGTTTGTAAACCATGTGTATATATAGATTTTTTAACTTGCAAGATCAAATTCTCTAAGCCTTTTTCGTTTCGTTTTTTTTCCCATGTTTTGGATTAACTGTCACTAATCCAGACCAGTGGTTCTTGTCATTTAGCCCTGTTCTGCCAGCTCTTGCCTTTTTAATGATCTTTCTTTCTTCGAGTTTAATCTTTGGTTGTTCTAGTTCAGGAAGGGAAAATGTGGAAGAACTGTCTCAATCTGTTATGTTAAAAACTGCTGCTGCAAAGGAAGTTCAGCTTTGGTCCCTAAAACCACACGTAACCCTCCCTATATGTCTTTAAGTTCTCTTGTGGTTGATTTATGACAAACATGGTTTGGAGCTGTTAAGAGAGCCTTGATTACTTAGCTCATTAGAGAAGTTCATGTCTGGCCCTGGAGGACCCAATTAACTTGGGACTGACACTGAAGCTCATGTGTGCTTTTAATGAGCAACCCATCTCTTGAACAGACTTGGGAGGAGGATGAACCTGGCCAGGGAAGGAGTTGATCAGCACTTGGCAGGATGGAGCTCCTTATTTAGTGCCTGTGTATGGATGTGGGTGTCCACTGTATATTACTTGCAACTTGCTCCATCCTTTTGAGGACAAGTTATGCAGTGTTCAGTTAATTATGTTTCCGCCACTAGTGAAAAAGTAGCGACTGCCTGTGAGGTGTGTTGGTTCCAAGAATAAATTATGTCTAGTTATTCAGATTTGGAAAGAGATAGACTCTTATTTCACATGCTGTTTTAGGCAGACCTGAGTTAAACATACCTTTCCATTTTAAGTAAGCCACTGTATAGTGCAATATCACCCTTCTGAAAGCACACGTTGCAGGACATGTATGTGGTTATTCTCTGGAGGAAAGCTTTCATGGAGTTACCAGGGGATGGCCAAGACAAGAGATGGAAGAACTGACAGCTCTGAACTACGTCTAGTCTGTCTGTCTGTCTGTGACACTTGAAAATTTGAGTGAAGGTCCCCTTACTCCCAAGAAGGGTGGTGTTCCTGACCAAACTTGGTTTTAGCACAAGTAATGATAGACTGATGCAGGTCAGTGTGTCCCATGCAGCTTTATGTTGGCTTAACCCCAGACACATTTTAATTGTATTTCCAGTGTGATGTATTTGCCTATTCTCTAGCTTTGGTAGCCTTGGAGGTGATGGAGACCTGGCTCCTCATCACTGTACATAATTCCCTTAGCTTTGTGTTTCAGAAGTGAGCAGTCCCTCAGGAGGCTGCTTTCTCACTAAGCAAGACTTTCCATGCTGTGAGGTGGCTGTAGGTGGCAGAGATGAGTTTGTCCCCTGCAATTCATGGCTCATGGCCATCTATATACACCAAGGACCCTTTCTGCTTTCCCTCCTCCTCCTCCTGCCTGCAACGGGAGAAAGAAGGAGCCACCTTGCAATGGGAGACAGATCGGCTGGTCCCCATGGCACGTTGGGGTGGGTTTCCTGCTGGCATCAGTGGAGGTGATTTGGGGCTTTGGAGTGTGTTACATGGATTTCCTTGTCCTTTTAGGTCTTCAAGGAAAGGAATGGGGGTGGTTGTGGTTTTGTTCTTTTGCAGAGCAGTGTGAGCCAGTGACAATCAGACTAGGAAGAATCCCTGGGCATTTATCCCTGCATTTACATCTAAGAACTTATTAATGTATCCAACTCACAACCTGAATTAGGGAACCTTTTTCTTAATACAGCTAATGTGAAATAGAAGTCTTAACAAAAAAAAAAAACAAAAACAAAAAACAAACCAAAAACCAAACCGTCACAAAAAAACCCCCACAAAAAACCCCCACCCAAAAACAAAAAGGAGAAAAATACCTGGAATGGTGGGTACTGGGGTTTTAGAGGAACATAAGATGAATTGGCATAACTATTTTAGAGTAGAAAAACCTAGGGGAAAAATGCTAAATAACTTCAGGGCAAGGGAGATTTGAAACCCAACATTGCAATACCACATTAAAAGCTCAGATTTTTTTCATCTTCATTATACTGAAAAAAAGAAGTGAAAAGCAGCATACACGGGTATTAATATATTAAATTTCTTAAGTAATATGAACATAAAATATACTGTCTCCTAGCAATTTAGAAGTGATTTAAATCCTCTTTGAAAGCTCTAAAGCTTTTCCCTCAATTCTGAGGCAAGAGAAGGAGGTGTATTTAAAAGGCATAATATTATCAGTTAAAATAGAAGCATGAGATGGTAATTGAGGATTAAGTATACTTGAAACCTTTTAAATAACAGTGATGGAAGGAAATATTTTACTTAAAATATAAAATAAGGTGTGTTTAGCAAAATGTGTGTGTGGTTTTCCTTTTTAGATATCTAAATCATTTTAGCTGTGTATCCCGTAATACAGCAAACAGTCAACTGTTCACAAACATGTTCCTCAATCCAAGTCTTCCTCAGAGAAGAAGAGGAGAAGTAATAAATGAGTTATCCTGTGTTGTCAATTTAGAAATTGCCTCCCCGTTCTAAACTCATGATAAAATCTCAAAAAAATGTCACTTTACCCCCAAAAAATCTGCTTGAGCTCCTCCAAACTAATATAGCCTCTCTTAAATTGCATGTATTAAAAGTATTTTCATGTGTGTTTTTAGGGCACTAAGATAAGACTGCACCTCTGTTAAAGTGAGAGATGTGAACAGATGGTGTGTTTGTCTTTATCCTTCTATCGGATTAGTGTACCTTGGATTTTTTTCCAAGATAGTGTTTTAATACAAATCAGTTGGTGAAGAGCCTCTTACTATAATGTTGACGTTGATTGGGATGTGCTGCCATCTGTTTTCAGTGCTCTGCATTTTGAAAACATCCATCCCTACATCACGTAGACAAATCTCTTCATCTTTAATAGGATCAATAAGGATGTGAAGTTGTTGGTTTGATGTCACCGAAGGAACTGGTTTGAATTGATTGGTTTTTAGGAGAATCTTTTGGGTATTTGCTGTTAAGAATTCACGTTAATGGAAAATAGCACAACCTTCTTGAATTAGGGAAGTCTTACTGTGAAGATAATGAGGAATTAAACCAATTGTTAAACTGACTGTGATTTATGCCAGTAATTAAGAGTATGGTCACTTGCCGTCTTTGAACTATTTTTAGTTGACAGTGAGTTTGAACTAGACTCAGACTTCTAGTTCAAGAAGAATTAGCAGTAGAGGTCAGTGGGATGTGCAGATTCAAGGGTCTGGCATTATCTACCAGGGACAGATTTTTTTCTTTCATGTACAAAGGAAGAAGATACCAAATCTTGAAGGGTGGCCCCTCCTAAGAAAACACAATCTAGGTTTTCAGTGGTGTTACTTGAAGGATCTAGCAATAAAAATCTGATTATATGAAATGCGTATTAGTCTCTAACTGAGGAGGAATTAATTTCGATATTCCACACTCAGCAGGAGGTGTGTTACACAATGCTGCTTACTCTCATTACCAGTGTTAAGGTTGCCAAACTACTGATTTTTATGCTTCATATTGAAAATTATCTAAGTACAGATGGAAGGTAGAATGTGGAAAATATTAATTGCTATTATTATTAATTGCTACCTATTGCTACTGCTAATCTCTTCTGGAGTATAGCATAATGAATGTACCTACAATACCCTATTTTCTGCCAAAAATGAAATGTACGGTAACATTAGTATGACTGATGTAGGAATACTTTAGGCTAAATGTTGCTTATCTACTTGGAAAGTACTAGATTTCAAGTATTTAAAATTCTCTGTTTTGTTGTTGTTGGGGAGAATCATTCTAGCTTACAGTAATTTTTCAGTCTTTTGTGTTCTCACTGGAAACTTTAGTCCTGGCTTTTAGGAAAGAACTTAATTTAATTTGGAATAAGTTTGGGGTATTCTGGTATTTGAGATAACAAAACCTGAAATGAAGCTAAACTTATCAAAACCTGATGGAAACAGCAACAGGAAAGACTGTACTAATTCCCAGGTTCTAAATTTGGCACTTTGTACATTGTGTAGCAGAGACTTAGTTCATCTTTGGTGTCTGAGCTCTATGGAGTAAGTACTTTTCCCGGTCAAACCTGACTCAAATCCTATTTAAGAATGACGTCCTCATGAATTAGTCTGTTTTGGTTTTTCTAGCTGGGCATTATGGGAGTCATAAGCCTATGCAGAATAGCAGCTTCTCTATATAACCCAGTTTCCTACTTGAACAAAGTAGAAACCAGCTACTGTCCCCTGTCTGACTCGCTGGATTTATCACCCTGTTTTGCCTAAAGATGGTGCTGGATATGGAAGATACAGCTTATCTTCTAAATAATGCAGTGAGTATGCAGAGGAATGAATCTCTAAGGAAACATAAAAGCTGGACGTTAGTGTTTCGGTGGAGAATAGTTCAGATAGCAGTGATGCTCAGCTTGCCCAGACTATAAGTTGGGGGGGAATCTTGAATCATTGCTATGATTGTAATTTAAAACTGATGTAAATGTATAATTGCAAGGAAAATAGGTGAAATATGGAATGGTGTTACCTAGCATCCTTATTTTCCCCAAAACTCGTGCTGTATTTCATGTATGAAATTACCAAGCTGTGATTTTGATCAAATTAATACCTCAGATCTCTGAAGAGCTTCTGGGTTTTGCTATGTAAAGGTTTTCACAGGGGCTGTATGCACCCGATTTCTACAGCATAATTTGTAATAGATTTTAATTTAACTTGAATTTTGCCTCTGGGCATTACTGCATGGAGCATGTCAAGCAAGCCAGCAGCCACAGCCAGTATTGAATGATGTGGGTATCTGTGTCCTGTACAGTAAATAAAATATGTTGATAAAATGCTAAGACTGTCCACTAACTACATTCTGCCTTGGCTGTTATGTGAGTGTAATAGTACTGTAAATAAGTGTGATAAATAACTGTTGTTTTGTGATTCCCTTTATATATGTTGGCAAAATAAGAAACTTTTTATGCCCACCTGAAGTTTAAGTGCAAAAGAAGCAACAAACTCTTCCATACGTTGTGGATGTTAGTGCAACCCAAGTCACACCTAACTTACATAGTCATGCAGTAAATAAAAGGTGGTCTTTGATTTGATAATAAAGGTGTCCTTAGCTTTAAGATCATTAACTAGTACAAACTCCTGTTATATCAAATAACAGCGGTATGCTTCTTAATGTTATTTCTCTGGTAATCACAGCTGCTCTATAGCAAACTTTAGACAGTTGGGTTTATGCTCAGGTCTATACATAGCAAGCCGTAAAGTTAATACATGTGGCTGTCCTGTTTACTGGGGAAGGCTGCTATAATCACAAGGCCTCACAGTGTGATAAGTCTTTATGGCAAATACAGGCTACTTAATACTGCTTTCTTTGGGGAATAGTAGTTATTTGCCAAGTTAAATTCCTTTTCCTGGAAAAAAGAGTATTTTATCTCTTTTGCAAATGTTTAGTATCTTTTGCAAATGTCGACAGTCATAGTTGTAAAATGTCATTATTTTAGGTGTCATTGCACCAAACTGTTTTTCTTTTTCTTTTTTTTAAATGCTGCCTTTTAATGAGGTTAAAAACTATTTAACTGTTCCCTCAGCATCTTGTTAGAGCTAGCAGCTTAAGTGCTTCTGTAGTTTTCTGTGGACTGGAGTAGGTGACGGCTGAATGTAAAACTTCAGCGTGGAATCCCCGCCACGGGAAAGAACAGGGTGGGTTAGGAGACCCCCCGGGGCTGGGGCAGGACCTGTGCTGGTGGTCAGATAGAGGTCTGCTGCAGCGAGTCTTCAGGGGAGGACTTGGACAAGCCCCTAACAGATTCCTCCTGTTCTCTGCAGGAGCAGGATGTGGAGACTGTGCATGGCTCGGTCCATGTCACAATGTGCGGGACTCCCAGAGGGAACCGGCCGGCTATCCTCACCTACCATGACATCGGGCTGAATCGTAAGTAGACTTGTTATTTAATAGCACAAATATGGCTTGATTCCTTAAC
>JAOXNO010000013.1:151504021-151528126 GCA_028565335.1 Limnodromus scolopaceus | reverse complement strand
AGACCATGTATGAATGTGGTAAAAACATCTGCAGAGGATAGCTGAGGGTATCTTGCCAGCAGGATTGAAAACATCGCTGGTGCTTTGTCTCACAACCAATCTTAGGCTGCTGTGGGCTTGTATGAATTACATGTCAAATCAGGATGACGAAATGGGTGCTGGCATTGAGTCCCTAGCCAGTATTAAGAAAATAACTTTGATAAGTGCCTTTTATCTTATCTGTCATGTCCAAGAATATAGTGACCTAATATCCAGATCTGCTCTGTTTTGTTCTTTCCACCAGTACTATTTGCTTCACACAATTTACTGTTTCTTAATCATTTACCAGCATTTACCTTTAAAAGCACCTGCAGATCTTTAAAGCTATTTCTGGGGGTCAGATATCACTCATAAGAAAAAAATCTGTTTCCTTGCCTGTTTTTTGTGGAACTGGGTACTTTATTTTGGATTTTTGGTGGGTCAGCGCAGAGCTTAATCTGGATCCCATTTTTGAATAAGACTTTTTTCTTTCTAGAGTTACAAATTCTATCTTTATTGTAAATAAAGTTTCCTTCCCTTTGAAAAGGGGGAAAGTTTTCCCGAACTTGCATATTCCCCTAAAGCTGATTTTAGCTAAAAATGTTTTATATTCTGCAATGATTTTGCTTGTATGCTATAGTGTGAGGACGTTCAGAAACACACACAGAATATTGAACTGTTTTCTAGGCATCTTAAAGATGGTGCTATCGAATTCTTGCTTTCCACTTCTAGGAGGAAAAAAAGCTAACCTGTTCCCCACAGTAATACTGCTTAAAAATCAGAAATCAAATCGCCTCAAAGTTGGGAGCCTACAGCACCGAGTATCCCAGAAGGATGCTTTTGTCTTGAGCTGCCTGCAGCAGCTGATCGTGTAACGTTTATCCTGTAATGTTTGGGCAAACACACAAGTCACGATCTCAGCCTTGGCTACTTTTTGCCTCCATCTGTTTTGACACAATTCAAAGACAAATGACTGGATAAGTAAATAGGTAATTTCATCCAAGCCAAAACCTGGGATGGATGCTCCCGACTGCTTTTTATTAGTATTTTAACTTTGCGTAAAGAATAATTTGTTGAGATTTTGGTGTGCCAAGCAGGTACTTCTGGCAGGTATCAAAATAACATGGGTAAATCTTAGCTAGCCATAAGGAAGGAGCTGTTCAGGGTTTTTGCTTAAAGGAATTAAAGCAAATTGGCACAGGTCACTTTGTAGCAGGGCTTTACTGGTCTTTCCGCCTTAGAAATAAAGGACTGCCACTTTTGCCAGGCTATAACATAGCTCACCTGATTGAACCAACTTTCATTAACCTGCAGGACAGGTTAATAAATTAATTTATTATAGCTGAAAACTTTTATTTCCCCCCAGCATAATTATTCCATGTTTTCTTTTCCTTCTCAAGATAAAACTTGCTTCAATCCTCTCTTCAACTTTGAGGATATGCAGGAGATCACCCAGCACTTTGCCGTCTGCCATGTGGATGCGCCTGGTCAGCAGGACGGGGCACCATCTTTCCAGACTGGGTGAGTTGTCAGGGAAACAGCCCATGCTTTCAAAGGTACCCTCTTTGTGCAAAAAGAGCCTTGATCTGCTGTTTAATTAAAAAGCGCTTGTGGAAACTACAGTAGTTGCCTTTTGAACTTAAATCCTGACACTCGTGTTTCTAAGGTACTGGGGCTCTGGGAGCTCTGTTGTGTTGTGCCAGTTCACAGTACATTTCACGCCTGTCCTTTTGTGCTTTATCTCTGACAACTAGACTGCTTGTAAAGCAGTTCCTGGATAGGTGTCTACATCTGTCAATTTAAATATCGCGTCACCTTGGTTTGTAGTGACATCCTGAATACAAATGCAAAACAAAATTTTTATTATAAACAAGATTGGCATTAACTACTATATAATGTCCTTCCTAAATCCATGTTTTTTATGGAATGGCAGCATATTAGATGTTTATAAGTAGACTTGATAACCTACCTGGAAAATTCAAGTTGTTGGACAGTAACAAAGTGATGTCTCCCCACAGAATATCATAGATAGCTGCATACTCCTGCCTGTGTATCATGTATGATACATGTAACTCTTGGATACCTTGTGTGCCATGAGCACTGTCTTTGCCAAAATGCTTGTCCCATTTAGTTCAAAAGAGACAGGTTTCCCTTAAGACGCCCCTTGGACAGGAATCAGCTCGGTTGAGGAAGGGAGCAGCCAACATGCCGAGGGGAGGGTCCAAGGCATGGAACAGTTGTTTTGTAAGAGCTAGGAATTAAGGAGCTTATATGTACCCTCATTGCATGAGCCAGTCTATTTCCCTTCTTAATTTTTAAGCTGGTCTGGTGCTGAAGAGGTCATGATGGGCCAGGTTCTCAGCTAGAGTTAGCTGCAATGGCCCAGTTGTCTACCAGAGTAGCCTACAAAGCTAATTCAGTTACCTCCCCTTTGTGTTTGTTTGAATCGTGAGCTTTTAAGAGTCTTAACCTACATGTCCTGAACAAGTGTTAACACTTCTAAGTTGTCAGCTGTATAGGGCAGCCATAGTGACCTATGTTAGTAAAGACCACTGCTTAATAATGCCATGAGTTCAGCGCAAGAAGCTGTATTATCCCTCCAGCTGGGAGACCAGTATGCTCAAGCTAAAAGTCATAGCTGTTGTGGTGACATGAGCTTTGTCATGACAAGGTTCACTTTCCCACCAAGAAAATCTAATAAAATAATGTAAAATAGTTTTCATTGTTTGTTTTGTTTGGTGTTATTTTGGAGACTAAACTAGAGAATCATTAGGTGTAGTCCTGATGGGAAGCAGAGATTTGGATTCATCCTAGGCAGATGTTCTCCAGCTATTTTGAGTGGATTTTTTCCATGTGCTGCTGAGTTGAGATTTTGCTCAGAATTTCCTTCCTTTAAAATTTTGTTTCTGCTCTGCAGAAGACCAGGACCATTAAATTACAGCTGTTTTTATTGAAATTCCTCAGCAGCTTCAGAGCTCTTCCTATGCCTTCATTTTCTCCATCAATATTTATAGAAAGCTATCCTCATTTATCCTATGGTAATTTGTGTGTCCCTGAAAACACGCATGCACATAATTTGGCAAAGATCTAGGTCTCAGTGTAATCTGTGATTCTGCAACATGGGGCAACTTTTTTGTGGCCGACCAGAAGTAAAAATGTGGTGAGTGTGGTTGGAAACTCACCTCTCAAGTTCAAATTCTTTCACAAGTTTTAAGTGTTAACTTTTTTTTTGGAAGGGATTCATTATGGTCTGTTTTGCTCTCAGCCAGACCAAACATCTATCATCCTGTAAATCACAAAAAGTACCATATAGATTATGCTCATATTTCTGCTAAATTGCTTACTTGTGCTTGCTGTTGATTTAAATTCAGTTCATACTGTCAATGATCTCATAATGAGCACATTTGGTATTAAATCTAGAGTGACCGCTGTGTCTCTAAATATACCAGCTTACTCTACCAGTGGTGTAGTAACTCCGCAAACACATATTTGTTGTAGGTATGTGTATCCCTCCATGGACCAGCTGGCCGAAATGCTTCCCGGAATCCTGAAACAGTTTGGGTGAGTGTAGAATTATTTACTTATTTTCCTCATTCTTGTCTCTACGTGGTGCACCGAAAGAGCAGGGCAGAGCAGGTATTTGTCTGTGCTGCCCCTGAAGCTCTATTCTGGCTATCTATCTGATGTTTTGTTAGTTAGAATTACAGTTGTGGTTGTTTTTTTTAAATTCCTCTGTTATAGGTGGATCACTTTTGCCTTTGTTTCTGAAAGAACTTATTTTTTGGCCTTTTTTGAAACGCTTGTTTATTTTTAAACAGGAAGCAACTTCTGAGTGAAATCCCATGTGCCTAATTTAGGGGCTTCCTCCAGTGTTTTCTATGCATCGCCTTACAGGGGCAGGGCACAGACAATCTGTTCTTCCCACTGTAACAACCCACGTTTTCCTGTGTGGTTAACAATAAAAAAAAAACCAAAACTACAACAACATGGTCCCATCTGAAGACACTTACTGTTTTGTTTCTGTGGCTTGAGTGTCTTAGGGGGTCAGTCCGACCTCCTTTAGCCTCTTCTCCTATGAAGTGCAGAAGCTAGGTTGCCAATGCCGAAGGACCTGGTGGCATTGTTCCTCTGTTGTCTGCCTGCAACAAGTTTAAGTGGTTTAAGTGTGTGTCCTCCCTTAAAGCTTAGCTTTAGCAGGAGCTGCGGCTGAGAAAGGTACCTTCTCTGCAGAGCTGGTGCCCCTGGTACACAATGAAGAGGGCAGGCAGACACCTCCAAGGGGTTTTCAGACCAAGTAGAGAAAATCTGGCATTCAGGGTTAGGCAGCCTTGGAGAGCAGACAGGCTGGACTGTTGGCAGGGGTTTTAGTCTCAAACCAACACCCCAGTTTAGACATTGTTCAGTTGTTGTAACCAGCTATTACAGTACCTTACACCAGTTTACCTCACTACCTTCTTAAGAGATGTGTTTTTTAAAATGCTTAATCTAAGGCCCAGATTTGTGAATTTTGCTCTTGCACTGAAAAAACGCTAACTTAATGTCAGTGCCTTGAAAATCAATTATACTGGAGTGTACTTACAAAACCTTGATTTAATATTGCTAATGAGAATGAAAACTACCCTCAAGAATTTTCCTAAATGCATTGTATAACCTGTTTTTCTGAGTGGTTTTGTCTAGTCTTCCCTTCCATGTATTTTCTAAGACCTTGAAGGTGATGCTTTAACACCAACTTCGGTTAATGCAAATATTTGGTTTGTCTCTGCCCTGTTTGGTTATGAAGCTTAAACTTAATCACCCCAGTGGCTGGATAGCATAAGAGGTTTCCCTGCCAGCCCCCTGTTAGAGAGGAATCAGCGTCCCAGTTGGATAGCTGTACTGGGACGGGCAGGGGGGCCCTAGGGAGGAGGCAGCCTTGTAGTTAGGCTGCAGATTTCAGGACTGTATCTTAGAAGTTTTTCTGGCAGAGACTAAGCATTTCTTCCCAGGATCAGAACAATACTATGGTTGCTCAGTGTATTTACTTAACGATAAGTGAGAATTGCTGCTGCCCTGCAATGCACGAGGACCAGCGTCCTGCAAATCTGCCGAAAACAAACCAGCTGCTGTGTCAAGCTCGTTACTGGGGCTGGTGGTAATCCTGAGGGTCCAGGGTTTGCCCGAGCTGCAGCCCACCCTTCTGTACACACGCACTGGCATGTGAAAGAGGAAGGCTGCTGATGCAGGTTTATTTATTTTCAGTGCTGTCTCACTCATTTGTGTCTTCCCTTTTGTTGCTGTGCAGGCTGAAGACCATTATAGGAATGGGAACTGGAGCCGGTGCCTACATCTTAACCAGATTTGCTGTAAGTTTTGTGAAGCTTCCCTAAAGCCTCGGCCCTGATTTCCCTGATGCATTTTCTCTCCCGTAGCGTGCGCAGAGAATTCCTGCTCTGCCGTGCCCATTTAAGTAAGCTGTTAGGCTTTTAAGTGAAATACCAGAATCTGCGGGATAGCTCATCCAGAAGACCTAGATTTTCCATTTTAAGGCCTGGGCTCTTCCCGGTTAATTTGCAGAAGGTTGTTTTAATGGGAGTTCTCTATTTAAACTGAGGGTGGAGAAGAAGTTAAATCTTAATGTTCTCCAGCTGCTCAGTTGAATTGCTTTAATGAAAAATTTTTTTCCATACATACACTTGTTTTCTGCAAGATAAAACCAGACCTACCGCCTTCCTCCCCAGGAGATAATTTGCTAATTTCAATTTTATGTTTACTGTCAAGTTGCAAAAGATACGTGATGAATCTTAAATCTTTTCTTTTGCAGTTAAACCATGCAGAGATGGTGGAAGGATTAGTTCTCATTAATGTAAACCCTTGTGCTGAAGGTTGGATGGACTGGGCAGCAACTAAGGTGAACATTTTTAAGCTAGAAAAATAAATCAAAATAACTGTCTGTCAAGCATGAGGAGCTGGGCAAATTTGTGTGTAAGACATGTCTGCAGACACTGAACATCCCGGGCTAATTCCTTTGGGGTTTATTCTTCCCTTTGCAAATATATCTCCTGCAGGGCTAATGATAAAAATAAGGACTTTGAGGAAACAGAAACCCATGGTATAATGGAACAACTGGGTTTAGACAATTCTTAAGAGCTGGTTACTGCTGGGGAAAACGTGGTTTAACCTGAACATAGGGTAGTTTTGGAAACAACTTTATGCTTGAAGTTTACTTGAGGGAATGTAACATTCAGTTCTTTCTTGTCCATAGTTTTGTTTACCAGCACAGTCCAAAATATGAACTAGAGCACAGAAAAATGTTCAGAACAACATCTTCCAGGTTTCAATCATCTAGCTGAGTCCTGATGCCAAAAAGACTCAGAAAAGGGCATTAGCTACAATAAATGTGGACAGATTGTCCATACAACCAGACATTTAAGTGAAAATGTTCACATACAAAGAACTTCCTGTTAACTGTATTCTTTTGTAGCTCTAAGAAAGATTGCAATGTGGGAAGACAGGCGCTGAGAACTAGTTTCAAAAAATCTTCCTGGAAGCGGTATATATAAATAAGTATAAATGTTACACATGTCATTCAGATTTAACCTGTTAAAACATTTTCCAGGGTAAACTGATGGAAGGCACTTTGTATCATTCAGGGTCATGCTTAAATGAATGGCAGTTGTTATAAACATTCGAAGTACAAAAATTAGTGTGTTATATTTTATCCACACATAGAGTCAACCCATTTTAAGTGTCTAGGGTGATATTAAATGTAATGACAACCTTATAATACTAGGAAAAACTTTACAGAGCTGGAATGTAACATTCTTTCAAAGCTTAGTTTCTCATTTTTTTAAAAATAATTTTTCATACCAGTTTATTTTGGTAAGTTTGATCTGGAAGTATATTTAGTAACTACTCTACATTGAGATGTACCAGTTGACCCCTTTTGATTATCTCACTCAATGTCTCACTGTAATTAAATTCTTCTATGTCTGTGGATATACTCTCTTAAGGATTGCTGACACGAGGAGTGCAGTGGGTGCCCTGTATCCTTCTGTCCTTCTAAAGCAAGAGCACATGCACTGGGACATGAGCTTTGGGTACCAGCTGCAAAGTATTGTCAGTGTGGGTGGGTCAGTGGAGGAGATTGGGCAGTGAGATTAAGTGACACCCATCTGGCTGGTTTGCTTGGCATTCTTGCAGGCAGTGATGCCATATACACCTACGCAACCTGTAGTGTGTTCCCTGTATAGCATTATTAGTAAAGACATCCTGTGAGAAGAACTCCAACTACATTTTACGGTGTAATAGTTGGACTGGGGGAAAAAAATATCAATCTAGGATATTGTACATACAAGGACAGCAGAGAAACATCCATTGGTCTACTTACGGGTAATTGAAAGGTTTCAACTGTTCAAGGATTGTTTTAGTATTTAGATAATCTTGTTCTTCAGATTTCAGGTTGGACAAATGCTTTACCAGACATGGTCATTTCACATCTTTTTGGAAAGGTAAGGATGTTCAAAAGATTCCTCTGATGTGTTCAGTAATCTGCATTTATCTCCTGGGGCTGGAAGGAGGGGAGAAACTTTCATTTAAACAGCAGAGTGCAAAGTTAAACTGTGAGATACTATTCATACTTGTGTTCCCAGTATTTTGGAGGTGCTATGCTGCCATGGGGCTTGCTGTGTCCCGATGGCTCAAGTGCTGCTCAGTCATGACAACTCTAGTAGGGGCAGCTCCTTGTTTAGCCAGCCAACACTTAAACACGAGTGTAAGCATCCTATGTACTCATGTTCTGAGCAGAATTACCCCACAGATTTTTTTTTTTATACCATAATGTTGTTGTAACTCTGGGAAAGTTGGTTATTAGTACTAATGGTTATCTCCAGTGCAAGCCTATACAGTGCTGTACTGTTTTCTGAGGCTACTTTGCTGTGCTTGAAACTGTTAGTAAACTCAATGGAAAACTCCATTCCAGCAGAGTGAGAAACTAATCTATAAAGACTTTAGAACCAAACTGTTTGAAAATGTTAGCGATTGAAGTCCTTGAAGCTTAGTTATTTACTATTGTGAAATTGAGTTCCACATTACATATGTTTGTAAGCTTTCAACATCTGCTTTACCCTAGAAACATTTATTGACCTTCTCACCCTGAGTCTTTTTCGGTTTTTAAACCCACACTTGTCTGACTGTAACCATCTGCACTATAACTACCTGTTTTGCAGTCTTAAGATCTTGACATTACAACATACTGAAGTTTTAAAGTGAAAAATGTGGTTCTGCAATCAGTAACCACATGTTAATTCTGGGTGATGCCACTGGGTGCTAGAAGTTGTCCCTCCTAAAGGTGCACTCCTGTTGTGTAGATATGAGTCTGATGAACGACTGCTGTGCCATGTCTTCAGCTCCTTTCAGAAAATAGTCCCTATTCTGAACGATTCTCTCTCCACTCTAGGAAGAGATTCACAGCAACCATGACCTGATCTATACTTACCGTCAGCATATTATTAATGACATGAATCAAACCAACCTTCATCTCTTTGTCAACTCTTACAACAGGTAAATACATTTACCTGATTTCTAACTGGAAACTGTTTTAAGAGGCTGTCCAGCTCTTGGAGCCAGTATTACTTGTGTGGTGGAGTTACTTGTGTTCTCCCAGTATAAAGTTCTGCTTGACAGTGCCTTTAGGGATCTCAGGTGGTTTTCTTATGGGAGAAGGACCTTGCACATTTGTGGGGAGAAAGAATGTATACTTGGACTAAGACATTGATACTTAAGTCTAAGACTGGTTCTCCATCAGTTGCAGAGGCTACAACATGTATCAGATTAAATTAACGTATGTGAGTGTCTGTGCTTTCTCTAAACTAGAAGAATATGGAATTATCTGTAAAATTTCAGTGTATCAAGAGCCTTTGTTCTCTCCATTTATTTTTTTTTTTTAGTCGGCGAGACCTAGAGATTGAGCGTCCTGTTCCTGGAATAAATGTTGTCACCCTTCAGTAAGTGTATTATTTCTTCCCAGTTCACCTGTGCATGATGTGAGCTAAGAGGTGTGATCAGTGGGTGGGTGTACTGCATATGCATTGCAGAACTTTACCTGCGCGTGCTTATGTGCTAGAAAAGGATCTTGTAACTTCATGTAGGAGATAAGAGGTTACTGCAAGTCAGGGACCACCATTAGAAAGACTTCCCCCTCTTCAAACTTCCGGGTTGGAAAGCTAAATAGTTTCTGTCACTGTGTATCTACAAACTTAGGCTTACAGAGTAATTACTTGAAAAGAGATGTACTTACTGTTACCTGGAAATATGTCATAGTTAATGGAAAATATGGATGTGAGTGCACTTAAACTGTGCCTTTGCAACCAAGAGAACATAAACAAAACCAATTAAAAAAAAAAAACATAACAAAACTTTTAGGAAGATGGAGCAGGTATGAGAATGACTATCTGCCAGATCTTCTGCAAGTAACTTTTCACTTATGCTGCAACCTGTGCAACAGAATAGTTCTCAGGTCTTTCTCTGCTCAGCTGCTGATGTTTACACACAGGAGACTTTGAGACTCTTCTGCCAATCTGGTTGAAGTTGGATGACAGGTCCAAAAGTTGGAGCTCAGGGGGCAGGGAGGGTAGGGGGGAGACTTCGATGCTGATGCCCACATTCAATTTCTTATAAAACAAAGAATAAGAGCACTGGGAAGGGCTGATTGACTGCTACAAGGTGGGGAAAAAAATGGGTTTTCAGACAAAGTATCAGAGCATGTCAGTAGATCTTCAGGTAATACAGCGGATTTGATGTATCTTTAAGGTATCTGGAATATAAAACAAATCATTTTCCCACACTTAACTGTCTCATCCTTCCAGCAACACAAAATGCAGCTTAGGGCAAGTCTGGGCTGGATCACAGAGATAATACTGCTTTTATGTGCTTCCCTGCAGATGCCCCGTCCTCCTGGTGGTTGGTGACAGTTCCCCGGCGGTGGATGCCGTGGTGGGTATATTGAGCTGTGCTTTGCCACCATGCTAATGGGCAGGCGAGCCAAGAAGCTGTGCGAGGCCAGCAGAGCTCACCCTAGCTGGCTATCGATCCAGCCCAGCTGGCTCTCCTCTTCCAGACCGCGGGAGAGCTGCCATTAGTTCCTCACTGTTTGTCCCCTCTGTCTGTGCACCATTATTTAATAGCTACTGCCTTAGGAACAATCGCCACAGCAGTTCCAGTGAACCGCAAATATTTTCCTTTAGAGAGGAATCTGCTGCTGGTATTTCAGCTTGTTCTGTGGTGTTGGAGCTCTGCCCTGGGTCACTATGGAAGCAAAGAGCTTCTTTTTGACCATTATAACGTGCCCCAGATGACTGGGTGACTTCAAATGTTGTGCCTTAACAGGCATGCCCAGTCCGCTGGCCAGTGGCCATATGGCTGCTCACCACTTGGGACGCTACCAGATGACCCAACATCACAAGATAAACAACACTTGTTGCCACTGGAGTACCAGAAACAGATAAAAAAATCTTGAATTCCCATGTACGTGGAAAAGAATACAGTCAGAAATGTGAACTGACCTACTTGAGTTCAAATATATATTTATATATACATAGAGTCTTTATACAGAAGCTGAAGATACCCAATTTAGTCTGAATTAAGACAGAAAACGAGGTATTTAATCTGTTTTCATCCAGCAGTTCATAATTAAAATCTTGTTTGTGATGTCTTATGCTGCTGTTCTTTAACACAGGTTGAATGCAACGCAAAGCTGGACCCAACAAGGACCACGCTTTTGAAGGTAATAACAAAAGCTGAAGCTGTTTGTTTGTTTGTTTTTTAATAAACATTCTCCTCATTTAAAATCAGGTAGATTAACTAAAAAAGCAGCACCAGAGCAATGTGCTGCAGTGCAGATAATACAGTGAGAATCCAGCTCTGATATGGAAGGGCAGTTCCTTCAGTATTTTGGTGGGATAAAAGAGACTAGGGACTTCTTGTCGAGGTTAACAATAGGGAATTTCTCAGCTCCTCCATTTTAAAACACTAGGGGTGAGAATTGAAATGCTCAGTATTTCACACACCCATAATGAATTTGACTAGAGCTGGCAAAATTGATCTCGAGGTATTTAAAAGATTTGAAAAAACCCAGCAGCAGAGTAGAAGTGCAAACCAAATCATTCTGTTCCTGTGCTCGGCTGTCCCTCAACAGTAGTGTCAGAAGAACAGACAGCTCATCTATCAGCCACAGTTTTGTCGTCCTCCCTTTCATGTGGACACGGTCCAGGACATCTTACTGCTGGAAATGTATTATTTTCCAAAAACTTGATAAAATAAGCTTCCAAACAACAAAACATTGTGCAAAGGCTTTGGCTGCGAGTGCAATCTTCAGCTCGTTACTGGTGATAACATGCAAATGGTGAAACAAGTTTGGTCATGTTTCTGCTGGGATTTTTTACAGTATCTCTCCATATTGAACCGATCAGTGAAAACGGTAATATACAATTAATTTTAAATGCTTTTTCCTCCTAATGTTGAGGAGTTACACTGCTGACCTACCACATGGAGATGGCAGACTCACCCTAAGAAAAAATCTGACACTATCTCAAACCCTCTGTCAGTGGCCAGCCTTTGCTCAGGCCAGGGATATGGCTGATGCCAGATCCTGCTGCAGCCCTGTTTTGCTGCTAACTAATCCTAGATAGGATTTGGGGTTTCCTGTAATTCACAACTCAACTGTTTTCAGCTTGCGTGTTCCTTGGAACAGGACTGTTTTTGTTGGGTTGACTTTGAGGGGTGGAGTGGCAGGAAAAATGAAATGCTCCAAAAATATTGCATGCACTCAAGATAGCTTTTCTAATTTGGCTTTCCCTGCTTCCCGTGGCAAGTCAGGCTGATGCTTGCCATCCGCAATCTCAGCAAATGGTTTTTCCCTCTCACCGCTGAGGTTTAGGTGTTTATTCTCTCTCCCCTGTTTGTCATTCAGGTCAGTTCCGAGTCACGTTATTGTAATTCAGAACTGAACTTGTAACCAGGACTAATAGGCTAGTTTCTAAGAAACTGGTAATCACTGCCTAGCAAAAACCATTTATTTGTGGCTCCAGCCGATGCTTTGCGTGAGGGTCAAGACACTTTGGAGTTTTCTGGGGTGCAGTCGTAGCTTTTATGAACTGCCTGCTTTGATGCCTTCATCTACACATATGTTACTCGCACAACAAAAGGAAATGTTTTTCTGCCAGATAGCTAAAAATGTCATTTTAATATATCCTGAGCACAAATGAGTTCCTCTGGCATGATGCTAACTAGCTGTTCTTGTCCCTCTTTCAGATGGCTGACTGTGGTGGGCTCCCTCAAGTTTCCCAGGTAGGACTGGGCTGACGGAAATCCTACTAATCCTGTTCTGCAGCGTGTCAGACAGCAATAAATGGGTGTTTTCCTGCAGGGTACTTGCTGTTCCCAAATGTCAGCCAAAAGGATGGTTATGATTTCACGAATAATGATGTCAATCGGTCATCTGAGCTTTCTTTTTTCTTTAAAGACCAATGAAGTACAAAATTAAAATTGGGCGGGGATATTATTTCCTCTAATTAAGCCTTAACAGAGTAAATGTCTGAGGTGGGAATGCAGAGGTATTATTTTATGCCTATCTACTAAGCTAACATGGATTAGGGCTTGAGCACTAATGGTTTAAAAACATATTTATTTGGACTATTTATAGCATAGATCAGGAAAGTGGGAGGCAGGAAATAACAATGCTGTGTTCTTGCATACACTGACTTGGCTTGACTGAGAATGGACTGGAGGTTCTGAAAGATATTTAGGCATAAATCCCAAGGCTGCTAATAAAAGCAGGCTGGGAAAGTTAAAATTTACCTATGCTCGAGTGCTGCTTCACTATAAGAGCTGACCTGTAAATCAGCTGTAGAATGTGATGTTTTCTAACAGATTTCTAAGCAATACAATGTGGTGTTCACGTCCTTAAGGAAAAAAACTGAATTTGTAATTACGTGCAGCTGAGAAGTCCCTGTACAGTCAATGTGTGCTCAAACAGTGGGAAGGGGGAACAGACTGTTTTAAAACCACACAGGAGTACTTACATTGCTTCTGTTGTACAGAGTCCATTCTTTGCACTGATTCAGGTAGAACTATGCAAAAAAATATATGTAATATTGGCATGCGCAATAATTGAGACTGTGAGGCTTATTTGGCCACTGTGTCAGCAGCAGAGAGAAACAGTGAGTGCCTCATTGCAAGAATGTCAGTCGCAGCCAGTTGTGCTTGTGTATTCCTGGTTAGCTTTTTTTGCCCTATAAACACAACTATCAGCTCTGACTAGCTAGGTTTGTTCTCTGCTGATTAGGAATTGCTGCCTTGAATATTTGGTGAGATCAGCTGTTTTATTTTGGCTCACCTGCCTCAGTTACTGCACGAGCAAAGTTTGGGCCAGGCTTAGATCATTTGTAGTCTGGAAATCTCGTGTGCATTTGTCTATTTGATAAAATAATGGGGCAGGGGAGTAGACTAGGGAGGGGAATGGTGAAATTCTCTCGTGTTAATTCTCAGGCATTCATTAGAACTCAGTGAGTAAGATGTCCCCATTAAGACATGGCATCTATAGCATCTATAACATTGTAATGTAACTAACTTGATGAGCACTGCATACAATAGTACTCTCTTTATTTTGCAGCCTGCCAAGCTTGCAGAAGCTTTCAAATACTTTGTTCAGGGAATGGGATACAGTAAGTATCAGTTTGATGGAATGGTTCACCTGGCTACCAAAATTTGTTGGGCATCAAAGCACCTGGAGAGTCTTATGATCCCCGACGTGTGATCTTTTCCCTGTTGGATATGCATTTGCAAGGGAAAAAAACCAAACCTGTGGTGTCTGGGGGAAGGGTTTTCAGACATAATTCAGACAAATTCAGACAAATTATGTTAGAAAATAGTAGAGAACTTTGTAGACAGCTTATACCCACAAATACCTGCTTTACTTTATCTTGATGTTTTTATCATGGGTGGGTATTTGTAATAGTGTCCCTTTATTGCATCAGAGGAGATGATTCATATGCTACACAGAACATTTAAAACCTCGTTAGTTCAGAGACTTCTTTAATTTGTAGCTGTTTGTCCTTCATGTATGTTCTTCTGACAACTGCTGTGGTGTAGATGCATTGCTATCCTGGGCTGCCAGCAAAGGTTCAATATCTGAAAGTTATGGGAGGTCTGAGTCTTAGTTTTCCTCTGGCTCATTGCAGCCTGAGCAACATGCCATAAAGCTCTGTCTTGAATCCCTCAGCCCCAGCCACCAATTTTGCCTCAGTAATTTGTATGCCTGGAGCAGTGGTACTTCTACACTTCAAACTACTGTGAAATGTATATATTCAACCCTGATGGCTTCTCCAAGGGTGGTGAGGGCTGGAGAGGAAGGCAAGGGCTTTCTTCCAGCCTACAAAGCAAGGCGTTAACGAAAGACTCTTCTTCCAGTCCCCTCTGCTAGTATGACCAGGCTGATGAGGTCCCGTACCGCTTCTGGCTCCAGCGTAACCTCTTTGGAAGGACAGAGGAGCCGATCTCACACCGGGGAAGGCACAAGGAGCCGGTCTCACACTGGGGAGGGAACGAGGAGCCGATCCCACACCGGGGACGGTGCCAGGAACCGCTCCCACACAGACACGCGCATCGAGCTGACGCCGAACTCGGCAAGCAATGCTGAACAATCAAGCCCCAAGTCCATGGAAGTGTCCTGTTAGATGGCTGTGGGAGGTTTAAACTGGTCACAGTGTGAAAAAGTAATGGGTGCCCCCTGTGTATCACAAAAGCATAACTGGTATTAATCTCAAGCTATTCTGTAGGATGAACTCTGTTCACCAGGGTCTGGCAGGGACCAAAGAAAAGAAGCATCTCATTTGCTCTGTCATTATTCTTGTAACTCAGACAGTTGCTGCTATCGTGCCCTCCTTCAATGGATGCCAAATTCTAAAGGATACTTGCCAAAAGCTGATGTGGTTGTAAACACTTCAGAGTCAAACCAGGCTTGCTTAATATCCTCCTTTAAAATCAAAGCTGTTACATGCCCCTTTATCTCTTATTCTCTTGAAGTAAACTGGCATAATTTGAGACAACTTTCCAAGAGGGGGAGAAAAAAAATCACTATTATGGATGGCTTTTAAAGAAGGAAATGAAACAAATGTGTTATGGCCTCATGTTGAAGCTGGAGTTGAATTCATTGTATATAGCTTGACTTCAAATGATAGAGAAGTTAATGTATCGTGCATTTATAGGCCTTCTAATTCATTAGTATTCAAGCCTGTTTTCCTATGTAAAATAATATACTACTAAAATAGGCGATTTTAATGTGACTTCGAGAAGAACTAAATCTTTAAGCTTTTTTATTTCACTTTTTTTGAGATTTAGTTCCAGTCTTCCTTTCCTTCCCCCCTCCTAGACCCTAAAACCCGCTTAGCCAAACAAGGACAGGATTTAAATTTAATAAGCAAGGTAACATTTCCTCTTTGGGATCTTGGGCCAAAGGGTTTACCATCCTGCAAAAGTTGGTGTAGTTATAACGAGTAGGCTAGCTGTACACGCCAGCAAAGCAGAAACAGCTTGATTTTTCCTTCAGACAGCTTCTTATCTTTGCAGCTCAAGTTTTTGTGTCCAGCATAATTGTGATAAATTTGGAATTCTGTAAGCGAAGCCAGATCCAGCTGTTCTTTGTCAGGAGAGATGAATAACTGTGGGATGGCATGTAATTAGATACTGTACATTCAACTGCCACTAATTACTAGATTTGAAACTCTAATGAGATCTCACTGGTGCTGAGAAGTGTATTCCACAAAGTGGTGGAGCATCAACACTGTATCTGTAAAATACAGTGTGTAATGACTACATAAATGTAATGATCTGCTGGTTCTGCATCTTTATGTAGCCTCCTGATACCACAGGTTACTTTCATTGATGTCAGTGGCTTGATACCTTTCCACCAGTCAGATTTTCACAGTTGGGTGTTCTGAAGTTTGTCCTTCCATAGGTAGTGGGACAGGATTTCCCGAGCTCCAGTGCATACCTGCTGCATTGCAGTCCTCACACAAACAAGAAAACTCAAATGCCGAGCAGTTAAATAGCAAATGTTAATACTTTGGGATTGCTTGTTCAGAAGAACACCATGTAGATTACTTTATATTGACTAACTTCAGCTCTTGTGTAGAGTATCCGTAACAGTTTGTGGGAAGAAAAGACAATTTCCAGAAAGAATAAAGCTATTGTGTAAAGTCTATCAAGAAAAGTTTCTTAATGAAGTATTTGTATTTATTTCAAAAAAAATAAATTTGTAACTTTGCAATGTCTGGTGTCTTAATGTTTTACCAGGAGTACAATAGTCTTTCTCAGTGGGAGTGTATTCTTGCCACCCCTTTGTGTGAATGAAATCTTTTGTTCTTTTGCACATAACTCTGCCCTTCCCTACTTTTGTGCTCGGAGCTCTTTTTTTTTCCACTCCAGCCTACTATTTATACTGAGAAAACACAACACACTTCAGTATGAGGTATGACCGGCTATTCAAAGTACTAAAGGATAATTTTCCTCTAACAAATGCATAACAAATTTGAAGGCTTGGTATGGTGTGCTATTTATTTGCTATTTTAAGTTTTCTTTTTCTCCAGAGATCCAGTAGTGTCTAATGCATAGACCTGTGGTCTGTACACTGTATTTCCTCACTGGAGGTGGTGCCATGCTCATTGCATCCTGTCTGTTCCCAATCTGATCTGTAAATCCACTGATGTGTGACATGTCCCCCACTCATCTGAGGAAGAATTTGGACCTCTTGACTGAAACTGCAGATGCCACTCCGCTTCTAAAAGCTGTTCTTTTTGGACCTCTTGCAAGAATCTAAAAGTAAAGAAAAGCTTAACCCTCCATAAATAAGTTTTAAAAGGACTCCTCAGATACAAGAGGGATGGGAATCTAAAGCTTTAGGAAAGAACTAAAACATTGTTTTGTTGCCGTCCTTAAAGCAGAAGTGTGGTTGTCCTTTTCCAGCTTAAGCTTCTATTTGTCTTGGTGGTTTCCTGTTAAAAAGTCAGGGCTTTTTGTAACTTGAGCAGTATCTGTCCTTCTAAGGGAAGCATCCCTCCACGGGTTTGGAGGCTCCCTTCGTGTGTTACAGGGGGGCTGGGAGCACTGATGCTATTCAACATGGGGAATGGGTAGGAAATAAGAAAGCCTGGTCTCCAAAATGGCTCTACTCTGCTTTCTGCATTGGGACCTTTGGGAGGATACGGTGCTCTTGCCCAGTGACTGATCTAACACTCTCGGGTTTTCAGGGACAGGTGGGTGTGTGGCTTTGCTGGAACTATTTTGGGCTGCTCCTTTTCTCCCATATCTCAAAAAATCCTGTGATAGGAAGAGGCAAAAGCAAATATTTGGCATGTCTGAGCCAAGGCTCTGCTAGATGTGCTGATTCAGCAGTTGTGATTGGACTGATACCAGCCAAGGGCTTGATTTGGGCAACCACCGCCTGTGCCAGCGCCAGTGAAAACGGGAGGAACCTTGCCAACTCATCTTACAAAAGAAGGGCAAAGTTAGGTTCTTCGCTGAGCTTTTCTGGGAATGGCTAATCATTCCTTCCACAAGGACACCATGGTGTGGCTGTCAAGCCCAGGCAGTTTATTTTTGTTTAATGGGGAGGAATGCATCCAAACCTCCTCGCAGCACAAAGGCATCTGTGAGCACTTCTGAGCAGCGAGGAGTTGCTAGGACCACTACAAATGTCAGCTTTGCAACAAAAAGTATTCATTTGGTAAGGAACAGTGTGTACCTGTGCAGAAAAGCTGGAGGTCAGCACAGCAGAGTGGTGTCTTACCTTTTACAAGGAGTTATGACTCCTCTTTTCGTGCAGTACTGGTCTCTTGGCATCTTTAACTTCTGCTGTAAGTCCAGAGTTGCAAGTGGCTTGCAGATTTATTAGAAATTTTTATAAAATTTCTATAAACCCCTTCCTAGAGCTTACAAATGCCAAGTTCTGCATTATTCTTAGAGACAGAGCCTGGGTACTGTAGCGTCATTAAACCAGAAAAGATGAGCTGGGATTTCACCTTTTTCTCAACAAATGAATGGCCACCACAGAGAAAGGACCTCCTGTGGCATAAAGGAGACTGAGATAGATCACAAGAGGTTTCCAGAACAGAAACAGTTCACCCCTCACAGTGCTTCTGGGATTATAAAGCGTGGAAGAGGAGTGAATGGGCTCTCAGGGACCAAGAGGCTTCCCGATTACATTAATGTATCTTAATACCAAATCTTCGCTGTACTGGTGCTCTTCAAAACTGCCAGTAGAAAGGATGTCATTGCTGAAATCCGAGTCCTTTCCACCTCAGCCTGGGCCTCCACATCTACTGTACAAAAATCTGGCTGCATTTCAAGATGGCTTTCCCACTCCCTGTCCTTGCAGAGGAGGAGTGGGAGAGGATGTGCCAATATCACATCGTTGCAGCAGGACTTTTGTGCTGAAGGATGCTGCTTTCCTCTTTAAAAGTCTCTAGAGAATAAACAGCTGGAAACTTTAGCCTAGATGTGTTTTGGGGGTTTATGATTAATGTCATGTGTTGCAAGTGATGGACCGAGCTGCAGAGAAAACAGTTTATAGCAAAGCTGCTTATTTTTTCTCTCCAGTGCTGGAATCCTCTTCCTGTCTGATTTTGCATCTCGGGCAGGGTATCTGTTGGAATCCTCAATGTGCTGGTAACAACAGTCTGTTGTTTCTACCAACACAACACATTGAGTGGTGTCCCGCAAGTGCTGCTGGCAACTTGGTCCTCCCCCTTCTCACATGCTGTCTGCTTTTTTTTGCACTATTTTGCACTATTTATTTCACATTCACTAGAACTGACTCTCCGGGCCTGTGTATATGAACAGCTGTTTTGTTGTGTGGATTTAGTGTTGCCACTGAGCCAAATATAGGCTTTATGTTGATAGCTGATCACTGCTACGCCTAATGTTTAAACAACTGAGAGAAAGGATGTCGGGGTATTTTAAGACATCAGCCCTTCCCCCTCCGCCCTTTGTAACAGCCAGACACAGCCTCTCACTGTTTCTATCAATTGCTTCATTAAGGGCTCCATTCATTTTATAAACAACACAGCTGCTGACCAGTGCCGGGGGAAAAAAATGCAAAAAAAAAAAAAAAAAGAAGGCTTCTGATTGCAACCGCCAAACAGTTCAATGTCTGTTCCCTGCTGTTCCCTGCAACTCGGGGTGGGGATTGTTTTCTCACCCAGCATCTCCTGGGGCTGGAGGAGAGCTGTTATTTGGATGTAATTAAAGAAGCAGCCCCCCCACCTTGCATGTTTTTGGCACTGGTGGCTGTGGGATGTGCTTCAGACACTGGAAGCAGACATGAATGGGCATCCCCAGAAGAGCCCAGAGTTCGGGAAAGGGGATAGCAGGCAGCTCTTCCTTCCCAAGCAGCACCACCACAGTGAGCAGTGACCCGCAGCAAAGCTGGAAAAAATATCCTTGTGTGACCCGCCACTCTCTGCAATTGCTTTTGGCTGAAGTGGATTATGGTATTCAGGTCAGGGTCAGTGCACGAAGGGGACTGGGGGAGGGAAGGGCTGTTTGCAGGGCAGTTGTACTCGGGGAGGGCTAGGGCAGCTCCAGGCAAAGCCTAACACGAGCAATAGCACTCAGAAGACCTGGACTTTGCAACCCTTGGCTCTGTGCGTGTGTGCATGTGTACATGCCCTGGGGCTACCAACATAAGAAGGACGTGGACCTGCTGGAGCGGGTCCAGAGGAGGGCCACAAAGATGATCAGAGGGATGTACCACCTCTCCTATGAAGACAGGCTGAGAGAGTTGGGGTTGTTCAGTCTGGAGAAGACTCCAGGGAGACCTTATAGCAGCTGTCCGGTATCTGAAGGGCAGCTTTCCAGTATCTGAAGGGGGCGTACAAGAAAGCAGAAAGCTGCCCTTTTTACAAGGGCATGTAGTGATAAGACAAGGGGTAATGGTTTCAAACTGGATGAGAGTAGATTTGGATTAGATACAAGGAATAAATTTTTCACTATGAGGGTGGTGAGGCACTGGAACAGGTTGCCCAGGGAAGTTGTGGGTGCCCCATCCCTGGAAGTGTTCAGGACCAGGCTGGATAGGGCTTTGAGCAACCTGGTCTAGTGGGATGTGCCCCTGCCCATGGCAACAGGGTGGAACTAGGTGATCTTTAAGGTCCATTCCAATCCAAACCATTCTATGATTCAATGTGTGTGTGCAGGTCCCCACCCAACAAGATGAGCAGTGAAGGTGTGGTTGCCAAGCTGTGTTTTTTCTCCATGTGGTGGGCCCAGCACTGGCGTTGGGCTTGGTGAGCCTGCCACCAGCAAAGATGCCACCCACCCCCTCACACACTGGTGGGATACACTCCGTCCGATCCCTTTGCCTTACCTCAGGCCTATGCTTGCATCTCCCCAGCTGGGAAATTCTCATTTATCGACTGATGGCACTATGTTTTCATTTTAATGATAACCAGTGACGAAATCAAAGCAAATCATAGTTCGTTGTCAAATCATAGTTTGTTGTCACCAGCTGCCAATGTTGAACTTTGATCCTGGGGTGAGTCCTTCCATGCTGCTCATGCAGGGTAGGAGATCCCACAGGGTCAGAGCTGAACACAATTTCCACACAATCAACACTTCATTTGGAAAGCACTTTGCACTCAGGAGATGATGGGTTTCCCAGAATAGTCCAAATGCGGTGGCTGAGAACGCAGCCAGGAAGTCCCTCATGTGCAAGCCCACATGTGCAAGTAGAAGATGCAGAGGCCAGATGGGACTTCTGGTGCCGGTAGAGGCAGCAAGGAAATGTGCTACCCTTGCTGAAAGCTATTGCCAGCGGCACAGCTGGCTGGAATGTGCTAAAAAATCCAGAGGACTTCCCTTCTCAGCAAAAAAAAGCTCACACTGAAGGAGAAGGCTGGGGAGAGGATGCTTTCCTGGTAGCCATAAGCAAACCCAACACAGACTCATCACTGTGCAGAACAGGAGGCCACTCAAAGTGTTTAAATTCCTATTGAGGCAGGTAACCTACCTCAGGCTGGAAGGCAAACTTGATTTGCGGGAAAACTCTACAAGTATTTTTTCCTAGAATTAAATGGTAATATCCTTAGTGGGGTAAGCTCTGAGGATCTGTAAATGCAATGGTATGCAATAATGATTCTTTAATTTAAATATTTTTCTGCATGTCTTTAATAAGCTTCTTTGAACAATTTCTATCTGTATGGCTGCTGCAAACAGGTTACTCTTGCAGCCTCTCAAGTGAGCTGATAAAGAAGACATTCTAAGCCAGGTTGAGTAACATGCTCCACTTTGCTCGAAGACTCTAGACAGGCTATCCCAAGTCCAGTAAGAGTGCTGGGGGTGGGGTGGAAATCAAACCCTAGAGCCAGAAACAGATCAGAAAAGAAGGACATGTGAGTTGGGGAACACCTGGATTTCCAAAGCTGCCAAAATATTCACACTTAAGGAAATGCTCCTATAGCATCCTTTTTTACCACATTTCTGGCTCTTTATTTTTATTTTTATGTGTCCTTCAGTTCAGGGCTTTGTCACACATTTCAAACACATACTTGGACATTGGCCAGCCAAGGAGATTGGAAAAGGAAAAGAAATGTCAATGGCAAATATATTTCACCTTCTTTTGCTTGCCTAAACTTCTAAATGAGGTGTCAGTCATAGATTCATTAATCATTTACCACTTCAGAAGTTATTTAATATCTTTAAAGCATAGCAGCAGCATGCCACCTATAAAATCTCAACATGATGCTGTACGAACAAGTAATATGTGTTACATAGTTGGTGTGACTTAGGCTGACACTGCCAAACCAATCTGTTTTTCCCATTAATTTTTCAAATACATTTCAGCATATGAAGCTTACAGAAATAACTCTATAGAATTGTTTAAATTAGAAAGTCACAGTTTGAAAAGGTATGTGTATGGATATATCTCTGGTTAATGAGAGCTCTCTGTCTCCATCAGTATAATAAACTGCTTGTCTTAAAACTTAAAAAAACTGGGAGAAAAAAATATCTCAGGGTTTAATTTCCAAGAAGACACAGTGTGTCTAAATATTGTGGTCTTCCTGGAGTATGACATATAGATGGCACAATCCTCGTGAGCACAACAAAAATAAAGCAACGGCACTATGCCCTGGTTCCACTTGCATGCACACTGAATGTAAAGGCGTCTTTTTAAGTCACACTCTTGCTTCTTTTCCTCCTGCAGTGAATGTCTATCATGCTTTCTGGGGCTCCCAAAAAAGGCAGCTTGAGCCACTGAACTGACTCTGGTAAAGCCCCTACAGAAGGCAAGGAGCTATGGCCACTGGAGCTAGCTGGAGCCTGCCATTCATATCAGCATGAGCTGACCCTCAAAATCCCGTCCTTCATGCTTGTCCCAGCCTGCAAGACCAACAGGATAACTGTCATGAGCAGAACATGTATCAAACTGTCTCAGCTTAGTCTGGATTGCTAAATTGTCATTCCCATCCTTTTTCAAGCCTTTTCCTGGACCGCTGCATCAGAGGGGTCTAGCACCAGCTCAGAGCCTGGTATTGCCTCAATGGCATTATTGTTGGTTTCTTGGGTGATGGTACCACTTTCAGGTCCCAGCAGAGACCTGGGCCCATTGTACGAGGCACTGTACAAATGTACAGTGAGCATCAGTTCCTGCTGGAGGAGTTTTCACTCTCAACGGAGGCAATGAACAGCAGGGCTTTGTTATTCTGGCTCTGACAAATTGAGGAAAAATGAAGCAAAAGGCTGGATCCGTGAAAGCCTTTGAAGATCCAGCTCCTTAATGTATTTAAACAGTAAGCATAAAAGTACTTTTGTAAAGCTACATGATTTGTCCAAGTACACAGGGAGCCAGGGAACCAAATCTAAAGGCTAGTCTATTGCCTTAGTTCTATGGCTAATCTTCTCGTAAACATCCATTAAAACAAAAGATCTCTAATCACCACAAACTGCAAGTCCACCGGCTACAAGCATTGCTCTTCCCCTTTCAGTGCTGCTGGACAGACAAGCAGCTCCACAAGGAGTTACAGCAGTGTAACGACCACTATTCCCCATCTGTGATGCCTTCAGCTCTCCCTCCTCCGTGGCTGGTTGTTTCCAACTGGAGCATCTGTTCAGAATCCCTTAATGCTGCTGTTTTGGTTGGGCCACACTGCAGATGTGTTGGCTGCCAGACAGATGTGCATGGGCTTGGTAGGAGCAATGTGGTGGGCTCCTCCCCTGTCCTGCTATTTTATTTCATTTTTTATTTCAGGAATCACAATGTTTCTGAGATCTTTGCTTTTGTGCCTACTTTGACATTTCCCTCAAAGGCGCTGACTGACAGACAGACAAATGGACAGTACAGTTGCCTACATCTTGTTCCCTTAGGAAACCAGGCTAGAAACAGAAACCTCCTGGGTGCTTTGGGCGAGATCTGTGGTTTCCAGGCATCCACTTCACTAAAAACCAACTCACACTGGAACTGCTGGTCATGCATTAGCTTACAATGGCTTCTTTTATCTCGCAATGAAAACTGTGTTTCAGCCACGGCAGCATTTGATTACAGTAGTTACAGCATCAGCTAATTGCAAAGCAAAGCAAGCCTATTAAATGCCACAGTTTTGGGCATGTGTTCTGATCCTGTTTTCTTATGTCCTCATAAGACAGTGAAAAACTGATTATACGTATAAACACACATTATATACACACTCTATTTTATGCACCACTGACTGCACTGCAGGAATATGTACATGTAAATATACATATATATATTCATGGTCATGTTTGGATATGGTTTTATATATAATATTACATATAAAATTTTATAAATGCATGCATATAGTATTTTATATGTGTATGTACATACGCATATATGCATGAATATATGTGTATATTTGCATATATGCATATACAATATGTATATACACACATACAGATATATGGTATTTTAAGATGGGCCAGAACTAGAACACAGGATTCCAAATCATACTTAAGGGATCTTATTGAAAAAGAGATCCTAGGATGGCTTCTCTACCAAGCACTGCAATACAAACCATTTTCCCTTTTGGAAAACACGATCAACTT
>JAOXNO010000013.1:151485870-151503921 GCA_028565335.1 Limnodromus scolopaceus | reverse complement strand
AAAGAGATCCTAGGATGGCTTCTCTACCAAGCACTGCAATACAAACCATTTTCCCTTTTGGAAAACACGATCAACTTCTTGACCTCTTTTTCATATGTTCCCTTCGGCCTTTTTTTACCAAGTGACAGAGTTTAAAATGTAGCTGCAAATGCTGAGGTCTCATTTGGGTGGAGGTGCATAAGTCAGATGTGACCTCTCTTGTCATGTCACCCAGGCCAAAGGCAGTCAGGGAGCTGAATCTTGCAAAGTGCTGGTGTCCTCAGGTTCCTTATCACCAGAGCAGCAAACAGGAGAGGTGCATTGCACCTGCGCTGGAACATGCAGACAGGGCTCACCCTTCTTTTCTGCCAGTGAAGATTTCAGGCAAGCTTCAAAAAACTAATAGCAAAAGCTTTGAATTAAGGAATGAAGTAGCTCTATGAAAAATGTATAGGCCAAAAGCTTGTATACAAAGAAAGATGCTACTGAAGTTAACAGCTTTTCAAGACATAAAGCATTTCTCCCAAATGTTTTTACATAGGGATTGCATTATTTTCAGCCTGTTCACAAGAAGCTTTAATTTATCGAAGCCAGAAAGAATTATGTCTCCTGGGAACTAATCTAGCTTCGTCTGGGTTATCAAGATGAAGACAGACAACTTGCCAACTGGAACTAAAGCAAAATAAGTGACTGATTTAAAACAGTTGCATCATCTGAATTTCAGCCCTGTACGGATCCAGTCTGCAGTTCTTGTGTCACTCAGCAGGTCTGCTGAGCCACCAGGGATTTTGCAAGCAGATGCTACAGTTTGCCATGCAGAAACACGTTTCTACTGCTCAGCTCTTCCAAGTGAAGCAACAGCAAACGTGCCATGGTGCACAGGGGTCGTACCAACAACTCACTGGAGAAAAACTGCCTCCAGTATGCTTCAGTGATAAGAAAATTATTGCCTGGAAATCTAATGACAGATTTTTTTATTCTCATAGCTGAAGTTTACATATGAAACCACTTCTGCAGAAAATGTTTACATTGATGTTTACTGTAAGCAGCAGCCCAGTTGCAACTGATGTACCAGAAGCTATGCCAAAGGTTGTCCTCCCCTTTCACACCCACTCATCCACAGAGCTGATAGAAAGCCTTCTTATTTAACACTTGTCTCCTTTTCTCCACCCCAGCCATATAAAAGAAAGGTATGTGTCACTGGCCAGGTGGCAGTGAGAAGCAGGACCCGCATGCTGGTAACGCCATGGGGAGGAGGTGGTACTGGTCCCCAAGCACAGACCACACCAATTCTATGTGAAGAAATGGGTCCATGAGGTCTTGTCCTTCATCTCTCATCCTTCAGGTCTACAGAGCTAACCTAGAAGCAGTATGTAATCCATGAGCAAGAAGATCTATCTTGAAAATATGAGCTCTGGGATGGTCATTTTGGATTCAGAGCATTCAGGCTGCTGAAGATCAGAGCTGGAAGAGAAACTGTGAAAATATCCCTGGTGCAAGGTACTACAAGAGATTAGGGTGAGTGCAAGGAGAGCAGGACACAGAGGATCTTTGGTCCAGCCCAGTGCAGTGCGACAGGGACTCCTTGAACAAATTTTTAAGGAAAAACTCTAGGTTCTTCCCTATGAAGAACCCATCAACCTCACCAAGGGGCAGGATTTGACTGAGAATGACAGAGGGAAAATTTCTAGGACTGATCTCAGTGTGACAAAGACCAGAGTCTAGTCCTGAGGGTCACCAGTATCAAATAAGTCTAATGTTGAAAATAAAACATATATACCATATATATACAATGCTCATTTTCCAGCTTAGACCATATTATTCAAGAAATAACAGTAATGAAATCTGAGGCTCATGTCTAAGCTACTGACAGCCATGCTTTTGCTGTCATACTACTGTACTATTTTCTCCTTTGGGCAATTAAACTGCTGGCCTAATAAATGGCAGTGCCAACAGGGCTGTCATTTACATCTGGAATCTGTGCATAGAGGAATTTCTAGCTGCCATTGGATAGAAATATGAGTGGGAAACCCTGCTTGTTCAAGGCGTCTCCAAAAAAAGTGTGGCAAAACATCCTAACTCAGGAAAAAACCAAATTGTACATTGGCAGTAGATGAAAGATTCTCCTTTTATTTTAAAACCTCTGTAAAATCAGAGCAATGGGTCAATTCCAACATTCACCCAATTCAATTAGCAATTTCAGAGTAATCGTGGTAATGAGCCAAGTCGGCAAAGATGTCATTGGGATTCTTGCAGTTCAGGTTGCAAAAACAAGCATTGATCCACATGATTTTCCAGGAAAACTCAGTTCCGTCTGGACACTGAAACCTCACTTCAATAGTCTTGGACTTGTAGGGTGTGCAGCACCTGTTGTCTGTGCAGACGCCACAGTATTTGGGTCTATACGGACTTTTGCTCACACATCCTGAGATGGTGTAGTTCATTGGTTCATTAGCCCTGTAGACAGCCAAGCACTTCTTCCCAGGCTAAATCAGAGAAGAAAAGAAAAAAAGTCAGGTTAATACTCATTGCTGACACAGGTAGGGCATGCAAACTACCTTCCCAGTATTTAAAGGGGTTTGAAGTATTTTACAGCTTGGTCTGGAGGGTGTGACAGATTTACATATTTAGACATATGAACACAGAAACTGCAAGTAAGATACTTGCAAAATACAGTTCATGGCCATGATCAGCAGTTCACCATGGCTTTTCCACTCTCTTGAGTCACAGGTTGATCCAAACCAACAGTGAGCACAGTGGACTTAGCTTGCCTTTCCTTGCAAGGATATTTTGGATGGTATTAAAGCTCTCAGAGGAAGGCTTTTATATCAGCGTGTGGGAGAACAGGGAGGACACATTTTTGACCTCTCTGCAGCACAGCAAGTCTGTGTGGAAGTGCAGCCCGCAGAGGCCTGAATGCTGCCAAAGAAAGGCTGACCCCGTGTCCAGACAAAACTCAAGAAGTGCATGGAGAAACAGTCCCCACCTTAATGTGCTTGGTTATATCCACCTCGCAGGGCCGCATGTTGCACAGGCGGCTTTCCTTCAGGAGCCGGCACTGGTCGTTGTCATTGGAAATCCTGGTGGAGATGCCCAGCCCGCAGGTCTTTGAACAGGGACTCCAGGGTGAGGTGTGAATGATGCAGTTCTTCTGCCAGGCTTCATCCTCTCCCTCGTATGCTGCAGATACCAGATTAACCCCACATTATTCAACTGGGGCAGCTTTCCATATTAAACACCCTCTCCCCAGCTCATTACACATTCAGGCCACTAACCCAAATAATTAAATCACAGCGAAGTGTCCCAGTGTGCCTGTGAACCTCCTCAACCCTTTGCTGCTGACCTACTTGTGTCAGACCCTCCAGTGCTGCAAGCGCTTGGGGCCAGGGTTCATTTCTTTATTTCCCTTTGCAGCATCACACAAGGGGGTCCTTGTCTGGGACCCCCAGGTGCTGCCACAATACAAACACTTAATTACAGAAGCCTGCACCAGCCGGTGCAGAAAAGGGATGAGACCTGATCTCACCGTGAAGGTTTATTTCTGAGCCCATTCAGCTGATTCCCTGTAGCAGAAAGTGGTTGACAGTCTTTGCTGGATGGCCGAGGGGCTTGGGAAGCAGCCACAGCTTTTCACTGGGAGGAAGAGCAGCTTGAATAGCTCTCAGGGAGCTCAGCAGCCACTTGAAGAAAGGGTGGGCTCTGTTTTGAAAGCAGCCAACAACCCCAGTTCGGGTTGCTTCACAGCCTTGGCCAAAGTCCCCACTGGTCTGCAGCTCACAGTACAGCCCACAGACAAAACTCTGCTGCACTGAGCTTACTCCTTATTAGATTTATTATTATATTAATTAATATATTAAATAGAACACATGTTAGACTCACTTCTCTACGTATAAGAGAAAAAGTTAGGCAAGGAAAGCTGTGTTATGCCCATTTTGGGACACAGGCCATGAAGGCATAAAGCCAATTTCAGTAGTAGATGCTTTGAATTTGGACCCACCTCACAGTTCAAAGCTACTAGGGACAGATGTGAGGGCTAAACTGATATTTTTAACCCACAAAATGGAGACCAAGGTTTTGTTTCGTACAATAAAAATACAGACCAAGGATTGGGAAAAAAAAAACCCTTACCATGAAGGAATCAAAATCCTGATTTACAAGCAGCATTCCATGTCTCCTTGAACTCTGCTTTTGTAAGATGATAGTCTGTAAACTGGAGCTAATGTGGCCAGTGCCACTACCTTGCATCACAGCTTGATATGAGGATAAATTTAAGACATATGGCAAGGTAATTCCACCTTAAACATTTAGGACCACGCTTGAGGCAAATGGTATCATCTCTATGCAGTGAGCTATATGATCCCCCCTATAAATGTGAATGTGAGGAAAGAAGATACCTTATGCGATACATAAAACAGGTAGCTCAATAACGTATTCAGCCCAGAATTGCTGAAAAGCTACAAAGACAATTTAGCCCAATTGGTAGTGAAACTTCCACCAAAATAGCTGTTTTCAAGATGTCTTGTAAGTTTGGGACTACTAAGATACAGGGGCTTTAAAATCCTACTTCTAAAGCAATGTAACCCAGGCAAAAATTAAACGGAGCCCATTCTGTTTTCCAGAGTGCCCAGACTGAAAAAAAAAAATAAAATAAAGATGAAATAAAAAGGACTTGTGACATCTTCAAAGTGCAAGCAGATGTGTGCTTCAAAGGGGGCTTTGTCACACAGGCATGTTTGATGAGTCTCATATTGCTGCTAAGGAGTTCAAGCACACCACTGGTGTTGGCATGTCCTGTCCTTCACCACAGGCTGTACAGGAGTCTCTGTGCCTCGCTCACACACAGACTAGATGCCTGCCAGGCCTGGCAGTACAAGCTTGTTGGTTGTAGAGACTCTGACTCCAGTTGCCCAATGACAAAGGAGGGGTCCACCTCACTCCCACCGTACCTGCAGAGGAGATGTGGCGCGGAGACGTCTTCCTGATTTTCTTGGAGTCATCACAAATCCACTGCTCGCAGCACTTCCCTGCCATCTTAATCAGCTTTGGGTTTGGGCACCAGACGAGGGGAGGGCGTGAGTTTGTGCACATGGGAATACAGCCCACAGCCCCGTTAATGCATGTGCAGTTGTATTTGCAGTTGGGTTGAAACGTGTCCCCATTGTTATACCTGACTCCATTGAGGACACAGCCTACACCGACAATCTCTGAAAGGAAACACAAAAAAAATACACACAGAACACCGTTAAAATACTGCTGGCAAGAAACGGTGCTGATGTGCTTCTTTACCAAGCTGCTCCCTGGACAACATGGGAACCACCATGGAGATATGGCAGTGCTGTGGGGCAATGTGTTCAGCGTGATGCTGAGCCAAATGTAGTCACACCATCTAGGAAACTGTTTTCATTCTGAATCACAGCAGAAAAAAAAATGAATATTTTAATTCTTCATGAAAAAAAAAGAAGTTAGAAAATAAAACAAGTTTTATCCACAAATGCTAACTTAAAAAATCATTTCATGGCATGCTGGTAAATGTTACTTGCAGTAGCAGCAATGCAAGCAATTGAAAGATATTGAGTGAAATTTGAGGCTTTCAGGAACATGAGAGGACTGGATGGAGATGTAAATAAGTCACAGCTCCACAGGACATCTGTACCCTTCTGAAGCAGAAGGGGGAGGACAGCCAAGCTAGCAAAGGAGCACATAAAATGGCACTGGATTCCTATATGTAGGCAACTAGATCCCACCCAGCTTATCATAGAACAATTTTCTCGGAAAATGAAGGAACACATTATAAAGCCATGAAAATTAGTATTTGATGTACATTTTTAAACAAAAATCACTAAAAAGCAAGCTTTTTAATTGTTCATGAACAGAAATTATATTGATTTAGGAAGTGAGACACAAGTTGCATAAAGCAGCAACTTTGCTGTTTCAAATTACGGACAGTTATTTGGAGTCAGTGGCAGAAATCGTCTAATGACAAATTCAAGCTTCAGTTTCTTTTTTGGTCACAGGGAGGCAGTGCGCGCGCACCCATCAGCTTGCTGCGGTTTCAAGTCTGGTCGGAAAGGGAGCTGTGATGTGGCTGCTTCAGGGCCAACACAAGTTGAAATGCTGGATTAAAAAATGGCAAAGGCTTCCTATTTTTAGAATGGGCTGAATGAAAACACCAAACGCTAATCCCTTCTTCTGCACAAAAATGAGACTTTGTTGGAATTCGAAGCACAGATCCAGATCTCCAGTTCAAGCTCAGCTTCAATTTTGCTTCAGCCTTCGTACTGAAGAGATGCTACTCAGTGCTGGAGCTGGAGCTGAGAATTCACTTAAACTTCTAGGTATGTACATGGATTAAGACAGTTCAAGAAAATGCTGTGCTTCCTGGTGTTTTTCTACCAGCATAACCCTTCTGGGCTGTGTTAACTCAGCCTCCCGTAGGTCCCATACATCAAGCGGTTCATCATAAGGATATCCCAAAACACAAAGGGGCTGTTGAATGCCTACGTGCAGAACCGCGTGAATCTGCACGTAAGTCAGGCAATCTGGGAGCAGTTCGCAGTTCCTGGCCCCATGTGCACCTGCCTCCCCACTCCCGGGGCTTGGTCAGCACCTGCTATCTCGGCAGTCAACAATAAAATGAGAGCTGTAGTGTCTCCCAGCAGGCTCCTGTCTGACTTCCAGGTGTCCTGGGATACACCTCAACATGGCAGTCTAGATACAGCCTGAATTTCCCACAGTTTCGCTCCAATGCCTTTACCAACACCCTTTCCTAGCTTTTTAAGGATCTTTATTTTCAACAAATTATATTATTTCTGTAGTACTGTGTGCACTGAATTATCTAGACTTAGGTGTTGGCATCCAGCTGCAAAGCAAATTCCTTACAGCAGTTAGTGCCCAACACCTGGTGCAGGAGTTCTGCTCCTGTGGTCAGGGCACTAGCTGGTGTACTCAGAGCGGAGTGATGCTGTCCATATATCACCCAGTACACCAAAATGAAGATGTCAGGCAGATCCTGTGCATCCTCTACTTGGATGCTGAAAGCAGGAGGAAGACCACAGTGGTGCTTCCTAACCATGGAAAGACCTATTTCTCATGTCCCTCAGCTGTGCATGCCACAATGGCCCTTACCATATAACCATAAATGTCACAGAATAGGGGATATATTGTCATTGCAATAGGGATACAAACGTGCATTAGATTGGAAACCCTTCCAGATCTGTCTGGGGAAGCTGGGATCAATCCTCCTACATCACAGTGCTGTTTCCACAGACATACTGAATGCCTGTGGTATATGAGAGGTCTACAAAAAAAAACCCCAAAAAATCAAACTAAGCAAGCAAGCATTTAAATAAATAAATAAGAAGCAATATGAAGGTCTTTAAAGAGGTCTAGGAAGGCTGAGGTACCTTTAAGATAACGTCCAGCTTGTTTTCCTCTCCCCGTGCAGGGCCAGCTGTAGCAATGTCACTCTTGACAGATGTTTGTCTAACCTGTTCTTACAGACCTCCCATGAATGCTCCTCACACACTCCAGACTTTAGATTTGAATGATCTCATAGCCTTATTTCTTAACCGTGGATCTTTTCTAATCTTGAAAATCACTGTTTAAGCTTATGTCTCCTTGCACATACCTTCTCTTGTCATTTTGTCCGTATCCTACAAAAATCTGGTTAGACTGCACTTTCTGCATGCTTGCTTTTTGTGGCTGAGCTAATGCAAAGCCAAGTTCTTGTCTTACTGCACTTCCTGTCCCTCTTCTGCTGAGGAACAGCAACACTTAGTATCATTTCTGTGAGAAACTGCCAGCTACCCTGAACATCTTCACTCCTCAGACCTGTCCCTTCTGAAGCTTCCGCTGATATTCTAAGTTTATTGAAGCCCACTGTTTGAAGTCTTTTATCTTTCTTGTCAATCAGTTATCCTATCTATTCATCTCACAATCAGCTCTCCTCCAGGTTTCCTTCCACCTTTACATTTTCTATTAGTACCTAATTCACAGTTATATTCCAGCCCACAAGACCATCCCTGTTTTTTCCTGTTTAAGAATCTGAAGACATAACCAATGTGTTCCAATAACTTGCTCAACAGTCAGCATCCTTTCTGATCAGCTGTCTGTGTGGTTGTACTCATGATTTTTTCTCTTTTAATCATTCCTAGAGTAATGATTTTCAGTCATTTATGATATTTATGAGTGGATAAGATTCCCCCCATGTTCTGGATCTCAGAACACATTAATATATCCTTGACACACAAAACACTACCTCATTTCTTCTTCCTCTTATTGAATAAAAACATTCCAGTCACATGAATTATCCCACTGAGAGCTTGTTATGACAGGCAGGAAGAAATCCTTCTGCTTCATGGCAGCTAATGTGACTGAAACCATTGTAAGATTAAGGCTCAGACCTCAATTTGTCACCAAAATACTTGGCTAGGAGATGGTTCATCCCTGACCCTCTTGACAGGGTACCAAGTGCTATCCTTCCTAGGGATCCATTATTGGAAATAAGCCAAAAGCATCTCCTTAATGTCATGGTTTTCATGTAGATGGCCATATTGCTTGTCTTTAAAGCCAGCTACATATCCTTCCTTCATCCCCAACCCACTACAGCACCTCCTCCTGTTACGGGAAATACAGAATCGTCTGCTTGCAAATCTGAAGACCTTCAAATGTTGGTTGCTCCTTGCTCTTGCCTGCCACCAACTCAAAGAGCAAGAATTCAGATGCCATTTCTCATCCAGCCAGCTTCCCTGAGAATTGTCCTGGTTTGAGGTAAGACAGCAATAAGGAGATGGAAGAGGATGAATGGAGGAGTTAATGAGCATACAGTCAGGTATCGAGATAAATCTCAGCCACTGCTCAGACCGAGGGGAGCTGCCAATGTATATCTAAGTCAAAAAGATATGTACATCACTTACGTGCACATACTCCTATTTCGTACCTAGGTCTGTCTCCACTGTAGTCGCAGTACAAGCCCCGGTGGAAATCACAGGTGTCGGCCTCAGTGCAATTTTCTCCACGCTGCTTGGCACATGTCTTGCAGCAGTCACAGCCGTCTGTGACCAGGCTGACACCCACCGAACACCGAGGTGGGGACTTCGGACACTCGCACGGCCACTTACAGTACTGAGTCCGCGTGTAGGCCTCTGTCACGGCAGGGACGGTGGGGGTCATGGTGGTGGAGGTCTGGGCGATGGCCTACAAACAAAGAAAAACAGCTTGGAGAGCGTTCCAGGGAAAAGGGGGCTGCAAACCCTGTGGTGATTAGTCCTCAATAAAAATCCCTTCAGGTCTAAAGAGACTGCAAGGAAACCAAAGAATAAATGTCAAAGAGCCATGGAAAAGGAGCAGTCACTGCTCTCTTGTAAACCCCTTCAGATACCAGCCGAGGGTAAATGGTCTGCAGCTTGGACTAGCACCCAAATTTCATAGCCCCAGCCTGCTGGTACTCAGCCTTTTCCAGACCTCTCCTGTCTAAACAGAGGTTTCTTCCCATGGAGGAACACAGGCACAGATGTCAAGACCCCTCCAATACATGAGAAGAAGATGCGACATGTGTCCAGTCTATGTGACCCTGTAGTACTTGGTTCTGGCAGGGGATTGTGCCACCCCATAGCTGTTATGCCTGTTCACTGAGAGATGACTGTAGGGCCTCTCAGCTACTCAAAAGCTTCCTCAGGCAGCAGCTGAACAAGATAAAGGTCATCATGTTGCAGTGTGAACGCACATGTGGCCCTGTTTGGCCTCATCTTCCTGAGGATTACCCATGTTTTTGTGGGTCTTGCAACCAAAACATGGGATCTCATAAACCCTTGAGGGGGCTAGCAGCAGGCCTGTGAGCCCACCGCCCCCACAGACACCCAGTCATGAATCCCTGTATTGTGAGGATGATTTGAAACCCACAGGCCTAGCACTTCATCGTGGACCTCCTGAGGATGTCTTGGCCATTTCATCTCTTCTTGTAATAATAAAAAGTACAGAAGTCATGCATTTCCTCTAAACACTCTGAAAAACACCCTTATCTATCCTTCATAGCATCTAGACTACCATATTCAGCAGAACTGCTCTCTGTGATCCTAAAGAAGTCATGAGGCTCCTAGATCTGTCTGTGATGGGCTCTTCCAGGTCTCACACTGTAGTTCCCATGACGTTGCCCTGGCCCACACAGTCAAACCACTGGAATATTTCTGCAATGATTTTCCCCCTACACCTTTTGGCACGTGTTTTTGTCTTACGTGGAGTCATTGGGGGACCTATAAGTCAGATGAGTGTAAGTGAAGTATCCTACTGTTAGTGTTTCTCCCAATAACCATGCACAAATATTTGCCAGCAAGTTAACCAACAAAAACTTTTATGGGGATGATACTGCCAAGTTTCCGTTTCCTGATCTCCATTTCCTTGGCAAATAAGAAAAAAAAACCAACAATCCTGCAAGTTAATTCGAAATTTGATAAACAGTTAGAAAAATCTGGTCAAGGTAAACCAAGGTAGAAAGGGGATTTCAAGTAACGCAGTGTTGCTACTCCAGTAGACACATTCACGTCCCTATTACTGAGATAATGGGGTACCTTAGCTCATAGCAAAACCCACAGAGGGCAGAGGTTCATTGCCTTCTGCACTCTCCAGTCCCTGCAGAGCAAACTCTGGATGAGATTTAACAGCACCAGCCATGCTCATGGTACAGGAAGGGTGTGAATCAGCCCAGTGGCAAAGCAAAGATGTGCCTTTTCTACCAGAATCACTGCACAGAAAACCTGAACTGCACATGGGGGTCAAGCAGGACAGAGTAGCTCAGGCACAGAAACAAATGAGGTTATCTACAGGCCATCAACAGCAGCCTGTATGTGCCCTGCTTGGGTACCTGTGGTCCAGAAGCCCTTTCTGGTGACAAGATGTGATCGCTGCAAAGAATAAGTGTGTAATCCTATGAAGTTAAGACAAGGAAAGTCAAGGTCTAGAAATTACTAAGGCCATGGCATCCATTCCTGGCTACTTTGTATTGCATTACATATTCCCCAGTGTTTTGTCAGATTTGTTTTCAGATGTCTCATACAAAAGGCTTTCCACCACCTCTCCATGAAGAATATGCCCCAACCCAAGGCTGGGGGAAAAACCCAAGAATTGTGAACCCACAGCCTATAAACTATCCATCAGGATACCTCTGCAAAACCCCGTCACTATCTTCTACAGCTTCCTTACTCAAATTTTATTAAACTACATTTCTAAACCTGCTACTTCAATATCTGAAGGTGTATTTAAGTATCTTAGCAATTAGTTACCCTGTATTTAGAACACTAAATTCTTAACACACTGCTAATCACTGCCAAATAGGCAATGTGTTCGCTCTGGGCGTAATTCCCAGTTCCATTAAGGCCTCCTTTACAAACAGTTGGCCTAAAAGTTGGCTTAAAATCACATTTAAACTTGTGTTTAAACTAAAACATACCAATATAATTTGCTCCCATTTTAAGGCTCCTTGATGCTGCCAAAGTTGTTAAAAGAGGAACATTCAGATCAATGAAGCCCTGGCCTTTTAATAGTGTTTTTCATTCCACTCACAATAATTTGAGTAGGTGCAATAATCTGTCACTTGAGAAGAGAGGTCTCTTCAGGTGCAATAAACCTATTTACTTTGTTGCTGATCATTTAAAAAAGTGCTTAATAATCAAATCCAGATACACAGACAAAAGTCACACCACTATTTAAAGAGCTCATTGCCATGGCCCAACCCTGTAAGTAAATCCCTTCACAGTCCCTTGTTTCTATTGTCAACACGAGCAAGCAAACAGCTTCTCCCCTGTGTAGGCATGAAAGTGTATGTGAATCAACACACGTAGCAAAGAGGAACCAATAATCCCTGCTAGTCCTGTTTTTAGTTAATATGTGAAGGACTGGGCTGAATTCTTGTAAAGCACCAGGTAGCTGGGAACCATTCAGTGGCTTGTGACAGAGAGGAATTTAGAGTATGTTATTTAACAGCCCTTCCTCTAGGTCTAAAGCCTGAGCTGACCAAGGAAGCTTTTCCAGTGTCCTTCTAGTTACTGTAGTTGTAGTTCTTGGACATGCTGGATGAAATGTCCATTGATATGACCAAGTAAGGCGTAGGAAGGGCACTTAGTACGGGCTACATCAACATCTTCGAATGGTCATTGTGGACAGGCATCAAAATACTATGACTCTCATATTTTGCAAATAGGGAAGGTATAGAGAGATGGAAGCAGCATCGTGTCCTAGGCTCCATCAACACCCAACCAAAACCCAACCTTTGGAATCATAGAATCATCATAGAATAGTTTGGGTTGGAAGGCACCTTTAAAGGTCATGTAGACCAACTATCCCCTGCAATGAGCAGGGACATGTTCAATTAGATCAGGGTGCTCAGAGCCCTGTCCAACCTGACCTTGAATGTTTGCAGGGACAGGGCCTCTACCACCTCTCTGGGTAACCTGGGCCAGTGTTTCACCACCCTCGTCACAAAAAATTTCTTCCTTGAAGTGGAAACTGTTGTCCACTGAACACTAGAACAAGTGCACAACCTGTACAGCTTCCAGGCCCTCCATCTCTCCCCTCCTAAGTTGCTCAGAATCTTGCTATGGGAGAAACAATTCTGTAGATTTATAAAATTCTTGGCTTTTCCTATTCTGTGGCCAGCTGTCATTGCTGGAATATCTAAATCCCTTTCAAAATGTCATTCAGCCCTACTACTTCAATGTCTCAGAACATTTTGGGATATGAGCACTTTCTTATTAATACGTATGATGGTTAGAATGTCATGAATAATATGTTATAAACACTCCAATAAAAACAACTCTTTCCACATGTGCTATCAATGGGAAATCACACCGTAATGGCTTTCATCAATGGCCATCACTAACTAGAAACAAACAAATAAAAAACCAAAACCGCTCATGTAAGTTAAGGTTTCAAGAATCATGTCTTTAGGGTCAATATAATATATAGGACGACAATGGTTTTGAAGAAATCCAAAATGAGAATGAAGAGAAACTGAACACCCAAAAGCACAGTGGTTTGAAAATTTTATTTTAAAATGTCAGAAAGATAAAAGAATGCACCTGCTAGGAAATTAATTTTTCCAGATACTAGTAATTAACTTGTTTTGTGTAATTACTCTTCAATCTTGGGGTCTGCAGATTTGTTATCTTGGATGCTAAGGAGAAAACATTCCACCACAAGTTATTCATGAGCTGTAATTTTGCTGCTTTTGGAAGTACAAGCCCGTTCTCCTTAAATCAAGATGAAGCCTTTCTCACCCTGCCATGGCTGATAACTCTCTATTAAATTTGTTACTGATTTATGCTTGGCAAGCTCCAAAATTACTTTCTTTTTGCATGTGCAGAGAATAATATTTCGCTAGCAACAATTTCCAACTAATTTCTGTGTTCATGTTCAAGAGGAAAGAAGGAGAAAATAAAAAATGACTCACTACTTGCCATGGCCACAAACTCAGTATTTTTAATACACGTGAATTTTACTTTCCAAGTCTCAAAGATACAAAATGGATAGCAGCATTTTAGCAGCATGTTCTACCTACTGGCAAAATATACTTTCAATTTGTTGTAAAAGACCGTAATGTTTTGAAAATTGGAAAGACCAAACTACGGTGTTGAAAAGTGTGCATATAGCCCAAATTACAAGGCAGCCAGGTATACAGCAGCACTTTTACATAATGCATGAGGAAACCTCCAGCTTTGCTTTTAAGCAGCAGAGCCCTAGATGCATTGCAATATATATTCCTTTGTTTCCAGTTTTTACAGGTGTTAAAAAAATATTCATGTGTATTTATTTCACTATTTCACTGCTGCAAGATCTTACTCTTAAACCCTTTTTATTTCAGGTGTTTTTCTCATCACAATGAGCTGGGTGAAGGGAGGGAGAAGTTATCCGTGTTCTTCTCCTCCACTTTATTGATGAGAAAAAGTCCTGAAAGGATGGTGACTTCTAAATTCAATTCCTCTGGCTATTGGCAGAGCTGGAGAAAGGGTTATGAGAAGTTAGCAGGCAGAGGTCTGCTCAGACCATAGTACCTTATCACCTCTTGCTGTTTTCTCCTTTGTGACAATTTGTTCTAAAAGAAGGACACAAGCTGTGTTTTGAAGGACGCATGCCATTGGGTGGAGTTTTAATTTCCTGCAGTAGAATATATTAAAGGAATATTTTTAACCTACATTTCTGATACTGCCTTTCTGAGCAAATGCCAGATGTCATTGATGGAGGGATGCAATATGATCCAGATTATCAGTGTGGAAATTTTTATTAAAATGTCCTCCTCACTATTACGTGATCAAATCAGCTGATTTGCAGACTGATCTAAACATCCTTGTCAGTCGGAGTTCATGCACCAAGGCCTGACAGCATTACTGTTTAGAAATAACTCTGGATTTTGCAGTTTGACTGTCCTAGACACTGAAGGTAAAACCACATTTTTAGGTGGACGCCTAAGGGTACATGTCCCAGGAATGGGTTGTACATTTATATTGTCCCACTGCCAGATGACACATCTGCTTTCTCCTGGTTCCACCTACTGGCTGAACAATTCAGACAGCACAAGCAGAAATGCCTGTAGAGCCAACTCCAACACCATGTAGCACCTAAAATGTTCTCACAAACTAGAAGAATTTTTAGAAGCACCCCAGGAGACTCACATCCACATTCACGGAATTGCAAACATCCTAATAATAACCTGATGTAGCACTGTTCCCAGCGGAACAAAGTAGCTGGAGCTTAATAAAAAAGCAAAAGCAAAAAGATTAAATGAAATATAAATAATCTATTAAATAAAGCCACATACCCTTCCATCCCTCAGTTGTATCTTTGGGAAAGCATACAGACTGCTTATTTTCATCCCAGAGCGGACAGAGATTAACAACTCATAATGCCTGTCACAGATGCGCACATTGGCAATGAAAAACAGGGCCTGGCTTACATCAGTGGGCTTAAACCAGGCCCCCAAGGTAGAAGTTATTTCTTGATCTTGCTCAGTTGGAAGTTCTGAGCTGAATATTGCTGTGTATTTGCATTATTATTACACCCAAAACAGGTGGGTCAACAAAGATCCAGTTCCTACAGCAAACTCAGCAGTAATCACAGCACCATCAGGGCTTCCTCACTGCTATACTCTTGCTGAAGTCCCCATGAATGCTTATAAACTTTCGCAAGGTAATACTAGTGACAAGTGAGCTAGCTTCAGGACAGAGATATAAATCAGATTCTGCAGGAGACGTAAATGTAAGAGGAAAATATGATTATTCAGGGCCCAGCTTCCCCAGAGCACACATGAGCTTCTAGATACCTCAATAAAATTGATCCAGACATGAAATTTCCAGAACATATTGTAAAATAATGGACTCTGAACCCAGAAAATATAGGACAGTTTTATACGTCAGGTGCCATGCTTGCTGTGCACTGTAGGCTGAGCAGAAAGGAACGTTCTGCGTGAAGCATAACATCTAATAGCCTAAGAAAATAAAATATCCACAGTGAGTTAACCATTAATATTTCTGTGGATATGTGAATGATAAATAATCAACTTCCCATAACATTATTTTGGGAAATATATCTGTGGGAAGAATGTAGGCAGATGTTTGGAATAGTCTTTTCTAACTCAGTTTAGACAATTACAGAGTGAAGATTACACGCATGCACGTCTTTGCCAAAAAATTGCTTATACTGGCAAACTCAGTGCGGCCCCACATTTTCTTCACATTTTTCCATGGAGTGTTCAGAGCAAAAGAACTTCCCTGTTAGAAAGTAACCTGATGTTTCATAAGTGTTACCCCAGTAAGAGTAGCAGTCTCTTAGAATAGGATAACCTAAAAATGTTTGGACATCATTAACAAATTGACACTGCCACCACAGATTCCTCTAATTGGGATATTAAACACCATAGTTTCTGTGCTCTAAGAACATTTCAGTGCCTCGTGCTGCACATGTTCAGTTTGGGCAGCTAATGAGCTCATCCAGTGAAACTAGCTTGAACTAGAGTTCGAAAACTAACAGGGAACATCTGGAGGAGCAATGGAGAAAAGTCTCCAGAAAGAGCAAATTAACAGACTTCATTCTTAGGAAAATGGAGACTAGAACAAATGAGAGTGCATTGGGACTATCCATGGTTACAAGGAGTTAGAAACTATCCTAAAACTGTACATAACAAGATGTTGATATTTGAGCCACGAGCTGGGTAACAAAAGCAATATCACAGTTCCAGATCCCAGACAAGCTGACCACTTTGGCAGAAGTTTTACTTTGCAATTAGCCATTTTTTGCATTTGCTTATCTCCTGTGTTTCAGTCACGGCCTTGAAATCAAAAGGAAGATGCCTTTTGTCCTCTTACTCCCTTGGGACATTCCGTTCCAAACTGAGCAAAAAAATGAAGTAAGTACAATTAAGAAGCTCCATGTATTTTTTTTTTGTCCCCATGGCAAGAATAGCACAGGTTTTGTGGCATTTTTTAAAATTATTTTGGTTTTCAAAATAGTAATCTGCAATGTATGAACAATTTTCTCTTTCTGTTCCAATGCAGAACATTTTGACTTAAAACAACTCTTAATTTAAAAATTTATGATTTAAATTCTTAAATCTGAAACAGTTTGCCTGACCTAATATCTGTACTTCCCTAGAGCTGCTGATGAACTGGCAAAGTTATGCATCTTTATTTCCTTTAAATAGCAACTTTCCTGTCATGTCAAGTTTCCACTGTTACTTCCCCCTAGCTTTGGCTTTACAAGTTGATCACTTTATTTTCCAACAGTCAAAGTGTCTTCCTTCTTGAAATCCATATTATGGGCTAGTTACTTACTCTAATTTTGCCAGTGTTTAATAGCTTGTTTAGTCAGAAAATAATCTGGTCTTAGTGAGATCCCAATAGATTAATTCACTGCCTGGACTACAGTATTGAGTCCTCACTTTAAATGGAATATTGAGGAATCGGCAGTCCAGAGGAGGGCAACCTAGATGGTCTGAGACCTAAAGACCATGACCCAGGACAAGGTGCTGAGGGAGCTGGGCTTGGCTGGCAAAGAGGCCAATTTAGTATCAGCCCACTCCTCTCAGTGGTGGCAGAGGGTAGACTAATGGACAGCAGCTACAAAATGTGGTTGAGGAGGTTTCGTCTGAACTCTGGGAAGGAAACTTCTTCACTAGGAGAGCAGTGAGGCACTCGGACAGGTCACCCAGTGAGGCTTTGAATTCTCCATCATCCACTGTTGGATTAAAGATCTCCAGAGGGCACTGACAACCAGGGTTTCTGGCAGCCTGTGAATGCATGCCTTGCCAAAAACACAGATGGAATATACGCATAAGCCCAAAGGACCAAAGAAGATCTTCATCAGGTCACCCCTGTGCTGCGCCACCTAAAGTCTTTTTCTGGCACAGAAAAATAAAAGGCAATCTTTTAGTTAAATGGTGCATTTAATACTGACAAAAGAATTCTATTTCGCAGGTCCATCCCCTCTCATATCATAAGCACAGCCAAAAATGTTATTTGGCAGCTAATTGTTTTATCTGATAGCATGAAACGTACCAGAAGCCTGGTTTTGTAGTTGGAAGATTTCAAGACAATAGAAGGAAAGAGAATCTGCTGCTACTGCTTCAATGGTCCCTTTGGAACACATGGTATGTACGGATTCATCCAAAAAAATGTAACTGCAATTTAATATAGTGTTGTATCATTATATCAAAGCCACCTCAAGACTGTCAATGAAAGTTGAGCAGTAAGATGGTATTGCTACATCCCTGTGGCTAGATAAAAAACAGATGGACCCTACAGCTTGGTTGCATGATTAACAAGTGGCTCAGAGGCTGGTACCACCAACAAAATTTTGGGTTGGCCAGCAGACCAGCTGAAGTGTCTCTATACCAATGCACACAGCATGGGCAACAAACAGGAAGAACTGGAAGCTATCCTGCTACAGGAAAGCTATGACATAGTAGCAATTACGGAAACTTGGTGGGACGATTCCTATGACGAGTGTGGCCATTGATGGCTACAAACTGTTCAGAAGGGACAGGAGAGGAAGAAGGGGTGGAGGTGTTGCCCTCTATGTAAAGAAGTGGCT
>JAOXNO010000013.1:151465800-151485770 GCA_028565335.1 Limnodromus scolopaceus | reverse complement strand
AAATGGGCAAGGAGGGCAAGAGACCACCATGGTTGAGCCATGACCTGCTGGTCAAACTAAGGGGCAAGATGGGGCTACACAGGAAATAAAAGAAGGGACAGGCATCCTGGGTATAGAGTATAGGGACGTTGCCTGGATGTGTAGGGATGAGGTCAGGAAGGCCAAGGCACAGCTAGAACTGAGCTTGGCAAGGGACGTAAAGAAAAACAAGAAAAGTTCCTACAGGTACATTAACCAGAGAAGGAAGGTTAAAGAAAACGTACCCCCCCTGATGAGCAACAGTGGGGAACTTGTATCAACAGATGAGGAGAAGGCGGAAGTTCTCAACAACTTTTTTGCCTCAGTCTTCACTGGTAACCCCTTTCCTCCTAGCTCTCATGTTGATGGCACACAAGTTGGAGACCAAGGTGACAAAGTTCCTCCCACTCTAAGTGAAGACAAGGTACGTAATCAACTCAGGAGCCTAAAGATATACAAGTCCATGGGACCTGATGAAATACATCCCAGAATCCTGAAGGAACTAGCTGATGAAGTTGCAAAGACACTTTCCATGATATTTGAAAAATCATGGCAGTCAGGTGAAGTCCCTGCAGACTGGAAGAAGGGAAACATCACACCCATTTTTAAAAAGGGTAGAAAGGGGGACCCTGGGAACTATCGACCTGTCAGCCTCACCTTTGTGCCTGGGAAGATCATGGAACAGATCCTTCTAGAAGCCATGCTTGGGCACACTAAGGACAGGGAGGTGATTCAGGACAGCCAACATGGCTTTAATAGGGGCAGGTCCTGCCTGACTAACCTAGTGGCCTTCTATGATAAAGTGACTAAGTCAGTAGATAAGGGAAGTCCTATGAATGTGATCTATCTGGACTTCTGTAAGGCCTTTGACACGGTCCCCCACAGCATCCTGCTTGCCAAATTGGAGGGGTACGGATTTGATGGATGGACTGTTCAGTGGTAAGAAACTGGCTGGACGGTAGCATCCAGAGAGTAGTACTCAATGGCTCGAAGTCCGGATGGAGAGCAGTGACAAGTGGTGTCCCTCAAGGGTCCGTGCTGGGACCGATACTGTTTAACATTTTTATCAGCGATATCGACAGAGGGATTAAATGCACCGTCAGCAAGTTTGCAGACGACACCAAGCTGTGTGGTGGTGTTAATACACCAGAGGGATGGAATGTCATCCAGAGACACCTGGACAGGCTGGAGAGGTGGGTCCAGGTGAACCTCATGAGGTTCACCAAGAGCAAGTGCAAGGTTCTGCACCTGGGCTGGAAAAATCCTTGGTATCAGTACAGACTAGGGGATGAGGTATTAGAAAGCAGCCCTGAGGGAAGGGACTTGGGGGTACTGGTGGATGAGAAGCTGGACATGAGCAAGCAGTGGGCACTTGTAGCCCAGAAGGCCAATCACATCCTGGGCTGCATCAAAAGACGCATTGCTAGCAGGTCCAGAGAGGTGATTCTACCGCTTTACTCTGCTCTGGTGAGACCTCACCTGGAGTACTGTGTGCAGGTCTGGAGCCCTCTATATAGTAAAGACATCGACCTGATGGAGCAAGTCCAGAGGAGGGCCACAAGGATGATCAACTAGTTGGAGCACCTCTGCTATGAGGACTCTCTGGGGAGAGCCTGTTTACAAAGGCCTGTAGTGACAGGACGAGGAGCAATGGCTTTAAGATGGAGGGGAGCAGATTTAGATTGGAGATTAGGAGAAAGTTCTTTACTATGAGGGTGGTGGAGCACTGGAATAGGTTGCCCAGGGAGGTGGTTGAGGCCCCATCCCTGGAGATATTCAAGGTGAGGCTCGATGAGGCCCTGGGCAACCTGGTCTAGTTGGGGGTGTCCCTGCTGACTGCGGGGAGGTCAGACTAGATGGCCTTTGGAGGTCCCTTCCAGCCTGGACGATTCTATGATTCTATGAATAAACAGCAGCATTTCCAGGCAGAGTCCCATCGCGAAAGGATATTTTTGCTCCAAGCATGACATATTTTGGAAATTATAGCTTATAGTATTTGATGAGATTTGTTACACAGAGAATACCAATGGAAGACATATAGGTCAGCAACATGCTTAGGACCAACAGAAGACGATGGATCTTTGTACAGTCTAGGAGGACCTGAAACTAATTCAGAGTCTGATTGCAAAACATTAGGACCCAGCTTGAAATTACATATGTTATCTTACCCTTTGCCAGACGAAATCATGGCAACAGTCTCTCTGAAACAAGTTAGCTCTGTGTATGCAGAGAGATCAGTAAAGCAGCATTTGTACTTTTGAAGCAAAGGCATCCTTGTCGATATCTGCCACAGCCTGGTCATTTGATCTGGTTGTAGTCTGGCCATACTATAGAATCCAAATGTTCAACCAGAGTCTGACTAGTGCCTGAGACTATTTCTAGAAAAACAAATTGGAAAACTACCGAAACCCAGAGTGGGAGAGGGCTATCATCAGACTGGATCTTACATTGAGCAGCGGAAAAGAATAGTGGTAATACTGCAGTTCTAAGTCCCAGCAATGCCAAACCCCATGCATGTGATTGCTGTGTTGTGCTTGCAAGGCCAAGTCTTGCACCTTGGTCTCCTTTAAAGGTCCCTTCTAACCAAAACTATTCTATGATTTTATGATTCTATGATCTCGAAATCTCTGAAAACAGGATCGTAGGGTTCCTAAGATATATGGGAAGTGAATGAGTGTTGTTATCACACTGAGAGTGCAGAGGCAAAAAAGACTCACGTAGTCAAGAGACGAACCACAAAACGTCCCTGCAAGTTAAACTCATATGAAATGTTTAAGGCAGGGCCAGGGGGAACTATGAACACCAAATAACCTGCGTGCCCTTGTCGTCACAAAGAGGAAAAGGGAGCTGATCTCATCCTACCTCTTCCCCAATCTCTATTGGCATCTCATCACATTGGCAGTGGGACAGACACAGTACCATGGCCTATGGTACTTTCAACAGTCAAGTTTTCTGTCTTCACTATTATACGTAAGTCTGCTCTGCCTATTTCTTTTCATAGGAAATATTCCCATTACATTTCTCTGAGTGCTATAAGCTAATTCACACAAATAGACATGTATCCAAATAATCCACTTCGAGTCCAGGGATCTGAAGGAAAGTATAAAACAATACCCAGCACAGAGCAGATGCTACTTTAAATTACTTCTTCAAGGAACTGAAGTATTGAATTCCCTGGGGGACACATTATCTTCCTAACCTGTTTTCTTCCTAAAGTTGATATCAAGCTTTTAACCATATCACAGGGTACAGAAGTCAAACAACTGTCTCTTAAAATCCTCCCCAGCAGATTTAATTAGACATTTTGTCACTGTGTTTTAGAATGTGCTGAGAAGGTTCTCAAAAAAGAAATCTGAAGTCCTTTGCAGCAGTGATATCTGATGTCTAAAAGAGGAGCAAGCAGCAGAATGCTAAGCACACACTTCTGAAAATTTTTTCTTCTCACTCAAAGAGCAAAAATCTTTAGAACGAGTACATACACACAGACAAAGGCTAAAGACTTTTAAATAAAATCAGTAAATTCAATAGAAATGTAGCTGCAAGCTCTGGATGAGTTCAGATGTACAGAACATGGCTGGAAGGGAGACTGTGTCCATGGACACCGGGTAGACAGCAAGCCAGAAACATGGTGACCCATAAGCTAGAGAAATGATGAATCGCTGTAAGCTCATATTAGAAGTTAAAGCAAGATCAGCACAAACGACCTTGCCAAATTTATGGTGAGATCATTTAGCAGGAGTGTGGTGATTAGCTGGAGGCCTCCTTTTCCCAAGCTTTTCTGAGCTTATCTGCCCCAAATCCCTGGAACAAGCCCAGCCTAACTGAAGGAATTTACTAGCTCAATATGTGGAACAGAGACATCACTTGCCAAAACATGTACACAAAGACCCTTCACACAGATGATATTGGAGATCATGAAGCCTAAAGCTATGAGGATGGAAGAGACCAGCAAACAAATCTGGAATTTGTTAACTTTTCTAGATGATAATCAAGACCCTGCAGCAGATTAGACTACAGGTTTTCTAAGCAGAAAGAAGACTGTAAATTGAGTACACGCATTTTACTCATCATTGGATGTATCAGATCTAGGGCACTCCTGTGTTGAGTTTTTTATGACCTGTTACAGAAGACAAGGCTGCCCAAATAATTTATAGTCTGCCAAAAGGACAAAGGTGGGGTGAAGCATCCTCTTTGACATCTAGTGATGTTCTTACCCAGATGCTCAGTTCAGTCTCAGTGGTAGTCAGGTGTGCAATGCCATAAAGTACCTGAGCCTAAAGTATATGCAAAAGGACATCAGAAGCCCATGAACTGAATGCCATCTAGTATTAAAATAATCCCTTAAATCTGGCAGCTATCTGGAACCAACAAATGAATTTTCATAAGAGACTCTGACCTGTCAATGCCATCACTGCTTTCAGTCAAAGACAAAAATAGTAAAGGAATTCCAAAGAGGGCATCTTATTAGATGAGATGAGATTAGAGAAAGGTTTAGCAACAGGGAAAACCATGAAGTGTGTTTATATTCTATTATTAATTTTTTATAATGTCATTAACTTCACCTGAGCTACAGGTTCAACCAACCAAGAAACAAACCAACTTCCATTTCTTTCCTAAGAAAGAAAAAAAATAAAGTGGTGTTTTCAAGACAAGTCTATCAGGAGGGCAAACTTTTGGAGAATACAATGTTTTAAGGGTCAATTCATTTTTCTTCTCAGCGAATGCAGAATCTACTCAGTTCTGACATGACCAAGAGGGCAGCTGATCAGCTTTGTCCCAGAAAATGCAGAAAATCCCTCTGATAGGACATATTCAGCTGTGTTTATCTAGGAGCATAGCTGGAGAGGAGAGTGGGAGGAAATATCAGTATGAACAGTGAGAGGTAGGAAAGCCAGAGCTGCTAAAAGGTCTGTAGGCCTGTGGCTATGCTGGTGATGTGCCTGAGAAGAAGAAATTTCTATCTGTTCACCCATAGAAAAATAAGTATTCAGCTTGTAACATATGAATTTTGCTGAATATGACTTTCAGAGGTGCCTAGAGGATTTCAAATGCAGGGAGGCACCACAGCTGAGCATCTTCAACCCATCTAGTTTAGCAAAAAGACAATTTTTCTCCATTTTATTCACATAAGAGGAATGATTATCTGACAGCCAGCCTTTTCCTCAGCCTGGATATGCTTGCAGCTCCACACCACCATCATGGAGGTTTCAGTCAGGATGCCACAGCCAGACGCAGCCAGGTCATATCCAGTGGATGTGATCCCACCGATGCCACCAATTAATTAGTCATACAACACCAGAATGAAAACAGACACAGATGTGATGAGGATTCTGTTCTAGTATGAACGGCTGAAATACTCTTGGTACATAATTTATCCAACGCTGAAGGCCAGTACACACTTTCTCATCTCATGCAATCAATTTTTTGTTTACTGAGTTTGGTACACCAGTCGTCTGATGATGCCCTTGATAGGGAATTTATCGACTTAATTTTAATTACTGTGAATTAAACTTAGAAGGTTTAATTACTTTCTCCTCCACAAACACAACACCAGAAAGTGGGACTTGCAAAGGAGAGAAGTGTTTTCACCAAATGCAAGAGGAAATCCTGTTCTTTTTGAATAGTGTTAAACCACAACAGGATGTGAAATGTGTGGGGATGTGCAAAATAAAAAGGAGAAAAAAAAAAAGGTTGCTCTGGACAGAGACAAGAGAGGAAATTTGCTGTAAGGAGAGAAACTGGTGATGCTGAAGCAACACAACTGCAAGATTTGAAGGGTTAAACTGTCTGCTTACTGAGCCATCCAGTAGGAAACACACAGCTGTATCAACAGGAAGGTGGAATCTGGAGTCAGAAGAGCTTTTTTAAATTTGTCCTTTTCTTTCTCAAATCTACCAAGGATATTAATAGTTGAGATTTAATACAAAAAAGAAAGACTTCAACTGTGCTAGTTCTGCGGCAACGGAGTACAGAGAGTGGAGAGAACAGGCTCCAGTGTGCTAGCAGCCGGACGGCACTTATCAGCGATAACATCCACTTTCCAGGCCACCAGGAAGAAATAAAGCCTGTTCAAGGTTCAAGGAAGTCTGACACGATGGGAATTTACTGGCTTGAGGACAAGCTGAGCCAGAAGCAGCCAAATTGCTGTAGACCAAACCTCCCGTGACTGCCCATCTCTCAGCGTACGCCCCCACATTTCGCCTGGTCTCCAGGCCACTTTCCTCCCCTTTCCACTACTCTTCTTGGCTGAATAACCCTACGAAGTTATAATTTCAATTTCCTATTTCTCCATTTCTTCAGCCAAGCTCACGGCCTCATGGGAGTGTCCAAGTCTCATTGGTTTCAATTTGGATTCAGACACAAAGTAGAAAAAAATGAAGAGATATTAGATGTGGATCTGGTCTCGAGTTCCTGACCCCACACAGAGCTCCTATTAGCTTTCCAAGAAAATAGTTGAATTCAGCATATTAATTGTAACACATAGGGGCTTTTCTCTCTCCCCACCTCCCCCCTCCTGTTTCTGTCACAGAAACTGTTAGTGCACTGTGTAAGCCTGGGACAATTTTTATTGTCTGAAACCCCTCTAGCTCATCAGAACACTAGAAAAAGGCAGGAAATGCATTTGGCCTTATCAGAAAGTGAGCAAAAAATCTGAGTTTTGTTACTCACATGACGTTTGGGGTATCCTTCCTACTCGGCCTCTTTTATTGGGAAAAACACAAACACAAAAGCAAGCAAATCTTTTACAAAGAGACTGATGCAAAATAAGAAAAACAACAACTAATAATTTCAAGCCTACTACAGACTGCACTGTGCTTGAGGGGAGTTTTGGGCTGACCTTAGGGACCAGGGTCTCACACCCCATATTCACAGAGCCCAGAACCATTAACTCCCTAAACCAGTAAGGAACAGATACTGCCTGCTTTTTTAGTGGCTTTTCAGAAGAGGATTCCTGGGTTTTACAATCATTCTGCTACGCTTTCATCTTTTTTTTTCATCTTTAAGAGTGATTCAGATCCATATCCTGAATTTTTTTTAGATGATTACCCAATTCTGGGTAAATGTTGATCTATCATTTCATGGAGTAGATCTCAGCAGGATCAGCTAATCCATCTAGGTAGCAGTCTGGCAAAAAACGTGTGAAAACTGTTAGGGACTATATTTAACAAACTTTAATAGCATTAAAAGGAAAAAGGTGATCACAAAAAAAAGTTTAAAAAAAAAGAGATTAAAAGATACAAAATAGCACTGGGGCTTTCCGCAGGCAGAGGGTGCAAAGCCAGGGCAACTCCCAGGAGGCAGCAGGTACCTATGTAGTATTAAGATGATTAGAAATTACTACTTTTCAATTACCTCATATAGATTTGTTCGACATTAGTGAGAAGGGGATAAAAGAATGGTTTTGTTCCAAAATAGTGCTTCTTTAGCACTGAACTGGGAAATGCTGAAGAAGGAAGTTCACAAAGAATTTTCCGTCCACAGATGCTCTGAGATCTCTGCAGCTCAGAATTTAAGAGAAGTTTCTTTATAATAGTTTGGCTACTTGATAGTGTTCTTTAAAGAAAACCATGAATTCAGATTCAAAATATTTACCCTGATGTTCTCTCACAGTTGTCAAATTTCCTTAATTTGCCTTGAACAATTTCTCTGCATCTTGTATGTGTTGGTCTGGATTTCCACTGAGTTCTACAATTAAAATGCTATGGACCTGGCATAGGAAGGATCCTTCTTTTGGTTGCTAGCTCATGGCTAGGAACATAATTCTTTCCCCTTATGAAAATCAGCAGGGCTTGGCCCAGAATATTTGGCTTGCAAGACTTGGATAAAGTTGGATAAGTCCTTACGTAATCTGAGGGCCTTTGCATTGCAAGACAGTTTTGCAGCAGGCATTTGTCTATCTCCTGCTCTGGAGCCCCATATCAAGAAGAGGCTCCCTGAATCTGTGTGTACATGGACACATACATCACTAGTCTATGTTTAACCATCTTGACTAGCCCCATGCTGTAGCCCCAGGAAGCAGTCTGTCTTTGGTCCTGAAAGAATCATAGCATGGTTTAGGTTGGAAGGAACCTTAAAGATCATGGAGTTCCAACTCCTCTGCCATGGGCAGGGACACCTCCCACTAAATCAGGTTGCCCAAAGCCCAGTCCAACCTGACCTTGAATGCTTCCAGGAATGGAGTATCCATGACTTCTCTGGGTAACACAGTCCAGTGTCTCACCACCCTTATAGGGAAAAATTTCTTCCTAATATCTAATCTAAATCTACCCTCTCCCAGTTTGAAGCCATTACCCTTTATCCTATCACTACATGCCCATGTAAAAAGTCCCTCTCTAGATTTCCCGTAGGCCCCCTTTAGGTATTGGAAAGCTGCTATAAGGTCTCCCTGGAGCCTTCTCTTCTTCATGCTGAACAACCCCAACTCTCTCAGCCTGTTTTCACAGGAGAGGTGCACCAGCCCTCTGATCCTCTTTGTGGCGTTCTCTGGGCCTGGTGCATCAGGTCCATGTCTTTCCTGTTCTGAGGGTTCTGAAGCTGGATGCAGTACTCCAGGTAGGGTCTCACCAGAGCAGAGTAGACAGGGTAGGATAGCAACATGAAGTTCTCTCACCTATGTTTTGTCTGCCCATAGCATAGCTGAACAGAGCATCAAGGATGAGGACCCAGCAGGATCACAGGGAGACACAACCAAGGGAAGCTTGGAAAAAAGACTACCCATGTAAGTCTCCCACGTGAGGCAGAGATGGGCTAACCCAAACAACTTTTGGGGGCATTTGCTCTTTTCACAAGAATTGCTGCAGGGCAGCAGTAAGCAGAGGTCATGGCTACAGACAGCATTTTGTCCCATGTGCTATGAAAAAGGAGGAGGGGGTGGTGATGAGTCCCTGAGCGGGGGAACAGGCTGTTCCTGAAGAGATGGCCCAGAAAGAGCAAAAAGAGCAAACTCAGGCAATGGGAAGGAGGGGGCTCAGAAGAGGTCAGCGCCAGCCCGCAAACCAGACCGGGCTTTGCACAACACTAATCCAGACATGCTTGTAGCTCAGATCCTGTTTTAATACGCAACAGAAAGCCTCAAAAAGCATCTGTACCTCCCCCCCCCCGCCCCCGGCCCCAACAAAAGCTGACACATTTCAAATGGGGAAGGAAGAAAAAAGAGAAAGACCAGGAGATTCGTTCTTGGCTTTTACAAGGCTTTGGGGACATAACCATTGCTTTTGAATTAAATACAGTGGAAACTACAAGTGGGGAAACTAGAACACCTCCTGGCACAAATTCATAAAGAAAAAAGAAAAGGAGTAAAGGAGTGAAGATATTAGTATAGGAAAATCATGTATTGTGCTGGAGAATGAATCCTCCTGCCCTTGAAGTCAGTGGAAACAGAACTGAAATTCAGTGCTTTGGTAAAGATGTCGGGGAATGAACCTAGAATAAGTGGTGCAATGCAAATGTAAAGTAATGTAAATGTAAAGGTTAATGTACTTGGAGGTATCAGCTCTCCAGATAAGAATGCACACACGGCACTTGCACAAGCAAGCAGAGTATGTCACGGCCTGATTCTAGTAGGGATTGCTCATGGTGGAAAGCAGCACCTTTTTCAAGGAGAAGGTTATTGAATAACCCTGTTTTAATTTGGGGCCCAAGACACGAAGTGACTGTCCCAAAGGCAGGCAGGAAGTCTGTTGCAGAGCCAAAAATAGCAGTTAGATTTCTTCTTCCAACACCGTAACCATACCATGATCCCTCCTCCTACACACAGCTAATAAACTAAGTTGTTTAGTTCTTACTGGATGCAAAAAAAAAGTAGTTCCACTGAGCTGACTCTCAGATGCTCTCAGTTCAGCAAAGTGCTTAGTGTTTTATCTTTCAGTCATCACATGCACCTGGTGCCTGCAAAAGGGCAAGACTCTTCCACCTCTCCAACACCTTCAAATCCAGCAGATCAGTGGTGATCAGCCGTTTATAACTTGATGCATCCGTGAAAAGACCTGCTGGAGCCCAGGTCTAAAACAACCAGGTGACAAAATTCCCCTTTCTGACCCAGAGACCTGCTGACACCAGGAATGGGGTCAGACTCTTTACAGTGGTGTTCAACGACAGGACAAGGGGCAAGGGGTACAAACTGGAATATAGGAAATTCCATTTCAACATAAGGAAAAACTTCTTCACTTTGAGTGTGGCAGAACACTGGAACTGCCCAGAGAGGGTGTGGATTCTCCGTCCCTGGAGATATTCAAAACCTGCCTGGATTTGTTCCTGTCCAGCCTGCTCTGGGTGACCCTGCTTTGGCAAGGGGGGGTTGGACTAGATGATCTCCAAAGGTCCTTTTCAATCCCTAACTTTCTGGGATTATGTATAAAATAATAAAACCAAAACAAAACAAACAAAAAAAAAATCCCAAAACCAACAAAAACCCAAGACCCCTTGCTCAGGCCAGGGTGTTGTTGCAGCTCCACCACAACCCACTGACATGGAAAGTCCTGCACCCTGGCACTTAAGATCTTTAGCAGGTCACAAGGAGAAATTTGCTTGGTCTTCATGCCCATCACCACCTCCATGCCTCCCCAAAAACACACCATGCAAATGCTACCACTTCCCCATCCTACACAACACCAAACTGGAGAGTGGCACCATCAACAGTTAACGCCGCTGCTTTCATACACAGAGGAGGACACCAGCCATGTGTTTTGTCTCCAGGAGAAGAAAGATGAATTTCTAGTTGTATGGGCGCTGACATTTTTGCTCGTCTCTGAATAACCGGTGTTGGCCGCCTGTAGCCCACAGCAAGCCAAGCAGGAGAGGGAGCTGTGCACAGAGCACAGGTTTGGGCTCCAAAATCCCCGACACGCGAGGGCAGTGTTGGCGCACAAATGACAAGGCTGTGGTCCTCCCCAGCAGCCCTGCACAGCACCCTGCTCCTTCCGAGCATCCCCCTGGGCCAAGGCTGCTCAGACAAGATTCCTGCCAGAAAAACCACATTTGGGAAGTGTATGGGGAGGGAGGTGTTAAGCCAAAATATTTATATCCACACAGCTCCCACTGTAGAGGCAGATTTTCTAAGAAAGCTTCCCCTGTATGTTACAGGGTGAACAATAAAACCAGGACCAACACCTTTATGGTCACAGAGTTCTACGGGATTGAGACAAATGCAATTCTTTAATTATTCCTCTATAAAATGGTACAATTATCAAGGATGTAAAGGTTTTAAAGGAATCTCAACTTTGCTGCCATAATATCTATTTCTTCCTGTAATCAAATGCTCCAGCCTCACAGATGATACTCTGCAAAGCATTTTAGTATCACTGGAGATGGGGGGAAAACAGTCAAAAACATGGCACAAACATCTCCTCAAGTGCAAACAGACTGCCTACATGATATGTATGGAAAAACTGACACAAACCATAAAAATGGGGGGGGTGGTATAGGCATATGTGTGTTATATATATGTATATCACACAAAATTAAACTTATCATCTAAAAGAAGCAGAAGCATTGTATCTGTGCCTGAAACCAGGCACATAACGCATCATCTCACCACAAACTCAGAAGCCCACCCACACCTGGGCAGCTTTGGTGGGCGAAGAATTCACCGGCAGGCATGAGCACAGTCACACCACCTCTTTGGGGAACCCCAGTGCGCTGTGGAAACTTAGTACAGATTTTGATGCAAAATCTGGAAAAATAAGCCAAGTGCCCTCCAGAAACCCACTACCTCCTAGAGATGTCAGCTTGCAACTTCTCTGACCCGTTTGCCAGGTTCACGGAGAGCTGTGCCTGATAGAAATGTTCGATTAAATGCAATTTTAAAAATGTACACTTGGCACTCTATTAAAAAAGTGAAAATTAATAGTGAATTATCTCCATAAATGAACTGCAGTGTTAAATAGCAGGGATGTCATTATATATTAAACTGAAATAGCTAGGGTCAAATGTGGGGAAAAAAAAAAAAAAAGCCAACTGAATTTGCCCTCATTTTCTCACATCAATGTATATCAGCCCACACACAGATGCTGCGGGTATGACCTAGTCCTCCAAGAACAAGATCCAACAGGAAATATTGCCGGCAGTGCTTATAAATAAATCACCTGCTGAATGGCCAAAGTAGTTAATGGAACCTGGATATTTTCCTAATTAATTTTCCACCCTTTTTTTTTCTCATAAAAAAGTAACCAAAGAGTTTTATAGTGTAATCCACTTGCAGATTCTTAGCACTGGCTGCAGTTTTTGTGGTTTGGTCCTTCCTTGCTAAACAGCTAAAATGACCCAGCTGTTCCTCTAAACCCAGGGAATTGGTAGCCTGAGGGCAGCCAAGTACATGTGCCAGCCATTTGGAGGAGCACTTAATTCCCTCCATATGGATTTCGATGTCTCTGCTTTCTTATCAGCCCTGATACAGAAAGTTCCCTTTGTCAGAGCAGATATAAGCTGGTGACCATAAATCTGAGCTACAGCCTTCTTGGTCATCATAAACATTCAGGAATATCTTGGTGGACTTCAAAAACCAGAAAGGAGGTTCCACAAGTCCAAAAAACATCGATGAGGTGACATCTTGCACCACAAATATGAGATGTCAAGGACACCGTTTATCAGGCATGGCAGTAACAATGATAAGTGTTTAGAGCACAGTCAGGAGATGTTTTAAGATAGTGACTGCACTTGCTGGGGAAGTTATCAGTCTCTCTGCAGAGCCCTGGTACATTAGTTGTCTGCCCAGTGCAAAAAAACTGGCCCCTTCATGGAGCAAAACAAGTTCACCAGAGTCACCACTTCAGGTGATTAGCATTGTCCTCGAAAGGCATCGAACTGTGTTTCAGCAACGCCATCCTTCCTTCTTTTCTCTGTAGTCTTCCTTTCACAAGCCAAGCATACATACATGGAGTTGAGGAAACTTCAGCAGGAGAAAGAAACAACCCCCCCACTCGTCTTGCTGTTTCTTGTAACTCACAAAGCTTCAATGAGAAAACACCAAAAAGGAAAGAAGAGCTGTAGTCTGGAAAGATGGTAGAGCATGGAAAGGAATCAAAACTTTTAAATCACTCAGAAATTAAAGTTTCAGTTGCATTCATAAATTTTAAAAAGGGGAAAGTATAACTGTTCACATATGGCTAAAAATTGCTGCTAAAAAAAATATTAAAAAAAATCCAAACCAACAAACATCAAACAACTTCCCTGAGTCATCCAAAGCAATTTTGGTCCAAGTTGTCAAGTCTATGTGGGTTGCACTGTTCCTGTTGGCACATAGCAAGTTTTGTGTCAGGTATTGTACAGAATTACAAAGTTGCTTACTACTATTGACTTTACTTTGTTCTTTCCATTATATACAGCTTCTATATAAAATATTTCTATGTTTCTAAATCTAACGTAGCTACTAGGTCAGTCAAGCCAGACAGTTGCATGCTAGAGATGTAACAATAAACCCAATGCTTCATATCCACCTGGAAGCCTTTCACCAGAGATGATTTCAGTATGCTGGGAAGGGAAACAACAGGTTTACCTTAAGCTGCGTAGAAGGAGTTTGTTTCAGCTCTAAGAAAAAGGTATAAAAGCAGCCAAAGCATTACAGGTATTGTGAGTTCTGTTCTTCGGAGTGTCAATGAAATGCTGGACCAAGTGATCTTGTTATAAAGTCATAGAATTATAGAACAGTTTGGGTTGGAAGGGACCTTTAAAGGTCATCTAGTCCACCGCCCGCCCTGCAATCAGCAAGGACATCTTCAACTTGACCAGGTTGCTCAGAGACCCATCCAACCTGACCTTGAGTGTTCCCTGGGATGGTGCATCTACCACCTCTCTGGGCAACCTGGGCCAGTGTTTCACCACCCGTGTTATAAAAAAAGCAGAATGGGCGGTATGCTCCCCTGTCACTAAAGAAGAGACATTTTTTCTTGTAACTCCTTCCGAATCTCCAAAGCAAGCTCTTAGGATAAGGCCTTTTTGAAGGGCTGGAATTGCTTCATGATCACAAAGACCTAACTGCACATGTCCAGCAACATCAGAATCCAGATGACTCACAACCCTCCATGGATGATGCATGAGCCCAGAATTATTTCTGCAAATACCTCTCAGGTTTCCTTTTGGGCTCATTGCACACCATCCTGGAGTTCATGAAACTTGGCATTCCAACTTGCTCATCTCTCGTTTGCTTTATAGGTTAAGTAGAATGACAGACCCAGACTAATAAAACAGAAGAACAACGTGGGAGCTATTGAGAAAGAGAAGAGGAACACAGGGATGACCACACAGTCCTGGAATGCATTACCAACCCAAGTATTAGAAATTCATTATTCAAGTTGTGCTGCAAAGCTTAGCTTAAGTGTTATCTTCTTCCACAGCTGTTTCAGCCTAAAGGCTCTCCTTTCCTTCCCCATCCACAAGAAGAATTACTTGTAGAGCAGAGCCAGCTGTTGGCACCCACAGATGTAAAAATGCCTTTTCTCCCTTCTACTTTCCCACACCTAGCCCAGATGTAAGGATTACAAGTCAAAACCCAGCAGCAGTCTATTAGAAGGCACAAGGGATTAAGAAGACTCCAGAAGCTTCACCCAGGATGCCAGAATAAGCAGCAGTCAAGAAGGAAACACATAAGGTTTCAGTGTGGATGCGATGAATAACAGAGGCACCAGTGGGGGTACCTCCCAGAGCTGGGAGACCAACAGGGTGCAGGAGAACCAATGATCCTCACCCACAGCTAGGAAACCCAGAGCAGCACTGGAGAACATCTGCACAAAGCTGCTAAAGCAGCAGAGTCAGAGTCCTTTGACGCAGGACACATCTGCCAAAAAAACCCAACCCTGTGATGCTCCTACCAGCCTGCAGCAATGGAAAGCTGAAGGTAACTCATCTCAGGACACAGAAAATCCTGGGTTGGACAAAACTTGGAAGAGGGAGTGAAACTGGTGAAATTGGATGCTTTAAGATCAGTCAGAGCGATTGGGTCTGAATTCTTAGTGGACATCAGAACACAGAAAGAAAACAAATGGGTAGATTCTGTTTGGGCCCATCACTGCCACACTGACAGCTGTCAGCCAAATTTTCTGTTTAATAGAAATAAGAAATTCTACTTTTAACATAAGCACCCTAATAATGAGGATGGTTGGGCTATATTATAAGAAAGTAAAGAGGGAATCAGAGGGAACCTCCTAATCCAGAGCATCTACTCCAGGGCATCATCTCCTGATGACAAACTCAGATCTGAAAGAGTGAGGAAACCTTACCCAGCTTTCTGATCCACAACATGAGACTCTGTCAGGCTTGATACTTAAATGTATCTTCAGCTGAAACTGTGGGTGTTCAGCTTTTGCCAGGCCATGGCTGCCAATGTTCACATACATGATATTATTTCTTTTTGTTTAAAACAACTTCTTTTCCACTCATGCATGAGAGCCAGGACTGTCCAGACAGGAAGGCTCAAGACCCCGCTGGGACACCAAGGCCATCCAAAAAGAGCCGTTCCCAGTAAGCTGAGCACTGGCAAGATGCTAAAGCAATGCTTAACATCCCGGTGTGGGAGCCCAGGGCTTCTGAAGAAATAAGTAAAATCCTCATGTGGGTATGGAGGACTTCTGAAATTTTTGACCAGTGTCTTTTTCTAGCACCTGGGGAAGGCAGGAGAAGCTAAACACACACAGCTCTTTCAAAGGACAGACACTCAGGATAATCATGTAAATCTTATGCTTTTGCTAGAGCCCACAGCTAGCATTTTTAACTAATGCTTTTCCTTGGAGAAGGTCCCCTGGACTGCTGCAGTGTGAAATGGGAACAGGGCCTGCCTGAGGGGACACAAACAGGCAGTGGAACAACTGCAAGGGGGGTGAGGAAGCCAAGTTCTGTCCCCAGCTCTGTCCTGGTTAATGGTGGCAAAGAAACCGTTGCACACTGACAGGTCATAGCTATCAAATTGTGTATGTGTGTAATTAGGGGGCATCTTCACTTTGTCACAAACAGACCTGGGTCTGGATCTCTGATTCAGTGTGTTGCCTTGGCTGTGATTTCATTCTGTGAGGGGGGACTGCCAAGTAAAAGATCAGCTTTGGGAAAGGCCCACATATGATGCAGCCATACCTGCAGGGATGATATCTACCAGATTTGAGCCACAGGATACTCACTTGCATAGCTGATTCTTCAGCTGCTATTACCAGAGTAATTTTAAATGGCATCTGCCATTTATGGAAGTGTAGGGTATGAGCCCCTCTAAAGATAAATGTATTGACCCTGCCTCTGGTAACCAGACGCTGCTAAGCATCAGGGAATGGTAGGAACTTTAGAAGGACAAGACACATCAACTTTGAACCTATGCTGCCTGAGATTATCTATGTGTCATTACCCATGTGCAAGTCTGTAGCCTTCTGTTATGAAGTGCTCAATAGACAAACCTCAGGTCACCTCCCCTGGAGAGCCAGGGGATTTTTGCAGGCAAGAATAGTGTTTGAAACCTTTAGCATTAGACTATATATGAACTGCTAGCAAAGCAAATAGATAAATGAATAAATCAATCCAGAGCCTTTTCTTTTTTTTCTTTTTCTTATTTTTTTCTGTCTTTTTTTTAAAAATTTTTTTTTATTATGGTCCAAGTTTGGTCAGAATGTGGTTTTGCCTGAAAGAGCCCAAAGAAATGTAATCATATTTTCCTGCCACCAAATCCAAACAATTTACAAATGAAATTCTTGGCCTCACATCTATGCCAATAAATCTTATAAAAAGGGGAAGGAAAAACTGCACATTGTGGTTCTCAAACCACTTTCCACACAGCCTGAGGCAGCCCTGAACTTGGGTCGTTATCAGTGACTACCTAGGGAAATTAATGCTTACAAAAGAGACTGTGCCTATATAAAACTGTCTTTAAACATCTCTTTGCTTCCACCTTCCTGCTAAAGCCAAAAGCCTGGTGGTTGTGTGCTGTGACTGCCATCACATCAAATAGAAGTGTCAATACCTGCCTACCAGCTGATGCTATTTGCTCTTTGACTTGTTGCACCATTAAAGGAAAAGTCTGCACGTTTGCATTCACCTCATCCACACACCACCCATTCCTCCACTACAAACATTTTAGAAATCTCCATTGCTGTTCTTCTTCCTAGATAATCTATTTTATTAATTTTCTACAAAGTGCAGAATTGCTTTTCTAATCATCTTCCTGGTTTGGGATGTTTTGTCCCATTTGAACAAGGACCCTCATATCTGTTGAGTCATTGGAACTAGAGGCTGGAGGTCCTGGCTCTGGTTCCTCATGTCCAGCACTGAAAGGGACCAATGCATCCAGCCTTAAAGTCCTTGCTGCAGAAATGACTCAGGCACTGAGGAATCTAAGCCTAGTTGACGGTACTTGGGCGCCCATGGTCTGTGCCCTTATGCCTATGAAAAAAAATATTTAAGAAATATTTGAAAACTTAAGCCTGAATTTACAACTATGCTCAGTTATTTTTCTCTTTGCAAACCCATCTCCTGTGCAGTTATGCCTCAATACAGAACCTTGTTGATAAAATTGTTTTAAGAGCTCTGTAATGTAGATTAATACAGTACCAAGGGACAAGGGACACTCCCACAGAACCAGATAGCTGCTTTCTGAAATGCCCTTTCAGACCTGCCCGACCTTCTCCTGTTAATGCCTTTGCCTTTCTCCCTGGAACATGCATATGTATTCCAGTTATATTCCAGATAATCAACCCTCCTCTTTCCCAGTGGAGCATCCTTTTCTGTTCATATTTTTTCACATATACAAAGAGTGACAAGTCCCCAGGGAAACCATAGGGCTTTGGCTGTGCACTGTGGCCTGCCTGATGCTACCACTCCATAGGTGCCTCTGCAGTGTTGGAAAGATTTTTATTACTGTTGTGAGGAAGCCACCAATGGTGCAACACAAGAGACAATGAGGTGGGGCAGTGTCAGAGCTTTATCAGCATTCATCCATGATGACCCATGTGATTTAGCTGAGATACCTCTCATGAGCTGGCCATGCCAGCTAAATATTCACAATATACCACACCAATTGCAATATCTCTTGCCCCTTAATACATCCTTCCCTTAGGCAGACCAAACTCAGCCTGCTCTTCTCCCAAAAGTCCTTTAAGTATTACATAGACTACTACTGCCACCCGGTTGCTCTCTCCAGCACCTGTCATTGCTCCATGCTATACACTCTTTTCATCCCTGTTTCTTCACTCCCGTATGTATACCGGACAGAAATCCGCCCTTCATCAGCTTCCCAACCTCCCATCACACCCCAATTCAGGTGTGGAAAAGAGCCACAGTAAGCCAGTTCATTACTGGGGTGAAATCAGCTCCACTCAATGGTTTCTAAGCACAACCTTCTAAGGTCCAACTCTGCAGTTGTGTTCAGGAGGTGACTGTGCCCCTGGGATGCTCCAGAGACACAGCTTCACCTTCTCCATTCAATGGAGAGCTTGAACTGAAACAACTGAGACCCAGGATGCTTTTAAGGCTATTTTTGAGACTCTTTCAAACTTTGTTTTAGATACTCTTTAAACCAAACATGCTGCCAGCAATATTTGGATTGCAGTCACTCACCCCCACAGCAGGCGCGTGTGTCTGCATGCACTCACACATACTTTCATGCTACAGCAGCTTTTTTTTTTTCAAACATCTTTGATATCAAGGGAACCCAGGACAACCACTTTAAAATTTACAAGGCTCACACAGATCTCCTCTAGTAACACTGTTTGGGGAGAGGGGGGCCTCCCTCTGTGTGACTTTTTACTTGCTCAACAAAAATCAAGTGAGGTAAGAGTCAACGTACCTCAGAGCGGCCAAGGGGTGCGTTTTGTTTGTTTGTTGTTAGTTTTGTGTTTTGTTTTATGTCTTTTTTTTTTTTTTTCTAGAAGGGGCACCATTATCAGTCCATCTCCACATTCACGCTGGAGTTATCGCTTTGCCATCTGCTTTCACACAGGTGCGTCTGGTGTACCACACCACGCGTGCTACTTTCTGGCTTTAAAGCCCTGCTTTATCTCACTGCATACAAGCCAAACCCTGATGCCAGCAGCCCTGCACAGCAAAATCCCCCCTGTGCAAAGCAGTTGATGTTACCCCCCCTCCGAGCAGAAATGATGCTCAGACACAGCTTTATACGTGGCTGGCTCGGGGAATGTCCCAGCCTCAAGCTGGGCAGCCCAAGGATGCACATTCTTGCATCTCTCTTTTGGGGTGCCCAGGGCTCCCCGATTCCAGCGTTGCCTCCGGGGATGGGGATGAGGAGAACCAGGGACAGGCACTCCCCGCACCCACTGTCCCCCTGCCGGGATGGTCCCCTTCCTAAACACTCCAGCTCAACAACCGGCTCCCTCTCCCAGGGGTTTTACAGCAGCCGCGAGCAGCGTAAGGGGAAGGAAAAACACCTTCTGGACTGAGCGGCTTTCCCAGACAGGTTTTTCCAAGGAGGAGGGGAAGGAAAGCAGCTGCTGCCTGCGTGGATCGGGCAGCTACAGAGATCGGGAGAGGGGGAAACAAAACCCTCCTTCTCCTCCTCCGAGGCGGCGCCGGCAGCGGCGGTGCTCACCTGCCCGTCCCGCTCCCTGCTACGGCACGGCACGGCTCGGCTCCGGACCCGCATCGGGACCGGCACTGCTTCGGGCCCTCGGGGCACCGCCGCCCGTCGGGGACCTGCCCTTTCCCCTCCAACCCGCTCCCCCAACAGTCTCACCCTCTGGCTGCTTAGGGCAGGAGTGGGTGATCTTTTCCTCCTTCGTTTCCTCCACAACACAAATAGTAGCAATAAAAGGAGAATAAAAAGAAAAAAAAAAAAAAAAAAAGAAAACACCTAAACACCACGCTGCAGTTTTTTCTGCAGATCCACCTGGATGCTGAGCAGAGATGGACTCCATTCAAATACACTTCTGCACTCTTTCCTCTTCCCCTTTCCAATTTCTCCTTTCCTTTCCTTTCCTTTCCTTTCCTTTCCTTTCCTTTCCTTTCCTTTCCTTTCCTTTCCTTTCCTTTCC
>JAOXNO010000013.1:151437450-151465772 GCA_028565335.1 Limnodromus scolopaceus | reverse complement strand
TACCTTGCCTTCCCTTACCTTCCCTTCCCTTCCCTTCCCTTCCCTTCCCTTCCCTTCCCTTCCCTTCCCTTCCCTCCACAGCTCACCTTTCTCTCCCTACTCTCACATCTCCCACCTCCCCAGAGCTCACCAGTGCCCACCTTCCCACATGCACCACACTCGACGGTCCCAGCCCACCGTGCATTAAACCCAAGTGTGTTTGCAGAAGGCGACTGTCTGCTGCAGTTTCCAAACTCACCTGCAAAATGCTGCTTGTTGCTAGAATCCAGGGCAAAAGCCACCTCATCCCTGGAAGCCGGGATTAAATACATTGATTGAACCCAGATTTAGAGCCGTTTTGAACAAAAACACTACTTTGGGGAATGCAGAGCAATCCTGAACTGGCAACCTAGCCTAGGCACTCTGCCTTTTTCTCTTGGCTCTTTGGGGATTTTATTAAAGACAGATCTGACGTCAGGGTGAAGGACAAGCCCTGCATTTTTCCTCTGGAGAAACTTTTCCTGCCTTCACTTCTTCATTTTTGTGCGTGGTGTTGTCCCACCTCCTGCATTTCAGTGTATCGCCGTTAGCCAAAGGGCTCTTAAAGGGAAAGCTGCAGCGCCGTGGTCCATCCTGCCGTGATTTTAGCGCCGCACTGGAACGCTCAGAGCTCACCCCTCATGTGGAGGGAGCTCAGGGAATTCAGACTCTTCCAACTTAGCCAGTACGGCAAGAAACCTTTGATGGGACTTTACTCATTATGATTAATGACCTGACATGTATGCAAATGCGCACAGATGCTTGATTCATTTAATCTTTCAAGAAGAGTGGCTTCATTTGAAGTACAGAAGAAGGATGTTTGTCCTGCAAGCGCACCCGGTAGGAGGGAGTCTACCGGCTCCTTTGGGACCCCCCAGCACTTTACAGAGCAGCCCACGTGGGAAATGAAAGGAAGGGCACACTATCCCCTGCCACGCTGCGCATCCCTTCTATGATTTTGGTGGTGTGCATCAGAGCATGTATCAGCCCCTGGGCCCAGTTACATTTCTATCCCGTGCCAGCAGTGGGCATAACAAATATTGCCCAAGTACAGGGGAGTGCAAACCCCACCCTGATCACCTGTTAATGTATACCCTGATTTTAGCTGGGTCATCTCTGATGTATTTTTCTCCTTTTACATAGGCACAGACACAGTATTTTCCCTCATCCCTCTAAATCTGAATTTGAAAGAATTTAAAGTCTCTTTCATCCTTAAACTGAAATAGAATAGTAGAAGGAAAATGACTGCTTGCAAAGGGAAGAAAAATCACATTAAACAGCTTTACAGATCTTAAAACCTAAGAAAGAGCTGAGATATGGGCTAAAAGGGATGTCAGGGCAAATTTTAAAGTAAGGAAACCTTCCTGCTTGGTCTGGCAGGCTGGGCAGTGCTGGGTGTGTGAACACTGATGGCCAAACTAGAACTGAGACGGTGCCTTAACCTCTGTGCAGCCTCGGCTACCTCCTGTAACTCAGGTGTGCCAGGTAGGGCTGGGTTGAGTCACCTGGAACCCCCCAGGAGTGACTCCAGCTCTCCAGAAAGGGTTGAGGTGAGTCACTTGGACCCCCCCGGCAGCCACCCCAGCTCTCCAGGGGATGTGGTGGGGTTTACTCCCTGGACCCAGCATGGTTGAACACTCAAGGCTGCAGCTGATGGTGGGTGGGGAGGGGAGAGAGAGGAAGCTGTTCTCCAGTAACGCATATTCTCACAGTGACTTTCACCCCTTCATGCTGTGTGATGTGACATGGGCGGTTCAATGGTTTTACACCAGCTGGACCAGGGAGCTCTAAAAAGACCAGATTTTTTGTGGGACAGCCTAGACAGCCAGCTGCCCTGGGAAATGATTCAGTCAGAGCTTGGCCACAAACTGGAGGAAATGCCACCTTCCGTCTTCCTCCTCTAGCTTCTTCACTCCTACCTCAGCCCCTTCCCAGGACATACCAACCTGAAGACCAGGCTGGGGATTGTATTTTCTGCAAGGTTTTTGCTGTTTCCCTTCTCCTTCCTCTATATCCTTCCTTCTCTTTCCCCACTTCATCCTCTGTTCATTCATTCCACCTCCCTTTATTTCAGTACTTCTTTCTCACCCCTCTCCGTCACCAGTACACATCACAGAATCACAGAATCACAGAATGGTAGTGGTTGGAATTGACCTCTGGAGATCATCTAGTACCCTCTCCAGAAGTTCCCTGTCCTTCTTGAACTGGGAAGCCCAGAACTGGACACAGTACGCCAGATAGGGCCTCACCAGGGCAGAGTAGAGGAGGAGGGTAACCTCCCTTGACCTGCTGGCCATGCTCTTCTTCATGCACCCCACAATGCCATTGGCCTTCTTGGCAACAAGGGCACATTGCTGGCTCATGGTCACTCTGTCGTCCACCAGGACTCCCAAGCACTCCCACCATCCTTCCTCCTACATCAGGAATACTCAGTCACAGGCACTCTCTTTCTCTGCTGAGGAATCTAGAAATAAGCCTGCTATCTTCATGTCACTCAGGTGGTGTTCATCTGCACATGTGTGTTCATCTACAGGTGGTCATCTACTACTCAGTACCTGACTTTGGACTCCAAATCCCTGAATACTCTGTGAAGTGAAAGGAACATTTTGAAAGTGCAATTCGTTTGACCTAGGTGAGATGGACTCTTAAAAAAAAAAAAGTAAAACTGGATGGATTAGCCTAGGGCAATAGGCACAGATGTAAAGTAGTTGGCTAATACCTCGTACAAGTTGTGCTTGCTGGCTTGGTCTGAAGGGGCCGTGCTAGCAGTCCTAGCAAAAGCAGCTTTGCAAATGGAAGAGGAACAGGAGTTCAAAGCTCCTGGGTTATCAGACTATAAAATCAAGGGAAAGAACACTTTATAAATGACACCAGAAATGGCATTGTGTTGTTCTTGGTTTTTTCCCCCAAAACATTTTGTTATATCATTCTCTTTTGACTCTTTCCCCTGCATATTTTATTCCCCTCAGTGAATTCCTTATCTAATGCTGTGGTCAAGTGCGTCAGCAAGGATAGAGTCTTCAGGATGTGGACATCTGGTTGCTTCCAGCTTCACAGCTCATCTCAAGTTGGTCGTGGGAGTTTGTCATGTAGCAATCATAAACCAGACACTCTGTGGTAGCTTGGGTGAGACAGGGATCAAGGACAGGGTCTGCGGCTCCAGGGCAGCGGTGCTGGGACATCCAGCTGCCTCAGCAGCCTTTCCAATGGTGATTCCTGTGTGGATATGTCACATCGGTGCACTTACAGGTGTGACTGGGTGTAAGGGCATTTCATTAAGTCTCAAATGACATGGACATCTAGGCTCTTCTTTAAGTCAGTGATGGCAGCAGCCCACACCTTGGCTTTGCTTCCGGGGGCTCCCAGTTCCCTCTAAGGATGGCAATGCTAAAAGAGACCAATACAATCCTGTATCACCCTGGCTTTATTCTGGACAGTCTCATACCGACCACAGTAAATGCAGGCTCTTCTTTATCTAGTTCAAAGACTTAAATTAAATCTAAGATCTTCAAATGGTGGAAAATCCACTTCATGTTTTGGTGAGTTCAGTACATTCACTATTAAAAGTTTGTGCTGCATTTTCAGTCTGAGTTTGCTAGTTTCATCTTTTTGCCAATGTCTGCTTGGCTGATGAGAATTCAGCACCTTCTTCCAACATATAAACATGCAAAGGTTCAGTAAATCACCACTGACTCTTCAGTAAAACAGGGAAGCCACATTGTTATGTCTTAGTGTCTAATTGGTTTTCTGGACCTTGAAGCAATTTTATAGTTTTAATGACTTTTGTCTCTTTACCTTTCACCTTCCATGGACATTACGTCTGTGAATGCAACTGTCCATCACTCTGCAGTCATCCACAGTGAACTGGAAGCAGGTAGCACACCCCAGTGCAAACTAGCTCTGATTCTGTTAGCCTAACACTTTAATATCACTCCCACTTCAATGCATCCCTTAGGCTTCTCGGCCACATAAACAGGTTTCTCAATTTGACTCCATTTTATAGCCTTTTTAGACTAAATAAACTGGGAAATGGATTGATTTATTTTATGCTGTTTGATGTGCCTGACACTTTTACTGAGGGCTGTAACTGGCCAAAGAACACAGGGACTGCTAAGAACAGCGAGTTCAGGGAGGATGGATGCTGCCCTTGCTTTCAGAAGTACGGCAGGAATAGCTCATTGCCTGTAGCAGATTTACCCTGTAATAAGTGAGATCAGAGTCTGCCTACAAGTCCAAGGGAAAAAAAAGTAAAAGCACCTTGGAATTTCCTGACTCATAAAAGGTAAAGGCTGAGTCACGAATCTGGCGTTTAAACAAGCCAAATATATAGTTGTGTTAGTTCTCTACCAGGGTGCCTTTCTCCAGTCTGGGGTGATGGAGGAGACACCCCTTCCATGCAATATTTGCCTGCTGAATAGCTGGGACCCCGCTGGGACTGCAAACAACAGGAGGACTGGGAACATCACCTGCTTTAGGAGGCATATACTGGAACGGGAAGGGAGATGGGAGAGTCAAACTGCACCAACTATTATCATTGTTGTTATCACTACTTAGGTGTCGGGAAGGAGCATTGCATCAGCCTGGTCCTTTGAAATATTGAAGAAACTTTAGAAACAAGAGTATGAAAACATCTGGTTTAGCTTACTCTTGATAACATCAAGTGTCTGAGCACTCAGCCAGCCCCACTTAACACAGGTGAATATCTCATGTTCACAGAGTTCCTGGCCTTTGCAGATGAGCCTTGACACCACAGAGTGCAAGAAGCTGCAATACAGCAGGAGGACACACTCTTTTGCTGCCTAAACAGTCTTTCCAAAGAAGAAGATGGAGGGGAATCACAATAAGGATAGAGAGCCAAAAGCTTCTTTGCTCCTGTTCAGCCTTGTATCCCTGGTATATGATGCACAAGGTATCAGCAAGGAGATACTTTACTGTGGTAAATCCACCACTGGATGCCCTCAGTCCCTTAAAACATGCCAGGTGAAGGGAGGTACCTTGAAATGTTATTCTGTTCAGGTTTCCATTACTGAGTAAGGATGCATGATGCTGTGTGGCTTGCAGTCCTCGTGCCGTTGTACTTGTAAGGCTGATAATACACACAACAGCTAAAAATAAAATCAGCTGGTTCAGGTAAACCAGCCTGACAGCACTCCAGGACTCAGGGATTATTTCTCCAAAAAGCTGGTATAAATCAGATCCACTGATACGAGTGAAGTGGCAGCTAAGTCTGAAAAATGGAACCTTCAATGTTTAGTTCATTCATGCAGCCAAAATCATTTATATTCGAGTGAGAATACTGCCTTTAGGGAGACACAACTGTGGTTTCATCCCCCATAAATCCTTCAGACTTATTAGGACAGGTCTTCAGCTGGTGTCAATCTGTGTAACTGTTGATTTCAGCAGTATGAATCTGGATGACAGCAGCTGAGTTGTTCCACTGTGAGCAAAAACATGAGGGTTTGAGTGACAGTAGCAAAAAACTATGCCACTAAACTACCAGTTTCTGTAAGTTTCCATTTAAAAAAAAATAAAAATAGAACTTTATGGCAATTTACAAATTTGTGTCATATTAGATTTTCAGTTATTGATGCCAGTAACTTCAGATATTGTATTTTCTTTATTGCCCTCAAAAGCAATGGCCTGACTATTGCGTTCATCTATTCTTAAGTTCTCATAATTTCCTGTTGGACATTTACGTGGCCATTCTGTGGTCAAAAAAAGACATTCTGATGGTTTTGAACCAGTACCAGGCATTTGTGACAGCAACAACAGTACTCTGGGGTATCCGGTGTTTTTCCTGAGCAATTGTCTGCCTCAGTATCTGCTCTCAAAAAACATCTGTTTCTTAATTAAAGCTTTCAAAAAGAACTTAGAATAAAAAAAAATAAAACCCACAAAAAACAATGAACCAGCACACAAATAAGATGCCAAACTCTGAAAATAATTAATAACCAAAATTAACAGGCCATAGAAAATCAGGAACCTGCCTGAATTATGAACAAGCTCTGATAAATTCTTGCTGTAGAAAAGGAGTCATGTGGAAATAAAGATTTACATAATATTTGCTAACCAATAAAAGAAGCTGGATTAATAACACATATTGAGTCTGAGCCTCAGCTGGTATAAAAATGAAGTCCTTGGAGTTGCATTGATTTGTGGCATTCATGGGTGCAATGCATTATTCATAAACGTTAGTTGAACTATTTGAACAAATGTGGGAAGTGCAGGGGAGGAACTTTTGGGTTTGCTTCCTACAGATGTTTTTCTTGATGCACATGAAATGAGAGGAAAATATATCGACTAGCAAACTACGTAAGGATGAAGAATCCCAACAAATATTGTACACATTCCTGAAATCTGCTCTCTTTGTAGGTTGGTCTGCTTCATTTTGTGGTCTCTTTGACACATAATTTTATGACATGCTCCAGAAAATGACTTATTAATAGATCTCCAAGAGATCAAACCTGTTTGGAACATGAAATATTTGAGGGCCATTTTTCCCTTTATGGCCCGAGTATCCAAATTCTGCATTCTGGCAACCGTTTCTTCAAAGTTTCCTTTGGTATTTGGTTACTAAATGTTTCTCTTTCAACAGCAATGCTTTCATTCTCTGTTTCCTGGGGAAATGGAGCTTATGCAATCTCTTCGTACGTGTTCATGTCTGTCTGTCTGTCTCTGTCCCTTTGCAGTCATTTTTGAGCCTCTTGGCCAAAATCAACCCAAATTTGTCAGACAGAGAGATACCTCACTGGCGATCGCGTTCCTGCGCATTTTGTGAAAGGAGGCACAGAGGAAGAAGAGAGAGGCCATAGGAGTTTCACACCTTTGGGAAAAGCAGGGTGTTTGCTCACGCTCTATTAGACGCCAGAGAAGCCACACAGCTGAGACCTCTCAGACAGCCGACTGCAGGAAAACAACTTCAGCTGGAGCTTGCAGTCAGCCACCAGACACAAACCTGTGGGGAAAGCAGCTTTATTGATGTAGTGTTCACAAAAATACTGCTACTTTAGGCACACATAATCTACATGCTCTCAAGTTCTCATCTTCTTATTTTTTTATTTCCTTCAAGCAGCACTTTAAGCTTCCTCTCCTCCCAGACCATGCCAATATTTTTCCTTAATTTAGTCTCAGTTATAAAAGCAAAAAGGGTGAAAACAGAGGTATTCATTTTCATACTACAACCTTAGGAAATAAAATATTAAGTCCGTCACAAATTCTTCCCTGGACTCTTTCAAAGTGCAAAGATACAGTCACATTCCAGTGGATATAGAGTGGTTCTGCCTCAAGAAAGTGAATAAACTGAGGGTCTGATAAAGGTTGTTTTAGAGACCTCAGCAGAAGTATGTCTCAGCTATGGAGAGCATTCAGGATATATGTGGTTTTATTAGCATTGATAATTGCATGTGAAGCATTTAAAAAATATTATAATGAAGATAATAAATTAGTTTTCCAAGCCCTGGAGGGCGTTCACCACATGCCTGCTAGTGTTCATTATCAGTTTTACAAAATTGGGACCATTATGCTTTTATTTCTTGATTTCATTTGGAGCCCTGTTGTTTGGCAACCCAAAAGACACAGCCCTGAGGCAAAGAAAGGGACAGGGCTCAGGAGGTGACTTATCCCAGCTGGAATGCCAAAGCAGGTCACTGCCCCAAGCTCTGCTGTCTGTAATCAGTGTCCACCTTGCTCCAGCCCTGCCTAGTGTGACAAAACTTCCCACCCTCTCCTGGACTGAGGGCACCACACAGAGTAATCACTGTTTTCTTCTTGGATTATTTTTCCTTCCTCTTCTCCTGTCAGCCTTTTGGAGCAGATGGGACGACAAAAACTTGTATTCAACCTGAGGGAGCAGGAGAAGAACAGGCTGGGGCAAGGTTCTGAGCACATATGCTTGGAGGAAATGTTGGTGCAGTTGATGTCTACCTTGATCCAGCAAATGTTTTCCTTCTTCATCGAGTAATAAAATGGTTTCACAGGATCTGGCAGTACTTCTTCCCCTTGAACATGGCTTTGGTCCATCTCCCTTTAATCACGCCCAAAATTGTTAACTCCCTGAGGAACTGCTGGGTTGCACATGTTCAGCAAGGACAGGCTTCCCAAAAGGAATTTGGACACATTTTGGGACACTGTGTGAGCAGGCACAGCACAGGAATGGGGAACAAAAAGGAGAAGATCCTCTCATGGGATCCACAGCATCGTGCTCCTGAGGCTGCATTAGTTACTGTTGGTTTTAAGCACTGGAAAAATACACAAAGTGTACATCCTGTATCCCCCACAATTAGGAAAAATTGTTGACAGTGTGTGTTTGTTTTGTTTTGTTTTGTTTTGTTTTTAAAAAGGAAAGCTAAAAATACAACCTGTACATCTATCAGTTTCACTGAGATGGTTGCACCTATTTTTCATTAGTCGGAACTCAGTATGACATTAGTAGCATCATTAGATGCCAAAAATGAAAACGCTTCACCCTTTCCCACAAAGTAATTTTCTGCCCCAATGCCATTGCTCCCCACTCCTTACTTGACAAGGGAGAAGTGTGTTGACTTGAAGTCCAGAAGAGACCAACTTGACTTCGGATGTCACAGGTTGAGGACTTGGAAGGTTGATTCCAGTGAATCAAAGGGCCTTTCTCACTCTGTTCCCACTCCAACAGCTCTTTTGATGTAGCTCTTCCTTTCTACTGGGTTACAAGGTCTTCACCTTTGCAGGGCTCAGGATTGTTGTTTAGGGACTATCATAACACAGCTTCAGTCCATGAATGGTGTGTTCAGGCTCCAATACAGTGAGAACTATTTGAACTGTAGTGAAGCTGCTCCCCTCATCCCGGAGGGTCCTTCGGCTCCGTGCAGGCTGGTTTCCATTACTCCCACTCACTCTGACTCCCTGACCTCTGTTTGGTCCATCACAACATGATCCACACATCTCAGATTGTCCTCTGGGGCACACCACAGAAACACCTCTCAAAAAAAAGCTTTTTTTTTTTTTAAAGGAGGAAACTGGTATTTCAAGCAAAAGTGGTCACTTTTGACAAATAAAGTTCTAGCTTAATTTGGGAAGCTCTTTCACTTGCAGTCTTATCTGTTTGCTTTTTCAGTCTCAAATATGTTTCTCTGACATGATGTCTCTGGTTTCTGGTGGCAGCCCTTGAGGCACTGGCTGGCTGCATTCCCAGCACCTCACAGAGCAGGATTCAGTATGGAGCCAGAAAAATGCACAGCTCAGCCCCATGACTGAGACACCAAAATACTCGTGTGGGGTAGATAGTTTCCTTTATTTTCACTTACTTCAAGTTGTTGTAAGCCGTGGAGGTGAGGGGTTTCCCAGGAAAGCCACCCTTCTCTTTGCACAGTGGGGACTGTTGTCCTCATATTGTGTCACCTCCCAGAGGAACCTTAGAAGAAAAAGTCTCTGACCTATTTGAGGCCTCAAGGTGTCTGCTGACACTATAAGTAAACTGGCCAGCTTAGAAGAGCTTTCATGTGTTAAAAGCCTTTTGGCTTTATTTATTCACCATGTGTTGGGTCAGGGTCCTTAAAATGTGCCTGGGGAAAGTGTCCACACAAGTGATGGAGAATGCTTGGAATCCGCAGGGTACCCATGATGGAGTGTAGCTCCTGGCAAGTCACCGCTTTGGGTGGGAGCCATCACAACGTCTCTCCTGCCTGAGGACCCCAGGTTATTGTTTTTTTGAGCAGGGAAGGGCCTGGGCTGAGACCAAGGCCAAGGCACTGAGGATCTAGTGAGCAGATTCAGGAGCTGAAGAAGGGAAATGGGTGAGGTGGGAGGCAAGGCAATATGACCGAGGCACAGTCAGAGGGCTAGAAGAGTCTCAAAGGGTCCTCTCATATATGCCATACTCCAAGGCACAAACTGCATTAAATAAACTCTTCCTGACAGATGTTTGTCTAACCTTGTCTTCAGGGAGCAAGACTACTTCCCTCTGCCCACTCGGCAGCAAGCTATTCCAGGCCTTCCCTGTCCTCAGAGTTAGAGAGGTAAGCCTAATGTCCACCTTAAATCTACCTTGCTGCAGTGTAAGTCCACTGTTCCTTGGGCACACTGGAGGAATTATTCCTTTCCTGTGCATTGCAACATTTAACCAGTTTAAAGACAATACGTGTATCTTCACTGCAACCTTCTCTCTTCCCCTGGTTCTCCCACTCTTTGCTCAAACATCATAATTTCTGGCTCTCTCTGTAATCTTTGAGGTTCCCAAAACCGGGACTAGACAGAGACTCCTGTTTACAACTCCTAGAGTTCACTTATTTTCCAGTTACTACTTCTTGACCTGCAATCCCTAGATTACTTCTGCAGGAAGGCACCTATTCCCACCACACTGGTTGCTCTGGCTGAGGCCAATGACTATGAAGCTAGAACAGGCGGTCACCTGAATGGCCACAACCCTATTGTTAGCACCTGGGAAAGCAAGTCTGGTCACCACTGCAGCAGGAGAGGGAGGATGTCTGCAACATCAGTTAAACCTTCTGGGGCAACACGATTGACAATAGCAACAAAATCTCAGCAGTAACCACCTTCAGATATGCCCCGGCAGAATCAGTAACCTGCAGTTTTAATTCTCTTTCCCTCTGTTATTTCCCAAGTTAGTTTTCCTATGGTAAATGCACGTCAATCCTGTTCCTTCATCCTTGGAGAAAGAAAATAAGTAGTGTTGTTGATACAATTGAGAAGCCTGACCCAAACCCATGCCTACTGTTATCCTCAACTCCTTTATGAACTATTTCAGAGGACCTCTGGGGTATCTTTTCTTTTCAAACCTTGACTTGTATCATCAGCAGATGTAGCTCCTACGCCCTGCTGTCAAGACAGGAAGGTTTTGAAAGGAGGCTACATCCCAGAGCCTCACTCCAGCTATTCCTCCAGGGCAAGAGAGCGGCATGGATAACCCCCACTGAGGGTAACTCTCCTACCAGATTGCCATCCACACCACAGGATTTTATCTGGGCTAGATTCCCATCTCACTTGATCAAATTTCATGTGAGACAGTGTCAAAAGTTTTACTATAGTCAAGATCAAATCACATCACAGAAACTTTGTCACCTTCTTTGTACATATTCTGTCTCCCATACCCTCAAGATCTGTCACAAATCTAGTGTTCTTTTAATCATGTTTGTTTATAATCAACATATGCTTGGTGTTGCTAAGCTCCTTCTGATCTTCAAAGTGTTCAAAAACGGTCTGCTCCACTTGTTTCAACATTTTTCTAGGTGTTGAAAGTATGCTGATTGGTAGATAATTCCCTAGCTCTTCCTTTCCCCCCACATCAATAGACCTATCTCTGCCCTCTCCTCTCTCTCTTAGGTCTCACATATCCTTCAAGATAGTGACTAGCCAGTTCTCTGATTTAAACAAAAATATATGTCTTTTCAAAGAACTCCTTTAGACTGCATTTTGCTTACTGTAGACTGAATTCCTCCTTCCCACTCATTGGTGCTGGCATACTAGTCACTGGCTCATAGCAGTTCCAGTGAAGGCTGATGTGTGAAAGGCATTAACCACTTGAGCCCTACAGGCATTATTAGTTATCCTTTCTCACTAAGTGGAGGACCAGGTTCTTCCTTTATCTTCCTCTCTCTGATGAAATATTAATAGAAAGCTCTTTGTTACCTTTCATGTCCCTTGCTAGTTGTACCTCATTCTGTGCTTTGGCCTTTATGATCTTGTCCCTACGTGCTCCAGCAATTCTTTTATAAGCATCTTTAGTAAACTGACCTAGTTTCCACTTCTTTCATGTCCTCATAGACTGTCTGTTTGATGCATGCAATTGCCAGCCGTTACCAGCACAGGCTGTGCTTTACCTCTGGTACGGAGATTGGGGAAACCAGGATCCTCTACCAACCCATTTTCACCAGGATAATGTTACTAAGAAGAAATATTGTAGAATCATTGCTTCTGTGTGTGAAGAGTCACCTCAGTGTTGCACTAGGATGGGCAAGCAGACGCCTAGGAAAGAGTTGTTCCATCAAATGACAAAAGGTACCAGCCCTCTGTATTCAATTATCAATGTCTCTTAAATACAGACTTTCCTTGAAAATTGGGGTGTGGGATTTCTGAAGAGGAATAGGTTATTAAATGGTCTCAGACATGCACTAGAGTGCGTGAATCTTCTCCCAGCTTTTCTTAAAAGTTTTGCTCCAGAAAAAAAATCAAAAAGGCAGCATATCCACACCAAGAAGCCCCAAACCCGCATTTCTTTTGCTGTCTCCCCTGTAAGCATTCCTGTGGAGCTGCAAGTACTTATTGAGGGGTAGCTGTTTCCACTGTGCTTTCCTGTGTAGCAGCATGGTGAAGAAAGTGCTGGGGTAAATTATCTGCTGTTTGACTTATTGTCAGGAATGATAAAACAGATGTTTCACATGCATGAACTTTTCATGATCTTGGGCTACAGACTGGCTAGATAATGTGAATCCTATTACAGCATGGAACAAGGAGCTGTAGCGGGCATAGAAGTCCCAAATTGAGCTCCTGATGATATAGCTTTTTCCACAGCTTATCCCTTAAACCACACACGTGCTAGTCCTTGCACATCCAGCTACATTTCTGTACCCATTCTTAGCTGGAAGTGAGACTTTTGGCAAATTATTTGGAAAGCTCCATAAAATATATATTCCTGTTTCCCCAGCTAATGCTAAGCCCATCACCCTTCAGTGTGCTCAGGATCTCTGGAAGGCTTCTGGGCATGATTGTTTCTTTTGCCTTCTCCCAGGTGAGAACATTTATTCTTACACCTACCATTAGCATGCCCTAGGCTCTGCAAGAGAAAATGCATCAAACCCCTTTGCACTGCCCCAGAGACACAAAGCAGCCATAAAGCAAGCTAAAGCTGTTAATTGCTCTGCTTCCCCAAAGCAACATAAAGGAGTTGGAGTACCCTGGAGAATCTGGCATTTACAGAGTAATTTCTATTGCATGAAAGGCATAACCCTTAAAATCATAGACATAATGCTCAAAGGGATTTTAGGGCATCACGTAGTCCAACCTTTCACACTGAGGTGGGCTCAAGGTTAGAGGTAGGTTCCAACCGACGAAGTTTGCTTGTGCTTTTTTTAAAACTGAAGGTGATTAAACAATGTATTTCTGGAGACTGATTTGTACCTCAACATGCAAAATGGTCGAGGTTTCCAAACAGGTTTGCACACCAAATCCTCAGTCTATTCTTTCTGTTTGCTGTGCAATTTTCATACCTACTGTAGAGTGGCTGACAGGAAGCAACATTGGAGATAGTAGATTATGTGACTGTCATATTCCATCTTTGTAAATGGAATGAAATATGATGGAATTTTGGTATAAATGACTCTGAGCTTGAATAATTCCTTGCAGCCCTTCCTCGCATTCGCCCTATTAATCATGAGGTTAGGGAAATACTGCTTGAAAGATGTGGTAATGACTTGGAGCCCAGCACAAACAGTAAAAAATTGCTGTTTTAGGAAATATTGTCATTATCCCATAAATATGGCATATCTGCATAGTCTCTGCCTTAGCACATATGGACCATGCAGAGGAAATTATATTACATCATCACATTGTCATGTGCAGTTGGCAGGAATTCTGGGAGCCATTCCTTAACTCTATGTTCAGATGAGAGAAAGAAACAAGTGACAGGTAGAGTTGATCAAGGTAGAAGGCTTAGTTTTTTTAATAACTTTCATCTGAGACAGACAGTACGATGATGGAAATAAAACCCATCTTGGCCACAGTTTCTATGTGAAGTCCTTCGCGTGTAGTTTATGAATGTGTTGAAGTAATTTTCTTGACTGTATCCTAAGAAAGGAGAGACATTCAGTTTTCTTTACCATTTGAAATAAAAGTAATTGCAACAGAGACCAAAGCAATGTATTCAGTTTGGCCCTACATGCTACTCACATCAAAACCCTCAGCAATAGCATTAAGGGAAGATCTGTAGAATCAAAAAAGGTGGAATTCATCACATCTGCCATTGTAGGAGGTAAACCTGAGCTGTCTGTCTGGGCTTCCGTCCAATCTGACTGAGTCAGTACAGCTTATGGTTCAGTTTATCCACCCACATACAGGTGTGCATTTCAGGAGATGAACCACCCCCTCAACCCCCTTGGTGCTTCTACTTGGCTCCGCGTTGACCATAAAAGGAGCCTGGGTTGGTTTGGTCACATATCGACTCCTTATCTATATCTATCTGACATAAAGTCACATAGATCTGCACTATGTGATGGGCAAAGGAATGACTTCTATGGAAATCTGCAGAAATCCCTCTTCCATGGAACTTCATGTTTTTGGGTTGGGGTTTGTTTGTTTGTTTTTCAGTAGGAAATTTGCTACATGGTGGAAATGCGTCACTGATGCGTATTGCAATGCGAGGTACATACATGGGGGTCTGAGGGACTAGCCATGTCTGACATGCTGGACTGCCACCGCTAAAGGAAGAGAAAGGGGTCAAAAAGAACAGAGAAAAATGGGAGAACTCTCACATATCCTGCTTCATAATTCTTATTAAAAAGGGAGATATGTGCACACGTATTAATGCAATGGGCTCCAAAATCTCTCTACAGTAACACATAGATATAACTTGTACATTACCAGAAGCACAAAGCAGCACCATTTTTGCAGGATTTGAGACAATCGTTCTTGTTTCCTGTGAACTGCAAGTCACAGAATATCATCCGGTTGCCTGCAATCAGCTCATGCTAACTGAGTATCTTGAAAAGCATCCAGCCATGGCTGAAAACAGCAGGAGACCGAGTTGCCACCACTCCTCATGCTGATTTGTTCCAGTGATCTAATCAGTTTCCCTTTGGAGACACTGGTAGACATTGCCTCTACCTTAAGCTTGTCTCAATTTAATTGCTAGCCATTGTTTCCTGTGCAACTTTTCTTACTTTGTATTTTTTCTGTGCCTCTAAGAGGCACCTCATTCTTCTTATCTAGTAATTTAGAGAAGCCAAATTTTCTTATAACTTACGGAAGCTAAATCTTTTATTGTGAGATATTTTCTTGCAGCCCTTTAGGTATTTTTCTGTGGCTTCTCTCTGTTTTCTGTACAATTTCTTCAAGATGCCTTTAAAAACATAGTTATCAGGCCAAGATGCAGTATTCCAGTACGCACTGCCGTTCCAAACCCAGCATCACTTCTCTTACTCTCCTCCTCTGTGTACGTTTGATGATCACATCAGTGATGTCATTTCCCCCAGCACCATTCTGAGTTAAAATTAAGCTGTGTATCCACTACCATCTTTAGGTCTGCTTTGGTCTGTGCTTCTAGGATGCAGGTGCCACCTTTATGCAATTTCATTTACTTTGAATGGGTCTAATTTGCAAAATGTTTCATCATCTTTTCTGCCCATCTTTAAGCCACTGGGAATCTCTAGATTCAGCTCTAAAGTTGCTGATAGAAAAATGGAAGGTTTTGGACCAATTTCTGTGAAATCCACTAGAAGATCTATTGCTTGATATATTCTACTCACTAAAAAGAAAAATTTGCTAGCTGTCAGTTAAGTGGTTCTTCAATCAATTAAAAATGTGATTTGTTGTTGTACAGGCAATAGTTTCTTTTATTTTTAATATTATGTGGTGGCAGAAGTATAAAACTTGATCAGTCAGTTTACTGCCATATGCAAAATATCAGTTTTGTTAGATAAGAGATATTTTTATATGAACATGTCATTAAAGATCATTAATTGTAGTCCTAGCTTTTAACCTCATTATTGATTTATGAACATGTCTCTTTTTGATACAAATGGCTGGTTGGCTCTCAGCCTATCTTTGCATTGCCTTGTTTGTCCTCAGCAAATATTGGCAGAGAACTAACATTTTTCCAGTCATCTGTAATTTCCCCAACATTGTGAGATTAAAAGGAAACATCAGGGAACCAGAGACTGCATCAGCTTCACTTTAAGATGCCCGAGTCAATGTTAGCCAGGCCTGCTGATTTCAAAAAGAGTTGTTTCACATTCTCCGAACCACTAAGGGCTCAGAAAGTAGTTTGTCATCCTCATGTGATCTTAGTGTATCATCCTGCTGTACCCTATATCATCCTCCCAAATACAGACTAGAAGCATGCTACCTTTATCATTACTAGGATTTAATTTGTTCCTGACACACTTGAAAAACCCTCTCTTTCTTCCTATCTTTGGCCAGCTCTGGATAGCGTCTGATCTCTTCAGCTTCCCTTATCAACCACCTAATTAGAGAGAAATCACAAAATGTATTTCTAACCTTCTCATTTGTTATAGTCTCTTATTTTTAAATTGTTTCCACTCATTGCCTTTCCTTGTCAATTGCACTTTTAATTGCTGGGTTGTTTTTTTTTTCCTTTTCTGATGATCTGACACATTCTTCATAAATAAAGTCCAATTGTTATTCCTGATGACTCTTGATTTTCTTTCCTTTAGCACATTTTAATGCATTTTTGGTTACAAGTCACACACTTATAGGTAAACCTCACTGCTTCCATTTCTGCTATGGGTAATGTTGAACAAATGATAAAAAAGAGTTTTAAACTTCAGCAGGAGAGTCCCGGCATACAGATGGTAGCTGTGAACATCAAAATAATAGTAATAATTTAAAAAAAAATCACTGTAATTAATCTACTGGGGATTTTGTTAAAGTATCTACCTGAGGACATCAGAGCAGCACACAGGGCACCAGGTTGATTGTTGGGAGCATTAAAGCGTCAGCTGGCCACTGCCTGGCTCTGTGGCCACTGTCAACTTTTTCCTCTTTGTCCTTTGAATATGAACAGACAACACTAAATAAATTGTACAGCAAATATCTGTGCTCAAGCAAAGTTCAGTGGAAGTTGCAGATGTAATCACAAATCTGCTGTTCCTGACTCTTTGAAGACTTGCTTTGCAATGAAATAGTTTTCTTCTGCATATTTCCTCTTGTTTGTTTGCTTTTGGTAATATGCTGTTTCCCAGGGATCAGTTTTTGTGTTTTTTTTACTGAGGGAAGAAAGTAGCTTTCTTTTCATACATTGCTGCTTGTTTGCTTGCTTTTTTAATATGCTGCTCCCATGGATTTCTCCTTTTTTGTGGCGAGCGAAGAATCCCACAATATATTGCATCAGTCCCCGCACTCTGCACCAGCAGCACAGCTTGAGCCATGTCCCGGGCGCTGCGGCAGAGAGCAGAGATGGAGCTAATATTAACCACTCGCAGGAAGCATCTATCAGCCACAGCCAGCCAGGTGCTGAGCAGCGCCGAGCTGCTGAGCCTGATGTGGTAGGCACAGGTGAGTTTACAGAGAGATCTTGTCTTTCCCTTTTTGCCCCTTGCTTTTATGTCTCCGAACTACTGTCAGTGTGTTTTTACTGGCGGGGGCCCTGCTATGCAGAGCGTGAATATATGTAGCCACGTATTCATACTCCAGCATCGTAGCAGGCTCACAGAATTTCCTTGAGAATAACCCATGAGGGATAAACGCTGATTTTTATGACTAAATGCAACTTAAATGAATACAGCCAGAATTCCACACAACAAAAGTAAAAGGAAAATCTCTAGACCCTAGACTTCCTTGCAGTGAAATTTCAAAGGCCAGCAGACAACAAGGCTCTCTTTGCACTTTCCAAAAACATTAGAATAATTCAGGAAGTCTGAAAAACATCTCTATATCTCTCCCTCTTGTGTTATGACATGGTCAAGGTAAATATTTGTATTGCTCAATTTTTATGCTGCATCACCATTATGACCGTTGTTGAACATGTTGTGACTTACCAGCTGTGAAGGCAACGCAGGAGACATAGGGACTAGTGAAGGGAAAAATAATTTACCCCCTGGAAGCTACTGAAATCTGTGAAGATTCCTTTACAGATGATGGGATTACTCCTGGCAGAGCACATTCTTCTCTGTAAAGCAATCACTGGCTGATCTTTTGAGGGCTGAGTGACACCAGCTGTGCTCTTCTACTCTGGAACACTTTTTCGGAAACTATTAGAAAATGTGATTTCTATAGTCATTCAAATTAATTACAGGTTGAACATTTGTATAGGAAACTTGAACTCATGGCTGCATTTCCTGACTGTCCTCAGCATTTTTTTCAAATGGGTCTTGTTCAGAAGATGCTGGGAAACAAGTTTTTATTGGAAATTCTATTGAAAAGTTGCAAACAAGGTGTCATCAACTCAAACTCTTGTGTCTGTATATATATTTTTTTGCTGAGGCCACTTATTAATTCCACATTTATTATCTTGTTGTGATGATTTCAGCCGGCAGGATACAACATATAAATGGCACCAGCAAAAGTCAGCATGATCAATTGCTTAACCCTAATCTCTGAGCAATGCACTTGCCTGTTTCCACTCTTCCTTAGTGAATATTGGGTGATGCATTCACATTGTCAGGTAACATCACCCAAAATTTACTTTCAAATCTACTCCCTTGATCATTCACTTTGACAAAATATTAATTGTAACTTGTACTTTCTTTTGGAGTGAACTATTTCTTCACCCAACGTAAAACCTGTCATGGGGAAATAGTTCAGCTTAAGGACACTTCCCAATAAACAGGACGAGTAAGACTGCAGTGCATATGGCTCCAACCATTACTCTGCATCCTCCAACACAATCAGTCCTCCAAGGCATGTCTTGTGTTTTGACGGTCCGTGCCACCAAAACACCCCTGGTCCACAGAGTGGTCCACAAATTATTTTGGGCAACTGAAACAAGAATAATGCGGATAAATAGATAATGGTATCTTAGAGGCACAGGGCACCTGATGCCCAGAGAAGACCAGTGCCAAGTGCTATGTAATGTGACAACTAGAAAGTGCCAGAACCAAATGATGTGGATACCAGCTTTCTGCGCCATTTGACTGTGGGCCCATATCTGCTCTCTAAATGGCTCTAGTAGATACATCTAACAATATAAATGCAGCCTGAAGTGTCTTTGCCTTGGCTATGCAGCTTATAAACTCTTCCCACTTGAATCCTCTGTGTCCAGTCCTCTAGGTTCAAGAAAGAGATTTGACCTTTCCATTCCTCTTAAAATATTCAGAGTAAACATTATTTTAAGTTGAAATATCCAAACAACATGTCTCAGTCAACGTTTCACGCACAAATAACCCACTTGATTTTTTACTAAGCAGCCCCTTCAGTACTATAGCATATACCAATACCCATAAATGGTGAAAGAACCCTGGAATCCCCAGCAAACCTCCAAAAATAAAGAAATGACTGTTATTATCACAATGAGCAATGGGAATGCTATTTGAGATACGTCATACTCTTTACACACTGCAAGAAGCATCCTCTGGTGCTTGAATCCCACCATTTCCCTTGGAAAAAGGTCATGGAAATCAAACCCACAAACCTTATGCTTAAATAACATTGCAGTCCTGGCTGCAACCCATGACAGTAATGAAAATGCTTAATTAAGGTTTCCAGTTTACCCCTAATTCACTCCACATTGCTTAACTATTACAGCATATGTCTCATGTTGTACTTGCAGTGAGATCTCTCAGGGACTGAAGAGTCCCTCTAAACCGTAGCAGTCTGAGTGAATTGGAAAGGACTTTATCATAGTTCTTGAACTTATTATTTCTGTGGGTTTCTGAGTGATCTTTAATGTTATTTAAATACTGCAATCTTGGTAGTAGAATCTGCTTTTTACAATAACATTAAAATAATCAAGGGCAGCCTAAATATGAAAATGTTATTAGCAAAATTATTGAAGATTACTGCTTTATTTTTTTCTCTGCCTATAGCTACAACGTTCAAAGATAAAGCACTAAACAAAGTTCTTAGGAGACCGGGCTTTCTCACAAGGTTTCTAGGTGACTTTGGACAATCACCTAGGTCCAGATTTATCCCAACAAGCTTGATTGTGGGCTTCCTATATTATCAAAGGATAAGAAATAGAGAGAAGGAAAAAAAAGAAGGAATAGAAACTTTCAGAGAGAAGTTCATCCCACGTTAATGAGAATTGTTCAGGTGACTGACTTTCTTGTTTGAAAGCTGAGGGAACCTTGGCCAGCTGTTTTCCTGCTTGGAAAGCTTCAGTCAAGGAATTAAAATAAGAGAAATTTGGACATATGTCTCCAGGCAGCAGATCCTTAACGGGTACAATGGGGAGCATTGAAAAAAGATTCACTGGAGAGCAAGGGATGCTGCATCCACAGTAGATCAGCTGGGCAAGCACCCAAACACAAATCCTGTCAGTAGGCATCCAGTCAGATATTTATATGGTCTTTAAACTCACAGAGAGGGCAGGGTCTTCACTGGTCCATGTGGATTGGTTTCATAAAACCAGTAATAAGGTCTGGAAAACTTTTTCCAGAATCCAGCACATGGGGTTCTATGCCAGGTCCTGCAAGAACAACATGTGAAACGTTGTCCAAAAAAGTGGTTAAAGAGTGGCTTTGTTTTTTTGTTTTGTTTTTTTTTTTTGGTATTAAAACACACCGGCTCACACAACCAGCCACCCCTATACCGAAGTATGACCTCTCTTGAACTCCCATTGCAGGTTCACCACGGCTTGTAACACTGATCTGCAGGAAGTTCTGGATGTCGTACAAAGGTGCCACAGTCATGCAGAGTGACTCCAAGAGTTACCTGCCTGACTCTGGGTGCTGCTCTGATGAATGGTATATCTCAGAGAACAATAGCAGATCAGTTGAAGAAAAGCTGAAGCTTCACTGTTGCCATCCTTGTTAGTGCCTGGTTCATCTGGCCCACTCCAAGATTGCAATTTATCTACTCAGGTCATGCTACTCATTGTAAATTACTGTTTACTCACTCATGCTTCTTTAATAATGACCCAAGTTTATGGCAAATTTAATACAGTCTAAACGTGAAATATGTTTGACTTTATAAAGCTGCTTCAGTGTTTTGTTGACTTTTATTGACAATTGTATTTATTTTTACAAGGATAGTGTTTTTCTTTTCCCATGTCTTACCACATCATTAAGACGGAGGCAGAAGATTAACCCTTCTACATCCAGACCACTAAAACTCAAAGCCCATCCAGCCAAGCTGCAGAGCCATACACAGACTCTGCTCAGGGAAAATACACTAAACCTGTGAGGCTTCCCAAAACCAGGGGCATCTTTGTATGGGGAGAACACATTTTTCTAGGAGAAGGTTATGCCCTTAGTGAACACAGTGCAGTAAATTGATTATAACCAAGTTTATCATGTTTTGGCTCTGGCAACTTTCCCAGTGAGTGGCTTTGCCTAGTACAGTACTACTAACCTACAAAGTAACTTCAGTTTTGAAGGGGTCTGTAAGCTGTGTCTACAGCACCACATAGCATATAGTTACCCAGATATGCTGCAAGCTGATTAAGCCGAGTATCAACAGCCCAGAGCTTTAATGTGGATTTATTTCCTCAGGCAGATAAACTAGCCCACCCCCAGGCCATCGACAGGACGCTTCTAACATCCAAAGGGGAGTACTTATTGGCATGGGCCAAAACTGGACCAGCTTTTGTGCCAGCAATTAAACTCTAGGCATGACCACAGCATGGTTAAGCCCATTCACCTATTTCAACACCACAACTGTAACGATACAAACAAGTCTGAATCCAGCTTGATGTTCCTAATCCTGATGAATGCCTGCAAGTTAACACAGGCACTGAAAAATCCAGAGGGTCACACTTTATTAAGTCCTCATGTTATTTCATGAGGCCGTGCTATTTCATGGCAGTTGAGGCTCACTTTTTTACAAGACATAAGACAAAAAGAAGTCGTTTGCCAAGAATGGATGTGTTCATTACCACTCCATATATGTATCACAGATGTCTCACAAGACAAAAAGCTAAGACTGTTCTGTAGCAGCACAGATAATTTATGTTCCCCTTCCACAGCTAACTGTCCTTCCATGATTACAAAATATTTCCTTCTCTTTCCTCCTTCAAAAAAATTTTAAAAAGCACTGGTTGGGATGCTTGGTGGGATGATGGAATGTCTGTTACACTGAAATAGGGGACTGTGTTGGCTAAACATTGATGTGTGGAGTGTAACTTTTATGTAAGTTGTCATCTTTAAACATTCAACTGCTGCTCCTCACACAGGATGCCCTCTTTCCCTGCAGAGTGAGCACACAACAAAGCCTGTGGTGCTGAAATATTTTGCGTTCTGGGATTTAGAACATCTCTTCTCTTAGGGCAGGATATAATAAAAATTAACCCATAGATCATTAGGAAGTGCTTAGCGAGGGTGGGAATTCAGGCAGTGTTTTTGTATTCAGCTGAGTCCCTGTTGCATAGTGGCTAACAGATGCTTTCATCCTGAGATGAAATGCAGATTTGAGGTTTAAAAGTAGAACCTGTGTTGCCAGCTTGCATTTCTGAGACAGAACTATGAAGGTTTACTGAGACTAAAGCAAATCATGTCTTCCAAAATAAAGGACACTAGAATATAGCAGAAGTACAAGCCCAGTAATGGAATGAGAAGTTCATCACAGACTGAAACCATGAAAGGATCTAATCAGCCTTGTATTTTAGCATTTTTTCTCACAATGAGACCAGTTAAGGGCAAACTTTTTGAGTGCTCCCTTTATTTTTGGTTCTGTGTCATTGTTTATGGGGGATAGGATGGAAAGGTTTTATTGTTCTTAGGTTTGAATTTATTTCAGCAAGTTACTCATCTGTGACTAATTATATTTGTTATAATGCCACGGACATGTTGTTCTAGAAGAGCCTTTCTGTATTTTTTTTCTTCTTTCCTGTGTGCTGAATATGAATTTCCACTATAAAATCCTAGATAGGATCTCACGACTCTTATTTCTCAGTACTTATTAATCACAATACTTTCCTCAGGAACCAGGAATAAAATTACTCTCAGCTAAATATCATATATATCCAGAAAATAAAAAAAAGATAAGACTCCAATCTGTATTGTTGTCTATGCTCCAAGTGTTGCTCTTTAATAACACAGCATCTCAGGCACAGCATGGAGGATGAGCATGTTACAGTAAACAGATTCTTTCTCTGATAGTTCTTCATCACTAATCCCAGTTCCACCACTGATTCAAAAAACACAGGAAAAGGCCAAGCTTAATACTGGTCCACACCCAGAATTTGGGGCTGTTTTCCTTTGCCATCCATGTTTTTACACAAACATATTTCCCTTTTCAACCAAACCATGAGGGTTAGAAGTACACTTTTATTTAAAAAGAACAGCCAAATCCTCACAAAATCATATGACTTCAAAAGCTGGCTTTTGAGGAAAATGAAAAATCATCGGTCTTCTAATGATATCATTCTCCTTCCAATTTTCTTCTTATTAATTGCAAGTTAGTCTAATTCTATACTTCTTGCTAAATACTAAAGGTAGGATGGAGAAAAAGAAAGGTAGAGTTCATCAGTTTGACCACAAAAATGTTAAGATGCCCAAGCTAAGCTAGTCATAGGCACATTCCAGAGTCAATGGAAGAAGACAGGGATGGGGGATTAAGCCAAATTTTTTTAAACACCTATCTTATTATGAGAACAATTTCCCTCTGGGATTGACCAAAGAGGGAGTCTAGTTCACTATTTGGAATACATGCATAATAGATGCATAATCTAATTATTTTAGATGACCTTAATTCTACCCTATATGCCTTCATCAGAGCACCAGGAAGTCATGGTGTGCCTTGCAGTATGAAAGTGTTCTGGGAAAATACCAACCTTTGCAAAAGGCCAGAGCAGAAACCCTACATCAAAGACTGCTTCAAAATAGCATTGTTGTGGGGCATAAACAACATGTGTCCTCTGTGCAAGGACAAATTCTGCCATCCCATTGATGTCCTGCTCCTGAACTTTGGACTTCGTAGCCCTCTGGGATCTGAAAATGGGGATAAAACATTTCACTTATTAAATAACTGCTTATAACACACATGGTCATCTTAAAAAAGCCAAAATCCTACGGAGCAGTACTGGATGTTAGTATACCCAAGATGGAAACATCTCTAAAATTAACTATTGATTTTCTACCCTGTGCAAGTAATTACCACTTGCAATACACATACATACCAATGGCTTTGGAAAATAAAAGCATACTCAAAATCTGCTGAGGATCTTCAGATCCATCTTCACCACAAAATCCCCCTGGTCTGATGTTGAGGTATAAATAGAACATATGCATTCTTTTGTCACACCAAGCCAAGCCTCAACAATGTGGTACTTCCGTTGTTACTATTGCTATGGGACAGACAGGGTCTAGTTTGAAACACCACAGTGAAAGAGCACAACCCTAACTGCCTTGAAATTGGATCTAGAGGGAGCAGTTTCCTGTCTAAACCTGCTGTGACAATTATAGTCCTGCAAAATGAACATGAACTTTGACCCATGTTAGCAGACATAGATTGGCCTGGCTCCAGTAACAACCTCCAGGTGGGTGGTTCCCAGTGCTCATGAACCACCACAAAAGCGGATCCTCCACATTGAAAGAGGGGAAAGAATGCTGGCTGAACAAAGAGATTCTAAACAAAAATCTCTAATGCAAACAGGGTGGCTAGAAATACACAGAGAGTAAAGATGGCAGGCGGACCTTGTGAAAGTATATTTGTCTAAGCACAGCCTGGAACATAAAGATTGTTCTATAATTAAGATACGAAACTGAAGGGAATCCAAGTTCAAACTCTGGCTCCTGTAGACACTTGTTTCATATTTTTCATCAAGACACTGATTCGATTTGCAGAGTTAATAAAGACCTTTGAAAAACGGGGTCCCAGGTCCCCTTCTCTCTGCAAGATGGGGAATTGTAATTCCTCTTTATACATTTTGGTTTTTGCATGAGCCCCTCCCCTCACAGTCTTGTAACCATATGAAGGATAGTTAGAATATGTAGACATAGCCATACACTTTGCATTCACTACTTGTAAACAGAGAGTGCCATAAAACTCTAGGCTCTGAAAGAAAGAAAAAGTATGAATAATAATTAGAGAAGTCATTTAAATGTGTAAAAAATTTAATTTCCTAGGGATATTTCAGCACAAGCAAAGTGAGCTGAACCTTCTTGGATCCTTGGTAATAATCAAGCATCCTGAAACATTAATTTAGTTGATATTTTAGAACCTATACCTGAGATTCTGGATGTAAAATATAAGTGGGAATTATGTAGTTTAAAAATTTTGAACATAAAAATAATATCCCAGAGGGCATGAATGTATGAAGAGAGTGTACATTTGGTGGCATCCATTAGAAATGTATCTGTCATTTAGGTCAGCACTGACACGTAAATTCACTGTAAGTATCCCATAAGTGAGCAGACAGACTAATAAATGTATAAAAAACTAAGTGGGGGGTTAACTCATTTTCTGATCCTTCTTCTAATGTACTCATGGTTAACATCAACTCCTGTCATGCCAGTCCTGGCTCTGAGAAGAAACGTGCTGATGTGATTAGAGATAACCCTGTATTGCTGTAGTGACAAAGGCAGCCAGTTTGCCTAGGTACTCCTCTGAGTAGCTAAACACTTGAAATGAAATGGAGCTTAGCAGGAGTACACTACTGTGGTGTACTGAAACATTGCCCCATCTCATTAAAAGAAGGTATGTGCCTTGGGCCTTTGTCTTGTGCTGCTCTCTGATGATTTTTTCCATACTTCTGCTGGTAAAATGAGTCAATCTAATCTGCTCTGCATCCCTCCCCGCTTGCAAGGTTATTCCAGGTAATTTAAATTTCATAAACTTTTGTCTGAGATGAGACAAGGCCAGGAGACGAGGTACACCTAATATACTCAGATCAAAAGTCTCCATTTTTTCAACCTAAAATTCCAGGAGCTAAGGCTGACCTATGTCAGATGCCTGAATTTAGTAAGATAAACTCCTCCATTGGTATTGTCTCTCAGAGTGATTTCTCATTGTGCCTAAAACACAGACAACCCTTTCAGAAATCAGTGATACCCCTGTAAGGCGGTAAGACACGTAAACCAAGAAAATGGGGAAAATAAGGAAAACTCTCCTCAGCAAGTTCTCCCAGAAAAAAATAAGTAAGTGCAGCAGGGAAATCATGACTGGAATTGCTCACAAGGATCTTGGGGAATGGGAGGACTTTAATAAAGGAGCATTTGTAAACAGGTCAATTTGTCCACTGCAGCCACTCACAAATCCCATTTAATTTTCCTTCTAAGCCTGGAAGTCTATTGCACAAGGCGCTGTAACCAAGGTTGCTGGGTTAGACATCGAGTGTTAAGGCCAGTAGGCTTTTCATTAAGGGTGGTTTTCAAAAGCATCCCATTTCCAATGTGGTGTTGAGCCTCCTAGATACATCTAAAATGCCTACAACTCATGTAAGATCATGCATTATTAATTATTTGATTTCAGCCAGAAGTGACAAACGGAACGTACTAAGCTTAAGAGAGTCTGCCCTAAGTATCTTCAACCTTTAGTAGGGAGGGATGATCATTTTGTCTTCAGCCTCAAAAAGGTAATTGTTATTCAGTTCCAAAACTCTAAGCACCGACAATCTGAGCACTATTTATCAATGTATTAAATACATCTGACAGTGGCACAAGATTTTGAAAAATATTGCAGCCAGGGAGGATTACTGATGTCTTGTCTGTTACTACAGGTAACTGGGAACAGTAATCAACACTAGTGATGTGATGACAAGGGAAAACGTCCAGAAGTGGATGTCTTTTTCAGTAAAAGTTTCTCTGAACTTGGCTGTGTAAAAAATTGGAGTAAAGGGAACGTTCAGCTTCCAGGTTTCCAGATTATGTTAGTCACACTGGCATTAATAACACTTAGAAACAAAACGTCTTCTTGCAAAAACACAGATTTAACTTTGGTAAAAATGATAATTTTTTCATTGATGCAGGCACTGAATATAATCAAGAATAAATCTGCGTTTCTCATGTGAGAAGCCCACAAAGCATAGGTAGTCTCCAGTACCTGCGTTTTCTGGGTTAAGGAATAAAAGGATCATACGACCATAGGCACAGTGGAATTTCCATCACAGCAGACCAGAAACCCATGTTTTCTCATCTCAACAAAACAAGAAAAAATGAACACATGCCTTGGAATTATGAAACTGTGGTTGAATTTCCAAGAAAGCTTAGCAGCTGTGATTGAGCCAAATGCCTCAAGCCAGGAATCCTGGTGTACGCACATTAGAGGAGGAGAAAGTGTTTGGGATGCTTGTGGCAAAGAATGTCTTCAGGCTCAGGGAGGTCAGTGGGGCTGCTCAGAGAGCGGGACAGGCTACTGGGCTGGGGCAAACAATGTGTAAGAGGGTTTCCTGCCAAAGGGATTACAGCAAAAAACAGTAAGAGATTAGCATTTCATTAAACAAACAAGACCTCCTTGACATTTCATGCATTCAGAACTAACTGATGTTGATGAGCTTTAGAGTAGTCAGGCAATCAGGAATCCCAAGAAAGAGTATTCTGAAGAAAAGGCCCCATACCTGAAAAATGGTTGTGACAGGAAAACTGATCTTCTAGAGAAAGGTTGGGTTGGAAATGGATCTTTCAGCTGCATTTTATTTAATCTCTTGTCCTTTTCTTTGCTCCTTCTCTGTCTCAGGCAGACACTCAGACATAGCCATCAACATGGCTCAAAGGAAAAATAATTCTTCATATGAAAGAAAAAAATACTAAGAAGAGAAAACCAAACTCTAATAAACCTGTCACTTCACATTTTACTCAAAATGTACTTTGAGATGGGTGAAGAAAGAGGATAGAGGGGATAAGTAACATTTTGACTGACATGTGGCCAGCCCTTAGAGCAGATGGGACTGTTAGGATTTCACTATGATGGTTCACCCTGGGAGGGAGCCAGTCTGAGTTGGGAAGTCCCTTGCTCACACTGGCATCCTAGGATCTCAGTGTGGGACTCCTCTGACTACATTGGGTTGTCTCACTGGCATCCTTTAATGGATGGTCATCAGTCAGTAGACTTTTAGGCCATGAAACATCTGATCCATGGGGTGCATCAGCCCTGAGAGAAACCCTTAGACCATGCCCTGGGCTGCTCTGCCTCACCTGCAGGGGAATGTGTCCTCTGCCAATACCTGCAGGTAGTGATTCCTTTCAAAAGGCTCCAGGAAAACTTACTCCCAGTTTTTAGTAATTTATGGAAGAAAAAGAGAGATGTTGTTAGCAAATCTCAGAAAAAGGAGCCATTTTCTGCCATTATTCACTTCTTTCTATTTTCTACAGTGGCTACACCTGTTTTAGTGAATTAAATAAATCTGGGACCTGTCTCTGGCCCTGAGTGTGTGCATGGGGTGTCCATGCCCAGTGGCTGGCAGTGGGGCTGCCGGGCGGCCTGTGTGTGGGGTGGCCGGGGCTGCCCCGTGCCGGACACAGCCGGTGCCAGCCGGTGCCAGCCGGCTCCAAGGGCCCCACCGCAGGACACAGCTGAGCCCCTCAGCCAAGCTGGGGGCGCCGGGA
>JAOXNO010000013.1:151426521-151437354 GCA_028565335.1 Limnodromus scolopaceus | reverse complement strand
GAGGAGGGCAGGAGGTGCTGCAGGCCCGGAGCAGGGATCCCCTGCAGCCCTGGAGAGACCCCGCTGGAGCAGAGACCAGCAACATCTTTATGTCTTCCCTAGATCTGAGCTTAGAAAATAAGTATTTGGCCAGTGGATTTTTTAATTTTCACACCATTGATAGAGAGAAAAGTGTCGAGTTCCTACTTGTCACACAACCCTTAAACTTTGTAGACTTTAGGGGTTGCAAATGAAGGAAAGCATCTTTCCTTCTCTTCTCACACATCCTCTTCTCCTAGGTGTTTCCTAGGGGAGTGGGACCAGGTCCTGCTGGTCCTTCATCTGTGACAGTACAAAGTGGTGTTTGGAGTGCTGGATCTCCCCTTGTCCCACCTCGCTCCATGCCAGTAAGAGACCTCTTGCTCTGATGCATCTTTTGTGTAAAACAGGCAATTGCTCCTGTGTTTCCTGGCCCTCGATTATCACCATCACTTCACATCATCCTCCCTGTCAGAACTATTAGTTCTGAGAAACCATAAACAGTATCAGCGACCACAGGAAGAGGCAACAGAATTTTTTTTTGAGGATAAAACTTTTCAAAACATTCTGTAGATGAAGATTGGAAAGGATTGAAGTCATCCAGACATTTAGAGTAATAGTGAAACACCTGGCCCCAGATCGTCTCTGATTTCTTGCAGGATGACGAAAAATGAGAACCCTTGAACAACTTGCAAAAGCAAATGATTCAGGGACTCCTGTTTTCTGCAAAGGCTTCTTTTTTTTTTCAATCATTTAAGGAAAAAAATGAAAAAAATGAAAACTGCATTTTATATTGTGTTTGCTGCTCTTTGGAAACAAAGAGAGAAAATGTCTTCTATTTCAAATTACTGGTCAGCAGACTGAAAATTTCTGCCTCAACCTTCATAGTGGAAGTGCGACCGGAGCCTCTACAACAAAATCTCCTCAAATAGCCAAGGGTTCATGCAAGAAGGAATACGTTGACATATCCTTCCTACTTTTTTCTCTTTTCTGTCTTTTGTGCAGCAGTTGGTTCTATCAACACCTTATTTTTCTTCATTGAGAAACAACCTTTAATCCCAAAGGACCCCTGAATGGTAGCCTGAGGCTTTTCAGAGCTTCAAATGTTTGGATTCCTTAAGCAGAGAAGAAAAATGAAAGAAAAATTTAGCTCTCCATCTGAAGATTATGTCTGACTCACCAGCTACTGGACGACAATCTGGAAAGTTTTAAACTCTCTTGACAGTTTTGGCCATTAATAACTGAGATGATGCATGCTTTTCAGAAACTGCCAACAACCTCATCTGTCACAGTCTTTGGTCAGGACTCTGTAGATGATTTTTATGTCACTTAATGCTTCTGTGCAGAGGACATTTCAGTTAATAAAGTTGTTCACAAGAAGGGCCAGCAAAGTGTGGTGTGTGTGTGTGTGGAGGGATACCTGTCTCCAAAGCCCTTGTCAGCTCATCCCAGCACTGGTAAAGAGACTCCCAGGCCCTTCACTGGTATCATGCTGTGGACCATGGATCCTTACATGTCCTGCAATTTCTGTAGCCATAAGCAAGCAGAATGGTACTGTCTAGAAGAATGCCATTCAAGGTCAGGTTGGACGGGGCTCTGAGTACCCTGATCTAGTTGAAGATGTCCCTGCTGATTGCAGTGGGGTTAGACTAGATGACCTTTAAAGGTCCCTTCTAACCCAAATTATTGTATGATTCTATGACTGAGAAACCTGCTACTGCTAAGTGCTTTTGAAAGTTTCCCTTTAGCTACCAATGGCAGTCTGTGTTTTGTGATTTAAGGTAAGAGGTCTTGTTGCAGCTTTCAGTGGCTGCAAGTTATTTCTGTACTCATTGTATTTGCTGTCTGTTTGCAGACATTTCCCAAAAGCTGTAATAAAAATTGACATCACTCACATGCCACTAACCCCACATGTTCAGATATACAGCCAAAGAAACAGTGCCCAGCAAAGTCTGAAGCCACTGGGGCAAAACAAATATGTAAATTTGATGCTCTTGCATTGCAAAAGATGCACAGATGATAATGCACAAGAGAAAACCTGCAAAGTGTTACTGAGCATTGAAAAGTGGTGTAAAGACTTCATCAGTCATGGGAAACAATTTACACTGTATCTTAGTAGGGTGAGAAGATATTATGTGTATGCGTGTGTACATAAAATGCACTTTTTCCTAACTGAGACCAGCACACGGTTCATGCCCAGAATTTGCTGAAAATGCTCTGCCTTGGGCTATTGTTTAAAACATACTAGCAGGTGGCAGCAAATATGCACTCCAGTCATGCATCGCACTTGAAGGGAGGCTTGGCAAATAGCTAATTGTTTATGAATCATAGAATAACAGGTTGGAAGGAACCTCAAGGATAATCTAGCCCAACCCTTCTTAGCAAAAGCACAGTCTAGACAAGATGGCCCTGCACCCTGTCCAGCTGAATCTTTAAAGAGTCTGATGCTTGGGAATCCACCATTGCCCTGTGGACACTATTCCAATGGCTGGTTGTTCTCATTGTGAAAAATTTTCTTCTTATGTCCATTCAGAATCTCCTCAGGAGTAACTTTTAACCATTACCCCTCATCTTTGCCATGTGACTCCTTGTAAAAAGGGAGTCTCCATCTTCTTTGTAGCCACCCCTTAAATACTGGAGCATGGTGATAAGGTCTCTCCTAAGCCTCCTTTTCTCAAGGCTGAACAATCCCATTTGTTTCGCCCTTACCTGTTCACTCCTACCACCAGGGAAAACTTTGACTTGAAGCCAGAGAGATCTTTGCCGTGGCTTTCTGTGGGAGGAGACCTCAGCTCTCTTTGACCCTCTATTTTCTTTCAAAGTACACAAAACAGAACTTCAGGCTGCTTCCAGGGCCAGACACTTTCTTGGCCAGTTGCAAGAAGCCTTCCTGATCTGGCTGCAGAACAAGTGGTCAGAATTTCACTTGGATGAATTGTTCTAAAACAACGTCTCCAAAGTATTAGGCAAAAAAAGGCTTTTCTTTGATGGCAGCTGTGATGCAGGTTTTTTTTATCTCAGCACACTTTTGTTCACAGACCTATTTACTGTGGTGGCTGAGTGAAAACATTGAGTGGGAATTAACAATGTCTCAGGCACCACTACAGTGCAGTTTTAATTTGTTTATTCTGTCCTCTATACTATTACCATTAGATTTTATCTACTACCCTTAAATGTTGCTCTCTGGGGCTATGAATCATCCCCTTTCTTCAGAGTTCCATTGTTTTAATTAGCACTAAACTGACTTCCCAAACACCTTTTAACAATACGAACACTATCTTAATTTTGAGCCTTTTTTTTTTTTTTTCTCTCTTTATTTTTTTCTATTCAAAGTCACCATAAAAAATGAAAGTGGAATAGCTCCAAGTTCCCCACAGCAGCAGGACAACAACAGGTAACAGTACAACTGCAAAGCCAGTGGGTAAAAAATCTCTGTTGGGGCTTTCTGCACTTAAGGACAGCATCACAGCATAGAAGCCAAAATGAGCAGGGACTGGATTCCTTGCTGAGTGCCAGTCACCTGGAGAGAAGAGGGGTGCCTTGCTGGGACTTTACAAAGCACTCCAGCTGTTGGCTTTCCATCAGAGGCTCAGATTGAACACAGGGGAGAAGAGTTGTGTGAAATGAATGTGGACAGTGTGAAGAAATAGGGTAAAGTGCAGATAAATAATTAGGGGTTAAAGAGAACAGAAGAAACAGCTGTAGAGGGAAGGCTGAAGTGGGGGCAGGAAGGGGACTGTGCTGGAAAGTTAAGCCTCAGCAGGCCAAGGAACGGCTGCAGATATAGAGCAGGACTCTTCCAGGACAGCATTTCCTGTTGACTCAGGGGCTGTGATGAAACCAATATCAGTTGAGGAATGTGAATTTCTTGAAATATTTCTATACCAGCAAAAGCACCACTATTATCATAGAATCTTAGAATCCTAGAATGGTTTGGGTTGGGAAGGACCTTAAAGATCATCTAGTTCCAAACCCTCGGCTGTGGGCAGAGACACCTTCCACTAGACCATAGAATAGTTTGGGTTGGAAGAGATCTTTAAAGGGATCTTTAAAGGGATCTTAACCTCCCTGCAATGAGCAGGAACATCCACTAGATCAGGTTGCTCAGAGACCCATCCAACCTGACCTTGAATGTTTCCGGAGATGGAGCATTTACCACCTCTCTGGGCATCCTGTTCCAGTGTCTCACCACCCTCATAGTGAAAAATTTCCTCCTAGTATCTAATCTAAATCTACCCTCTTCCTGTTTGAAGTCATTACCCTCATCCTATCACTCCATGCCCTTGTAAAAAGTTCCTCTCCAACTTTTATGTAGGCCCCCTTCAGGTACTGGAATGCCATTACAAGGTCCTCCCAGAGCCTTCTCTTCTCCAGGCTGACAACCCCAACTCTTAGCCTGTGCTCCAGCCCTCTGATCATCTTTGTGGCCCTCCTCTGGACCCACTCCAAAAGGGCCATGTCTTTCCTGTTCTGAGGGCTCCAGAGCTGGATGCAGTACTCCAGGTGGAGTCTCACCAAAGCGGAGTAGAGGGGCAGTAACCAAAGGAAGTGAGCCACTGGCACTGGCCTTGGGTCACTGACAGACTTGTGCAAAGGGGAATGTGGGATCCTCCACCAGATCCAGCCTGGACAGCTGTGGGGAACTGCATGCACGGGAGAGCAATGAGAATAGTAACGGGAAGGCAAATTTCACCCAAAAGAAAAACTTGTAAGTTAAAGTAGTAGATTAGGTTTGTCTGGGCAGATCCCATACACCTGATCCCAGGGAACCAGGTTTAGCTTTCGAGGCCTTCCACAAGGCTTTATTGATCTCCAGTCTGTCACACAATGACCTTACTGAGAGCTAAGCATAGGTCAATATGGCTATTTTTATCATGTTAAAATGTTCCAAAAAGGTTTAAAAAAGGGTGTAAATCTGTAACTGGATTCCAAGGTAGAGAGTTATGGGATTATTTTTTTTTGGTGGAAAATGGTTTCTCAGAGAAAGTGCTCCTTTTGAAGCATTTGTGGCATCTTGGCAAAGGAATAATTCATTCCCTCATAAACACAGTCACCACTCTGAGTGCAACTGGTGTAAGTCAGGGTAGTTTGCAGGCTCTGCCTCTGCTGGCATTTCTGACTTCAGCTGAAAGGCAGGGCCATGGCTTTTGCTAGAAAGATCACTGCCAAATTTAAGAGCTTCAGCTCTCATTCAGGCGTTTATTACCAGGCATGAGAGGAGTGCAAAGAGCCATGCAAGCGATCTGAAGAGAACACTGTCAGAGTCTGACTTCTGTCTCTGCCTGTCAGCCCTTTGCTGCCTTTAAAAGCAGTCAGGCTTGTGGGTGTGTGTTTGACTGCATCAGCTAAGTCAGAAACAACGTCAGGCTCATCATTTTACTGGCTCCATGGGAGCCTGTCTCCTGAGAGTGCTTGTCCCCGATGATTGCCACAAGTGGGCATGCACCCCTTGTGTCGTGATATCCATGGATTCAGCCTTCATCTCACAGCACAAGTCCTGACAGCCCAGGAGGCTGTAACAAAAAAATGTAAATAAACGGAGTATTACAGACAGAGAAAACAGGTTGTCAGCCACAACTCTGGCAAGTCTTGAAAGTCTTACTTCATGTCCATATATTATACAGTATTTATCTACAAGGATTAAGGGCAAAACAATGGATGTAACAATATACTTAGCTCCTAAGGTACTAACTTAGGTGCCTAAACAACTTTGTGAATTTGGACCAAATGGGGACGTGGCATAGTGATCTCTTCAGCACATTTTGGGAAGTGACTGTCTCCTTTCTGGATGCTTAATCATCTACAGAGTCTCTCCCTGTTGAGGTCCATCCTTCCCCTGCTGTAAGCAGTTATTTCCAAACAAAGTGCTGTTAGTCACCACCCCAGGCTGATTTACACTCTATGTGATAGGATCTGACTTCTATAACTGCCACACATCTTACCCCTGCTGTGAGTTGGGATTTTGAATAAAAAACACCCATTTGGAGTTTTTTTGCACTTTAGGCTGGGCTTGGGTGCCGGTGTAATGTAATGATGCTGGTTTTGCCTATTCCTATTCCAGTTTTGGTAGTTACAGTGTAAGGTAATCAGCATCCAGCCCTTCACATTTGACTTTTCACTCCACAGATCAACCATTAATTCAAACTTGTATTCACTGTGTTTTATGATACAAGTACCGAGCAAGCTCTTCAGGGCCAGAACAAATCCCTGCCTTACCTGGATATCCTGTTCTTAAGGTACCTAAACAAAACACTTTTAAACAAAAGACTTTCCACTGAAAACTCATCCTTTTATTATTTAAAATTGACATAGTTGTGCAATTATGATGGTCTAAATGTAATTCTTTTTATAAGAGACTTGAAATGAAAATCGTAGCCTTTCTGATGTTGGTAAGTTATTGGTTTTATTATTCTTCTATTCCCTCTCAAAAAAAAAGTAGTTAAAAAATAAGTTTGTCTACATTCTGCAGGGTCACAACAAACAACAATCTTGGAGTTCTTTATGAAGTACACTTTTTCTTTTTTTTTTTTTTTTCCCTCCCTTTGCTCTGAGTTTTTGACCAGATTTGATTTTTAGCCTTTCAGCCCAGGGGGTTTCCATTTGCTTTGCTATGGAAAGGCAACTCTACACACTGCACATGATGTGTAAATCTGTGGGAGCTAAGCTGAGAAGAAACAGTGAACCTCTTTGCTCGTCAGCTTGGGCTTGCATTTCACCTAAGCTGCCTGACACAGGCAGACCAGATCACTGTCTTCAGTGGCACATATAAAATGCTGCTGTAAACTGCTTGTGACTCCACTGACTTCTTTTATATTGTTGTAAAACAGGAGTATGTGGCATAGGAGAGTACATGTATGGTAATAATGAATAATGGAGATCAAAAAAAAAAAAAAAGGTGAACTTTTTTTGGTCTGTCTTGCTAAAAATCTCAATCTTCACCAGATTAATTTTAGTCACTGCTGGAATTGAAGGGTCTTCATTGGGAGCTGGAAAATTACGAGAGGGAGCCCACATCATCATGACCAAAGGCCACGTGAAAGGATTCACATATGAAATGGCAGGAACCAGTGACCTCTGGGCTTTGGGCCAGAAAAATGTAATGGAAATAGAAAAAGTCATCACACTTCTTATTAATCAAATTCTCTCCCCACCTGAAAATTATATAAAATCTGTGCTAGGCTGGTATCTATGTTTCAAAGACCAAATGAGAACCATGTGGAGGATCTTTGCCTTTGTGATAATGTTTATTTTTTTAGCTTCAAGTGGGGAGGAGCAATGGTTCATAAATTTATAATTACTACTATATAAGCCATTGCTGTGTACTGTAGCTAGAGCAAGTTAGAGAGAACATGAGCCTTTCATATAATACAGAGCATTGGCTGTGATGCTGCTATGCTGGAAGACTGGGTTGATAAATTTAGCCAAGAGAATTATGTGATGTCGGTCCCTGCAACAGTAGGAAAACAACCGTGATGTTCCAGCTGTATGTGTCAAGTACTTATGAAAACAATTAACGTTCCAGCATTGCCATTTAGTCAGTTGTTTTCTTTCCAGCTCTGGATGATAAAATCTTTGTAATACTCTACATTTTCTTCTGTTGCCTAATATCTCCTGTGCAAAAGAATCACACAAAAAGCTGTAGATTAGAGATTCAAGCCTTAAAATACAACATAACTCACCTCCTTATACAGAAAGGTTCTGGTTGTTTGTCTTTCAAAAAGTTCAGATTAAATAACTTAATTGGCATTAACTTGGTTTGTCTGTGTGTGTTCACAGGGAAGTTTCAAAGAATGCTTCCCTTTCAATAAATTATAGCTATTTCCAGCAGGAGGAAGGAAAGCATGGTTCTAGTCAGCATGCTTCTGTGCATTGTTTCGCTACCAGATCACTGAAGCCTTTGGTATTTCAGCTTAAAGCACAATGACCTAAATAGTCTGAGAATGTATTTTTCTTAGTAAGAATTGTATGTGGGAGCAGACTTGGCCTCTTGGTATCACTAAGGCTAAAGTCTCCTGACCTCTGTCGGTCAGGCCACACGTAGGCTTTTCTAATTAAATCTCTTTATTGGATTTGACTGGGCTATTTCTAACTCTTCCCATAAGAAAGAGTAGTAAAGTCAAGAAGGTGATCAGATTTACAGACGAAGACTGGATCACTTGTACGGCTGCAAAAGTCACTTCAGATTTCAAAGATGCTTGAGCTTAAGGACGAAGGGTGGAAAACGGGTGAAATACAGGATTAGATGAACACATGGGATCATGAGACTGTGTTTGACTGCATCAAAATGTACCTTGGCAGAAGTGAGTTAAAGAGGTATGGAGAATGAACAGGACTAGCATAAGGGAAGAAGAGGGTGCAGAGGACGGGGAAAGAGTATTTCTTTTTCAGAGGAGAAAATAAACAGTGGGCTACAGAAAACAGCATGAGGGCTTCTAGGAAACTCAGAGGGAGAGAGGATGGTCTAAAAAGCAGCATCCAGTGCAATAGGCTGGGTTTGGGGCAGTCAGCCACTAATGAAATAAAGATGTTTTACAAAAATTCCATACTTAAAAAGGCACTTTTACCAAACTGACAGTCAGGCTGAATATCTCAGAAAGGGGTGACCTAAAAGCTGGGTCATACTGACTTACCTACCAAGCCTACCAGATGGCCAAGACTGTAATTAGAAGACTACAAGGCTAATCTGCTGAGTTCCTAGCTCAAAATTAAAGCCTTTTCTCAAATTCCAGAGACATATCTGGGCTCAAGGTGGAGCTGAATATTGCGTGGGAAAGATTATGTATTTGGCTTCACTAATATGAGTCAATACTGAAGACTTTTAATTCTGTCCTCTGTTTACCAGCTCCATAGGCAGTAGATTTATACAGGGGTTTCTGTGTACAATTATTATTTCTCAAAGATATTTAATTTTGTATGTTATATTTTATGATTTGTGATATTGTGATGCAGAAGACAGTATGTTCAAAATATTATGAAAAGAACTCTGCTGAGAAGAGCATTTCCTGTTGGAGTTATTGGAGTTATTGGAGGTATTTGTTTTTTCTTATGATTTGATTCTTTGGAAGCCAATTGTGTTTAATTGCTTTTTGGGAAGCTGGCCTGTTTGGAATGACATTACCAAAGTTTGTATACACAACAGGGAAAAAATTATTTATTTGCATTTCTTTCAGTCTATATTCCTTTATATAAAATAATAATAAAAATCATATGTTTATAGTTTACTAGGATTTAAATTATTTATTACATTCAGCATTCCAATGTTCATTGTAATAGCCTTTTTATGTCTCTTTAACAGGAGCGATGGGATATTGGGTTGATTCATCAAAACTTTTAGTCTCATGGTCCATTTTCCCCTCAAAGTGATTATTTGACTCAGAGTAATAATAGAGCCTGTCATATGGCTGTACTGAGCCTTTCTGCACAAACAATAGCCCATTTAAGGTCAGTATTTCATGGGGATTTGCCTGATGTTCTGGTGTTCTGGAAAATACGATTTTTGGAAGAGTACAGTGCAGAAACAAGTAATGTTAGCTGAGAGAGGATGCCTCAGTGTTGGGATTGAAAGACAGGAGGACCAGAGAGCAAAATGACCTAAAATACTTTTAGATGAGCTGTAATGCATTTTTTTACTGGATGAAGAAGAACTTTTTCACATTTCCTGAAAATGTGTATATATATATACACACACATAGTACATACATACATATCTATTATAATAATAAAAATTCACAGAACTATTAGGGTCAAGCTAAGGAGGACAAGGATGCTGCTGTTGCAGAAATTAGGTTACAGAACTAGAGAAACCCACATTTCTTTAAGCCAACTCACTGTTAAATGAATATGCTATCTCAGCTTTCGGTCTTCCCAGGGCTGGAGATATGCACATATGTCTGTATATGTGGACACATGTAAAATCATACCTGTTATTAAAGTAAGAGGTTTTGGCAGGGTGCATTAAGTTTTATAGAGAATCTATTAGACATCAATTTCCAGGAGCAATCTCAAAAGAGGAAAAACTAAACCCAGTCTCGGCCAAGGAATCAGCACCACTTCGTCTATAGTTACTGCAAAGAAAGCATCCTCTGTGAGCTATATGGTTAAGATCTGGGCTTTAAAAAGTTCTTAATTCTTTTTTGTTGTTGTTGTTGTTTTTTTCAACACAAGTTAGCTAGCATAGGTAAAGATAATGACAGAAAACACAGTTTGATTTCTCTGCCTGTACATTTTTATATTTAATCAGTTAACAAACTTCTTGATTCTTCTGTTATTTTTATTATTTATTGAACGGGATGTAAGTATAAGAACTATGAGTGTTACACAGTTTTTCTTCTAGCTGGTAAAATCTTTGGAAACCTGGATACATTGCAGACAGCAGTAACTGCTCATGCACTGGCAAGGGTCCCAAGCAGCAAACAAAACTTTATGAGTTGTTTTATTAAATCATTTCAACACCACACAAGAAATTTGAGTCCTAGTGAAATCAATGGAAATTTTGCTATTAGTTTCAGGGCAGCCTTGATTTCACTTTTTGTTCTCAGGTTTCATGAATATCCGTGTGATTTACTGTAAATTGAAGATTATCTGTTACCAAATGATCCCAGCGATGAATTAACAACCTAAGCCAGACTACCTTCAGAACCATTAGAGATACCCTATGATGCACTTTTCCTTGCACTTCCAAAACTATTCTGTATCTCACCTTCTCCTTACAAAAGATAAAGGACAACATATTCTAAGCTTCATAGAATCATAGAATCATAGAATCATAGAATGGTTAGGGTTGGAAGGGACCTCAAAAGATCATCGAGTTCCAAC